>VHKM01000042.1:6010000-7211875 GCA_007210695.1 Neogobius melanostomus
ATACCTTGGACAGGCCTGCCTCGGACATGCCCAACGTCTTCGGTCCTCCAGGCCTCAGTAGTGAACTCTCCCTCCTCAGTACAAGAGCGCCAGCTAGCTCGTTAGGAGCATGCCCGGTTTGGCCACACGGAATAGGTCGGGCCAGCGTTGCTTTGTGAGTACAAACTCCGGAGGGGCAAAGTCTAACTGTCACCGTGTTAATGTTTAGTAAATCAATGTTTTAGACAACAAATCCTTGAAGCTGCTGTTATTACTACTAAAATCGTACTTACCAAGAAGTCGTTTGTACGGCTTCTGGACCGGACACTGGGCTAGGCCACCATCCGAAATCGATAATGAGGCGCACGCGTGGCCCTGATGGAAGTGTCTTGGAGTAAGACGTGTCTCATCTTGATGTCCCGATGGAAGACCTTTCTCATGGAGATGGTTCACGGGCCTCAGGCCACTGCCGCCATTGATCTCCTGCAAGCACAAAGACAAATATCTGAGTTAAGTAAAAGTGAAATGGACAAATGTACACCACTAATTGCTAACAATACTAGTAAGTTAGTAAACTACAGAGCTCAGTTATTGCCTGTTTCTGTACCACCAAAGACTAGTCCTTTGTGATGACTAATGATCATGATATCTTTGATTGTTACCTTGCCGAGGTCCCTTCTGGTCGAGAGGGGCATTCTGCATTGCAGTACCCATAACAGGTCCTCCGCTGTGTAGTCTCTCCTATGACCAAGATGACCTCATGGTCCACGCAGAACCAGTCCAAGATGGACACAGAGGCATTACGGCCCTCCGAGACTGGCCCAGATCCGGCGCGGCGCATGAGGAACACCTCTTTCGGGATGCTGTGCACCTGGGTGCCCTTGGTCTAAAGAGGATGAGAAAGATGATATGTCAGTCAAATGTTACAATGATTATGATTAAGTGTTGAAGATACTAACCACAGAGACGAACTCCACGTTAGCGCTGTGGATATGCTTGATAGCCACCTGGAAATGAGAACACAGACAACTTAATACTCCAGAGCAAACAACTGTGAACTTTAAATTGTTTAGAAAATGTAAAAAAGACTTACAGGCAGGAGATCCGTCCTCCGAACTCCAGCGTAGACACAGCCGTATCCCCCTTCTCCCAACATCTCCTGCTCATTGTACTTCATAAAGAAGTCTGCAGGATCTGGAAAAGGTGAGAACAAAAGGGTTAGTAAATTCACAAGAAATATATAACGTTATATATTATTTCTTGCGATACATACCTCCTGCTGTCAGCAGGCTTGGTTGGGCCTCTTCCTCCGCTCTCTCTGCCTGCGCTCGGTTCCTCTCTGGGTTTTGGTGGAGGATTTGTGCGGCAGTTTGTCCGAACGGGAGAGTTTGGCCGGATTCTCCAATCCTAGATCAGTATCACTAGCCTTTCTCTTCTTCGAACTGGGACCAGGCAGTTCGTTCAGAGGGCTGCTACCGTCCAGGACACGAGGCTCCGGGTCTAAAACAATAAGACAATATTACATGTTAGTTTGATGTAAAAGGGAAAACAATATGACAAGAAACAATTAAACGATTATTTAGTTCACACTTATGTCTCCATGTGGTCTTAACCTCTTAACCCCCACATGAACTGTGCACATTTTACTCCAGTTTGGCTTAACCCAAATCTAAACGAAGTGTCTACGATGCCGTCGGACGGTTCCCGCAACTCCCCGGCTATTTTGCCGTCACATATGTTTGATATGGACGTATCTAACGCGCCAATCCGATACTGTTTGATACCCGTGATTATAAACTCCACCATCCTTAGAGTTAAGTAGGTAAAGATTGCTTGTAAATCCATTCCTTATTGGGCTAAGGTAAGATTAGCTTGTAAACTCCACTATCCTTAAGGTTAGGTCTAAGGTAAGATTAGCTTGTAACTCCACTATCCTTAAGGTTAGGGCTAAGGTAAGATTGCTTGTAAACTCCACAATGCTTAAGGTTAGGGCTAATAAGATTAGCTTGTAAACTCCACATGCTTAAGGTTAGGGCTAAGTAAGATTAGCTTGTAAACTCCACATCCTTAAGGTTAGGGCTAAGTAAGATTAGCTTGTAAACTCCACTATCCTTAAGGTTAGGGCTAAGGTAAGATTAGCTTGTAAACTCCACAATCCTTAAGGTTAGGGCTAAGATAAGATTAGCTTGTAAACTCCACTATCCTTAAGGTTAGGGCTAAGGTAAGATTAGCTTGTAAACTCCACAATCCTTAAGGTTAGGGCTAAGATAAGATTAGCTTGTAAACTCCACTATCCTTAAGGTTAGGGCTAAGGTAAGATTAGCTTGTAAACTCCACTATCCTTAAGGTTAGGGCTAAGGTAAGATTAGCTTGTAAACTCCACTATCCTTAAGGTTAGGGCTAAGGTAAGATTAGCTTGTAAACTCCACATCCTTAAGGTTAGGGCTAAGGTAAGATTAGCTTGTAAACTCCACTATCCTTAAGGTTAGGGCTAAGGTAAGATTAGCTTGTAAACTCACAATCCTTAGGTTAGGCTAGTAGATAGCTGTAAATCCACTATCCTTAAGGTTAGGGCTAAGGTAAGATTAGCTTGTAAACTCCACTGTCCTTAAGGTTAGGGCTAAATAAGATTAGCTTGTAAACTCCACTGTCCTTAAGGTTAGGCTAAGGTAAGATTAGCTTGTAAACTCCACTATCCTTAAGGTTAGGGCTAAGGTAAGATTAGCTTGTAAACTCCACTATCCTTAAGGTTAGGGCTAAGGTAAGATTAGCTTGTAAACTCCACTATCCTTAAGGTTAGGGCTAAGATAAGATTAGCTTGTAATAATAATTAGGTTGTCATAAGGAGACGGCAAAATAGCAAAAAGAGTTTGTAGCCGTCGGACGGTTCTATAGACACTGCCAAATCTAAAAGCAAAAAAGTATCAAAAGAGCGACAAAAACGCACCGGAAAAGCAACAGTAACACAATAAAAAAGTGACCAAAACACATGACTAAAGAGTGACAACAACGCAACAAAAAAGCTAAGCAAAAATGAGATGATAAAGTGACGAAATATGACAAAAGAGCGACAAAAACGTGCCGGAAAAGCAACAATAACACAACAAAAAAAGTGACAAAAACACGATTAAGAGTGATGAAAAAGTAACAAAAAATCAACGAGCAAGAGCGACAGAATGGTGATAAAAAAAGTGATTAAAAAGTGACTAAACACGACAAAAATGTGACAAAAAGCAGCGACAACGCAATAAAGAAATGTACAATCAGCTTTGTCGGTCTTAACTTTCAAATGAGGCGTTACTCTGGCCTGTAGGATGTAAACTTTTAGATTTAGGCAAGTTTAACTGGAGGAAATGTACTCGGTTAAAGCTGGGTTATGAGGTTAACACAAAACCTGCTACTTTTCTGAAAACGCATGACTAAATGATGACTCCTACAAACCTTCAACTGTATTTACAAGAAAATAACATCTATTTAAGGCATTTCTAGTTTAAAACTGCCTGTAAGAGCTGTTTCTTTTCCGATTTGACCAGTACAGAGTCAACTCGGTCTAAAACTGTTAAAAAACTTTTGTCTGACACTTACCTCGTAAGACCACGGTGAAGCCATCACAGGTGTCGATCATCTTCTGTGCCATTGTCTCGAAATGGACAAAAGTGGTGAAAAAACTCGAAAAAGTGCTGGAAATGCAGTTAAAACTGTCGCTCGGTTCACTCACTGAGTGTAAAGTGAAGGAAAGACTGGACTGTTTGCCTTTGCAAACTGTTTAGAATGTTGCGGTGTCCCGGCAACGGTCAATGTGATATGATGTCATCTTTATTTAAATTCATATTTGAAAAACAACGAATAAATGCATAAACAAATATATAGCTAACTGTGATTTTACATAAAGTATTACTACTTTAGTTAATATGGAAGTGCCACAGCATGCAGCATACTAACATACAATGGATTTGCTCAACATGTCAATTTAACCAGGTGGAAAATCCACAAATGGATTCACCATTCTGATAATACTTTGAATTGGGATTTGTCTTTTCTTATCAAAATTCAGACAACAGGTGTATGACATTTTCCTAAAGCTAAACAGCCAAGAAAAATGTATCATATATGAGTCGGAAAAAAAGGGTCAACCAATAAAAATGGCTTCATTCTCGCTTTTAAGATGGATAGATTTCTGCATTAGCAACAGACCACGACATTTCCCATGCCTTCACAGGTCAGCGTCTCCAAAGTGCGCTGAAAACCTTAGTATACAAAACCCACATCTACAAGTGCAATATTAGCCATGTCAAACTGAACACAACCAGCTTCAAAAATTGTATTAACTCTTTTGATTTTGCCCGTCTTACAAAGGGCAGAGAGAAGAAGCAATGGACCAGAAAGCCTGTTTTTTTTTTTTTTTCATTCTGATGCTTTCGCTCACAGTTTTATTGATTGCGTCTTTCTATCTCCTTGCTTTCTTCCCTTCCTGCTCTCCTCCACTAAATTTGGCCCAAACGGACATAATCACAGGGCATTTGCAGGCTACCTCGCTGCTGGACTTCCCACTGCTTGCCCTGTGAGTGTCTCTCTATGTGCAACTCTCCAAGCATGAGCACACCAGCAAAACAGTAGATACAAGATGCATTTGTGGGTTATACATTTCAGATTTCATGTCAGTGTCATGTAATTGATGTGGTTTCTCCATCATTAACATATAATAAGATAATGTTTAGTGGCTACTGTACTGTATGTGTTTCCAAACCCATAAAAGACAACAGAAATGTAACTGAACATGATTTAGCATTTAGCTCAGGGCCCACTTTTCTACGGTAATTCTATCTTCAATTAAATCTCAAATGATCTGTACATTAATGAATGATTTCTAACAAGGCTTTGATATCACCTAGTCATTCATAATTTGGGATGTTTGATGACTAATGAATTGAGAGGTCTGTAATTACCTTAGGGGGTCCCTCAACTTAAATTGAGTTGGGGGCCACAGATGCATAGATTTGTTATTCGGGATGCTGCCACTGACGATCTCGATGCAATGCCTATTTGTAGAACACAATCCAAAACAAAACACGCACATATACAAATGAACAACATACTATACTGTATACTGTATACTGTCATTACAGAGACAATACAGCTGGATAGTTGCAGTCCGAACATCTTTGCATTGCGGTGATTGACAGGCGTGATGTCCTGGCCTCTCGATGCTCTCAGCATTTAGGCTCAATTTATTCAGCCCAGAGGCGAAACTATAATGAATATAATCTTGGCCTGTCTGATTAATTGCTCGCCAGACTAAAGGATTGCCGTATTTATCAGTAAACATGATATTTTAGGGTTCTAATCAAGAGCATTCGAGGAGAGAAGTTTGTTTGTCTGCTTTATTTTGACTTGTTTTCATTACAGGTCACAGATAACCAAGACCTATGGGAAGACGGTGGGCTACATACTATGGGATGTTAAGAGAAATGTGTCCTGTCGATTGAGGGGAAAAAAAGAGAAGAGGCATGAATAAAAGAGAATCCACTGGTCCCGCTTCCTGAGTGATTACCCAAAGTGCTTTAACAGATTTTCTTTTCTTTCGGACCGTCTTTCTCCCAGACCTTGGTAAAAAAAAGTGGACATCTTACTTCAGCAGCTTCCGAAATGACCACAACGCACTTCACACAAATTGCGAGCGCTGCTGTTGCTGCTGCTTGCCTTTCCCCCCGTACGCGCTGCCAGCACCCAAAGATTCTCCAAATGACTCCGTCCGACAGCGTCCGGAAAATCCTGCTGACATCGGAGAGGGGAGGGGGGAGGGGGGCTGGGGAGAGGGGGTCCTCGCTCCCGGGAACGTTTTATATAAGAGTTGTTGTGCATCCGTGTCATGCAATTCCTGGCCCTGACGTTTCCATTTAGCCGGACAAATTGGGAGTGAAACCAACAATAAATTACATATTGCTGCATGTAATATTGTGTAATTGTGTAATGATCGTCGAGAGTACATGGGTTATTAGGCTTTATATTGTCACGGATGTTGTTAAGGCCGCCGGCAAACATGATTGCCTTCCATTTATTCCAATCTGTTTGGTTTGCAACTCACACTAGCCATAGCTCTGTGCCTGAATTCATCAGTTCTATTTTTCAACAACCAAATAATAATAATGATAAGAAAGTTTTCAGTGTATGATGTGATGGAACTATCTCAAACATATTGCTTTGAGTTTGTTTGCTGGGATAATGGACAAATATTGACTCAAATATTGACTCAGACATGAATGCTACATAAACGAGAGGGGAGTCCGATCTCCCACGTAGTCTGACTACAACAGGATTGATAAAACCCATGTAAACCCGAGAGGTTCAAGCCGATCTTTAGCATAGTCGGACTAGACTTTGCATTTAAACATAGTAGACACATCTATTAAAGTGGACATGTCATGCACATGGAGCTCAAAAATAGACTTAAAAACATTTTTTGGGGCGCCTCACATTTTATCATTTGAAAATATGTCTCTGAATTAAAGCAGAACTAAGTAATTTTTTTTTTTACCTTAAAGAGGGGGTATTATGCTTTTTTCAATCACATAGCACCAGTCTATAGCATACTACAATACTACAATATACAGACCTTCTGTTGGTCTGTATATGCAGTAAATTAAAATAACTGCCTTGAATAAAATTGCTCTCTCAAAATGGCTGTACTGAACGTCTTGAAATAGGCCTCTGTCTCTTTAAGAAGCTTTCCGACACGCCCCCTTCAGCACACTGCTGTGGCATCTAAACAACAACACTGTGCGGGGAGGGGCTCTGCTGAGCTGAGGAGCAGTGGTTGGTGGCTTGGCTGGTGACAAAAGGTCCAGAGGCATCTCCAGGAGGTGGGGGCGTTCCTACAGTAGGAGGACTGAGGCATAGCTACACCTAAAATGGCTGCCGTCTAAGTTTTTACTGATTACTCAAAAATATGTGAATGAGCCAAGGCAACACTCCAGGCATGTGTTTAATGAGGGAATGACATAATAACATGATATAAAGCTTGAAAAAGTCGATTTTACATAATACCCCCCTTTAATTAATCCTCTTTGTAATCCCTCTGGAGGTAATACAAGTGTTAATGGAATGATTGGGAGGTCTTTCATCTCCCCTGGTTTCTCAGGCCAGAAAACCACACTTGCAACTTTCCCTACCTCAGACCCGGCAGCCTCAATACACACTAATGGAAAACATCTCCCTCACTGCTCTCAGTTGTCTACAAAATCACATTTCTGAGGGTTACAACATGGCGGACAGGTAAGTCATGACTGTATTCTGTCTACAGCTTTTGGTTTGTTGACGAACATTTTGCAAACATTATTTGGTTTATCACGATCAGAAGAAGCTAGCAGGTTAACGGGCAAAGCTAACTGTGGGCTAACGCCACTTTAGCAGTATTTACAGCCAAGTTTGAGGGGTGAAAAAAATAACGTTTCTTAGTTCTTCTTTAAATAGTAACAATGAAATTAAGGCGAAGAAGCTGGTGAAAATCTTGACTGGGGCTCCTCCTGCTGGCAGCTATAGGGATCATTTTCTAAAAATAACTTCCAGGTTGGACGTACGGCGTAGTTAGCAACTTCAGCATTGCGTGGTAAACACACTCAAGCACAGAACGGCTCAGAATTGATGATGTTGGATTATGGGCTTTAAAAATGTGGAGGAGAGTTTTTGGGTTTGAACAATGACGCTAGTGTAATCAGAAAGTACAGAACGAGGCGCTGATGCCGTAGAAGAAGAAACAACTTTGTTCAAGGAATACTCAAAGACTGTGTGAATATTGTGGAATACTACGACAGGTATGTCCTTGACGAGGGAACAATATGGTTTAAACCTCAGTGAGTTTTGCCTGATATGTCCATTTAGAGAGAAAATGTAAAACAAAGTTGAGAAAAAAACTCTGAACGCTGTGTGAAGAATAAGTCCCACGGTGTAATGTCCGTGCGCTTGATTTAAAGGATCTACAGTACCTTCACACCACCAATCATACTCCAGTCACCGCACACAACGGGCGAGCACATTCTCCACCATGAAAACATCAATATTACTGACAGCAGATAACTCCGGCGATAATAATGCCAGGACAGCCCTCTGCCCGTTTCAATGAACCCGGTAATTACTCGGAATAAGGTGTCGTGGCACGAAAAAAAGCGCCGCCGATACGATCCATGTTTCTTAACACTCTCCAAGGTCAATAAAAACGAGAAGTAATGATGAATGCTAGAGGCCGCCATTTTGTTTTGTTCTGCTGCTCGGTCATGCTCAATGTGACTCGTTTTTTCCCAGCTCCCCACTTGCGCGCCCCCCCCCCCCCCCTGAGATGACAAGGGCACCCCACTCTTAAGGCCAATGGTGAAATATAGTCATGGAGCTGGGAGGTTCTTGGTCATTTAAACGGTTTGGAGTGGAATACCACGGGGACGCTTTGACATGCAGGCTTAAAAAGTTCAAAAGATCAGCAGAGAAGGGCAAACGGTCCCTGAGTGGGGTGCGGTTAGTTCTGTGGGGACGACTTGGCATTTGTTTTTGTGGTCAGATGAGAAGCAGAGAATGTCCAGAAAGAAAATTCGTTCAAGTGTGTGGACCAGATCTGTCACGGAAGTGTCTTTTGGAGCCCCCGAGATAAAAGCGAAATCCATGAAAGGGATCGAGTCACTGGAGCGCCGCTGCTAGAAGAGACCTCAAGGCAGTGTGTGCGCTGTATGTTGAAAATAACACTACAGCCGCAGACCTCAAAGCAGCCGCCTTCAGCCTTTTATTAGTTTCAGTAGCTGTTAACACCAAGTAGTTTTCTTGATATATTGTGATATTTTTAGTGAGGCTGCAGCCAATAGCGGGCTAAAAGTGGAATTGTTCTGACGGGACGGAGCAGCACTGTAGGCTACATCTAATCGACTTGTACTGTCTTTCATTATCATTGCATTCAGGGTAACGTAATCCAATATTTACACAATCCAGCCCTATGGTAGCCAGCGATATCAGATTAAGTTTGAAATATGGGGCACAGTTTGAAATCAAGTTAGCTTTTCGCATAAAACTTGAGTAAAGAAGGATTTGAGTAATGAGAAGATACACTGGCAATATGTCGT
The DNA here is from genome assembly GCA_007210695.1 of Neogobius melanostomus. Taxonomy (NCBI): domain Eukaryota; kingdom Metazoa; phylum Chordata; class Actinopteri; order Gobiiformes; family Gobiidae; genus Neogobius; species Neogobius melanostomus. Next base: position 6,019,081 of record VHKM01000042.1, read on the forward strand.
CATTTAGCTGAATCTGTGATCGCCATTATTTTTACTATAGCCACATTAATGTTGTCCTTCTGATATGATTTTTTGTTTGTTTCGGTCATTAATGGCATTGACAGCGGTGCACATTTGATAAGAAATTAAGAAGCACATGCCTTTGGTCAAAACGAACGAAAATAATGCAAATTTGATGTCCTGAACGCACATATGTACTGTATAATGTCTCTTATGTGAGGCTCTCCAGATCCGGTGACTGTATACAGTAGCCTTCATAAACTTGCAGTAGTATTTTCATTTGTGTCAATCTTTCATCATCCAACACTTTACTCCCTTTAAATAATTTTATAATTTTCAATGTCTTTCAGCCATTTTTCCAGCTCTCGACTTGGATTTACAATTACTCTGTTTACATCAGAATTGCAAATGCTTTATTTAGGTATCGTTTGCTACTTTTTGCTGCACGCTGACTGGATTGACACAGTCAATTAAAATAACTTTCCACTGGCAGGATAAATAAACCATATACTGTACATTTGAGAAATGTACCATATACTGAACATTTCTCCTGCACCACAAAGACTCCCACCCAGAACATACTACACATCTACACACAGCAGTCTGATTTATCACCGAGCTATTTTTAGAGCTCCACAGATCTTCATTTGGTCCCAGCCTCGGACTCCAGCGAGGCATAGTATAGTCAAAGAGTACAGCCATTTTATATTAGCCAATAAGGACCTATAGAAAATGATACTCCACCAGTGGTAACATCGGATCAGATTGTGTTTCATTTACATCTTTTATAGATTCCATGTTTTACACTTTTTAAAACAATGTATCTTTCCACAAGACAGAGCTGATTTGTTTTTTGTTTTCTTATCAAAATATTTGGAAAGTGTCACAATAAGGGCTGGTGACAGGCTGACGCGGTCAGGGTTTGTTTGACAAGAGGAGGTGTGAGAGAGGGATGAGAATGATGGCTGACACAGCGGGTGATGGGTGGAACAGCGGCGCCACCGATTCCAAGAGTTTGGAAATGCTTGTTGGGATGTGCAGCACAAAGGTGCAGTGGTAAGTCCTCTCACTGCAAGAGAAAGAAAGTAAGTAAGAGCTTTATTTGTCATTGTAAAACCGTACAATGAAATTGTGTTCAGGTGTTAATCCTTTGATCCTCCAAAACGGAGCACCGCCTCCTGGGTTTGTCCCTGTTCCAGAGCGTGGTGTCCTGCACTGGTCAGCTCCTCCGCCTCTTCCTTCCTCCTGCGCAGCTCCCTCCGCTCCACAACAGTCTTTCACCATCTTATTTGCTTTCCCAACCAATCCGTTGGGGAAGTTCGATCTGCGCATGCTCAGATGTCCTTGCACTCTTACTACAGCAATGCGAGCGATCGCTGTTCTTGTTTACTTCTGCGTTGTTTTGGTAAATGGTTGACAATAAAACAGCTGATGCGTCCAGGCCTCGACCGCTGTTTTATAAAGTTACCGATCTTTTGCCGTAGAACAATTATCATTTATTTAAAAAACAAATTGCCGAGCACAGCACCCAGAGGCGATCGATTGCACACACGTATACGGGGAGAACTTTAAAACACTTGCTATGAATCTTGTTCTTTACACATTTTAAGTACATTTTAACAGTTAAATATCTGCCTAACATTCATAAAAAAACAGGTTTTTAACCAGTAAAAATATGAGCAAATAGAGCAGAGTATACATAACACAAAGTTGATTCAGTTCAGATCAGTATTTCAGTCGATTGTGGTTACAGCAGGTGCCATGATTTACGTGCAGCTCTTTTATAATAAACCTTGTGTTACCTGCTTTACCAACTTTAATAACCTTAAATAGATTACGAATGAAAGCTACAACCAAGAGAGAAGTTATTAAACCCTTTCTACTGAGTAAAATAATCAAATTAGTCAAGCTAAGAGATGATTCCAGCAGATTGGACTGTTACAAGCCTTTCCTCCTTGCTCGCCTTGTGGCTAAAATGCACCGTCCTGACCTGTAGAGTTAGAGGAGCCTGACAAGAGATGAATGATTAAATCTGGAAATAAATCACGGACATGAAGGTGCTATTTCTGTACCATTTGTGCACATCCACTCTCACATGGATAGTGTCTTTTGAGTGAGGAACGGTAATCAATATAGCTTTTACACCCAATTCACGAGCTGCACAACAGAACAGAACATAAATATAAAAAGTCAAAACTTTGATACAACATTTATCAAAAGCTTCAAAAGAAAATGTTTGAATCCCCGGTTGAAAATCCTGCAAGGAGAGCACTTAGACCATCATTAAGCAAACTGTCCGCTTCTGAAAGTGATATGACAAAACAACAGCGGACATTTATAGCCTTTCGACAAAAAAACGCATCCAGACAAATTAATTACCGCATGACCATGACCTATTGGAGAGCTTGTTTACCGTCCATGATGTCTCTTTGAAATGAGGTGTCTCGAGATTTCCCCCCCCCAAAAAAAAAACAAGCGTCGTATCCAAACATGTAATTAGACTAATGGAGCTGAAAATAGCAGCATATTTGTATTTCCAACGGATGAACTTCAAACTTGCTCAAACTTTTTTTGCGCTAAGTCTGTACAGCCCGACACTGTCTGTATGTTAATGTGTTATGCCCCCGCGCCTCCCCCCCCCCCTCCCCCGCTCACCTCGCACAGAGGAGGCCAGCCCGAGATGTGTTAAGACTCTCTCGTGATTGAATTTGAATATTTAACCAGCTTCCATTAAAAGGCTGATTAATTTGAGGGCACTCCAGAAGTTGCCGGAGCATGAAAAAGGAAAATGAAAAAGGGGGAGGTGGGAGTGGTGGGGGATTGAGATTATGTCCACACTTCGTTCTCTGTAATTGCGGACCTAACTTTGGACAATTGGAGATTATGTGCTCTGTTAAATACAGTACAAGTCAAGACCTGTAACTTTTTGGAAGTTCTGGCCAAGTTCTTCCCAAGGCTCACGGGCAGGCTAAAGTTGGATGATTGAGTAGAACTTGAGTGCCCCCCGAATGACTAAAGAGTCACTCGCCACTCGCCACTCTTTCCATCTGAGTGCATGCTGCTCTTGTTGCTGGAATAGACTCACAAACATGTTCAGGATGTGTAGCATTCACAGTTTACCAGTGAAAATGTGTATGATTTAAAATAGCAGAACAAAAATGAAAGCAAAATGGGATGCCTAAACCAAATTTTTAGGTTCATTGCTTGCAATCATACCCCGAGTACGGTACCGCTCACCTTTTAGAACCGAAGATCCCATGTAGTGTCTTGAATAATTCATAATATTCAAAAAAAGAAGTACTTTTCAATGATTGTTCTTGAATCATCTTCTGAGTACTGAAGTTCAGGTGAAAGTTAGGTCATTAGGACTGAGAACTACAAAGTCTTAGAACTACAAAGGTGACCACAGGTGAGAGTAGCCGTTAATAGAGGGGAGGGACTTAGCCAAGCTAAACTCCTCCCAGTGGTCTATACATAGTCTGCGGGCTGAGCTTAAACTTTGTGTCGCTGATGAAGCCTTTTTGGATGAGAGGCGAAACGTTCTAGACTTCAACTACAGATGACTCAAGAACCTTCATTGAAGATGGACAACTCCTGTACGACTGAGAGCCTACACAGACAGGTTCCAAATATTGATGACACACAAGTCTAGTGTATGTTCACTCTCATTAGATGGCAGTGTCATAAAAGGTACAATGTACTTCTACTCAACATGAAATACTGTATGTTTGGGAATAAAGGAACATCAAAACTGTAATAAGTCAAATCAAAACTTAAAGTGGAATAAGTTTACTGCACAGATGTGTCATGTTAAGAAAACATAAAAAACAAATCCTTCATATCTTTCCTTTATCCTTCTTCCTATTGTTTTATTTGGTATGAATTTTAGCGGTAGACCAGTAAATGGGAATAAAATACCCCTACTCTCCTCTCTTGGCCTTGAAAACATCACAGAAGTGTATACCAAGTGGTTAATGGTTTCAATTAATGTATTTTTGGTAAGTATGAAACTTACCAAAAATACATTAATTGAAACCATTATATAACAGTTCAATATCTACGACGCATGTGTTTTTTTTGTTGTTGTTCAGAACCTTGCAATAAAAGAGAATATAACTTTGAACCCCTGAGCATCCCTGTTGTTGACACTGAACGCTGATACTGAAGCACTGAGATATTTTTATCTGTATCTGGCTTCCCCTTGTTTGTTGCTATCTATTGCCTTCAAAATGAAAAATGTTTTCTTGAGTGTGTTGTTGTCCAAGGTTACACTGTACACCGACGTTCATTAAAATTTACAGCCACTGTAGTGAGCTTCTTTGGGGCACGTTTACCATTGCATCCCGGTAATGCATATTCCATTTGTAAAATGAGCAACATTCAAGTCACAAGCCCGACCTTTCGTGCGTCCGGTTATAAAAAGGCAACGTGGCGTTTTGATATGCGAGCCGTGACCTGGCCTCCCACCGCCTGCCACTCATACGGTGTATTAAAATGGACAGATGTTGAGTCGGTGGCTCCGATGGCTAGTGGCGCGTGCAGATGTTCGCTAAGACCCGGGAGATGCTGTGAGTGGCAGGTCCAGGTGTTCGCAAACACTTTGAAAAGCAACTGGGGACATGTTATTGTCGTCGCAAGAAATAACTGTCCACAGGGAATCGAGGCATATATATCATGGAGTCAAGCATGTTAATTTTTAATCTGACTTAATAAAACATGATTTCGACAATGATGCACATTGATGATAGTGTTATTGAGTTGATAGCTGTGAAATGTCACTGGCAAAGTGTCCAACACTCCATGGACAAATCTATGTAGCGATTTTATTTTAATCTCTGCGTGAATTACAAACAATTCAAGAGCTATGACCATGATCATCTTTGCAATTAAACTGAAAGCATATTTTACATTATCACTGTAAATGCCTGCTGGATAAAATTTGCCCAAATGCTGGTGTACGAAGTGGTAATTCCATCGGACACAAAAAGACCATAATGATATGAACTCCATGCTTAAAACCCCATAATACGGTAATCAACTGAGATTGGGATGCGGACTGCATTGAATTCCCAGTTAGTATAGCTCCAAACCAATAAAGCTCTGAACATACTCATAATTGTGATGAGGGCTTGACTATTGCCAACAAGCAAACACTGATAGATCTCTTCTTGGGCTTTTTTCCTCTGACAAGCCACTTTGTCAGCTGAGTTTATAGACTTTGACATGATTTATCTTCTCTATTTTTAATAATAGCCTAATAAGAAAACAGAGCATCCTAATCTCAACCCATGTATGGTTACCATGTACTTTCCCGTCTGCCTAGTGTACTTTTTTGGTATTGTTTAGCTAATATAACTACCATAAGAAGGATTTTAGTGACCTGAGGCTTTTCCAAATGTGTACTCCTGTTAGCCAGCGGTGTCCCGGAACTTAATGTTTTGAACTGTCTATCCCCATACAAATGAATGGTGAAGCCAGTCCCTATGTTAAAGTATTTAAGAGCATTTATATAATTTATACAGTTTGGTAAAATTCACTGTTACCTTACAGGTGCTAGCATACATTTTCCATAGACGAACATTAGCTAAAAACAGTAAGCCTGTAGAAGTGGAGAAAAAAAGACAATACTTTACCTTTTAAAATCCCCATTAGTTTATTATTGCAAATCCCATGATGCTTAGCGATATCAAATCACGACCCTGAACTCTATGTGGCTAACAGAATAAGATTTAGCACGTAAAATCTAAAAAGGTTTGCATGTGCATTAATGATTTCTAACAAGGCTTTGACCTTACTTATTTGTGGTCGATGGTTTGACAACAGCTGAAAATGTCTGGATTGTTTGTTATTATTTGATGCTTGATTGCTAAATGCTAACGGCTATAGGAGAAATACAATAGCCTACAATAAAAACTTTCCCAGACTAGTCGGCTTGCTAACGGTAGGCTCGAACACCGCTTCTTCTTTTCTACCCGTGATTTATGACATTTGATTTTGATCTCTATGCCTACCTATCTTACTGATTTAATGGCGACTCCCTATAACTGGAGAAAATGCGGGAATATTACTTAATTTCTCGCGGTTTTGATGATTGAAACCGTAAATGACAAAGCATTAATTGCCTTGGGTAACCACCAAATGCTATAGATCTCACTGTCACTTTGCAGATAAACCTAGGGCACTGCGACGTTCTCGGCTAAGGAGGCACGTCACCATGGCAACGGGCTGACGTGACGGCTAATGGCCTTCTTATCAATTCAATCCAAATGACTCTCCTGCAAACAACGGCGGATCCCTCAACCCGTGCACGCTGCAGGTAGGTGGGAGCTTTAGTCCTTGAGGTGACCAGAAAGCATTTCATTTAATGGTACCCATATACAACAATAGAATATGCAGGCATGCCTTTTTAACATAGCTTCCGGGTGTAAACACACTCCATCACATTGACAGGTTCATAGGACATTTCACTTTCGCGGTCTATATCTATCTGGTGGACACACACGTAATGCACTAGACGCACGTCCCGCAGGAATCCATCTTCATTTGGTGTGTTGGGGAGCAGCCCTGAGAATCAACTCTGCCCCGCGCCATAACTCATCTCTGCCTGCCGCTTCTGCGCGCTGTCCGACCAACGAAGCAGCGTTCAACGGCAACAGCAGCCGAGGCAAGATTGACATGTCGTTTGACTTAGTTTATAACCGAGTAGGACATGTAAGCTGTTGTTCAATTTCCAGTGGTATTTCACAGTAGCAGCATATTTTCAGTCCTCAAAATTAGGCCTATTATTCTAGTTTTGATGAAAATCACACATTTAAAGTTTAGGTTCAAAGTTTAATGCTTGAATTCCATTCATTTGCTTTTGAAAGGCGCCTCTGATTTGTATTTATCTATACTTTTAAGAACAAAAAAATAAAAATGTCAACTTTTTCAAATAGTTAATTATTGTTCATGTTTTTTTAACTCTGTAAAATAGCCAGAATTAGTTTATCCTTTGATTGGAAAGCAAGAGATCACACAAAATACACAAACTGGTTGACCAATAAGCCAAATCAGCATTATCAGTACGCATGCGTGGTAATGTTCCGGTCAAAGTTCACAACTACCCACGGTGTCAACAAAGCCCTATCATAGTGGAACAACCGGCTATTTAGTGACTATTATGGCGCTTAAAGTGGTTTTACGGCGATATGTCAGGTTCACATTCATTCTCCATTGCAGTGCGACTGTCCTCATGGGCTTAATCAGTGTATGGAAGAGTTTTGCCCTATTCACGAGTGCAATAAAGGAACCTCACGGCATTTTATGCGAGCCACCATACGCACTCATCAAATTTCCTACTAAAAGAAAAGATCCAGAACGTTGTGACGAATGGATTAAATGTGTAAGTTTGACATATAGCTAACTAGTAATGCTATTTGTAACCAATACGTCTATTTACTTCATTCTCGAAGATGGCGTGTACGTCACAGTCACTGATTACTATGACAACAGACAGCGTCATTTTAGCGTGGTTTCCAGTTGCCCGACATAGCCATGGATCAATCATGAAATACGCTACATCTGGCAGGGGAAGCGGTGCCTAAACCTAGCTACTAAACGAAGCAAAGCTATAACTAGCTAAACTTAGGCACAGCCGCGGTCTGTGGCAGGTCTGAGGACTAAACCAGGACGTAGACTACACCGGTTACAAATCAGGACTGAACCATGACTGAATAAGAAACTAGAGCTTTTAGACCAAGAGAAAAGCACAACACAGCAGTAACCACAAGAAAGATATAGGCTATTTACCTTTAGCGACAGACCCAGAGCCTGAGCTCACGTACTGTTGTTATTAAGTTTACTCCAGCTGCACCGGAGGAAATCAAAGATTTGTTTGTGGAAGAGTGAGGGCTCACTCTGTATTAGACATTTTTGGTAAAGTTTCGGTAATTTATTAGTGACATAGTGAGTGCTCGTACTGTGTAAAGATCTTTGACATGTGAAGTGCCTTTGCTTTGTCAGAGCGCAGTGTGTTTAGAAAAGTTTAGCTTGTGGCTGAAAGAAAACGGTGTCATGATGTGGATCTGATCAGTCCCTGCCGCTCAGGAGGTAATACTGTCATTTCTCTTTTATCGCTGCTTAAATGGAAATTCCTCTCAAAACATGAAGTTACAAGTGACGCTGCTGCGGCCTGTTGCTTTCTGTTGTGCTAAAACCACGCTTAACTGGTTGCTACATGTTGCTATGTCAGACTGCACAATGTCATACCTGATTTCGGCCATTTGTCATGTTGTTTTCCATGCCAAATGTAGGGTAATTCTTGATTTATCCATTGCTATGTCAGGCAACGGGAAACACGCTAAAATGGCGCTGTCCGTTGTCATAGTAATCAGAGACTGTGACGTACACGCCGTCTTCGAGAATACAAAATGGTCTTTTTATTTATTTAGTGGTTTAGCAAGGGCCACAAGTTCTTTTTTCTCTCCCCAGTAACACTGTGTCCCCGTTTCTTTCAAAATTCTTTTAAAACATCGATTTTCAACGCTCAAAATATTCAATATCTGTGTCACACTCAGTCATGTACACAGTTTGGGATACGAGCTGGGTAGTCCTGACCTTTAACCTGGACCAGCATGCTTTGCGCTCGGCTGAAATGCTGAATCCGCTTATACTGACCATGAGAGTGGTTATATAAATAAATTGCAGTTTGCCTGTTATGAAAACGGGTACAAGATTCGGTCAAACTGACAACTTTTCCAATGGGGTTTTGCTACAAGATTTCCAGAAGAAGAAAAAAGTGGGTAGAAATATTTTTCGTTCACTTGAGGCTTGGCTTGAGGTTTCCCGTCAGTCTCGGTTCGTTCTCCTAATGTCCCAGTGAGCTTGTACATGTGTTCCTGTGTCTAATTAATACTTTGGCAGACACAGCCCCCGAACAGCGGAATTCCATTTGCAACACAATTAAATTTTCAAGCTGCACACTCGCTTCTTTTCCCACATGTTATACAAGAGGCAGAAATGAAGTAGACTCCATCAACAGACAGACTTGGCAAACATTAGCTGGAAATGACTCGCTGGACGCCAAGAAATATTTCATTAATTCAAGATATTAGATGGGCACTGATTTCTAGAGGGACTTTGCAAGATATAGGCTAAAGCTGAAGCTACGTGTCCGCTGTCTGGGTATAAGCGACTTTGTAGACGCCATTCTGACAGCACACCAAAGCGGTAAGCGGCGCTATCCTACGGGAGCTCATTAGCTTAGCATTCTGCCTCGGTGGTCCTGCTTTGAATGAATGAACACACATGAAGAAACTCATCACGCTACATTCCACATATGCTTGGTCTACCTATATGTGGCTATGGATATCGCCCATGTACTTTCTGTTTCCAAAGGCATATTTCAACTTTCTGTTCTTCCAACTTTTCGTCCCAGGACTCGATTTTCACAAAGATATCATTTGGCTCTTCTGCTAACCAATATGGCTGCTCATCAGAAGGACTCAGCATCGACCGAATATGAAAAGATAGTTGGATTTCCCTCTCTGTCAGGCTTTTTGTACACCATCTGCTTCTCTCTCACAATTAGCTCACCGCGCTGTCAGCCGGAGCATCAGTTACGTCTCACTTGTGCCGTCGCAGGAGCCTCGGTGTATCGCACAGAAAGCCAGGTGAGCCAACAAGCCAAAAGGATTCCCGTTAACAGACGAACGGGGAGGTGAAAGCAGGTTCCTCGCTGTGTCTCCGCGCTCAAGTGTGACAGCTCCGAAGGCAGCCACCTGTAGAACAAGATATTATGGAGTTTAATTAAGGGCTTCTTTACCGACATGTCAGCTTTATGTCATGTCATCAGCATGCACAGTGTTCATGAGTGCCCTCAAACTGTATTGGAGGCTAGTATAGTAGACTATTAGACTATTAATAGTAGAAGTAGAATCAAACACACAGCAAAGTTTAGCCAACGATGTAACATAACTGGCTATCAACACCTTCCATTCAGTAGTTCTTGGAGTTCGGTGCAAAGCGATCAAAGCCCTCGCGCCTTTAAACCGTTGGGAATTTTCACCGTTCCAGGAGGGAAAGTTGTCACTCCCATCTCGCAGATGGCAAAAAAAAGAAAAAAAAGCTTTTGATCATTTACAATCACAGGAGGAGCATGCATTATTCCTCAGCAGAGCAGTCACGCAAACACATGACAGGCCAGGCGTCGACAGCAGATAGATTATTAATCAAGAGATCTGCCATTTGAGAGTCACTTTACCCCGCGCCTAGAGGAACGGCACCACAATTTGGCAGTAACGCATATATATATAAGCTAATAATGCTCCACTGAGGTCTTCGGGTGAATGTGCTACAGAAATTGACATGTTTTGATCAATAGTTCTAGAATACGCTTGAGCACCTCTCCTGATAGATTGCCCCAGTGGCTTTTAAGCATGGGTCAAATGTTCTTACACGAACTATAAAGTGAATTATATCAGTTGATCATGTTACTGAACAATCATAATGGTTCCAAAACAGTCCAACCATTCTGTATTAAAGTACTGTTAGAAAAATGTCAGCATTAATGCTTCCATTTGGAGTAAACTCATTTGACACCTGCAACTAAATCCGATAAACCAAACCAGCCAGGAGCAGCAGGGGGCACATCCTCGGATCAGAGCTCAATCCTCGCTGCCAAACTCTACACATACACCCCTTTTCTCCAAAGCTTCCCAGCGCAACTCACACTGAGAAGAACGCAAACACGAATTTGTCAAAGGAGAGGAGGAGAAGAGGAGAAAGCTGGCTGTTACGGATAGGAGGAAAAGCTTCCTGACAGTGTGGAGAGACGTACAGTGGTGGAACCCACGCCCCAGAGGCAGGGGTATCTTTGAAGTGTCCTTACATCAAAGCAAAACCCCTTCTGTACTCATTTTTAATCTGTGGCAATCCCTGCAAACCATAATGTTGTCTTCTTTGGCGAACGGAGAGGCTGACTGACACATACAACACCTTGTGGTTTGTGCAATTGTAGAAGGTGCAGAAGCCAGGAAGCGAAGAATACTGCAGATAATGGGCCTTGAAATACACGAAGATTCTCTTAACAGGAAATGGAGACTGTGGTTTTTCCAATTAGCAATTGACAATCAAAACTTAGTTACTTGTGTTGTCACTTCAATTCAATGAAGAGCACGAACGTCCAAAATGGTTATCCTTGTTTGAGGATGTTCGAAGACATCATATCTAACTCCTTAAGTGGTGCCTCGCTCACTATCATGCTTTGCAACGTTCAGAATCCATCCAAGCCAGAGAGAGTTATGATTCACATGGAAATAATGATTTCTCCACGCAGTCACAACAGCTTCAAGCGGACATAAATGCAATTCAAGTTCGTGCCGGTCAAAGGTTAAACTTAAAATGATACCTGGTCAGAGAAACACGGGAATTATAAATAGAGCTTAGAGGCATAATGAAAAGAGACATGTTTTTTTTTGTCTTCTTCTTGCGTTTCATTTGTTGGGATTCAGCGCTCCTCCATTGCCTGTAGCAGTAAATTGCCCACACTGTGATTCTTGTTATTATGACCCATGACACTCATTTGGATTCATGAAGGTTCAGTACCATTCAGAGGAGATGACGGCTTGAGACACACACACAGGACTGCGGCTGTTTACAAAAGCGTTAGAGATACATTGAGGGACGTGCGCGGGAAGACATAGCCACACACGACCACATAGGCCGCCTCATGAGCAACTGCCCATGAGATGAATACGTATTACGGGGTTGACTTTCTTTCTATCAATCATACATGGTTATCAGACGTTCACGAAAGTTAATTAAAAACTGTAGTGCTGAACGTTATTGGAAATCAGCTACAATATGGAACATGTTCAAAACAAAGTTGAAGGCTGAAAATCTAACATCCATCTTTACCTGACGGCAAAAATGACCCACCCAGCAGACGTGACCAAATTAGATCATCTCGTATGCGCAAATCACGAAGTTCTGCCCTGGCTTGTACAAAAACGAGTACCGTGGGAGGCGCGTTTGTCATTGTCTGAAGCGCCTCGAGTCTTGGTCTTTTTCATTTCTTACGTTACTCATCAGAAAGAACTGACTTGTAAATACGACAAGTGAACGTACGTGTAAGCCCCTCACTTTCACAAGCTCGTGTTATCTAAGCAAATTGTTGTTTGCGCCTGTCAGTCACACTAGCCTTTTATGTTGGGGAAAAAACAAAGCAACGGGATACAGCGCCTTGTATGGGTGACAGTTCCCACGAAATGTGTAGCTTACAACAGGGAACTATTGTATCCAGCGTTGTCTATAAACTTGTCCGATGCTTATGTGAAAGTCAATGCCATGAAACGTAGAAGTATAAATGGAGAGCGGCGTTCGATCCTAGCGTATGCTGACAGTTTAGTTAGCCGTCAAGCCTGGGAAGGTTTTTTGAGTCTCTTAAAGCAGTACTAAGTAACTCTTGCACCCTAGAGGCCATAAGCACCACTGCAGGTGCCGTACAGTAGCATGTTGCAGTTGTTTACTCATTAATTGTCCGTGAGAGTAAATACTACGCTGACAGAAAAGACAAAAGGAGAGAGGGATAATTGTACATCCAATTACACAATGGAGATCATTTTTTTGACTCAAACTTGGCTGTAAATACTGTTTAAGTGGCGCTAGCCTGCAGTTAGCTTTGCCTGTTAGCCTGTTAGCTTTATGGAAATATGTCTATACATATATTTTTTATCATACTAGGCTTTAGTGATTATATATAAAACTCTGTTGATGTAATCTGTTAATTTGAATTGGGTGGACATTTTATTATTCCATTGTTATTGTCTTTACTGTTGGAGCCACTGTGGAGCAGTGTGTTAAAGGGAGGAGTCAGATTGTGCAGAGGAAGTGCCGACAAGAACATTCCAAGAGCACTGATTGGTTCGACAAGGAGACGCCTACTTCCTGTTTCTATAAATTACTCGTGCACAAAAGGTGCGGTCTCTCTCTTCTCTCCTCGCTGATCGACTAAGATGTAGCACTCAGATGACTTGTGTTTAGGTTGTAATATAGGGAATAAAACAATGATTTTGATTTTAATAGAACGAGCCTCCATCTTCTGTCCATAGTAAAGAATACGCCGACAGCTTCTTCGTGATTTTATTAGTGTGTATTGGGGCCTCTGACCTGTAGGCAGTGAAGTTGCGATTGTGGTTTTCTGGCCAGAGACACCAGGGGGAGATGAAAGACCCCCCAATCATCACATCAACACTTGTATTACCCACAGAGGGACTACGGAAAGGATTAATTAGGGTAAAGAAGTTACTTAGTACTGTTTTAACCTGTTCAATGTATTTTTCCCTGTAGGCTAGCTGTTAGCATTTAGCCATCAAACATCGCAAATTATGAAGGAGCCAGGTGTTTTCAAAAACTATAGACCACATTTAGGTGATATCAAAGCCTTGTTAGAAATCAATAATGAATGTACAGATATTTTAACATATTTTACTAAATGCTAAATCGTGTTCAGTTAGATTTCAGCTTTTTGTGGGGTCGGATACACATCCAGTGGCCACTGAACATCATCTTATAATATGTTAATGATAGACAAACTACAGAAATTATCTAAATGGCATGAAACGAATACCTCGCCATACTTTAAAATAGGGTTTGACGTTTTTACCATTCATTTGTATGGGGATAGAACGCTCCAACAGCTCTGCGTCATCATTTTGTTTTGGTGCCGTCATGCAAAGCTAGGAGACTGAACTACTATCTCCTCAGATGTAACCGCATGTTCTGTCAAATCTGTCATAGCCACCATATGGTCCAGAACTTAGTCATTAAAGTGACACACCGCCGATGTCTTTGATACTATATCCTCGTCAAATCACTGCCACAAGATGTGTACATGCACGATGCTGCCAAAGATGCCACTGTATTTTACTTCTTCTGCGCTCAAGCTTTAGAATCCAACTGTAAATCTTGTTACATTGATTCAGCCGCTCAGTAATGTAACAGAAAACATCATCAGTCACTTGCAGGCAATCTAGTTATAGATCAAGGTACATCAGATTTCTTTTTTTCTCAACAATAAATGATCTGGGCTTTCACAGACCTATCTTTTCTTGCATGTAAACGCCTCTATGTCAACGTTCCAGCTTTGTCATTTCCTTCCTACTTTCATGTGCCTATATTTCAACATAAAAGGCTGTTACCTTCTGAACGTGTCTAGCAAACGAGTTATCTCCAGATGGTGGGTCTTCATTTTCAGCCTGGCGTTGCGTTTTTCTAAGCAGGAGTTAGTGCAATACCGATCACAGCTTTGACAATAGATTATGGCCACAAAGCTGTGACTGTCCTGTTCCATGCTAGCCTTGATTTATTTACGGATGTACTTTCAAACATTGTCATTTTTGTGTGGATTCATCATGGTCCAAAAAAAAGGTCAAGCTAACTAAAATAAAGTAAGTGCAACATTGACGTTTTTGATCTTTCAACCATGTTATAACGTTCTCTCATCAAAAACACATCTAGAGTAGTGTTTTACTTTATTTTATGGTCTGCTTGTTCTGAGTATTCCTGCACTTGAACTGTATTCATTCCGCCACCATGTATTAACATGGCATTGGATAAAAATGGAAGCCTCTAATTTTTATTTAACAGATAATTTCCACTGTTGAGGCAGGGCGCTCCAACCAAACCAAACCAACGGGTTGCAAACCAGCAGAGTCCTTGGTAAAGGAAAGATCCTTTCTGTACATAGAAAAGTTATAACAGATCAAAGCTGTGTGGATTCTCAGTATGTGCTTAATATGTGGAAGAATCACAATATTGATGTACGTTTGTGGAATCATATAGCAACAAAACTTAAACATATTAGGTTTAACCTCTTAACCCCCATCTCAACAAAGCACATTTTCTCCAGTTTGGTTTTACCCAAATCTAAAAGGTCTTGAAAAACAAGCATCTTAATGGCAACAAAAATGAGACTTAAATCATGAAAACACAAAGTGATGGCAACAACGAGGAAAAAGATCCATTTCAATCAGTTTTGTAGATCTTAGCTTTCAAATGAGGTGTTACACTGGCCTATATGCTCCAGAAGCTTTTAGATTTGGGTAAAGTGGAACTGGAGAAAATGCGCTCGGTTAAAACACAGTTCATAGTTCAAATTTGTTAAGGGATCCATTTTCTCTCGAACAATGTTGCCGTTTCCAGCTATTTGTCGTCTATGTCTCGACTTAGTGACATGTGCCGAGCCAGGGACACAAGTCGGTTCTGGGGCATTTTGAGAGTTTCACAGATTGTCACAGTGTAGTTTCCAAGCTTTCCAATGATGAGTAACACATGGAAATCTGATCATATTTGCACCATTTTGTAGACACTTGAATTTAGGCCTTCAAGAAGGTTGAAGAGAGTAAACGGCTTTCAAAGAATGAGCAGTTCTCACCTCGCTCTGCAGCTGGGGTGACAATAGGGCTCATTTACATCTCATTTAGAAAATAAATGTCTCTTGTCTCGCACAAATGAAGTTGGTTGGACAGTGGATATTCCTCTCTCAAACACTCGCAGACAAACTCCTCTCACATTTGCCAGATTGCAGAATTTGCTGTATAGCACAAACACACACACATACACACTAGTGATGCGCAGGTTCACCCGCGGGCTGCCGTACGCGCTTTCATTGTATACAACCATGACTTATTCCATCATCTTTACAGCATATGCTGTAAATATACGTAGGATTTTCACAAAACAAACAGCGTTTTGCAGCTTGTGATCCAGATCTCCTATTTTCCATGTATGTGTGTCTCTGTGAGTTTGCATTCCGTCTGCTCTCTTCTCCTCTCATGCTCATGAAAAGAAAGCACTTTACGAACGCGCACCACATAACAAGAGAAAAGAAGCAAGCTGAAAAATGACACAGAGGGCTGAAGGAGCACAGAACAGGCTGGTGCTACGCAGTCAGGCCCGGGGCTGAGTGTAAGAGGCGAGACATCAGAGATCAACTCAAATGATAAATCCATCGTTATAAAAAGATACTAAACTTACAGTTTGGTGTTGTCCTGTCTGGGAAGCAAAGCAGCGTCTCTGTCCCGCTGTCGCTGCTTTGATATCAAGGCTCTTCATGAGGAAGCGGCGCCACATAATCCGTGATTAATAAATCCACTTCGCAGAAGTGCTTCCAAACATGTTCGTTGTAACGTCCACGGTTCAGTTCGTCTGCTACAATCTTTGTGTTGAATCTTCCATCCAACACAACCCGGTGTTTACCCAGTATGTAAATACACACAAAGTCACGCCCCTACTGTGCGCTCCGAATTAAAAATACCATTACGGCTAGCTTAAACATGGAGTGGCTTCATTGTGACTTTTTTCCCCCCGACATTTTCAGGTTCAAAACATTCCTGACACTGCTTGTATTTATTCCCTGACATTCACATTACCGCTTAATCAAACCATTCAGCTGCTATTGCGTGACTGAATGCCCTACAGCGAAGGTATATCCTCAGTCGAAGTCTTTATTGAATATGACATGTTTAAGCAGCCGTATTCCTGTTGCCTTTCTGCACATCAATGCAACGCGAGAGAAATGTTAGAACGGCAAACATGTGGACGGGCATCTTCATGGAGAATACGTGATGGGAAACATGAGCAACGATATGCTAAAGAGCACATAGCTTTAAAAAACAAAATAGTGGGCCAGTTTGCAGCTCTTGTAGACACGTGGCCATTACTGCCAACCCCACATGCTGGAGGCTGCCTCACAGTCGTGGACGCGCCGGCACATTCTACATTTTTCATGTGACATCCCCCCGGCGGTTGTCACCAAAACTCATTATTTAGCTTGGGGTCAGGTGAAACATCACGGACTCACTGGCTTAGTCTCACTGCGATAATACTTTTATGAGAGCGGTTATACAGAATGCCTCAATGCTTGTTGCCACGAACATTTGGGGGTAACCAAACGCTCCAAATTGCACAGCAGTTGGAGACAAAAAAAATGGCTTATTCTGTACATGAGGACATACCGGGAAATAAAGCCCCATAAAACACAGACAGTTGATGATTACGGCTCCGTACGAGAAATAGGTCGTTAGTCACACAGAAATGCAGAGGCGAGTCTTTCAACAGCCGTGACCTCATTTCACTTTTTCCTCTCAGCAATTTCACACACAGGCTGACGGCTTTGGACACACCTATTCAACACTGACCGTTCATCCATTGACACGACTACAATAGATTCATTACACGTTTCAATTGTAGCGCATTTAAAAAAAGGGAGCTGTTGATTACATTATATTACGGTAATGACCAGGAAATCAAGCTTTTATTATGAACATAGATTGTGGATCATGGCTTTTCGATGGATAATGTTATGTGGCTTGGGAGGGGGGAAAATGGAAAATTTAAAAAAGAGTACAATACGAACACTAACAGTCTTCGTCTCACTTTACTGTTAGGAGCAGTGTAGCGTCGGGAAACTAGGCATGTCACAATAATAAAATTTGAAGTTCGATATTGAGGCAGGACAATCATTGATGACGTTTTCATGCCACAGAAACCCGCTCTAAACCTTAAAAATGACCGTAAAGCTTTGTTTGAAAAGTACTTAAAGTGCATATGACAGGTGTGAATGCTTTTGAAAATGTGACTTATTTAGACGGATAACATTTGCTGTAAGTAATAATCTTTTTTTTGTTCAGAGAAGAAATGCTGGGAAGAAAAGAAATTTTGTTTTTAAGATACTGACAGGAAGTGACATAGATAGAGATAAAGTTCCATAGCAGTTTGACTCTTTCCCATACGTGTGTGAAGTGATGATGTCATCGATGTACTTCCGGGTTCAATGGAACATTGGTCCTATTGACTACAGTGGTATTTAGCTGATTTGAACTGATACCAATATGAAGGGGGTTAGTTGGCCAATAGCCGATATATAGGCCGATATTTAAGTATTTAATTTGATGTGTTTTTTAAATGTATTTTAATCTCAAATGGTCTATAGTTAAACATTTATTATAATAAAGTTTTCCATCATAGAAATATATATACAAATATATGTAATAGAAGTCGACCGATGTCGATATGCACCGCGGATAGTTTGGGGAAATGTCTCGTCTATAATCCTGTGTATGATGCTTCTTAAAGGGTAAGTGTCTCTGACAGCAGGGGGCGCTGTATATTCATGTTTAGAAGTATACTTCAGAGGGAGCTTGTTTGAAAGAAAAAAATCAGTAGATTCCAAAATACCGAGATATTTCTCCGCTACCCTGAGGCCTAGGAAGTTGTGCGAGGGCTCAATTTAAAGCTTTAACTGGGCTCTTTCCAATGCATTATCACTTTCGGTTCTGGAGATATCGGCATTCTTATATCGGCCGGCCGATATATGCATCCCCAGATAGTGGCCGGCCGATATATCGATATATGCATCCCCAGATATCGGCCGGCCGATATATCGATATATGTATCCCCAGATCTTGAGCCATAATCTTTGCTTGTTTCGGGCAACCCACCCAGATGTGGAGAGAACATGCACACTCTACAGGATGACCCCTCACTGCCTCAGAATCAAACTTCCCCCAGCGAGACAAGCTGCTGCGACCAAACCCCTGTGCACTCGCTTTACAGCTCTATAATTGCATATTTATTTTGTATTCAGGCACAATCACACCTCCAGCCTCACCCACTTTTAAAAAATCACATGCAGATTTCGACCGGAATACACAGCGAGGGTCACAGTGGGAGCTCAAACAAAAGCACTAATTGGCGTGGTGTGAAAAGTGCTCTGTTGTCGTTGCAATAAATAACTGTAAACAGCTCGGTATGGAGGAAGGGCCCAGATGTACCCCCACCTACACCTACTGTATCGAGGCGGGGGGGTTTCACACTGTTCCTATTACGCCGGCAGTTCTTCAGCGATCTATTTTGGGCGCCAGATCTTTGGTTCATGATCTTTGCGAGCATGGTGTTAGGAAAAAATGAAAACAATGAAATCTCACAGGGATGCAGGATGTTAGTTCATGATTAATATAGTCGTATGGTTAAGTCATTGTACACTACAGTTTTGTGTGGTTTGAAATGTTTTAACACAAATTTATCGTTGGCCTTATACGCAGGATTATAAGGGCCATGTTTGTAAAATGCCGTCATAATACAAAGCTTCCCCTTCCACCTCATCATCCCATGTATGTGTTGTGAAGCCGTGATTGAAGTGTGTTTTGGCCAGTATGTGGATCAGGTCAAAGTCCCTCTATAAGCCATGCTCTGCTAGTGTGATTTAGTTATAGCTCTGGCCTCTCCGGGTTTTTTTGATGGAAGCGCATAGTGTTATCAGATGTGCGAAGGTAAATAGTGTCAGGAGGAGGAGGAAGAGTGGGGGAGGACGGGTGCAACAGAGAAGAAGGGAGAGAAACCTCTTTTCTAATATATTTAGTCGTAATCAAAGCTGCAAGGGCTCGACTGATTTATCGATTGTGTTGATTTTTCACTCATGAATAAACCCGCTGATTTGCCAAGGTGCCAATGTTAATCTGCTTTACATAAATACACGGCTGATCGGCGTCTCTTCCCCTTTTTATAAGACGAATGGAAATGACAAACATCGCCTTTTGATTCAAAGAAACGTGCACATAAATAATCAGCTTCTTTTGCTGTGCTTTCAGATTACCTTCACCCTGGAAAGACAAGCCACGACCCAAATAAGAACTGAATCTGTTATTTATTTATAATGTAAAGTCAAGAAAAATACCACATATTACTAAATATATTGAAAAAGCATTAAATAATCCTTTAAATAATCATGGACCCAGAGCATTGGAGCCTTTTGGAGCCTCGGTCAGTCAATCTCCCTCTCTCTTGGTACAGCTGCGTTATGTTTGCCTTTTTTTACCAGCTGCATATGTAGTTTCTATGTTCCACTCACTGTTTTACTGGATATTTTTATTCGCTTTGGTGTGTTTTTGTGGAGGTTCAGAGGATTATTTTACTGCAGAGAGTCCATAATGGTCCCCCCACACCTGCAGCACAGTGGAGGCATTGCAAAAGGAGCTAAAGGGATAAACGAGGAGGTATCCGTGCAAGACCCACAGCTAAGCCACACATGCCTTACGCGCTTGGAGGAGGTGGAGGAGCTGACCAGTGCAGGACACCACGCTCCCCCTACCTCCAAAAATATGCTGGTCAAGTTGACCCACAGTGGTGGCTCGGCTCAGTCACAGCGGCTCAGGACTAACACCTAAACACAATTTCATTTTAAACGTGTACAATCACAAATAAGGCACTTACTTTAGGAACAACTGCTATACATGCATTTCCAGTGACATCACGGCGGCCATTTTGAATACCAAAGTAGAATTATGCAGTACTACTACATTTAACAATATTTCTACTCAGGATGAAAATGAAAGACAACTGATTGACAGTGGCATTTTTATGTACTCGTAATCATTGCTCAAGAAGATAACAGTTAAAACACGGCCCCAGAGACGCACGTTTATGTGAAGAAACCAGCAAATGTAGCACAGACGTAGCAGCTCTGTCTGTCGAGCTACAGCAGGATTTACTAAAGATGTGCTTCACTCCTCAGACTAAACTAACCCATCAAAGAGGAAACAGAAAACCTTTCTCTGGGATTTTTACAGTTTGTCATGTCAACAGAGTCTCAGTCTGAGTCAGTGTTTAAGCTGCTCAAGACGTTAGCATGCTACCGGTTAGCGACGGTCAACCATTGACAGTTGATTCAATCAACTGTTAATGGTTTCAACACGATAAACACATGTGTGGCTCACATCTATGAACACTGAGGAACTACTACAGTAACAGAGGTGAGCTGTTACTATTAGTCTACATGTGTTTATCATGTTGAAGCTAAATGCTAACCGGTAGCATGCTAACGCCTTGAGCAGCTTAAACACTGACTCACTGGTTTCTTCACATAAACATTTGCTCTCTGGGGCCGTGTTTTTACTGTTATATTCTTGAGCAATGATTAGGAGTACATAAAAATGCCACTGTCATCAGTTGTCTTTCATTTTCATCCTGAGTAGAGATATTGTTACATGTTGTAGTACTGCATAATGCTACTTTGGTAATCAAAATGGCCGCCATAACAACAACGGTCACATGACTGAACGGCATGTATATATCAGGATCAAAAAAACCTTAGCAACAGTAATTTGACAGACTCAGGGACATTTTTTCTACTTTTTATGTTGATAAATATTGAAAAGGTACTAAGGCCTGAGACCCACTTTTGTCTAAAGATGAACAAGAGACTAAAATGAAAAATGGTTTGTTCAAAATGACACAGATTGAAGCTGAAACACAATGACAATGTAATAAATGTCTTTACCTTTTATCTGACTGACCGATGTACTGTATCAATACAATTCTAAAGGTGTCCTCATAGTATTATTAGCCTGGGGTCTTGACTTGAGAATTCCCCAGCTCTGACCGGGGATCAGCGCCATAACCTTGCTCTGCTGCTGCTAACGCATCCCGACCCAAAGTGCAGCGAACGGGTTAACGCGCCGCCGCCGCCAACGGAAAGGCAAAAAATAGATGTTCCCAAATGTCTTTTCAACTCCCACGTGCTTCTTTATCTACCAGATGTTGCGCAGACACTTCTATATCCATCACAGGCTATTTGGGAAAGTTGTTTGTGTGCAATCAGTGAGCGTGCAAATTCAAACCAAAAGTTCACGCGCCCATACCAAATGGCACTTCAAGCCCTTATCTGAAAAATGGTGCTTCGCATAATCGTGCCGAATAGTTTGGATAGGGCACGTTGGCTTAAGAAAATTATTTGTAGACAGAATCACAAATACGCTGTGTGTGTCACGTTCAAGGGCACCAAATGGAGGAGGAATGCGGAATGATTCAAAAGAGTGGAACTGACTAGACATGGAAAAATTCATGTCTTGCTCTCAACTTAGCTGGCTTTTTATATACTGTATTTTAGCAGAGGGTTTGTGTCCGGAAAGGGACAACGGCTAAGGCTAATCAGCATGTAAATCGTTCTGTATAGATTCGATTTGGCGAAACTGGAATGGAAAATGTTCTGTACTGTGTTCACGTTGAAATCCTGAATCAAAACTGGCCGTGGACAGTGATATAAGAGTTTTTTCCTTGGTTCTCATGACAAAAGCTTGCCAGATCCTTTGGTTAAAGCAGTACTAAGTAACTCTTGCCCCTAGAGGCCATAAGCGCAACTGCAGGTGTCTTAGCAAGTTACGATTTTTTAACTTATTAAATGTCTTGGAGAGTAAATACTACGCTGACAGAAAAGGTGAAGGGAGAGAGGGATGTTGTACATCCAGTTATACAATGGGAATATTTTTTTCACTCAAACTTGGCTGTAAATACTGTTTAAAGTGTCGCTATCCCGCAGTTAGCTTTGCCCGTTAGCCCGTTAGC
The DNA here is from genome assembly GCA_007210695.1 of Neogobius melanostomus. Classification (NCBI taxonomy): domain Eukaryota; kingdom Metazoa; phylum Chordata; class Actinopteri; order Gobiiformes; family Gobiidae; genus Neogobius; species Neogobius melanostomus. Next base: position 6,041,461 of record VHKM01000042.1, read on the forward strand.
TTCTTCTCCGTGATTCTATTAGTGTGTATTGGTTGCTCCACCCCGGTGGCAGTCAAGTTGCAAGCATGGTTTTCTGGCCAGAGACACCAGGGGGAGATGAAAGACCCCCCAATTATCCCATTAACACTTGTATTACCCCCAGAGGGACTACGAAAAGGATTTAGTAAGGTAAACACGTTACTTAGTACTGCTTTAACCACAGCTTGGAAAACTCTCTCCTACGTCCACAATCCCAGCAGCAGTCTGTCCCCCCCAAAAAATAAAGTCAAAATTAGTGCAGCCTCTTAGTCGAAGCTTATAGTGACTGCACTCTGGATGTTCTCTCACATGTGAGGAATGGCCTTCTTCAAGTTGCGTCGTCGCGGAGTACAGTGATCAGGGGATGTAAGCATCCCTCACTCGACACTCCAGTGCATTAATCCATCCGGGGACACTTGCGATTAACTGACGGGGGATTAGAGAGAAGAGCAATCAAATAAAGAAAGGTCAGAGTCTGCCGGGACCAACCTGTTTCCCCCCTGTGCCTGTGTAGAGTTTGGATTGGGTTGTGGCGTGTTGCCCTGAACCCCCTGTTGGCCGCCTTAAATGGGACGATCTGAGGAGGCAGAGTCTTAGAGCTGCCTTCAAGACGGAGAAGCGCCACAGTAAGTGAATCCTTAAAATCTTTAATTAACAGTATAGCACCAGTGTTTTTTAAAAGAAAATGTAGAAATTAAACATGATTACCAATTACTAGAACAGTTAGACCAGTTAGAACAGTCAAAAAGGGATTGATAAGCTCTTTCCACCTTTTGATTATGTGTTAAATCAAAGGCCTTATAACTGTTTTGTTGTTTTGGTAGTGGGGTATTATCCGATTTGTTCTTTCTGTTGTAAAAAGCAGAGATTAGTGGGAGCTATGCATCTCATTATAAAGCCTTTATTGATCACGCAGGCTATAGTTACTGTTGTTTCCATTACCGTGACAGTAGGCTCACTGAAGGCTGTGTGAAACGAGCTTATGAACTCATCCAAATGAAGAAACTGGATAAAAGAAATCCAAAAGTAAAGCAAGGAATGAGTTTGGACCAGAAGTAACAATTTGAAATATGCTTTTGTTGTTTGTTAATAAACCACACTGTTCCCTGCGAGAGTAGCACTTCCAAGTCACTTCCCCTGCCTTAACCTAGCGCATTTTCTCCAGTTCAGCTTTGCCTGAATCTAAAAGCTTCTCGAACTGGAGCCAGTGTAACGCCTCATTTGAAAGCTACGAAACGGATCGTTGCGCTTTTTTTTTTTTTTTTTTGGAACTTTTAGATTTGGGCAAAGCCAAACTGGAGAAAATGTGCTCCTTTGCAAGTTGGGGGGCTTAAGAGCTTAACACGCTAAAAAAGAAGAACACATTTTTTACAGTGTGTCAGCATTGTCCCGCCTTTTTCTCTGGCCATAACTTCAAGGATGTGGCTGAACTTACCGTTCGGGACGACAGACACACTCTTCATCATATTCAGGGAAATGCTTGCTCCGGCTGCTGCTAAACACTGACCGAGTGGACTGAGAGAGAGAGAGAGAGAGAGAGAGAGAGAGAGAGAGAGAGAGAGAGAGAGAGAGAGAGAGAGAGAGAGAGAGAGGAGGGGGGAAATATATAGTTCAGCGTTTCCCCCTCCCAAGAACAGCACAGTAATCAATTCCGTTTAGTACAAATCCAATGCACTTAAACTTCCTGTACGAATAACCAGGGGCTGCAGCGCCAAGCTACGGTTATCGATAAAGCAATTAATTCTAAGCCCTCCTCCTCCTCCTCCTCCTGCTTCTTCGCTTTCCTCCTTTTTCGCTTCTGGATACTGCTGCCCCGGGCTGTTACCTAATCCGTGCCAAAGGACGCACGCCGGTATTGTAAGTGGAAACGCGTAAAATAGCCAAAAGATGCAGCCCATGTTTTTTTGTTTGTTTGTTTGATCCCAGCAATGTACGCGGAGAGAACGCAGAAAATGTTGATAGAAATTGATTCCAGCTGTTTGATGTTGCTTTATGCTACTGATTTCACGTTACGCGTCATTGTATAGTCTTGGCCAGCAAGCGGGCGAGTATGCGTAAAGCGCACACACAGAGGGACAAACGGTCCGTGGAGCATCCTTGTGGTCCTGCTTGACCTCCGTGAAGCAAGAACAAGTGATCCCGAGCGCGAGGGAGAGGACTTACAGTAAATTTCAAAGTTAGAGTTGCTTATTTGAACGAATCGAGACAAGCGAGCGTATCAGCTTTTGATACGACGTCACCATTGTCGAGTGTTGCCAAAACCCAAATCAACCACGCGCTTTGACGCCTCGCATCTCGGCGTTCGCGCACTTGGGGAAAGAGTTGCGTGCCGTCGAGTGTTTTATTTTGAAAGCGCAAGCCGGTGACGCTGTCGGGAATGTGTCTGGCCTCACTCTCTCCTCCCGCTCAGAGCTCGGTCCGCTCGTAGAGAGAGCAAGATGCCGAAAGGAGCGCTCCGACACACGGCGCCCGTTTCCCCGTCTCCCCGTGTCGTCTCTCTGCCACGGCGACTCTGATGGGCGTTTTTACTCTCCTTTCACTGTCCACGACGCTTGGATATTTTCGGAAGACGCGAAATGAAGCGCATGAATGTGAGCAACAAGAAGTGTCCTGTTGTTGTGCCCGTCTCCAACATCAGTAGCCAAGTCCTCTCTGTGGATGCGTTGGTCCTTAAGTGTCTCTATTCAAAGGATTTCATGTAGTAACTGAGTGGTGGACTGCCCCAACTTTCCCCTGTTTTTTATTTTTTATTTTTGGTTTTGTTTTGGCGGTTTTCTGTCTTTTGAAACAAGGCTTTCCCGATAGAACAACTCCGGGAAAACAAGCGACTTGACATCTGCACCCGGCGGAATAACCTCTCTTAGCGGTTATTCGCATTCACAAGCATCTTCTCTGGGGTGGGAACACGACTGATGCTTGCCTTGCTCGTCTATCCCCAGTTGTGTGTCGTCTCGTTCTGTTTGTTTGTCCCTTCAGTGGCATGAAATATCATGAATGCATCCAAGGACATGCTCACAAATTACGCATGCACCATGACGGTAGTAGACTGTGCGTAATTTCTTATTATTTTACCCGTGTGTTTCTTGAGCGCACAAAGAACCACGTGTGACCTATAACCACAGTGAAAATGTGTCAAATCCATCTTTTAATTAGTGGGTTCAGTGTGTGTGTATGTGCGCGACGCGGGTGTTGGAACAATGGTGTGCTGCATCTTGAACAATATCATTTATTGTATTTTTCAGATTTCAGTCTGAAAGTATAAAGCCATACTAATACAACCATAGCTCCAATCACTATCGTCTAAGATCATATCTGTTCAAAAGCCATTAGTCAAATTTAGCAGCAGTTAACTCATGTACCACGTGCGCGTATGAACCCTGTGCGTAAAACTGTCCACGCGCCTCGATTTGCGCTAATTTGTGCCTTTTCTGTGACTGTGTGTATGTGTGTGTGTGTGTGTGTGTGTGCGTTTGTGTATGTGTGTGTGCGTGTGTGTGTGTCTGTGCAGCCACGCTGGAAGTCGCCCCCCACCATGTGGCCGTCGGGAGTGGGGAGCAGACAGCAGTGTCCGCGGGAGTCGGCAATGCGCAGAGCGGCGATCAGCGGCAACATCCCCGCGCTGCCGCCGCACCACGTGCCCACCGGCCGCAGCGTCCGCGTGTTCATCTGTGCCAACCCTGACGGTAAGTGCACACAGGTCCCTGCGCATCCTTCTCAGCGGGGACACTGGCTGATGTGTGATGCTGTGGTAAATGGTTCCAGTGAACGTTGTTGTGTAGACTAAACTATATCTTGGAGTAGTCGTGCTGCTTGGAGTGAGAAAGGAGAGCGATTTAAACAGGCCAAATTCAATTGTAAGGCTTCTCCGAAAAGTACAACAACAAAATACTTGACTAATGACGTGGTAACTATTGTGTATTTGTAAAGTCTACTATTAAGTGCTGGAGATGGAAAACAGTTCTCACAATCTAAATCAAAGGTTTTTTTTTTTTTCTTTCAAGACAATCACATATAAAACTCTGTCCTGATTCGCTTAACCTCTTACCCCCCCCCCCCCCACACACACACACACACGTTAACCGAGTGCATTTTTTCCAGTTTACCCAAACTCTAAAAGGAAAGAAAGCGTCTTAATAGTGACGAAAGCGAGGATGAAAACGCAACAAGCCACATAAAGAGACAAAGCCTCGTCAAAATCGCTTCAAAAACGTGACAAAAATGCAATGAGAAAAGCGATGTGGGAAAAAAAGCAACAAAAAAGTGACGAAAACGCTACAAAAAACGACAAAGAAAAGCAAAAAAAATGAAAAAAACGAGAAAAACACGACCAAAAAATGGACGAAAACAGGACAAAAATGTGACAAAAACGTTATGATAACTTTTGTAGGCCTTAGCTTTTAGATGATGTGTTACGCTGTTACTCTCCAGTCTAGAAGCTTTTAGATTTGGGTAAAGCCGAACTGGTGAAAATGCATTTGGTTCAGGTGGGGGTTAAGAGATTAAAATAAAAGGTCATGAGTGTGGCCAGCAAACACTTCCAAAACCCCTCTGCGCCCATGACTTCACGTGTTTATGTGCGGGCCATCGTATTTCAAGTCTAATCACTGTTTTATGTTACAATATAAGAAACGTGAACTGTGATTAACTCATCAAAACAACAGATTGCTTTCAACCCGGGGTGCATGGTGTGGAGCGGCGAGCATTTTGGTTCATGAGGGAGACACCCAGTCGCAGCTCTGTATCTGAATATGCCCTCTGGGTGGGGGGTAAAAATAGGCTTGGTGAACTAGAGTAAACACTGCAGGCGAAGCGCGTGGAGTTGGCTACAAAAGGCGAGGAGAGAGCAACAGATAAACCGTGATGGGGAGGCGACTGTGGTTCAAAAAAAAAAAGTACAATTAAAAATGTATCAGTTGACCCGAGATGATTGTGCTGTAATACCCTGCAGTTTAGAATATGAAAAGTCTTGGATGGTTTAGCCACCTGTTGCTAACTCGGCAATTTTGGCCCTGCAGCAAATGGAATTAGCCATATGCATGGGTTGTGAAGCAATTTGGGCTTTTGTCGAGTTCTTTTCGCACTGTTGGTACAAATTGAAATGCACCCATCTCAGCTTGAGTTACACAATAGTGGTCTAATGGTATTCTAATAACCCCTTTTGGATTGTCAGCTAACTTGCGGCCTAAATAGTTCACTAGATCTATCTACACTTTGTTTAGGCTTTTCTCTGTGCTTGTCCGTCCCATTTTGATATGAATGAGTGATTTACTGCCCCAATGATTGTGTGAGTGAATGGTTGGCTTACACTAGAGGGCATTGTTCTCGCACCTTTCCTGTATCGTAGGGTCAGTCGTGGGTCCAACACATGCGGTTCAAATGAAGGCAGGTTCAATTCCTATTAGGATGAACCTTTCTGCGTGTATGGCTATTTTGTTACCGATGAAGTGGCGAGTAAATGGTAACCTAAGAGGCCTCATTTAAAACAGCCTTGGAAAATTATCTAATATAGATTTATATGGATTACGACTGTTCATACACTGGTAAAATATTAACGCCCATGTATTTTGGAAACTGCTTGTTCAGATGCTGAGACATTGCTAAGCCTTTGTTGATATGTTTGTGCAGGGGTTGGATAGTTTTCTGTGTTTGCTTTCATACTGAATAGATAAAGACACGCACATCCGAAATTGGTGAGGAAATTGCCGGATCCAAAAGTGAGATAATTGAGAAAATGAAAACGGTCACATAATGGTGTGATTATAGATTACCAGCGATGGTACTTTTTACTGCAATCTTAATGATTCCGCACAAATAAAACCTCAAAAAGTAACATTTATTCAGAGACAGCTATAGCATTAGGGTTCCAAGCCTATATAAAGGTGTGGGACCCGGTTGAAACCTCTGTTGAATACACCCAGTTGAATGTTTGAATGCACTGACCTCCAATTTATGGCCCTCCATGCTGTATACCAATATGCTGCCCTCTGTGAAAAAACGTTTAGACACCCCTGCTGGAGGGAAACTTGATCGCCTGTTGGACAAATGGAACTAAGGATGTAACGATTCATTGAAAATCGATTTAAAAGCCACTCTACTCCAGCTACTCCATTTTGCCCGACCGGAATAGTTGCATTCTCACATTGCATCGCTAGAAACAGCGAGCTAACTTTTTCTCAAGACAAGCTCCACACATCCCCCGCCTCAGCCCCAACACACGCCACACCATGTAAACACAAACACGTGTAGGCATCGAAGCAACAGTGCAGCAAACGTTAGCGGCTACACAGTCATAGATTAGCGTTAGCGGCTAACGCAGAGTTTAGCATTATGACAGAAGTTTACCAAAGATCGTGAACCGACAAACATCTGACCGACCTGCTCTGATTCTGCTGAAATCCTCATCAAATACCCGTTTGTCAAATAATCCAATATCTATAGAGAGCTGTCATGTCGGTTTCCTCCTTATGATTACAAAGGCTGCACCGGGAGGCTGTGAGGCGTTCAAGGGTTGCGAAGAAAAAACCTGCACTGTAAAATTAGTTCTAAATGGTTGTATTATGTAAAAATGTACAAGCACACATGTTACAATTATTATAGTTCATCTTCATGTCTTGTAATTATTTTGTAATGTAAAGTTCTCTTACAGCTATTAGTATCAATGAGTCGTTTATTTTCTTTAAAAAAAGGTTCGGAAAAAATCGAAATCAGGAACTTAAAATTGGAAATCGAATCGAATCAGGGCTTGAGTGAATCATCCCTACATGGAACCAAACTCCAAGATCATTCACTCAGAGACACATAGCATACGAAACATGGACCTAATGATCAGCTAAAAAAAAGAAAAGAAAGAAAGAAAGAAAAAATCAATTGGTAAGAGTCGCCATGGAGACAAGCTTGTGATGCACCGACCCCAGCGAAATCACAAGTCGGGTCTGAGGAAAGGTGAGCCCGCTCCCTGTAAAAACACTTTAACACCTGTAAGAAAATTAATGTGTTTGATTGGGTGAAATGTTACGCTTTATGATGTTCAAACTCTAGCACACACATATAAACTCCATTCATTTTCTGTACACACGCCGCACGGTTATGTGGCTTGGTGCACCCTCTGTAGGTGGGGATTTGTATGCATGCTATCACTTAAGCTGTTTAAACTTGATCAAGCCACGGAGCCGCGGGGGACGCAGCGCGTGAAATTGTTTCCATCAAGGCGGCAATATGTCACCACTATAGAGAGAGCTAATTCCAATACATGTTACCCTGTCATTATTACACATAGCGTCCCCTTTGGAGGCGAAGATCAGTTACCGGAGACCTCAAAATCACCAAACGTCCCAAGACACGTGCAGATTCTTTTCACAATGTTAAAAATGGTACCATGGAGAGATACAGTACAAGATGTCCCGGCATTGTAATATACAGTGATTATCCACGGGCACTGACTGACATAATTAACCTTTAAAAAGCCAGCAAATGCTTAGGGAATATTACTCATGTTCTGCTGAGGAAGATGTTTAAGAAACAATAACACATCAAATGCCAAAGTAATGTGTCTACTAAACCTGCTTATGATATCATGTCTGTTAGTGGTTAAAAAGTAAAAGAACGATCTGCTTCTTGCCCGACATCAAATCTGACGTGAGAAATCCTTTGATAATAAATTTGCAGAGCGCGTCAGTGTCTGCAGTGACATAAGTGAATAAGAAAGAGCGAGATGCCTCCAGTTTATTGAGCTTGTTTACTCTCCCGGTTACACTGGTAATTGCATTTGCGTGTCTCGGCGGCTCAAAGCAAAACGCTTCATTGTGTTGGTTTTTTTGAACGTCAGTCGGTTTACAGGTGAGCAAAAAAATTTGGATGGAGTGTGATTGTAGTGCGTTTTGACAGGACGAGGTTCATATTTCGAGCGCGGGTGGACTCGCCGTAGTTCCGTTTTGGCCAAGTTTGACGCGGTGGAGAAAAGTTTGAGGCCACTGGGGTGTGGTTTGACCCACTGACCATGGATTTCCAAGTCTAATGGCTGCTGTGTGCTCTTTCATATTGAGCTAATCATTCATTCTTTTGACAAATTAACCCTCGAGGCCTTCTTTAATTGGACCTTGAAATCCACCCTTTGTGTAGACATGTATGAAATTAATGAAAAATGTAGTGACTCTCGGAGGCAACAGCTGGCGGCACAGATGTTCAGGGTGAACTGTTGACATTGTGCATTTTAATATGGGCAGCTTCTGTTTTCATTCATTCATATGTTGAATAATCAGCATAGTTTAAAGAAGACATATCATGCAAAATCGACATTTTGGAGCTTCTAACTCAGGCAAATTATTGTTGTTGTAGTATTAGCTGATGTAATATCCATATCGCAAGAAGCCACAATGATTGGTTGGTTGTTTCTTCCTTTACTGCAGAAGTGCTCTATTTTTCCTGGATTCTTTTTTTTTGTTGGGCTTGATTTCATGTTTATATCGTGCGTGGCAGTATTTAGAGCGATCCGTGGGAGTGCTAGTCAGAGACCTGTAGGCTCTCCCAGCGCTGAGGAATAGCAGGAACATCTGGCTTTTATGGATGGCTGCATTACACAGACTGGCGTCGCCTTCAGCTCCTTCCAGGTCATTCCATATCGATTTGCTCACTGCAGTGTGGCTTTGCAACAGCACACGCACAGTAGCCACAAAGTTAATATTTCAAGATGCTGAAAAATACATCTGCAACATCTGTTTATAAATAAAACAAATTCAGAGCCTGACCAGGTTTCTTGGAGATTGAGATCTTATAGCAATTTAGTGTTTATGCACCCATGGTTCATGGGGCGTGTCCCTGAAACCTCCCGGCCCCTCTTTAGTCACGGGATCCCCTGTGCTTGTGTTTGATCTGAACATCAGTGGCAGGACAGGGGCTCAGTGACATCAGCGCAGTGCTGCCAGTGTGTGCACTGTCCTGTCAGCAAAACAAAACTTTTCTGAAGGCAAACAGATGGCACTTTCATCGCGGAAAATTCATAATTGAGCAAGAAATACAGCGTACAGTGAGGAGCTTTGGGAGGATTCACAGAGTTTTAGTGCTTCTGTTCATGATGCACTAAACAAAGAGGAGCTTCACACACACATCAAAGATGAAAAGATAGTGAGTCTAACTGGCTTTAGATTAGCGGCTCGATTGTGCGTTGGGTAACTGTCAAATGCAGTCATTCACCATACTTGCAGTTTGTACGTCTCTTACTGCATCGCCTCTTAACCGAAGCCTTCCTGGTCTGACTGGAAAATACTTCCCCCAGAGCAGGAGCTGAAATAGTTTCTCTAAATACGCCCCAGTACCCCAGTTCTCCCCTGTCCAAAAGTGATCATAAGGGGGTCTGGCACCGAAACAGCACCAAGAACTGCAAAAGGTTCCTGTGGTTTATTTGGTTGGGACAGTACATGTTAATCAATATGTTAATTGTAGCCATTGGTTAATTTCTATCCGTTGTCCCCCATTACTTCCTCTCACACCAAACCTCTGGTGTCCTCAGCTAAAGTAGGTCCAGCATGAAGCCTTTCTCTTACAGTCTCTCACACTGTCACTCAGGCCAGTGTGGTTGACTAGCATGTCACAACACAGTCAACCATTTAGCGCGACGCTTACTTGCGAGCTTGTATCTTTCCATCTTTTGTAATCAGAGAAGTGTAATCGCGTGCTCCAGCCCTAATCACGCTGCGAGTGGGAGAGAGGAGAGGCCTGAGGAGAAGGAGGCGGCGGCGGTGGCGAGGAGCTTGACGATTGCGTGCAGTGATTGCCTGTTGATGAGATTCGGGGAAAGACGAAGCGAGAATGGTAAAGTACGCATGGATGAGGGGCCAGCGCACTATAACGAAGTTTACAGTGTTGGGATACATCTGCCGTGGCATAATGATATACTTAGCTACACCGGCTTGAGTGTTTTCTTTATGTGGCTACAGAAGTTAATGTGCAGCTGTTTATATGAAGGAATTTTGAATTTGATTACTTCCAAGCAGCGCAGACTTGGTGAAATATGCATAAGTTTTAGGCTCATACAGTATATGCCTCTCACCACTAAAGTAAAGAATAAAATGCCATGTTTTAGTCTTTTACGGAGGTTTACAATTGCAGCTGTTGTGTTTTCTGCAGACGCACTGGGACCCTGTACCTGATTGTTCCTGTTCTAAAACAGCGACATAAGGAGGAATCCACAGCTCCAATGGTGCATACCAAGCAAGCTCTCTCAAGCTGTTCTGCACGCCACTATTTTTTTATTTGCGTAAATTTATGTGCATGTTTTACAAGCCCCATGCACACACTTCTGTGGTGGCAATTGATAAAAATGGTTCATAATGCAACACCGACTAAGGGGCGTGGCCTAGCGAGGAGAAAGAAGTTAGCTTACGGTATTGTTTGTCTCTTTTCTTAGATGTTTTCTGACTATTGGCATATTTACCTCCCACAGATACAGTCAAGTCAAAATCGGGTGCATATGAATGTTTTGACACAGCAAACTGTCTAGCTAGCGTTAGCATATAGCATGAAGCTAACGTTGGTACCAATGGCCGCTGGCTGCTCTGCTTTGCGACGACGACACTGGAGGCCGCCATTGCTCCGCCATTGCTGTAGTACCTCCATATAGCCGCTAGGCCCCCATTGGAATGCATTGCACTTTAGACACGTTAAAAACAACTTCAATGCCCGTTATGGTTATGGTAGGATAAATTTTAGAAATCTCCTACTTAACGGGGGTCGGACTGTTAGCATTGGAGCTGCGCGAGCTACACGTCACGCTAGAGCCGAGTCTACAGTGAAGATCCCGCCCTTATGCCCTTATTAGGAACATGCTTCGTCAGAGCTGGGAAGGAGGAGTCTGTAAATCCGTCATGATTTCCCCCTCGAACATGGTCATTATGGTAAACGGGGAGGAGTGAGTATTAACAGTCTATTAATAATATGTCTATGGTTGGTACTATGGTTAGCATAGCCGTTGTATACACATTTGGGCAGTTGAATCATACTATCCTTCTCCGTGTCTCTGTATCTTCATTTGGTAGAAATACATACATAATTCATCATTTTTTAGTAAGTAGTGGTGAAGTAATTCTTGAAAGAGTAGTTTGCCTCCTGTATTTATGGGGCAAAAAGCCTGAATACGTGGAGAGGTTTTTTTTTCTTTTTCTTTTTTTTTTCTGTAAGGACATTAAACATTAACCAAACAAGAATGCATGATTGCAGATTGCCGTCCTTGAATTTGAAGTAAAGATGCTTTCATACGAGAGACCAGATTTCCTAACCCTAGTACTGTCTCTCAAAACCGGCATGCCGTCACTGAACCGCCGGTGCTTCCAGACTGTTGAGGAACACTGCACAGCGATGATCATATTGGACAAGCCTGCTGCCTTGGGCTTTTCTATTGTGCCCTACTTTTCCGCTTTTGCATCTCCCAGAATTACTATGCGTCTCTCGAACATGCCCTTGCAAACAATGCCCAGTAACCTCTGACAGAGATTGTTGGACGCCGTAGTGACAGCTTGAGAGCAAATTTGGCGTGACGTAATTCTCTGGTCTATGTTTAGTAAGGCTCTGGGCTGTGAGCATACATGTAGATGCCAAGAGCCACCCGAGTGAAATGTCACAGGAAACTCCATGTCTCTAAATGGATATGCAAATGAAATAAATGCCGCTCGCTGCATCAGTGGAGCGCTCGTCTTATTCCGTCAGGAAAGCAATGTCTTGGACTGACAGTGGCCAAATCCACTAGTTGCTTAGATTGCAATGTACGTGATTATCGCTTTGCTCGGGGTCATGACCCGTTTTCTGTTCCGCTGTTTTGGTTTGTTTTCTTGTCTTTGTCTCTGGTCAAGTCTTGTGTTTTACTTTGACATGTGCGTTCTGTCCTTGTGGTTTTGCTTTACTTCCCCCAAGTTAATAGCCTGCCCCATCTAATTATAAAGCATTCGTATTAAAGAGGGGGTATTGTGCTTTTTGCAGGTATTTGGTCATAATCTCAAACACATCTTTATCACTAGCTTACACTTCTTTGTGTTAGAAAGTGTCATATTGATCTAAAACAGCTAAAACAAAGTAGTTTTAGTTGTGTGTTTTTTTTCGATAATTCACGCGATCTTCAAATCAGCCCCTCCCACCCTCTCCTCTTGCTCCTGTTCGCAGCTGTTTCGATAAATAGTTGAAGAAAAAAATCGAGGGGAAAGTCAATGTGTGGCTGTAGCTAAGCGATAGCGAGTGGTTTCCTTTCGCGATGGGTGGATTGAGTTTATAGCAAGAGATCGAGAGATCGAGAGATTAGGAAAGCATTTCCTGGATACGCAGGACCTCAGGAGGAGCTTATTTGTGGGAACGCGAGGAATTTTTTGGGGGCGCTATCGTCATGATGCTAAGAATATTCACTCGAGAAGATACAAAGATTACTCAAAGAGGGGGCTCAAAAACACAACTCCAGGTGTGTTTTTTTATGAGAAAAAAAGCTTTGTAAAATGGAAAAGAGCTCTATAACAGTCGTTTTTACAAAATTGCCCTGAAAACTGACTCTGCAAGTTGTAAAAAGTGCATATAAATCTATCCGTGTAAAGACTTTAGAAGTTGGGAATGTGTTAGGAAAGATAAGAATTTTTGTCTACAAAAGAAATCAGACACAGAGCCTTTAAATATGATCAATCACAATGTTATGACATGGGGCCAAAGACATTGACTATGTCTTCTTAGTTTCCTTGTTGCTATTACCTATTAGAAGAACAACTGCATCAGAGAATGAATGTATCAATACTGTTATAATGCCTTTGCAGAGGTTTACAGGCTTCAGTTTATTTGTTTTGACTGTGTTTTGGTACGTTTCCGTGCACCTTTTTGCCACCACTTTGAAGACCAATCGTGCAGAATTGGCCCGAGTGTGCCTGATAAATTTCCACCAGTGCTTAAGGACCTTTCAAACCCAAAACCATGTAGGCCTCTATCATAATAAAACGCAGTGGCTCTCAGACTGTCCAGTGCTAATGCTAAGTGCTCCGAGTGGCCCTGGAGTGCGCACCCGGAGGTCTCATTAGTGCCACACTCTGACAGCTCGGTTCACTGCGCTTTAGACCAATTTTCCTCGAAAAGTCAAGGAGCGGTCCTGTGTCTGCTGTGAGAGTAAGAACTCATCATTGTGTTAGTTGAAAGTGGAATTGTTTTTTTTTTTTTAAAGCAAGTTCATCTGGTGCTGAACAAGAATAACAATTACAGAATATGATTATGTTTTCCTCGTCTGTTATCCGATTGGCACTCGTGTACTAATCCCAGAGTTCAGTGTGGGATTGAAATAGTAAGATAAACTTGAATCACACTCGTAGTCGAATGTTGGCTCATTTCCTGTTTATGAAAATGTGACAAAAAGTTTCATTAGAAGAACGCGAGGAGATAGACGGAGGCAAAGAAGTAGCTGGAAGCTGCATATAGGCCAAGTCTGGGTCACTGCACCAAGATGTGTCACTCTGGGAATTACACTTTTGTCCTAGTTTGTTCCACAGAGGAGGCGAGAGAAAGGTCGCAGCGGGCTGTTGTGTAACTTATCGGGCATCTTCTCCTTCCTTTGTGGTTCCAGACACGGAGGCGGAGAGGAACGCGCTGAAGGAGCACGTCTACCCCAAACTGAGAGACTTCTGCAGGGAGAACTATGGCATTGAGTTTCAGGTAAATGCTCTTTCACGCACACATGCATGCAAGGGATGGGGGGGGGGGATATGGCAACGCAGGGTCGAACTGTGGGAGTCTATTCATGCGGAGAGATTGTCCCGCTGCGATTTAGGTGTTTTTTTTTTCTCTTCAGTTTCTTGTAGCTCAGATCTTCGCCTAATCGATCCACCTCCAACATGATCGAGCAATTTAGCCAAAAACAGTGAAGCATCAGAAGGAGAGTAGCCACGTGTCTTGAGATCCACATAAAGCGAACAAAGTGCACAAGAGTCACGACACATTGGAAACTGCCGTGGTGGTTTTTGTCAGAACTTGCTCAGTGCACGTCCAAAAGCTGCTACAGTTGCAACATCTCCAGTGGTGTCTGTCCAAAGTCGAGCCATGGGATGTTGCATTGACCATAACCGTCCATCCCCCGAGGGACCCCCAGAGTGCCACGCGTCGGTCCGAGAGTCTTTGAGCGAAAAACAGAAGGCTGCAGCTGATAAGGCCTGTATGAGTGAGTGAGTGAGTGACCGGCTCAAACGCCGTCCAACTGAAAAGCCGAGCTACTCCTTTGTTGCGGCCCAGGGTAGATGCTTTTTTATTTTTTTATTTTTTTTTGGTGTCCTCTGATGGAGATGATTTGAATTGCTAATCAGTGTACACGGCCAGATTAGTATCAGTGGAGCGTTGTTTGTCGGACAAATCCGGAAAAGCCCCGGGAATCAGCGGGAGATTGTGGATATAGATTATTCCTGGAAATCTGTTTGTAAGGGGGGGGAACGGTGACCCCACGAACTGTTGTGTCAACTGTAGTCAGCGGGGTGTCCAAGCGACGTCTTCCGGGCAGGGAAAGCTCATTAGTGTCTCAAAGCATCTGCAAATGACAAAACAGTGTGTGTGTGTATACAAGGATTATTATGGTTTATTTCAGTTTATTGCCAGGCTCAAAGACTGAGATTTTCGTTTCATTCTTCGCTCCAGATATCACGGCATCGTAGGTGTCAAAATTACCCAACTTTGTGTTCATTTTTTGATCATTTTTTTTAACATATCAGGCAGACACACCCTTCTGCTTTGTTAAAGGCTCTGCACGGGACGGATTTGAACGTTGACAGAAGCGGGTGAAGCTGCGGTGTAAAATATTCGGGGAGTGGAGGTTGGCCGAGTGGTTTCTTGGCCGCGGTCTCCGTGGCCACGTGTCTGTCTGGTGATTCAGCTGGCGGTGACGAAGCGTGAGCTGAAATGATTATGCAGAAAGCCACGGAGTTTATGCTGTGACTCACTTTACGCTCCTCGCTCCCCCTCCTCCTCCTCCTCCTCCTCCTCTTCCTCAAGGCCCCTGCTCATCCTCATCCTCACCCACGCCACGCCGAAGCTCCGCTGTCATCTGCTCAGATGGAGATTTGCTCATTTTTGTCTTAGAGGTTGCCCGCTCAGAACGTGTCGGCTTTCCTTTTCCTTTTACGCTTTTAATCAATTTTAACATCCTGGGCAATGTCAAGGTCAAATCAGCTTGCACATGTTTTTATTTAAATTCCTATAAACGATTGGAAATAGCTTGTAAAAATTGGTCGGTCGTGGCGAGAAGGTCTAATAATCTTAATATCGGATGGGCTCATAAGCAGTGCAAGCTCGACTGTCTTCTTAGTTGAGCCTTGTCTGTTGTAAGAGTAGTTCTTGCATTCGCTTTTGAAAGCAAAATTCTTGAGCACTGATGGCAAAGTATGTGTATTAGTATTGACCAAAAAAAAAGTCGCCACAAAAAAAAAGTTCACAAGCTCTAATATTTGGTTGGGCCTTTAGCTTTGATTCCTGCACACAAATTTGCTGTGGCATTGGTTCAATAAGCTTCTGCAATGTCAAAAGATTCCAAAGTTTGGGGTAACCCAGGCCAGTTGTGTAGCTTCTCTAATCAGCACAACAGTTTTCAGCAGTGCTAGCGTAATTGCACAAGGGTTTTTTTAATCATCAATGACCCTGTAACACGATTAGCTAACACAATGTACCATTAGAACACTGGAGAGATGGTTGAAATGCGCCTCTGCATAGCTATGTAGGTATTCCATTAAAAATCCGTTTCCTGACAGAATTGGCATTCACAACATTAACAATGTCTAGACTGTATTTCTGATTCATTTAATGTTATCCTCATTGAAAAATGCTGTGCTTTTCGTTTAAAAATACATTTTAAGCGACCCCAAACCTTTGCGCGGTAGTGTAGGTTTAATTTTTCACCCACCTCTTGATCTTGATGGGAGAGCATGACCACTGCACAAAGCCTTCTACACCACATCCGAGAGATTCAATCTGTCAATAGGGTTAAGATGTGGACTCTGTGGCAGCCAGTCCTTGTGTGAATATTATGTCTCACTGAATCGCTCTTTCACAATGTTAGCCTGATGAATATGCCTGTGCCATCAGGGAAGAGGAAATCCATTGATGGAATAATCTGATCATTCAGGATGTTCAGGTCGTCAGCTGATCTCATTCTTTGGGCACAGTTTGCTGAACATAGATAGCAACACCAGATCATAACAGTTACATCCAGGTGGCAGCATTTTTGTTTTGGTCGGTGAGTGCAGTTTTTACTTGACGTCCTGACGAAGACACACTGTGCTGTCTAAAGACGTAGGCACGTCGAAGAGTAACATGCACACACCTCTGACGTTTTAATGTTAAGCAAGTCCCGCTATTTGAGAAGCACCTGTATTCTTCCACTATTATCCAGAGCCTTTTGAAGCACTCACCTTCGTGTAATATGTACAGTCGCTTTCGAACCAGTGGGTCCTGAGTTAAGTACAGATTTAGATGGCAATAAAAGCCTTTTCAGTAGTCGTAGTACTTGTTGAGGCTTTACAATGAAGTATAGGTAGAACCTTTTGTAGTTTCAGTTAAATCGCAAAAGCAGCAATTACTTATGTCATGTAATATCCTCTCCAAACTTATGCCATTTTATTATGAGCTACTCTAACCCAGTAACATGTCTAGAATGTATAAGATTCTTATTGATTTATCAGTTCATCTTTCAGTCGGTTGTTGGTTGGTTGTTGAAAATGAGAACCATGAACTGAATCAATTGCAAGTGCGGTACTTCAGAAATATTGCTATTAGAGATGAGTCGATGCGGTGGTAATGTGATTGAAGCAATCACAATCGTAGTAACAACAGATACGTGGAATAAACTCGAGATCGTTCCATCTTCTGTTTTAGCCCATCATTATGTGTGTCGACGTTTCACTTGCATTTTATTTTTAGCTGCGATTTTTAATTCATGTGCCGTTGCCGCCGCCTCCCCGCTCCGTCTCTCACGCACTGGCACCGGCGCTCTCTGACACACATAACGCCGCGCTGAAGCAAACCCCCAGCCAGCCCCAGCCCCTCCTAGCCATGCCCCCCACCACTGCTTTAATAGGATGGAGAGGGATCACAGGAGAGAGGGCACAAGGATCCAGCCCAAGGACCCAAAGTGCATCCTTATTCAGTCAAACAGCAGGCACCAAGAGGCTTTTCTTCTCCATGTCTCTTGAGTTGTATGTCTTTTTTCTATCACAATTGTATCCTATTTAAGTGCATTCTAAAGCATATCTCAATGAATTCCCAAATTTATATTCAATATTGTGGGGAAAAAATGACAACATCAGAGGTGTGTTTACTTAGTCTGGCCAGCCAGAGTACACGCTTTACCAGTCTTTATAAAGACATATAGTCTGGTGGGCGCTGTTACCTCAGTGACTTCTGAGGGCCGTGATTGACAGGCTGATTGACCAATCAGACAAACGCACAGGGCCCGATCTTGTGTTTCTAAACGCAGACTATAGTGTAACATTTTGTGCTTATTAGGAGCGCACTTTGAGATCTAGCAGCTCTCAGACTTAGCACATTTAAGTGGGAAGTATGTGGAGTGGAACACTGATGGCCAATGGAGATGTTTTGTACAACAGCCTTTTTCCTCCAACCAGACTCCGCAGCAGGGACCGGCTATAGGCGACCTCTCTTTCTCTAGAGACACAAACATTGTTCTGCTCACGATGGAGTTAAAGCAGTACTAAGTAACTCTTGCCCCTAGAGGCCATAAGCGCAACTGCAGGTCTTTTAGCAAGTTACGATTTTTTAACTTATTAAATGTCTTGGAGAGTAAATACTACGCTGACAGAAAAGGTGAAGGGAGAGAGGGGTGTTGTACATCCAGTTATACAATGGGAATATTTTTTTTCACTCAAACATGGCTGTAAATACTGTTTAAAGTGGCGCTAGCCCGCAGTTAGCTTTGCCCGTTAGCCTGTTAGCTTCTTCTCCGTGATTCTATTAGTGTGTATTGGTGGCTCCGCCCCGGTGGCAGTCAAGTTGCAAGCATGGTTTTCTGGCCAGAGACACCAGGGGGAGATGAAAGGACCCCCCAATCATCCCATTAACACTTGTATTACCCCTAGAGGGACTACGAAAAGGATTTATTAAGGTAAACACGTTACTTAGTACTGCTTTAATAAACGAATGTGGGGCTGCCATCAGAGCACCGATCTCAGTGCTGCTTGTAATAAACCACGTCTCAGTCGACATCTTTTAATAAGCAACGCCCTCTTGCAAATGGCGCAGACACATAGAGCAATTGCGCACTTGGAATATAACTATCAAGTTAAAGTTTGCGCCGTCCTTGCGCCATGCAGGCACAAGATCTGACCCATAGTCTGTCCAACATGGTGGTTAACTGTGTTCAAGAACATTAGATTTCACAAGACTGAAAATGGTCAACTTCCTCCAAATCAACAGGCAAACTACGAGACTACTTTCTCAGAATGATACACAATTTGAGAGTCTTCAATCTTCCGCGTTTGAGTCCCGGGCAACAAATTAACATAACATCTGAGACTGCAGCGATATAAAACCTAGTGGGTAACGATTGGCTGCGAGCCGGAACAGAACGCAGGACATTGAATTGTACTTGATAAAAAGAAATCGAAACGCTACTCTTGCAAAAATTGGGTTAATGACATTACCCCACCGTTTCAACAACTGCCCTTGGGGATGTTTGTGAACCCCATGTTCTTAGCAGCCTAAGAGCAAGTTAGTAGATATTTTGTGCTTCACCCAATCACCAACAGAAATAAAGCAATGTTTCTTCCGAGGGAACTAATCAACAACTGTCAAGCCAATATAAAATTACAGGAAGATGATTTGCTGTCGGTGAAAGTGAGTGAAGTGCTTTCGCTACAACACAAACAGTGTTGCGTCTAGCCGCAAAAAGCACTGTAGGTCTCTAAAGCATGCTGGGTTCGTTCTTTTTAGTCTCGTCTCCAAACCACACACAAAGCCTGCTTTCAAGCGTCACCACACGACCGTACTGAGTGAACCTCTGCATCTCTCCGCGCTATAGTGTGGGCTAAGGTGTATAGTCACCGCTTTCCCTTCATCTGTAACCACCGACGGCTATCACTTGGAAAACTAAAACCCTCCCACACGCGCGCCGCTATGGCTAAAACCCTCCTGTGTCGGCCATATAGTGTGGAAAAGCCACAGCTCGGCACATCAGTCAGCGCTGATCAGTGTCTCTAATCTACTTCCTGCTTCCAGCGCGCGCCCGTGTGTGTGTGGGAGACTGCGATTGGCCCGTCGCTGACAGGGAAAGGCTCTAAAGCGGGGGTTTGGATTGAGTTTACGGAGTTGATCGGGAGAAGCATGGTAATTAAAAGCTAAACGGAGACATTAGGCATATCTGTGAGCGGGTTCCGGGGGACTGGATTTAGGCTAAGAGGGAGGAAGTTTAACAGAGGACATAAGATAGAAAGAAGGAATGGATTGACGACATAGATACAGTTTTACCCAAATCTAAAAGCTTCTTGACCTGAGAGCTTACAGCCTATAGGCCAGAGTCACGCCTCATTTGAAAGCTACAAAACTCACCTAAGATTCTTCCTTATTTTTGTTACATTTTTATCATGTTTTCTTTGCTTTGACGTCGCATTTTGGTTGCCACATTTTTGCCACATTTCGGGGTTTTTTTCCCCGCGTGTAATGTTACTCTGATCAAGCCACAAAAATGTGACCAAAACATGTCAAAAGATGTGATGAAAACACAACCAAAAAAGGACGAAAGCGTGGCAATCATAACGAGGAAGAGGCTTAGATTAGTTTTGTGGACCTTAGCCTTCAAATGAGGCGTTACACTGTAAATGAGAGAAGATGCACTTGGTTAAGGCGGGGGCTAAGATCTTGCCTAATGTGTCTGTGTAGCTACCAGGGCTGGGACAATACGCTTTTGTCACGATACAATACGCCTCAACACGTATACTATATATTCTAATGCACCATATATGTCATTATAACGAACTACAACACTTTACCCTGAATATATTTAAATTACAAAGCACAGGTTGTGTCGCCAAAAGTCATACATTACATATAAATGAGTGAGACATTAACATTTTGTAATATTATTCATTCTATAAGTGAGATGGCTATCAAAGTATTGCGATAACGGTTCCCTGATACGATACATGTGTCGCAGCAAAGGCGTATCACGATATAGTTCAAAACGATACTTTGTCCCAGCCCTTGTAGCGACTAGAGCAATTGTGTGTCAGTGAGTGGTTCCTTGATGTAAGGCATGATGAGATGTAAAATGAGTTCCTTCGCCATTTTTGACCACTTTTGGTCTGCCGTACGCATAATGATTTGCCGGGAGTGCACTGACATGGAGGCCTGGGAGTGGCACAAGGTTGCGATGACAGCGAATGTGCTCTATATTTGTGTCAGTGGCATGGAAACAATAGGGTTATATTTCAATAGCTATTTTTTTACAGTGTGATTGCTCTTTGAAAAACTAGGGAGAGGACGGAGTGGAAAAGAGGGATTGTCCACAGAAAAATATTGCCAGAAATCCCCACAGGACTAATTTGGCCTGATTCCTTGTGCTGTATTTTTTATTTTATTTTTTTTTCATACCAACCCTCCCCTCTGCCTCTCTGTTTGATTGCCTTCCCCATAAACTACAGTAAAGTGGGGGGTGCGTTTGATTACGTAAGAGCCCGAGCAGCTTGTGCTAAGCTCCTTTCTAATGCCCTTGGAAAGCATTTGCCCATAACAGGTCAAGTGTAGGAGAGGCTATTTTCTATATTTATTGCATGTTAGTATATATTAGGCGTTGGTATGATGCTCAAGACGCCCGAGTGGAAAGGGCATGAAATCAGGCAGAAAAAACAACAACAAAAAAACAGAAATCCTCCGAGGCAGAAGACGACGGCAAAAATAGATACAGTGCCAACGTAAAGCTCGAGAATGTGGCTCATTATAGGGAGATAATCTTTGTCCCTTGTCATTGAAATGTGTACCTTGTAAGACACACTAATCATGTGTGTAAGAATATTTGACTTTGTTGAGTGTCTCATCCAAGGCACTGCGATTAAGAGAAGAAATGGATGCTAGAAATGGATTTAGGTCATAACCAGAATCCACGAGAAATCATTTGTCCCTAATCAAAGCATCGCGTGGTGTCCTAAGCGTCTCCTTTCACAGGGCACATTATGCAATGCTGAGGTCCTAAGCTACATCAGGGTGTCAACGTTATGTTCTTGTAGCGCTGTTCCTCCGGTGGAAGAACAGAAGTGTTTCCAGATGACGTTGTTACCCGTGTTTCCCAGCTATGTAGCTCGGGATGACATTGCAGTTTTCCTCAGGGCCGGGGATGGGGCCGTAGGCTTGAGAATGACGATGACTTTGTACTTGATTGTAATGATGTAAAGACAATATTAAGAGAGTCTCTGCATGCACCAAATGGACTGGGCGGGCTAAACAGTCGTTTCCACTTAAAAAAAAGCAAAGTGTCATTCATTGGCCATTATGTGTTTTAATGAAAAGCCTCGGCACCTGGTTGATCAATAGCGCAAAGATTCGTGGCACATTTTGGGGACCGTCAGGGCGGCGTGGAGGACATATTGCTACGTCAGTGCGAATCAGCCAGGACCAGACAACAAACGGGACAGTGAATGGAGATGGTGGACCGCTGCCAAAAAAAAAAGGGAGAGACACGCACGGAGTAGAATTGGAAGCGAGAACGACAATGCCAAAGGAAAAAAAAAAGAAAACGATGGCCATGTGTCAAAGGATCTGCCAAAGAACGCTAACGATACCTGAAGGATAGAATATTTCTCATCTAGAACCAGAAAACAGAACGATAATGTGTGGGGCATCTGCAAATTTACAATATCGGGTTCATCTCCAATGTCAAGGAATATGTGAAAAATGGGGAATGATTATGGAAAAAAATGGGGGGGAAATTGAAAGAAATTGTGGCCAAAAAAAAAAGAAAGGAAAAATCGTGTAAGAAAAAAATGGGGCAAAAAATCTGACAAAAAAGGGGGAAATTGTGGGGGATGGGGAGAAAATAGGGAAACTATAAGTCATGAAAAATTGGCAAAAAGGAAGAAAAAATTGGGTAAAATAAGGAAAAAGTGTGTTTAAAGAGGGGGTATTATGCTTTTTTCAATCACATAGCACCAGTCTATAGCATACTACAATGATGACGTAACCTTCTGTTGGTCTGTATAACTGCCTTGAATAAAATTGCTCTCTCAAAATGGCTGTACTGAACGTCTTGAAATAGGCCTCTGTCTCTTTAAGAAGCTTTCCGACACGCCCCCTTCAGCACACTGCTGTGGCATCTAAACAACACTACTGTGCGGGGAGGGGGCTCTGCTGAGCTGAGGAGCAGTGGTTGGTGGCTTGGCTGGTGACAAAAGGTCCAGAGGCGTCTCCAGGAGGTGGGGGCGTTCCTAGGAGGACTGAGGCATAGCTACACCTAAAATGGCTGCCGTCTAAGTTTTTACTGATTACTCAAAAATATGTGAATGAGCCAAGGCAACACTCCAGGCATGTGTTTAATGAGGGAATGACATAATAACATGATATAAAGCTTGAAAAAGTCGATTTTACATAATACCCCACCTTTAAAAAAAGGGAAAATTGGGGAAAATTCAAAATAATGGGGAAAATTTTGGGGGGGAAAAATGGTAATAAAATATTAGGGGAAATTTAAAAAAAATAAGAATAAAAAGAAAATTGGGGGATAAGGGAAAATGTGTAAAAAAAAAAAAAATTATAAAAAAATTATTGGGGAAACATTTTGGGGGGGATCATTTATTTGAGCTGAAACAATCAGGTCACTTCCTTTACTGCTGTACCTGGACCAATTGTGTCAAAACTGTATTTTTGTTCTTTCGGGACTTGCTTTCAATTCTTTTATTATTCCAATAACAGTAGAACGTAAAAAACAAAACAAAAACAAAAAAAATTTCGATAGCATACTGGTATTGTTACACAGTACCCAGCCCTAATCTTTGCGCTGTGAAGAAAAATAAAAATGCTGTAGGGTCCTCGGGGTCTGTTGCCATACCTGCCCCGACTTCTCCAGACGGGAGATTATCGGGTCGGCGTGAAAAGGCTTTTAATCTGTCAAATGCGAATCCAACCACTTTCTTTTTTTTTTTTGTAATCAGCATTCCAAACAGCGGCACCCCATCATTTTCTGATATAACCAAATGACATGTTCCATCTGCTTCTCGAATCTGCCGCTCGAAATTGTTGTGAAATGTTGCGCTCCCCCGTGTCCGACCGCTCCGAGATGTGGGCCCTATACTCGGGAGTGACAAGCATTGGAACAGGTTTTCGCAGCTGTGGCCAGAGCCCACGCTTCTTTTATATTGGTGTTGACTGCCTGCTACCGCCGTGATGCCCAGTGCGCTTGGCAGCCATGGAGAGGTCGACAAGGCGGCTTCCTGCGGGTGGGAGGGAGTGGCGCTTCTCGTCGCGCCATGAGTTGAGGCTGTGAAATACAAGATGCTGTGAGATAATGGAGACCGAGGCCAGTCCGGGGTGGGTGGGGGGGAGTGGTCAGGGAGGTGTTTTCTCCTCAGAATCTCAACAGTCAACAGTGAGTGTGATTTAACTATTGCAGAGGCTTCTATCTGCCCACAGGATGCTCCAGGCATTACACTGAGAGTACATTATTATCAGTGTCAAAACACGTCTGGATCACGGTTTCACTTTATTGAATATGGAATCGTTTAGTTCTCTATGTTCCCCCTGCAACCAACATCTGTGGTTCAGGTTGTATCCATCCCAAAAAGCAATGTGGGCCTCAGATACACTTCATTTAGTATTTAAGGTACTGCTGTCTTCAATTTGTACACCTTAATTTAGCCATTAAAACGTTTCCTATGTGTTTGAAGGGTGCGAAATCATATTGTAGTATTGAGTATCCGAGATCTTTTTCCTCCTGCTGTGATATAAAGGGAAGCAGTGCCAAATGAAACGTAAAGGGACTAGATGCAAGTCATTTTATACTCACTACTGCCACCTCACACGTAACTGCAGTCTCTATATTAAAGGAACAGGCCACAGTTTTTACATACCCGAGATATGTTCTGACCTGAGCTTAGACGAGTTGATAAGTACCTGTCTGGTCTTTGTGCGTGCCCTCAGTCACGCAAAACGACCAAAGATGTTGTTAGCATTTGGCCTCTCCCAGCATATTCCTATGGCTCCAAACGGGGGTGAAGTTAGAAGCGACCAAGCTCTTCCACGGGCACGCACAAAGACCAGACAGGTACGCATCAACTCGTCTAAGCTCAGGTAAGAACATATCACAGTATGGAAGAACTGTGACCAAAGATGTTGTTAGCATTTGGCCTCTCCCAGCATATTCCTATGGCTCCAAACGGGGTGAAGTCCACGGGCACGCACAAAGACCAGACAGGTACACATCAACTCGTCTAAGCTCAGGTAAGAACATATCTCAGTATGGAAAAGTGGTGGCCTGTTCCTTTAAGCTCGTGCATGACGGCACTTCAGACCCGAAATAACACCTTTTTGATTGACAGTGCAGGATTTTAGAGGCAGTTGTGGTGAATAGGTCTGGGCTCCTTCTACGCATTAGGACATAGCTGGAACATGTAGGGGGTGGGAAATACATCATTTTAACATTTTTAAACTCTGTATAGTCCCTTTAAAGTGCATATGACAGGTTTGAAAAAATATGACTTATTCTGTTCCAGCAATGTCCTAATGTGTAGAATGAGCCCAGACCTATTCACCACAACTGCCTCTAAAATCCTGCACTGTCAATCAAAAAGTGTTAATTCGGGTCTGAAGTGCCGTCATGCACGAGCTTAATATAGAGACTGCAGTTACGCGTAAGACCTGAGTGGCAGTAGTGAGTTTAAAAATGACCAACTTGCATCTGGTCCCTTTAAGAAGGATATCCGTTGCATAATTATCATTTTATTTCAGTGAAGCAGCAATTTTAATGAAGAAATGTTGGGCAGCATTTTTATTTGAATTTTGAAGCTGCTGACAGGAAGTGACATAGATAGAGGTAACGTTAATTTCCCATTGACTTAACATGGTCGGCACGGCAACAGTTTAAAACGGTTTGCCTTCATCTATGTCACTTCCTGTCCGGTGTCCAATAAGGAAGTGAAACTATGAACATCATAAAAAATGGCCAAACTAAAGAAAGCTAGGTACAATCTTTAGCAAAATCTTAGCAACATATAATTGTGTTAACTATGTTGTAGCAAAGATTGTGTCTAATGTGTCACATGCACTTTAAAGCATTCAAAGCTACATACAGATATGCTAACCTATGCATGGAAGAGAGGTTGACCAGTGACAGATTCAAAACAGTGCTCAATTACTAAAACACACAAATAAAGAAACAAAAACCTACTTCAGGTGTTGGTTAAAGCTAAAAAAAAAAAAAAAAAAAAAGTTATTGCACAATATACTGTAGGTCCATAATATTGCATGGGCGTAATAGTAGAGTCCATTAGTATGTTCACCTTCAAAGCAAAACACATGAAATAAAATGACATGGCATGGCGTGAAAACATTCTCCATTTTGTTCAAAGAAAGACTGCGTTTACTTTTGTTTTTTTTTATCGTCTAATGTGGGTGTGGGAACGTTTCAAGGCAAAGCTTTTCATAAGGCATCATACTTGAGCTGCACTTCCCACGTTTCTTATGAAAGGCACTTGTTAGACAAAGCACATCTCTGGTCCCCGCACAACTCTGGAAAAAAAAAAAAAAAACATCACGGCAGGCAACCCAAGTAAAACAATGTCAGAATGTTGCCGTTATGTTACACTGGATGACTCATACTTCTTTGAACCTCTTTTTCTTTTACAGACAAAAGACGATAACTAACTTTTAAATAGAATGTTTGACTCGCACAGAAATCGCATATAAAGCTCCATTTCTGTATCGTCAAAAGCAAAACTATACTATACTAAAAAAAAGCTATGCTGCCTCCTATTTACTGTCCCAAACCTTTTCCATCTTTTAATCTGAACTTTGCCCTGACCATTTTAAACGCCCGTATAATGAAAATAAATAGTTGCGTGCCCAGCTTGTTGTGAGGATGGAGGGTTGAACTGTGTGTCGCTGACAGCTGTCTCCCAGGGCGGTGATCCAGGTGCAGGGCAACAATCAAAGCGATGAGGCGCAGTCAGTGTACCCCCCCGCCCCACCCTTCCCTGCTGCTGCTGCTGCTGCTCCTATAATGGGACGAGCCCAATCTCTCCTCTGCTGTCAGCCCAAATGTCCCGCTCTGGCAATTTAAGGTTATACGAGGCTGCCAGTCATCGCAACACTGTCACTCATCCTGCGAGAGCCCCGAAGTGGGTGAGCGCGGCGCAGGGAGACTCTCTCATCACACTGGTTTCAGGAGTTTTGTAGTTTGTAGGTGAGTTACACGTGTAATGGATTTTAAAGCTTTTTTCCCCCCACTTTTTCATTTTTATGCGATGTTATTTTCCCGAACTGTAACCACTTGAAAGCGCCTGGGGGTCTGTTTGACGTATTTAATTGTAGTTTATTTAAAGCCACACCTGATAACATTTCACCCAATGAATAGAATAACATACAAACATTATATTACAGATATTTCTATCGTTGGAAAATACCTAAAAAAAAAAAAAAAAAAAAAACTGTAACTTTCTGCTCGTCTCCATGGAGATGTTGACCAAAGGCAAACCAAGATTTAAATAGTTTAGGTCCGCCTCCAAATCCGTTACACAAAGGAGCACGTTTTGTATTGCTGGCAACAGTATAGCCCAAAATGTTACGCAGTGTGCCTTTAATTTCCTCCATAAAACGTGTATTTTAAGCTCTTAACCTCCACCGTCACCAAACACATTTTCTCCAGTTCTCCCAAATCTTAAAGCTGGCTGGGTAACTTCTCATTTGAAAGCTAAGGCCTACAAAACTCAGCTAAGCTTCTTCCTTGTTTTTGTCGTCAAGCTTTAGTCATTTCTGTGGCTTTTAGTTGCGTTCTCATTGCTTTTTGTAGCGTTTTGGTCGCATTTAGTTTTTTTAGTGTAATGTACCTGAGATGAAGCCAGAAAAACGCGACAAAATGCAACAGCTTGGCCTTATAGCTTTCAAATGGGGCATTACAACGGCCTATAGGCTGTAAGCTGCAGTCAAGAAGCTTTTAGATTTGGGTACAGTAAAGCTGAACGGGGGAAAATGTGCTCGGTTATGGCGGGGGTTAACAGGTTAACTCAATTTGCACGCTCACAATGCATAATCCCAGGGCCCCACTGTATATGATGCAAAATCGATCCTCATCAAAAGCATACCTCGAGCGATGCTTTGTTTTATTCGCTCATGGTGTATGCACACGGATGAATCCACAAACTTAAGTTTTAAAGTTCAGACAAATTCATTCTGATCCCGTCTGTGGTCAAACTATTTTCCCAGTCGTACCTTGTTCACCAAAACTGCAGAGGGCAGAAGTGCACAAAAGTAACTTAGTAATGTCTTCAATAACCGGGGTATTTTCGAGACACATGCAGTATTTTTATTGGGCCTACAAGTAAAAAGATATCTTAAAGGGATATTTCAGGATTTTGACATAGAGCCTCATTTCCTAGTTATCCAGAGTGTTGTTGATGTCTGGAGATATTTTTTTCTTAAATTCATGCAGTTCTTATATTTGAAGAGTCTAGTTGCGCTATAGGCTAGGGCAAGGCTAAAGCATTTCTATTTCGCTAACAGCTAACCTGCATTAAACACAGTCTGACCCACTCCACAGTGCACCTGAGGCAAATCACTTATAACACCAGACTAACCATATAAGTGTCTGTGTCGATAGAATAATTTTTGAAATATAACTGACCTTATATCACATGAATTACCGCATTTTGAGGGACTATTTCTAGCAGAACACTCCGCCGCTGCATTAGCTTACAGCCACGAAGCTGATGCTGCTCAAATATAAGTTATTTTAAATGTAAAATGGTTGAAATTATTCTATCGACGCAGACATTTGTATGGTTAGTCTGGTGTTATAAGTGATTTGCCTCAGGTGCACTGTGGAGTGGGTCAGACTGTTTTTAATGCAGGCTAACTGTTACCATAGAAATGCTTTAGCCTTGCCCTAGCCTAGCGCCACTAGACTCTTCAAATATAAGAACTGGATGAATTTAAGAAAAAAATATCTCCAGACATCAACAACACTCTGGATAACTAGGAAATGAGGCCCTATGTCAAATATCCCTTTAATGCAACATCCTGCTGAAGCAAAGATACAGTCTGATACAGTTGAGCTGAAAAAAAGCAAAGGAAATCGTGTGTGTCTTTACTGTCTATGTTATGAGAATACGTCGTATCATTATAACAATCCCCCCCCCCCTGCTCCAACATTAGGAACATTTCATCCAACTTCAGCAAGAAATCTATAAAGTATATCACGTCCAATGTTCTTTGTACGCCTTCCAGTCTGGCGAGCGCTGGAGCATAAAGCAAGCTGCCGGAACACCTCAGCTTCCAAATCACTTTTTCCTCGGCTCTTTCCTTGTACTTTTTAGTCCTTGTCGAAAAAACGGCGGGATATCTAACGAGCAGAATCGATAAGCGCGGCGAACGAATGAGCGGAATACGCAAAGATGAGGCGTTATAAAGGGCCGCAGCCGAGGTATTCTAAGCAGTATCTTACTTGGAGCTATAGGGCTCCGTGCTGCAGGGCCGAAATCTATCACTGACACAAAACTGCCGCGGGAGGCTTGCTGTCCTTAAAGATAAGCCAAAGCCAGCAGCTCCAGTTTGGACACGCACCTTTTTTTCTTTCTTTTTCTTTTTTTTTTTGTCCTTCTCTCGCGCTGGCGTTTCTTCTCCCTTTCTCATAGGCTTGGGTGGGAGTTTCCCCCCTGTGGCTTGTTTACGGTTCATATTGTCTGAGCTGCCAACACTTGTGACAAATGTGTTGAGGAAGACCCCTTCATGTGTGTGCGAGTGAAAGTGTGTGTGTTTGTTTGGCGTCCTCCTGCTGTTGGACCATAGATGTTGTGTCATTTTCAGAGGAAACAAAGGACAACGTTTTTCAGAATTTTAATGTAAACTATTACTTGAGTGTCTTACTGTAA
Source organism: Neogobius melanostomus (assembly GCA_007210695.1). Taxonomy (NCBI): domain Eukaryota; kingdom Metazoa; phylum Chordata; class Actinopteri; order Gobiiformes; family Gobiidae; genus Neogobius; species Neogobius melanostomus. Next base: position 6,070,545 of record VHKM01000042.1, read on the forward strand.
AGGCTCCCCAATTCCCAGACTTCAAATTCATGGGTTCCAGTCACAACAGTCCGTTCAGAATGATAAGCCTAATACAGAGATTGATAACTACATGTCTAAAAGAGCATTTCTGTCCTGTAGGTGGTGGACTTATACTGGGGCGTGGATCCAGAGGAGTGGGACAGTCCAGATCTCCAGCGGCTCAGGATGAAGCTGCTGGAGGAATGCCTCAAGACCTCGGCAGGACCATGTTTTGTGGTAAGAACTGCAAGTGGATTAAAGTCAGTGAACTGTATTTTGAGTGGATATATATATAAGAGCTAGTTTATCGACTGCTACTCTCTCTCAAGGGTCATTATTGGGAAAACAGCTCCACACGGTGTCTGTATATCATGCTGTTTGTGACTTCTTTACTGTACTCATTAATATTCAGACAAACATGCTCAGCATTAGGCCTAATAAATGATTCTCTGGGCCCGATCTTGTCTCTAAAGACGCAGACTATAGCATAACATTTTGCGCTTATTTGGAGTGCACTTTGTGATCTTGCCACTACAGACTTAGCACATTTAAGTGGGAAGTACGTGGGGGTGAAGACACGGTTTTTCCTTCAACCAAGATCGACTCCGCGGCCGAGAAAGGGAGGGAGAGGGGTTGTGGGGGAGTGGGGGTGACCATGTCCATTTGTTTTGTTTCAAGTTTACGCCAAGCGTGGGCCGATCCGGTAGCTCTTTGAGAACCTAAAGCTTAAGGAAGAACACAAGGCAGCGCGATGTAGACGAGGAATTGAATGTCAGTGGTGCTTCTATCAGAGCAGTCACCTCCTCTTGCGAGGCCGTCTCACAAGTGGCAAAGGCGCAAAGGACATAGCTCTGCCCCTCAGACGATCTAAATTCGCAGAAGCCTTCGCCCGTGCGCCAAGGCACAAATATCTGGCCCTCTGTGTTTTAAAATGCACATTAAGCATTTTAAGCATTTAGCAATAGCAGCTAGATTAGCTGCTGAATGAACTGTGTGTAGTAAACTCACACAATCTACAAAACTACATTGTTGGCTGCATACATTTCATTTACTAAATTTATAAAAAGGACAGAGTAAAAGCTGTAGCTATAATTACATTATAAACCAACAAGTGAAAAAGTTACACACACGGCAAAAAGTAATCTGGAAATAAGTTCAATTGTCTTGAAATAAGTACTTTTGTCCTTGATTTGAAATGTGTCCATGGGGAAAGATCTTGAATTAATAAAATAACTACAATAGTTTAATTTCAAGTAAATTAAGATTTGTTATCTAGTTTTGAGTGTGGTGATTTGTTTTATCTTAATTTAAGTGTAAATGTCTTAACCCCGTCGACAGATTTCTTGAAATTAGACTCTCAAATCAAGGACAAGAGTACTTATTTCAAGAAAATGTCACTTATTTCAAGATTAATTTTTAGCACATCTTACTGACATGTAATGATCACAGTGAGGTTCAGCTGCTCAGTTTAAAAGCAGTCGTCTCCATGAATTATCTGAAGCAACAGATCACTTCCTTTGCATCCTTATCTTATTTAACAAAACAAAAGATATTTTAGAAGCAGATTAGAAGACGACCTCTGTCCTTTCATTTAATTGGACAAGATCTTCTTTCACCCACAGGGGGCGGTAAACCTTCTCAGTGACCTTACTCTCATCTATATGGCTGAGCAATGGCTTTACTGTATCATGTACAATAGCTGCTCTTGCCTTTGGGAGATCATTATCCTGCCACTATTGCAGGAATACAGTTCATATACTTCACCAGTTCTCTCTTTTCAAAACAGACAATCTCCAGCAAAAATCCATATTGAAGAGAATATTGTGTTCAGTTCTTTTTTCCCCGTCTAATTACAATACCGTGATTTGACAATGAGACCAAATTGTTCCCCAGCTGTGAGCACTGAACATCCAATAACAGTGTGAAAGTAGCTAATAAGACGGAAATCTGTTTTATATTGCCTTCTTTATAAGTCACGGTTCAGAATGAAAACTAAGTAACGCGCGCTAAAGTTGATTCCGAAACAAATTTTAACTACAGAACAAGAAACAGTTAAGTCCTTTGTGTGAAGAATTGCTGCGCTTGACACATCCTTGAAGATAATTTTATTCCACATAAAACTGTAAAAAGGAAGAGCGGACGAGAGGAGACAGGAAGGGAAAAAGGCAAAAGAGAAATTGATTGTGAATTATTCAAATGGAACGGATCAGTTTTTCAGAGGTTGGAATTGAGGTGAGAGATCACAGAGAGGAGCAATGCATTATGGGTAGGACAGGGGACGGCGCGGGTCTCTCGGGGGTGGGGGGGGAAGAAGTCTAATCTTCTTCCACTCGAGTGGAGTTTTGTCCTCTACTGTCCTGCACGCATCGCTTCACTCAAAGTTATGTCTGAGGCCAACAAGCAAACAAAGCTAACTACAGCACAAGAGTGTTCAAAGGCACCGTGGGAAACTATGAGGGGGGTCCATTTAGCGTCGTATTGAGACTGATCGATCATGATTTGCTCCACTCGATTTTCCCACTATTTAGAACTTCATTTACCCGGTTAGGTCCACGGAGAACCAATTCTCAAATCTCTGAAAACCTGGCCAATTGAGACAGACGGCGCGACGTCACAACCGTGTGACTCATTTCAACAACAGCGTATTAGACTAGGTGAAAGTAAAGTGGATATGGATTCAGTGGATTCACAGAAAGACACCAATCTGAGACTTGTGTGTATTATACTGCTATAGAAATATAAAGGAGAAAATGGCGTCCGATCTTACATACCGTTAGCTAGCCGCCTACTCTGGGAAACAGGCTCCGACAGTTAGCAGCGTTTCTGCGATTTGCTGCGTAAGAACTAAGTTAAGTTAAGGTATACTTTATTGTCCCCGTAGGGAAATTTGTCCTCTGCATTTGACCCATCCTCCGACGCTGCTGGGCGACCCGTAAGAAGCAGAGGGACTCATCCCCAGATGTGGAGCCAGGCTGATGGTCAGAGAGACACCACCTGGCTGGAGGATTTACCTATTTTACATATTCTATAGGTAGGGGGGGAAACCCTACTTCCTCCGGAGTACTCGGAGGAAGTAGACACGGGGAGAGCATGCAAACTCCACACAGAAAGGCCCCCGTCCAGGTGGGAATCGAACACGGAACCTTCAGGCTGTGAACCACCGTGCTCAAACAGCTTCCCCCAAACTAAGATGGCAGCCTTTGTTGCTCAGAGGGTCATGACCCGAATGTCTGTCTCAATAATGAGCAGTAAAGGCTAAAACTGTGCTTGAATCTCTTATGTGGCACCTTTACATTTCTTCAGTCTTATATACAACTCATGCGTTGCGAAATTAAGAACAACGCAGACTGAATTCTATCATAGACCTACTGTAATGCTGCTGAAACTATCTGCCCATTTTAGCCACGACTCTGATTCTGACAAGCAAAACATCTGATCTGTGTGTGTGTGTGTGTGTGTGTGTGTGTGTGTGTGTGATGCAAGCATATGCTGTAGCAAACATGGCCTGGCAGCAACTCTCTGTTTCGTTAACATGTGCTGGAGCAAGATGATGTTTTCAGGCAGGCTCACTTTCTTCTCAGTGTGTGCTGTGTATTTGCACGTATTGTACGGCGGCGCATGGTCTGGCGTAAATCAGCCGACCGGATTCTGTCAGCCTTAATACCCGCCTCGTCCTAAAGGGTATGTTAGATTCATGACCTAACAAGCTGAATTGTTCATTTGGGACGCGCCAAACTGGCCCCTGGATTGCTTGCTGTTACATCTTGGTGCCCGGTAATGTCTTTTAGGAAACTGCGCGCTCTCTGATGTACACCGCGGTAAAAAAAAAAAAAAAAGTAAATGGCCCATTGTGAAGTTGAATAGAAGTGTCCGTTTGGGTGTTTGTACACAGCTATAGTGATTTCATTCTTTCCCATCAGCCCCGGCGCCCTGTGTTCCCGCAGTAATTTCACCATCTTAACCCCACCTGACCCCCCATACCCCTCCCTCTCTCAAACACACCGAGGTGCACTGGCTTGTGGACGGTTGTAGTTTTCCCCTATTGCATCAAAAGTACATCCACATAGCCTAAAACAACAGCATTTTTCCTCAGGCACTTTTCCCTGAGACGAAATGAAAGGATCAGTCAGAGTATCTTGTACTCTCACCCGGGTATGTCCCAACTGAGTGCTAAAGTAGTTGTAGTGGGGTAGTAGACGTAGTTAGCTTCTGGTACTGTATAAGCATTCTACTTAGTTTTTCTGTCCAATTATTTCTTTATGTCCATTACATTATGCTCTGAGCTGCGCTTTCATTTAGATGCAAGGATTGTTTTTTTTTTATTATCAAGCATGAAGACGCAATTTATTTGTTTAAATTAAGTTTAAATGGCTCACAGTAATTTAAGTCTAATAGTTTTTACTGAGATATGTTCTTACCTTAGCTTTGAAGAGTTCATTTGTACCTGTCTGGTACAAATGAACGTGTGCCTTCCGTAACGTAAACAGAGCACAGACGGCGTTAGCATTTAGCCTCTCTCTTCTCCTCTATAGCTCCAAACGAGGTGACGATAGAAGCTACCAAACTCTTCCTCGTTTCCCCTATTTAAATATGGTTTACGTGAAGTGTTACACTACACAGTATAATTACACAAAATTAAACAATGTGGATTTTCTAAGCGGATAAAAAGGGGAACTATATTGTAAGGCGTAATAATACCAGGAGTAATTCGGCATCCGCACAGTAAAGTGAAGAACATATCTCAGTATGTAAAAACGGTGGCCTATTCCTTTAAATATTTGCCTTTTTATGTCTTCTCTTTGTGTTATTGTTTGACAAGACCTCATCTCGTATTTTAAATTCAGCTCACAGTTTCAAAGGGTTTAATCAGGATTTTGATCTTTCCAAGAAGAAGAAGAAGAAGAAGAAGAAGAAGAAGCTTTATTTATGTGATATTTAGTGATATTTAGTTACTTCACACCCAAATGAACTGGCACTAATATGTTCACGTCATTATATAATGATGTGATTTGTAGACTGCAGATTGTCAAATTATTGTTGAGGAAAAAATAGTAAATAGTCTTCGATTGAATGTTTGAAATTGAGCAATACCATATAAATCCACCATGCAGGGTGGTACTAGCAAACATTGTTGGGGTTCGAACCAACCCACTGTCGTGTCCTTGGGCAAGACACTTCATCCACCTTGCCTCCATTGTCTGCGCACATTGGTGCATGACTGAGAGTGTGAATGGATGAATGGTTCCTTGCTATAAAGCGCTTTGAGTGCTTAATGTAGGTGGGAAAGCGCTATATAGGTTGACACCATTTACCATTGTCCATTTCATGTGACGATAACTCTATTTTAGGGTCAATCTTAAACTCCCCATTATGGAGATTTTATTATGGAATGTCCCAGAAGTCCCAGAAATCGTACAGTACCCATTTTGACGACACATTATACAATTCACATGCGGTCTCAGATAGCGCGCACACAGCGGAGAGGGCTTGTTATTGCTTCTAAACACACAGCCTCTCTCACCTCAGGCGTCTTCACCTGAGGCGCTTCTCCCTGAGTGGATCAGTTGGGGTCCATCTCTGGCCTTGTACAACTGTCCTCAACCCCCTCCACACCCCACATGGCCGGTTTAATCTTTAATGCCATATTGCAGCGCTCTAATATGTACCGAGAACCCCCAAAGCGCCTTTATTCTTGTCAGGTCCAGATGTTAGCGTTCCAGCGGCTACAGCTCCCCCATCGCCGTGGAGACCAATCAGACTCGTAGCCCGGATTACATCCGCTCTGGATGGGGATGCCGTGGTTTCTTTGATCCCCGTTTATGACAGTTCTGGGTTGCCCCGGCCATCTCTGGGGGACTGCTGATTATTTTTACAGTTGGATAGACCTAGATTTATCAGAAATGGGAACTGGAACTGGATGCATTCAGTTGGCTATATGTAATTTACAAAAAGTAAGAAAGTTTATGTTGGATTTTCTCTCCTTTATAGATCAGATTTTCGTTTACTTTGTAGGAAATACATGCATAGTAGACTTGCAGACGTGGTGCAGTCAGACCAGTTTTGAGACTTTGATGTCTACGTCTGTTGATTAGTTGTTTTTTTATTTGTTTGAGCAGTTAACCAAATGATTCAACTGATTGTTAACAGGGAGCGCCAAGACCTTTTCCATACAACAGCTTCAGAAAATGTTCAAACTCTCTCTCTTTTAACTATTTCAATTTCATTTTGTAGCAGTATGAAAGTAATGTCATACAGGTATTTCATTTTGGTAAAAAAAAAAAAAGAAAAAAAAAAGCTTTTTGAGGGGGAAAGGGCGGTAAAGTTTTTCTTTTCTTTTTTAAACCAACAATAGATAGACATACTTCCAGAAGCTACTGTATTTTACTGTTTTTTGTTGTTTTTTTATCAGATGTCACACATTTACTGCTTTGAATTGCCTTCCTTATTCCACCTGTCAATCCAAAACATGCAATAACAGAATATGACACAGAGCGTGGTTTAACTTGCACGATTGACAACTTTTCTGCAGAGGTAAGAGAGAGCGCCCTATATATATATCTTTGTTGCTACTGGGGATTGGAATACTTTACTGCAGTTCCAGTTGTACCTACTGTAGCTCTGTCTTAACCAATAATGCGTTCTGTAGTTGTTTGTAGATCTCGCATGTGGGTTTCGTAAAGTCATCCCGGTGTGTAATAGCGTCGGGCTGTATCACTCAGTAGCACATCCCTCACAGAGAAACTGCGGCGGGGTCTCCTGCCCACACCGACTGTCAAAGGGCCGTCAGAGGGAGGACAACTGAAGAATGACTGGCCCCTATTACATCTGCGCTTATTTCTATACAATAAATGCGAACCGTCAGACTGTGATGGGCCCCTGCTGCAGGGAAGGGGTCTGCTGCTATTATAACCAGCATTGGTCGATTTTCCTTTATGGGACTGGATCAATAGCGGCAAGTGTGTGTTTAAAAGGGCACGGCTGAATGCCAGGCAGGTGCTCTACGACACACACACACACACACACACACACACACACACACACACACACCGCACACCTGACTGCGAGTGGGGTTTTCTCGAACCTGCCGATGCTCTTAAGAGGGTTTCCAGGGAGACGGCAGGTGTTGGCATGGTGACAGTGTCGATGACCCGGGGATTAGGTATGACAATGAGGCATGGTGGTTTCCCTCCCGTGTTTTCCGCCATCTTAGATTTTCCCCATGTATAAAAAAAATAGATAAAAGTTGCCTTAAGGATGTGTATCAGGAGACTGCGGTTCACAGCTCTCTACTGTTTTCTACTGATTGTTAAAAAAAAAGGTTCACGGGGTGTAACAAGATGCTGTAGCATGCGTTCCCTGTGTGCTTGCCTGCCATTCTGTTAGCATGGTGTAACAGCTTTGATAACCTGCCCTACCAATACTGGTTAATATCAAATTTATAAACTTAACGCCATGAGTATTTTACAGTTCTGACCTTTACATTTTAGGCTTTGGGCTTTAGAGTTTGGGATTGAACTCCACTAATTTAGGGGGAATTTAACTAGCTCAAAGGTTTTTAGCTAGTGATTTATTAGCTAAACAAATCAAGTTTGGCTAACATGAGCAACTCCATTAGCTGCTGTGCTGCGTCACTTGTAAATACATCTTACACACTGTACAGTCCAAATACTTTTATGTAAACAATTAACTGGTATTTTAGTTTAATATAACCAGTGATTTATTGAATGTGCCGAGCTCTGAATATAGCCATACTTTTTGTGATATTTTTTGTGTTCACTGTCTTTTCTAATATAAGTAATAGGGCCCGACCGATATATCGGCCGATAGCCGATATCTGCCTTTTATCGGCCGATATCTCCGGAACCAAAAGTGATAAACTTCCATGTATTTTGCACTGGAAAGAGCTAAGTCTGGGCTTTACAAAGAGCCCTCCGACAACTTCCTCAGGCTTCAGGGGAGCGGAGAAACATTGCAGTGAAAATCAATCACCAGTTTGTTCACCTATTTTACGTATTCTATGTTGTAGACTTTTGTGTTTAATTTTGGAACAATAAGAGAGAGAGAGAGACTTACTGTTACTGTTTTTTTTTATATTGGAATCTACTTATTTTTGTTTTTCAAACAAGCTCCCTCTGAAGTACCTACTAAACCTGAATATACAGCGCCCCCTGACATCACACACTGATACTGTACGTTTAGAAGCTTCATACACGGCATTATAGACCAGACATTAAAAAAAAAAATTAGCCAAAAATATCAGTGGTGCATAAAGGCATCAGCCAATCAAAATCCCCCCAAAAAATCGGCCTCAGAAAAACCCATATCGGTCGACCTCTATTAGATATATTTTTATGATTTAAATCTTTAATATAATAATAAATGTTTAACTATAGGCTATTTGAAAGATTTGCCTATATATATCAGCTATCAGCCAGGCCAACCCCCTTCATAGCGGTATCAGACCTCAAAAATCCATATCGGTCGAGCCCAAATGAGTGACTGAAAAAAGTAATCATCTGGTCATTTTTGAGTTGAACATTTTGCCTGTGTAAATACTCTCTTTCTCAACCTTTTTGGACATTTGTTTCTCAAGCTATATTTAAAATCTTCCATTTTCACTGCAAGGAGGGCAGTGGGAAGGACTTTTATTTTTTCTGTGCGGAGCTAAACCTTACGCTGCAAATCTCACAACTGGCGGCTCCGCGGACCAATGACTGATTGACTGCGCGAATGATTGATTTGTTGATTCATACCCGAGCTGTGTAAAATATCTTGGGTCGGCTCTCTCTCGGCTGGCTCATCAAATAAAGTGCACTTAGCCGGAGTGTACGGACCTGCTTCCAAAGATGAAAAGCTTAAAGAGCGAGGTGTGGGGGGGTGGGGGGGGAGATAAGAAATAAATGTAGGAACGCGTTTTGTCCGTTTTATGTTGGGTTTGCTATTGTCACTTGCACTACCGTTCTGCCACTCCGGCACTTTGGGTTTGTTAAAGTGGTGGAAAAGCTATTTGGTCAGACGGGCACACACAGCAGCGAGGTTGGAAGGAAGCTGATTCCATGGTGTAATCCACTTAAAATGGCCTCCTTCCAGACCTGGATGATGCAGGGGGCACTAAAGCCACCGGACAACGGTTAGACATATTTTAAGGATGCCATGAAGGACACATCGATGTTACTGGTCAAAAAGAACTGTTAGTAGAGAAATAATAAGCTCACTCAAACTAGCTTTCAAAATAAACGATCAGTTTACACAATGTAAAAAAAAACTTTAAATGAAGGCTCAGTTTTTCACCAGTAAAGTAGCAGCAGCAGCAACTGCAGTAGGAATTGTTGTTGTAGTAGTTGCTATATGGAGTAGAAGTAGAACAAGAGTCTTCAACTTCAACATCATGCAAACAACAAAGCATAGGCCACGTCATCATTTGAACAATTTCATGATACAGTATATAAATTAATCCAATGTGCTAATTTAATGCATTTTGAGTGCCTAATGTAGGGGGGAAAGAGCTATATACCTAATTTGAAATCTTTGAAACATATTGATTGTAATAGAAGGGAATATAGAGGGAATATAGAGGGATCTGGAGGGTCTTTCCTTAGAAAATGTGTCCAAATCATTTGTCACTGCATTCTTTCCGGCTCAGATGTAGCCTAATATCGTAGAAGTAAAAGTAGTAGTGGTAGACAGGTAAGAGTTATAGAAGAAAAAGCAATGTTTTACTTGTAACATAGAAAAAAAAAAGAATGAACTTAAAAAGTATTGAATGTAATTATAACAAATCGCATAAAAAAATTGTTGGTAGTTAGCAGAAGTATTTGAGTAACTTTCCCCCCGATGTGCTGTTATTATTATTATATAGCAATCTCCTCGCACAAAGCCAGTCACCCGCTCCATTCAGCCTTCTGTGCGGCGAGCTGACAAAGACTTTGTTCCTTCCTTCCTGCTCTATAAGGCCTCTCAGAGCTTTAGTGGTAAAGCCCAGTGCATTCGTCCTAGTCACAAAACACCGCAGCCCCGACGAGTCAGCCTGTGGAGCGTCTGTAGAGTCTGAGCTTTTAAAGACATATTGTGCAACTTTGTACTTAACAGAAGTGGTGTCGTCAAGGTCGGAGGTGAGTGTTGCAAGAGGATGAGCTTATTGCCTCGTCCCAGCCCAAAAGGACCATCAGACAGTGTGTTTTGCCAATCCAGTTATTGTACAAGACTGTTGGAGAAGCAGGAATGTCATTTGATCTAAAAATGACATAATACTGTTTTCATTTTATTGCCTATAAAAGAAAAAGAAGTTGTTGCTGAAACCTTGGAATACACCAAAATAACGCATTGCGGTGATACGGTTTGATGAAACCTAAGCAGAATTCTGGTAAACATAAGTCTTAAAACGGCTAGATTTCCTCAAAGCTTTATACTATTCTTAAATCTTTGAGTCTGGATTTAGCTCGTAACCTTTTCCATCAATCACAGCAACTAAAAATAGAAAAGTGCGTGCCCTACTTAGCCGCCAAACACTTGATTTTGCTCGAACAGACACTCGCTGGGGAATCCCTTCCTCTGTCTCCGTTCGAGCTTGTTATTTTGAGCAGGCTACGATTTGTTACCTGACCTATTTTTACTATGTGCAGAGTCTTGTAGGATTTCCCTTTGATAAACATGGCATCTTACCCACATGTGTATCCATACATTGTTTGTGACTGCCCAAAAAACAAGAAATATGTTTCACTGAAAGAATTGTCCGTTAAATGCCTTAATATGCCTATACTTGAGAGTTTATTTGCAAAAACTTAATATAAGTGGAACTAAATTTGAGTAGGTTTGGTTAAGAATTAATGAAATACAGTAAAATACATTTGAAACCCTGTGAAGAGAAAATTATTTTTCAATTTCTTTTTGTGGGGCCAATCAAGTTGTTTTGTATAGCCCAGTATCACAACATACGTTGCCTTGCTGGGCTGCACTAAACATTGACACAATAACCAATGTCATGTCCAGGCAAATATAATGTCCAGGCAAATATAGTGTCCAGGCAAATATAATGTCCAGGCAAATATAGTGTCCAGGCAAATATAATGTCCAGGCAAATATCATGTCCAGGTAAATATAGTTTCCAGGCAAATATAGTCCATCCATCCATCCATTTTCTTCCGCTTTATCCGGGGCCGGGTCGCGGAGGCAGCAGTCTCAGCAAAGATGCCCAGACTTCCCGATCCACGCACACCTCCTCCAGCTGTTCTGGGGGACCCCGAGGCGACACCAGGCCAGCTCGGAGACATAGTCCCACCAGTGTGTCCTGGGCCTTCCACGAGGCCTCCTCCCAATAGGACATGCCTGGAACACCTCCCGAGGGAGGCGACCAGGAGGCATCCGGAACAGATGCCCTAGCCACCTCAGCTGACTCCTTTCAACGTGAAGGAGCAGCGACTCTACCCCGAGCTCCTCCCAGGTAACTGAGCTCCTCACCCGATCTCGGAGGGTGCGCCCAGCCACCCTGCGAAGGAAACTCATTTCAGCCGCTTGTATTCGCGATATTTGCCTGGACACTATATTTGCGATCGCAAGATCGCAAATATAGTGTCCAGGCAAATATAATGTCCAGGCAAATATAATGTCCAGGCAAATATAATGTCTAGGCAAATATAGTATCTAGGCAAATATAGTGTCCAGGCAAATATAGTGTCCAGGCAAATATAATGTCCAGGCATATATAATGTCTAGGCAAATATAATGTCCAGGCAAATATCATGTCCAGGCAAATATAATGTCCAAACAGATGTAATGTCTAAATAAGCAGTCAGCAGGAGATGGAGACCTGCCCTGGGACATACCCCGCCCTTAGATCCTCTTACGCTACATAGAAAACCCAGTGGGAGAAAAGAGAACGATCCAGGAGCAATTGTTTGGAAGGTTTTCACTGCTGACAGACCCTCTCACCAAGAAAACCTACAAAACAATTGATCCTGGAGCGTTCTAGAGACCACGGTGATGGAAAGTAAAGGCGCCATGCTGACCACTCACACAGCCACTGTGGTCAAATACGCACAAATAAAAAAAAATGTTTCAGCATAAAAGTTCCACAATGCACCTTTAAGACACTGTCGACATGTGTGGCTTTGCCATGTGGGCTGTTCCTACTGACCATGCCACATGCTGCCGTCCCATTCGGCTTGTTCTCTGCGTCTGTTCATAAAACCAATGCCAAGGGAACAGGGAATCCAGCATGGAGTGCCTTTGGAGCGTTGCTTATGTTTGCTCAAAGCATCGTGTCGATATAAAGACTTACATCTACAAAACAGAGGGTGCATGTCCCGCTCCTACTGCTGCAGTGAACAACGAAGCTGTTCAAATTGAAAGCTTTACCAATTAAGTTACTGGCAAACATGCTAATCTGTTCATGCTGATATGACGTATGTTGGAGTATCGGCTGGCGTTTTGAGTGCACAAGAGAGAGCCAGAAAACACAACTCCAGCATATTTATTAAGATATCACTTAACATCAATTTAAAAAAGATAGAATTTTGTATTACGTAGGCCCTGCACAGAGCCATAATTCCCATCACTAGAATAAAGATCAGCCGGTCATGCAGTGCCGTAGCTTTTCCTCATCCATTGTGAATAAATCTGATACAACACGTCAGGAAATGGCCCTAATCATTTCCGACTGCGGAGAATCAACTGTCAATCAAAAGCACGGGGAAGGAAAGATGGCTGCTCTTTCAGGCCTACAGTAGATATGCCAGTGTGGAGTGGGAGATAATGGCTACATGAAAAGGCCACGTTTCATTGGACGGCGCCTAATTATGCCACTTGTGCGACGAGTGCTTCCTACGTAAGATGGCAGATTATGTTTGGCGTCGGCGGTGGCACTCGTCACGATAACACAAGAAATACAAATGTGAATTTTACGAACCCTGTGTGTCATTTTGAAACGGAGCTATTTTAATTAATGCAGCATTTTTTTTCCCCCTGTCATTCAAAACAGTCCCATCTGTTCTCTGAAGGAATAAAAGCTGCTCGGGGTTTTGTGTTGCTAATTACAGAACAAAAGGGAATACAGCCAAGCTCAGAGAAGAGGATGCAGCAGCAGAGCAAATCAGGATGTCGAAAAACAATGATAAAAACTGAATTTTTACATACTGTAGATAGTTGATCATTAGTACTTTCTTTAAGCTATTAAGTAGTATAATTTTCTATGTGAAGTATTTTTATTTTCTATGTATTCGTTTGTTTAGTAATATAATATGGACAATGATCAAATCTTCTCTTTCCTGTGGTGGACAAAGTACTTAATTTCATTACTTCAAAAATACAGATGCTACTGGTCAAATATTGCTCCAATACAAGTAAAAGTCGCTCCATGAACAATATAACGTTAAAGTGCTATAGTATTTGCTGAAAAAAGTACAGAAGTATTCAAATAAGTATACATAAACATTGTGAATAATAACTTTGCAGTATCAAAAACATATGATGACACATAAACACCACCTATACGGCAACACCAACCCTCTTCCTTGTGATGAGTCAGTGTTATCGACCCTATATCTGCACAGCGCCACCTACTGGTCCGGAGTTGTTTACAATAAATTGGGCAAAACACAGCCAAGTTTTTGTTTTTTGTTGTGAAGTTGAAAGTATTATATTTATCTTTCAAAGTAATAAGTTCTCAGCAAAATTACTACTCAAGTAAAGTACAGATCTTCAAAAACTCTAGTGCAATACTTAAAGGCACTATACCTGTATAGTAAACTATAGTATAGTATAGTTTACTATATATTGTAAACTTAGACATTTGTGGGGAAAACACTGTGCCTCTAACCTGACCCTGAAAAGTGACCCTGCAAATTGTGAAATGTGCTAATAAACCTGTCCCTGGGACAAATTTGGATGCTATAAATATGTTAGGAAACAACATTTTAACCTCTTAACCCCCACCTTAACTGAGCACATTCTCTCCAGTTCAGCAGCCGTGTTGTTGTCACTTTTTTTACTTTTTTTTATCACCTTTTTGTAGCTTTTTTTTGCTCTTTTGGGGCTTTTTGTTGCTTTTTGCGACATTTTCCATAGCTTTTTTGTCTCTTTTTATCACTTTTTTGTTGCTCTTTCCTCACTTTATTGTTGTGTTTTTGTCACATTTTTGCCACTATTTCCATTGCACTTTCATACTCGTTTTCATCTTGTTTTTTGTTGCTATTTTTTGTTGCTTTTTTTCAAGAAGGTTTTAAATTTGGGTAATGACAAACTGGAGAAAATGTGCTCGGTTCAGGTTAATTTCGTGGCTTAATTTAGTGTTATCAAAAAATCTGGTCCTTTAAGTAAAAACTCCTCTGGACACTTAAATTAGTTGCTAGATTTGCACGGATGCCTTGGAGAGGAGGCGAGATGTTCGCTCATACTTTGTTTTTGCTTTGTTTGTTTCTGGCGCTCCTCAGACACAGTACAACTGTTTAACTCATACTACAATACGGGCAGATGGTCTGTCACGGAACAAGCAGTTTTCCCTTTTAACACTGCTATCAGAAATCTTCTTACATAACACTTGAGGAGCAATATTATTCGCTCTTAATCCGCGCCCGTGTGGTTTGTCGTAACACAATCTCGAGATTATAGTCAGCTGCTGAATTCATATTATGCTTTATTGCTTTATTACTGTGGCACTTTGAAATCCTCGCCTTAAATAAGTTGCTCCGCTCACGCCATTGACTTGCACCATTCACCGTGCACCACTGGTCCAAAAAATAGAGCTCTTAAAGTGTCCGGGAGATTACGAGTCTCCTCTAACCTTCCTCGTCCTTTCCTCGCCTCCTCCAGGGCCTGGTGGGGGAGAAGTACGGCAGCATCCGCGTGCCGGGGGAGGTGGAATCGGCCGAGTTCGAGATGATTCTAGACGCTGCGGTGGAGGCGGGGCTCGACACACACATACTGGAGGAGTGGTACTGCCGGGACGAGAACTCGGTGCCACCCGCTTACTACCTCAAACCCAAAGCCCAATTGCTCAAGAACTACCAGAACTCCGTAAGTACTGTACTAATTACGTAGAGTTTTACTTCCTGAAGCACGTGCCACGACTGATAAGGCGGACTGGGATGAATCGGGATGTAAGGAAAGTTAGGAATAAGTTTGGACCAATTTCAAACAGGAAAAATTGGTACAGGGCCTTTTAATTTTGAAGAATACCATATTTGTCATCTAAACTATTTCTAAAATGTTCTAGAGCCAGTAAAAAAAAGTTAGAAATAAGTACTATTTTCTTGAAATAAGTAAGTTTGCTCATAACTAATTTCAAGAAATCTCAGGGAAGCTAGTTTCTACACTTAAATTAAGAAAAAAACATCTACAACAACATTTTTTCAAATAAGAAAGAAATAATGTTGTTGTTTTTATCTATAATTTGAGTAATTTATGATTATGACCATCCATATCTTTGAATGTGTGAAAACAGCGTATACATTTCTGGTTAATTACATTTTTCAGACGACCATGTAATAATCAATGAAATACCTAATTGTGTAGACTGACTTTTTCTCGTATTGAGTGAGTAAGCTGACATGTTAAACGTCTTAATTTCCTGCATAATGCGAAAACCTTTTCTTGTTCTGACCTACTTGAAGTCTGTAAAGGTGGATCGAACATGTGTCGGAAGCACAGACTGAGGCTCTTCCTCTTCCTGTCCCCGTTAGATGGAATCAAGCAACGTGACCAAAAGCAAGAACGACAAGGCCTGGAGGAAGGTGTCGGAGGAGATCAAGTGCATTTTCCGGACGGCCGTGCTGCAGCTTCAGGAAAAGGGGACCATGAAGAGCGTTCAGGCCAAGAAATTCCTCTGCTCCGGTTAGTCTCTGCTCAACACCTGCGACAGAACTAATTTATAGTATGTGATACGATGGGAAGACATGGAGAGGTCAAGCACATCATTGTGACTCTGTGAAGTGAGTAGCACAGGCTTTTAGCGGAATGGTCAACATGTCCCTTTTATCCTTTAAAGCAGTAAGTTACTTGTTTACCATAATAAATCCTTTTCGTAGTGCCTCTAGGGGTAATACAAGTGTTGATGGGATGAACCACAATAGCAACTTTCCTGCCTCCGGGTCGGAGCCACCAAGTAAGGGATAATGTATAGAACGCCGGTCATTATCGGGATAATAAGTACCTTCAGTTCGCCCTGTCGGTACTTATTTTCCCAATAATGACCGGCGTTCTATACATTATCCCGCGTATTATACGGCTGTTTGCCAACTGTACACACACAAATAAACTTTATACACTTTTATGAAGGCAGAAAGGTTTATTTAATGATTTCCGCGGCAAATAGTTCCCAAAAGTTTGCGCGTTGCTTGGCAACGTTTGTTGATTCCAGGCAGTGTGGCGAGGCTAGTAGCAGCACGGCTAGCTACTTATTGCTAGCCTAGCTACTTAGTTTAAGGTGCAGTTCGAGAGGAGGAATGGTGGTGAATATCTGGGTAAGTTGAAAGTCGGACTCCCGTTAACTTCACAAGCGATTCCCCCAACTTCTCTCGCAGGGACGGGGACAGAGATAGTGTCCGCCTGTCCGCTAATACTACTCGTGGAGTGATATGAAAGACCTGCACAAACTCCGTTGCCATTGGCAGCGGTCATTATTTTTTTCAGAGGTCTTCTATCAAAAAATAATGACCGGTAGAACGTTGGGAAATCACATTCAAATCAATGGAGCGTTCTACTTGCATTGTGAAGGGCCGTATAATAATACACACTAATGGAATCACGAAGAAGAAGCTAACAGGTTAACGAGCAAAGCTAACTGCGGGCTAGTGCCACTTAAAC
This sequence comes from Neogobius melanostomus, assembly GCA_007210695.1. Classification (NCBI taxonomy): domain Eukaryota; kingdom Metazoa; phylum Chordata; class Actinopteri; order Gobiiformes; family Gobiidae; genus Neogobius; species Neogobius melanostomus. The sequence continues at coordinate 6,087,342 of VHKM01000042.1, forward strand.
AGTATTTACAGCCAAGTTTGAGTGAAAAAAATATCTCCATTGTGTAATTGGATGTACGATATCCCTCTCTCCCTTTGTCTTTTCGTAGTATTTACTCTCACGGACAATTAATGCTACGACACCTGCAGTGGCGCTTATGGCCTCTAGGGGCATGAGTTACTTAGTACTGCTTTAAGATTGATGTGTTTAAAACATGTGGAATTGAAAAAGTCTCTTCAAGATTCCAAAAGGTGGTCTCTACAGCCACACAATTGCTGCTCATGTGGGAGTGCACCTCGTCGGCTTTGTCAGTATCTACTAGAATTGGACCGAGAAAATGACACTGATAAGCAATGCAGCGCCCGGATACACATCTCCAGATCCTGAGCTGTACATTCTTGGCCAAGACATTACATATAGGTGGACGAATTTCGTGCCTATTGTGCACGCTCTGGATTGTTGGGGGAAACCAGAGCAGCTGGAGGAAACCCATGCGAACACAAACAAGCCCCATACAGCCAGGAACATGGCGACATTGTAAACCTCATCAACCGTGACCGTGTGACAGTGATTGATGGGCGAGAGTGTGCTCTTCGTGGTAATTAATCCAAAGGTAACATTACCTACTGTAGTCTTTGTCTATCCTCCGCGCTCTTCTCGTCTGACGTCGCTGCAAAACTAATCCGCCTCATAATTAGTAGTGATCCTGGTATTCATTTTCCCTGATGAGGCCCTTCCCGATTCCACTTTATCCATTTGTCAAAGCTCGAGAAATGCCTAAAGATTTATTCCCCCACTGATCTCTTTGTATAAGATTTTGGACATGGCCCAAACTTTAAACATAGGCTATTATTTTTCGATACGATAGCAACTAAAAAAATGAACTTTCTTTTCGAGATAAAGAGTCTTAAGAGTCAGAGTGGCTTTGATCTAAACAAAGCACCCTTCTCAGTAGAACATAATAGCCGTTAAAGTTGTATCATTTGATTCAAATTGGAAGCGCTGCTTTTGTTTAATGCACTTTAATTGTGCTCTCTGGGCTTTAAGTGGCGCTCTGCTGCAACATAAAAAGGAAGTTGGGTCATTTTTTATTTTTATTTTTTATTTTTTGCAAGTCCCAACTTTCCTGCTCTCTCTCCCGTCTAATTATCTCGCCGCCTTGTGCACACAACTACACAGGAGAGGCTGGCGGGGGTTCAGTCAGCTGCCTCTTTGTATCGGTGGTGTGGGGGGCGTATGATACAGCTCAGTGACGCTGGCTTATGCGATTTTTATCAATTTTGTTTCGTCTTTTTGGGTTTTTTTTAAAGCCTGGAGAGAAATCTGGCTAATCACAGGCCAAAAGGCACTTCAGCTGCCTGAGATTCGACAGCCTTTTGATGGTTATCTACACACGCACCAGCAGTGGTGGCGCCTTAGATTTGGCTCTTGAGTTAATTTTGTAATGCTATAATTAGTTCAGGATACATCGACAGCTGCTCGAGAAACTGATCTTGTGTTTTCTGCAGATTGATGAAAACATTTACATGAAAGTAGTTCTTTGGTTGTTAGAAACCTTTTGTAGTTGTCACATGCTTTTGCCAGTTCTCACTCAAACTTTCTATCTAATTAACCAACTTCAACTTCTTCAACAGTTGTTCAGCTGTCTGTTGGTTTGGCCAGCCTTTTCTCTGTTCCTTCCATGGAAAACCTGTGGTGAATGCTGGCCAGAAACATCCCACAAGAGATGCTCTGACATTGTTAGAAAGCTATTATAATTTTACCATTGTTAGACTCACTCAAATGCTAAATTTTTCCTAGATTTTCTTAGGTGTTTTTTTTTTCTTTTTTGGCTTTCATTTCATTTCATTTCATTCAAACTGATTTTCAGCAGGTTCCTGCACACACAAACACAGCATCAACATCAACATTCGACACAAAAACATACTGTCACACACAAAAGAAGGAACACACTGGTGTGAGGCTACAGTCTCTAGTGGTCACAATGATAGCTGTCGGTCAGATGTGTCAACATAGTCTTTTTTAAAAGTCCAGGTGACTGTATGGTTCTTATGGTAAGGAGGATCTTGTTCCAGGCTCTGGTGAGCTCACAGAAAAATGAATTTTGTCCGTAGGTGTTCCTGTGGTGAGGTATGGGTAAGATTTGGTTTGTGGTGGATCTGGTTGAACGCTCGGATCGAGTGCTGGGTCTTGGGTCAATGGGCAGTTGTTGAGCAGATGGAAGTAGAGCTTAATCCCATGGCTGAGGGCATAGTTCTGGAACGTCAAAGCCCCAGACTGTGATAGAGCAGTGCAGTGGTGGGTCCAACCAGGGAGCCTGTGGTGGATCTTATTTGCTCTATTGTAGCGTCTAGCCACAGGTTCCAGTATTTCCTTAGTTGTGAGCGTCCAGATTGGGAGACAGTAGGACAGGGTGGAGAGTAGGATTGGAATGCAGGTACAGTATGTCCTTGAGACCGGTAATGACAAACATACTCTGATCTTACCATACACAAACAGTTTTTGGTTTAACTTTTTAGTGTGGTTTTGTATGTGGACACTGTATGTAAGGTGAGAGTCAAGGGTTACCCCCAGGTATTTGTAGTTTGATGCAGTTGAGAGTTTTTGGTTTGCAATGACCAGGGGTGTTGGAGATGGACAGCTGTCTCCGTGGTGAGTGGAAGTACATGCATTCTGTTTCTTTATGTTGATAGTTAAATGATTGTCTTGGAGCCATCCATGTAAAAACTTTAAATCTGAGATGAGTTTTTGATTAATGACCTCTGTATTTGGGCCAGATACAAAGATCATTGTATTGTCTGCATAGAGCAGCGTTTGTGAGTGGTTTACTGCATTCGGGAGATCATTTATATATATACTGTTTATATATATACTCCTATGTATGAGGAACAGCAGGGGGCCCAGAATACTGCCTTGTGGTACTCCCATAGAACAGCCCAGCGGCCTAGATTTTACTGACCCTATCTTTACGAGCTGTGTTCTGTCTTTTAGGTAAGAAATTATCAAATCTATGGCATGTGACGAGAAATTGAGAGAGTGAAGCTTATTTTGGAGAATTAGGTGATGGACCGTGTCGAAAGCTTTGCGGAAATCTATATACACTGCTCCCATGGTGTGTCCCTTGTTCAGGGAAGCCTGTATGTTCAGTGAACAAGAGCAGTGCGGACATGGTCGCCCACTGAGGTCGAAAACCATGTTGGGAGTCTGTGAGTAGGTTGTTAGTCTCAAGATAATCCACGATTTGGTTGTTTAGTGTTTTCAAATAATTTAGAAATGGTGGAGAGGCCTGCAATTGGGTGATAATTAGAGATGTTAGTCTGATTTGAAAATGGGAGTAATTTGGGACATTTTCCAGGTATCGGGAAATGTATATTGCCCGATACACAGCTTTATAACATAGTGAAATAGTGGTACTAGGGTAGTGTCATGGGTTCTCAAGAAATTTACTATCTAGATTATTTAAGTCACGAGCACGTGAAGCATTAAGAGAATGGATAAGATCATTTTATATAATTTCAGAGAAGGAAAACCCTTGAGATTCATGGCTTGATGCTAGGGCAAGACGTTGAGGGGAGTTAATTTAGAAGATAATTTCTGTACAGATTGAATAAAATAGTTATTGAAAGCATTTGCAATTTTGTCATGATCAGTGAGGAGGTTTCCATTGATTGAAATGTGTAAGCTCCTTGAGTTCTTCGTTTTACTTTCGCCATTTATAGATTTAATTGTGTGCCATAGAGTTCTTGGATTAGAGGCACCTAGTTTAATTTGTTACCAGTCATTATTCCACCTTTTGGAATAATATCTTGTATCAATCCATTTTATTACTTTATTTTAGTTTTAGTTTATCAACTGATCCTGTATTTTGTGCCGCTACAAGAATGTTCTGAAATCAATGGGATTCTTGATGAAAGTTTTGCTCTTGATTATTCAGTATTTTCTGATATGTTTAAAATGTGCACCGCTATTCTCTTCATCTATCAATGGTCATACTGCTATGACTGATTGTTGTAAATAAAGTACAAGTTTCTACAAAATCACTTTCTTCTGCATTTCAGCTCTGGAAGATGAAATGGACTTTGCGCTCGGAAAACAAACCCCTGCCTTTCTCAGGAAATGCGTCTGCTACATCCGCAAGATCTCCAACTTCGACCGCTTCGCCAAACTCCCTGATATGGCCAAGTACATGGACATCGTGGTCAGCGCCGACCGGGTCATGCGTAACCAGGAAGCCTACGAGCGTCTTCTGAAAGTGCGAGACGAATTCATCCCCACCGTGGTCGCGGCCTCCAACCTTCGCGTGTACTCCTCCGTCACCCACTGTGACATGAAGCTGGGCTACTCTCAAGAGGTCGAGAGCCACTACGTAGAAGGCCTTTGTAAACAGTTCTACGAGGATATGGTGGATATAATACAAGCCACAGTACAGCAGAACTTTGACACAGAGACTGATTCGGTGTACGATGAGATTCTACAGCACCTCTCCCTGTGTAAGACCTACGCGGCGCTGTATGAATACCCAAGTGAGACGCTGGATTATATACAGGAGTATCTCATGCCGTCTAAAGGAACCCGGACGAGCCCCATGGTGTTGTATGGAGGGCCCTGCACTGGGAAGACGCTGCTGATGGCTGAGGTCGCCAAAGAGGTGAGCATTTTCTAATTGTCTCTAACATTCAGAGTCATCAGCCTTTTACAAACATGCTGCTTATTTGTCCCGCCGGCTTCGCCCACCTGGAGGAGGTACTACTACCCTGGCCCTAGTGTTGAGTCCGGCTTGGACGACTGGTCCAGGTCCAGCTAGTGACGCACAATTCTACCTCACCCTCATTTCACATTCAACTTTCCGACCTACAGTACATTAATGAACAATAACACTATGATTGAGATGTTTTTCGATTGATGAAGTATATCGCCAAATGAAGTACATCAATATGTCAAAAACGATTGTATTCACAAAAGCATTCCTTTTATGTTGGCATGAAAACACTGTCATTGTTATTACTTTCAACTCTGCTTTGTGAGAAAATATTAGGTAAATGGATCCTCACACTGGACTTATGGTGTGCATATAGTGGTGTATAGATAGATGTAAAATCAGAGGCAATCAGTGCTTCAAGTCTATTGGGAGCAATTCACACCTTGCCTGATTCAATCTTAGCCACTGAGTCTGAACCACTGTGCTGATGTAAAGTCAATACCATTTGCATTTTCCTCCTGTGGACAAGATGTTAAATATTTACATGCACCTGAAAGCATGTAAAAGTAATACTGATCGATCTTGCATGAGGAAAATAGTAATCCTCTTGGGATGTTTTCAGGAAAGCACAGTGCAGTATTGTCTGAAGAGTGACAAATGTGACTGTTTTGACACATGGTACAGACTTAATTAGGTTCAAAATTACGGAAGTCGTTGAAAAGCTCATTTAGCCCATCAAAGTAGCGGGAAAACATTGGATGAGGTACAAGCCTGATACTGGGCCGTGTATTTTATTAATATTCTACTGGCCAAGTCCCCTGTGTCTTTTGAAATCACATTCAATTATTGAAGCACATTTTTGTTTGAAATGGAAGCAATGTCCTAAAAGTGAAACTCTGACTAAATAAATAACTTGCATTGCAATTTGCCATTTATTAATAATACCAAGGCTGTTTAAGAGCATTAAAACTTAAAACCTTAGATGTTTAAATGACTGAACGAAACTGGAGAGGTTTTCTGAAGGACAGGCGCTGATATAAAATGTAATCAAAATATTCCTACTGTCGTTACAGCAGCATTGGTTATTTACGTGTTTTTTATGGGCAGAATCTGAGAATATATTAATTACTATGAAGAAAAACAGATGTCCCCAAAACTTTGCTTTGATAAGCAAAGTTTGTTCTCCATTTTAATGACTCCACAAGATGATCTCTGCATATTTGCAAAATTGTTGTGTTTTGCAGAAAGACCCAAGAAAATATTGAGCAATGTATTATTGTCAATGACACCTAAGCCTAATACATAGTCACTTAGAGATAGTAATATGAGTCTGTTTCTGTTCTCAGGCATACACGTGGCTGCAGAAGGAGACGGGCCCTGAAACTGACCCGGTGGTGATCGTTCGCTTCATTGGCTCCTCCCAGTCGTCTACAGACCTGCGCACCCTGCTGCAGAACATCTGTGAACAGATTGCATTAAACTACCGCTGCCTGATTCACTTTTGCCTAACAAGATCCAGGAGATGAGAGAGCTCTTTATCAACCTTCTGGGGGAATCCTCATTTCACAGACCGTTGGTTATAGTGCTGGATTCCCTCGAGCAACTATCGGATGCTGATGAAGCCCGAAAACTGTGGTGGCTTCCCATACATTTGCCTAGGACGGTCCGCATTGTCGTTTCAACTTTGCCTAATAAACACGGCATCTTACAAAAGCTGAGAAACCTCATCCATGATGACAGGAACTATGTTGAACTGTTGCAAAGAGATCGTAAAGTGTGCAGTCAAACATTAAAGCAGCAGTTACTGAGGGTTACACGAAAAGTCACCTCAGGACAACAAATTTATGTCAATGAGGCTCTGGCCAAGTGTACATTACCCATGTTTGTAAATCTCATCTACAGAGAAGTGGTCCACTGGCGCTCTCACAAAGATGTTGATGACCGCTCCTTGTGCTCCACGGTGCATGAAAGCATTGAGCAGCTTTTCTACTCTGTGGAAAACAAATTAGGCCAGAGATTTGTCTTCAGAGCCCTGGGGTATATCACTATGGCCAAAGCAGGGTTAACTGAGGTTGAGTTGGAGGATATTCTGTCCCTCGATAACATAGTGCTGGGGGATGTCATAGTGGCGACTTATCTCAAAAACCCCTTAAGGATTTCCTATGACTTAGTTGCAAAGCTGAAGGAAGAGCTGGAGGGATATCTAGTGGAACGACAAGTGCGAAACGTCACCCTAATGGTCTGGGCTAACAGGCACCTACACCTCATCGCTCAGAAGCTCTATCTCAGCAATGAGGAGGATGTCCACCAAATGCACAGTCTCTTAGCCGAGTATTTCCTGGGGGCTTGGGCCGGAGGCAGAAAGAAAATCTTTACATATGATAACAACCACTTCACTTCTCTGAACATATCGCACCACAAAAACCCCCACCATCAACAGTCCCATGAGAAGGCCTCCTCTGATAAGTACTCCTATGATCGGCAGACACCTGAGCAGCCCTGGGTGTTCCAGTGCAACCTGCTGGAGCCAGACATCTTCTTTGTGAACCACAGGAAGATGACAGAGCTGGTCTACCACCTCACCCGCAGTGGAAGGACAGACGATCTCATGTTCGGGGTCATCATGAACTTTAGTTGGCTTTACACAATGATTAAGATTGGCCAATTTGAAAAGGCCTTAACTGACATTGACCTAGCCTACAGCTACTCCCAGGAGAAAGAACTGAAATTCTTGGCCACCACACTGCGCTGTATCAAGGTGAAGGTGCTAAAGAACCCTGCGTCGTTATCTGCGGAGCTCCAGCAAAGGCTCCTCCCAGTCGTCACCTCTCTGCCTAAGCTCAGACATCTCCTCCTGGAGTGTGACAAAGATGGTCCAAAGTACTGCTCCATAGTGCCTCTACACTCCTCTATGGACGTCACCTACAGTCCTGAGAGGCTGCCTCTCTGCTCCAGCTACATGCAGATAGTGGAGATCCTGCCCACTCTCGCCCCTAACATAGTCCTTGTAGCCTTGGAAGATGGGTCTGTTAGCACATGGGATGTGGAGAGCAGGCAGTTGCTACGCCAGATCGATACTGCACGATCTGTTGTACTGGGAATCAGGCTAACAACTGACGAAAAGTACCTGGTTGTCGCAACAACCAAAAACACGCTGCTAATCTATGATAATCACAAGTCCTGCCTTTTATCTGAGGTGGAGATTAAAGGGTCGAAACACGGAGGTGTTGCAGGGGGAGTGGCCTTCATCAATGGTTATACCTTGTCCACACATCATGCTCTGGCCTGGTTGGAGGCCAGTAAAGAGGTCAACGTGATCGATCTGCTCTATGGGTGGCCTCTCTACCAGTTCCACTGTTGGTATGAGGTGACATGTGTCCAATGCTCTCCTGATGGAATGTATGCCTTTTGTGGCCAATACCTGAACACTGCATCCATCTTTCATTTGGGCAATGGCGACAAGCTGGCCACTATAACATCAGAGTTTTCTGGAGGCTTTGTTAAGTCAATTCTGGTCCTAGACACTCTGAATCAAATGGTTATGATTGACAATGAGGGAAGTTTGTCGGTGTGGAATACCAAAGAGATCACAAACCCGCGGCTGATGGAGGATTACGACTGCAGAGGAGATGACAGTGAAGTGGTGGGCATTGAACTGTCTGAAGACCAGAAGTCCATTCTCATTTGCAAAGCCAGAAGTATTGAAGTTCTGGACACCAAGGTTTGGAAGATGGTGGAGAAATTCAAAGCCAAACGAACAGAGCGCTTTGTCGCTGCAGTGCTCTCAAAGAATGGGCAGAGTATTGTGGCATCCATGGAGAACACATCCTCCATCTTTGTGTGGAGGAGGGACAGTGGACAGTGCATGGCTAGCCTCATAGAAATCTCAGGGGCTATTGTAAAACTCATCAAATCCGTGCATCACAATCTGCTCCTCTCTGTCGCCAGCAGCGGAGTCCTGTCAGTTTGGGACATTGACATTATCACGGCCATGTCCAACATCGACAAAACCGGCAAGAAGATTCAAACGTTGCAGTTGACGGGTCGCGAGGACTATGTGTTCACAATGGACGGCTCCGAGGCTGTGCACAAGTGGAACTTTAGCACGGGCTTCATCGAGACAGTCTTCAAGCACGAGGGCATAGTGGAGAACTGTGTCCTCACCTCCTCAGGGGATCTCATGGTCTCATCCGATGACAAGTCCAGCCAATACATATGGCAGACCACAAGTGGAGAGAACATATTCCGCATTAATGGACAGAGGATATCCCAACTGCTCATCACCCACAACGATCAGTTTGTGGTGTCTCTCTGCGAGCAAAACGCCTCAAGAGTCTGGAGGCTAGCTACCGGGCACAAAGTTTGCAACATTTTAGTTACCCTACAAAATGCACTAGTCACCACCGCTAACACCTTCCTGGTAGGGACTTCAAAAAACAAGCTACTCGCAGTCAGCTTGTGGTCTGGCAGTGTATCAAAGAAGTTCATATGTGATGATGGAATCACTATTGTTAACTTCAAGCTCATTCCAGACTGCCCAGACTGTGTGGTGTTCATCACATCAACGGAAACCGTCTTCATCTGGAACGTGGCCGACGAGTCCATATGTAGGCGGGTTCAACTGCCGGCTAACTTTCTCAAAAATCTGGAAGACTTCCAAATCTCGCCAAACGGCAAACTGGGCATTGTCTCGAAGGGTGACGAGAACATCAACGTTCTCGATCTCCACAGTGGTAAGCTAAGACTTGTTCATGCTGCGGGGATAATCTGGCGGCAGAAATTGTCCCGAGATGGGCGCTATCTTGTCTACATTTGTTTCCGAAATTGTGAGGAGGACGACGAGGCTGGAGTAGTGTCCAATTTGATCGTGATGCGCCTCGCTGATGGTAAAAGTATTGGCACATGCTCTCTGTACAAGACACCCACATGCCTGTCCCTCTCCCAGCGGGCATTAAACATCATTATTGGATTTGAAGATGGCAGTATAGGCACATACACTGTGGTGGATCGTGTTGATGCTGCCCTAAAAATCGCCACATCAAACAGTCGTCAGATAGTCAATAATGCATTGCAAAAGGTGCGGCCGAAATGCGGCAATCATTCCTTTAAGACAGTGGCGGACTGTACTTGGAGGGAGTCGACCGAGGTCTTCTCACGGGACAGTCCCATAAACGTATCAGACTCTGGGGAGGGGGAATCCACCACGCCAACGAAAAAGACTGAACTGCTGCAGTGATTGGTGGAAAGCAAGGAAGCGGGTGGGGTCTAAGTTTGAATCTCTGGGGTGCAGTTGTTTCTTGTTTACAGCCACGTGATTCAGCTGCAGATGTCAGGCCGTTGGGTAAATTACAGGCCGACTAATTTAGCGCTGCACTCAAACTATAGTGTTACTTACTTCCAAACTACAATACAGTTTTACACATGAAGACTGTTAGAGAAAAACTGTGTCTTGAAGAGAAAAGAAAGTGTAAATTTTGTGCCGTCTTAGTTTGCCATAATGTGTCCTTTTTGCATTTGAAGAACAAAAGTAAGATTTTATGTTATGAATTTCTGAAACCATTCCATTGTTATCAGGCTATGTTCACATTAGTCCCAATCACACTGATTGATTGATTTAGGCAGTGTTCAAACTGCAGGTCTACATGATCAATTCGACTTTGGGGGGGTAAAAATGTTTGTGAGGCTGTTCACATTTCAAGTCAAATGTAACATGTACTTGAGAGGATGTGACATCACATGCAACACAGTGTTTGAAGAGGAAAATAAGGCTGTGTAGCTGGAAAAGTTTAGGTGTTTGTGCAAAGCCAACACATTTACAGCCTACTATTTTAAGGGAAAAGTTAAGCTGTGGAGTCCAGCAGTGGGATAGTGAGATGAGCGGCTTCACTGATACAGACATAGGTCAGGTTAATGTGGCCCAGCCATTCAGACTGAATTTGTATTGAAAAAGATTGGGTTCTTATCAGATTTAGGACCACGTACAAAAAATACGGGCGGGTCACATTTGAAATTAATGTTGTTCAAACAATCATGGAAAAAAAAAACTAAACTCACTCTCTTTGGCCCGCAGTTAAACCATATGGCTTCCGTAAGTTAATTTGTTAAAAATAACACAAATATCCTAACGTTGCCACAAATCTGTTTTTCACTCAAATGAACAGGTCTCATTTAATAGGCCAGTGTGAACATAGCCTATTGCATTTCAATGTATACATGTTGTGCACATTAAGCCATAAACTATGATTACATTTAATTTCATGTCCTCACAGTCAGTACTGTATAAAAAAGACCTATGAACATAAATGTACATATCTCTTTTTGGCTGCTGCAATTTGTGCAACTCCTTACTTAAAAGAAATTGTTCCCTTGTGCTTGATGCAATCAAAGTGAGTGCCTGGAAATTTCAAATATTTCTCTACATGTGCAGACAAGTGTAATACAAAATGCAGGGAATTTGTGAACACAAAAGAAACACACATAGACATAGTTGCAAATTTGCATTAATCTAATATAAAACGGCATAGCTTTTTAGAAATTGAAAGTCAATACATCTCTGTTTACCTTAGTGTCAAATTACCTGCAGTTTCATTGATGTCTGTGCTATCTTTTTTTTCTTTTTTAGGGGAAACCACTATGAGCATACAGTGTAGCATAGCACCATACACATCCACGCCTTAAAGATGTTTCTTTCGATTAGTGGAGTTTGTCTTATATGGAAACGTGTGAATATATAGAGATCTATAGACAGTAAGCACTTTATGTGTGGTTTATGTGAAAAAAGATTTACTATTATCACAGTAATAGAACAAACTATATACATCGTTTTAAGTGACCTAGAAGTATCCTTAACAGGTATCGGATCTGCTAACATACATGGCATATCCTGGTACTTGCAAGCTACCACAATGTTCTTAATAGTGAGCATGATACGGTATGTTTTTTTTATTGTGTACGGCAGTGATTAGCAAATTTTCAAACAGTTTAGACCTAGTCTGCTGAATATCTAAATATTATGAAAGTTTTTTGCAAGAACCATGATAGCTTTGGTAAGCATGTCCATCCAAACCCAAAAGTTTTGTTTTTGTTCAGATGAAAAGACAGGCATGATTAAAAAATAACAACAACCACGACAAAATGGCACCGTTTTCACATGTTCATATACTTTTTAAGGGCTATTCCATATTTTGTATGTTTACTAGTTTACAAAATTATGGCCCTTGGGTAGTGTCAAACTGGGTAGCAGCAGCAGCAAGCTTTAAAACATTTTGTTTTATTAATTTGAAAAAAAAAAAGAAGAAGGTTTATCTTGTAATTGCCAAAGTCCAGATTTCTTGTTTTTGAGGCTTGTACTGTAAAGATATTGTTACCAAATTGTTTGTGTTGAACTGTGATTCTGTTTATGATAGAGGTATGTGCTATCTTTGCTGAAAAAACATATATTTAAGAGTCCTTCTAATATATTGGAATGCCAGTTTTAAGAGTATATTTGAATGTGTCCATATGGAAGCCAGTACACGGTATTATTGTATGTTTCCGTAACTTGAATGACTTTTAATAACTTACATGTTTGCAGCTCATAGTTGAATGTTTCTATTGTATTCTTTGTATCGTCAGAGCTGACTTTACCTGTTTAGAGATTTATATTTTCATAAATGTTGTACCTACATTTTGTTACAGAGTTGTTTAAACTTATTCGGGCAGAAAAAGAAAAATTATGTCTGGAAGCAATATGAATCTATAGTGTGTATGCCTTGTTTGTATGGAGCATTTTAATGTAATAAAAGCGGTTCACTTTTGGCCACAGTGAGCTTTGTTTTAATTGGCGCTGTAACTTGCACCACCAGGTGTACCGCAATGCATGATGGGCAACAGGTCTAATTCATGGTTTCCAAGTTTAACTGCTGCGGCAGAGGGGGGAGTGCAGACCAGGACAGAGCTGTGAAATGATTTGATAGGCCGGTAATTGCTCCTCTGTGCACACTGCTGAATGCCAGACAAGCGTGCTGGATTTTTCTCCAACGCTCACTGACACTGTCATCATAATTAGGCGAGGTATGGTCCATGCACCTGCTGTGACCTGTGGCAGCAGATAACACTTATACACACAGAGACAAACATTATTGATCCATGTGCTACTTAAGCCGGGTCACAGAAGCACAATAGCGCGACAAAGACAAACAACCCAAACAAAGCATATAGAATTGAAGTACAAACTGTTGTGCTTCTCATGGACAACCAAAGTGCTACACAAGGATTACGTTTTCGTTCACTCCATACTCCATGGTGGCAAGCTGTGTACAATATGTAGCCACAGTTGCCCTGGGGTAGATTGACAGGAGCATGGCTACACCAACCATACCCAGGCTGAACCTTAACTTCCAAGATCGGGCATACACAAGGCGGGCATACCCAGTAGCATTTCATTTTAGTTCACAGTAGGATGGAAACAGCATGGTACCTAAATGTGTAATAACACATAATTATTTGTATTATATTTATTCTAATATGACTGATCATTACCCTTATCCTATGCATAAAAAATGAGGAAGTATTAATGCCAAACATGGCTATTTTCTTGGTTATAATATGAAAACATCTACTGCAACTACTGTATCTCTCAACACCTAGGACACGACATCCTAACTTCCCGGTGGTGTCACTCTAACCCTATCTGTGTTTTTTGTGTGCGGTCTCCACGGTAACTCCAGGTCCGGCCCCGCTGGTGCTTTGGCCACGCCCCTCTCATTGTAACGCAGGGGGTGAGCTCATGTCTGTTGGCTATCGGGGACTGCTGCTCTCCTTATGACAACACGGGCTGGACTGTGGCTGGCACATTCCTCCTGCCACAGCGCTATATAACTACAATGGACTGAATAGGAGGTCTCCACAGGTCGCCCGAGAGTGTATGAGCAATAGGCTGACGTTCACATGACACCATAACATCGCGAACAGCCCAGAGCAGGTGTTTGGACCTGTTTATGGTCGGTGTCTCTGTAAAGTATTCTGGGCCTATCTACATTAAACAATGGCTGGCGTAAAGGTCAATGTCTTCTTTTCCCATACAGCACGACTCACATGGGCAGTTGTTGTCAGTTAAAGCTGAGAAACCCAAAGTGTGCTATAAAGTGCCCTAATATTTAGCACCATGACAAGAAGCAACTTGGGGCAATGTCTGCATCTATCCATAGATGTATTTTTTGTATGTATATATTTCCATAATGGTCCACCATGGTCCACTTCACAGATTGAAAAAGCTGTGCACACACCTGAAACGCGCCTATTGGGGGTAATTTACGTGAATTTACGTGTTTGTGAGGTATAATAAGCGCTAGAAAGGTAAAGGGGAAAATAACCCCAGCTTTACTAAAATAACTTCAAGCCATAAGATTAATAGGGGGAAAAAAATACTGTTTGGTTATTTCTTTTCCAAAGCAATTGTTACAAGCCCTTCCCCGCCATCTAAAATGATGACTTCGAGGAAGGACGTGAGCTATTACAATGGAGTGTTTGCCGAATGGGTTTGGGTCGCACAGTATGACAGTCGTATTATGGCACTATACCTCCTGTATTTACTCAGACTAGAATAGCACCTGCATTGTCACTGGTATCTATTATGAGCCAGGACCTCCCTTTTGTCATCATGGCTGTTGAACTGTGGCTATATGTGGGCTGAGTCACATAATTACACTGCATTCGCCATCCAAGAGACCAGGATCTTTGTTTAGGTGGTCTTGGATGTTTTATTTGTTAGTTATTTGTCGTACAAATGACTGCCACTCAAAATAGATGAACCGCACTCTCGTGAGATGATAACAGGGAATTCTGAAGACATAAGACAAAGAGGTGATACAGGAAACTCATAGCGTCAACATACATTCATTTGGAGAGAGAGAAAACAAACACGATAAAAAAAAAAAGAGGCACGTGTCATGCTTTTCAAAAGAACTGAAGAGGAAGAAAAGCTCTCATTCCCTGGCTGTTTGAGTAGCCCATGTTTGACTAACTAAAAGCACTACGCCAAATATGTGATGTTTGCACAGCTAAATCAGCCCAATTTCATCCAGCTCAAAGATAAAGCCCAGAATTTATGAAGCGATTAGTGCGAGGTCTTTGTCTGAAGGGACCTTTTACACCAGACGCTATCACCTGAAGTCGACAACTAAGGCTTTTAAAACTACTACCTCCATTACATTTGTCTCTTCATTCTTCTCTACAGAGTACAGACCGTATTAAATCAAAATGACTGGCAATGACCTGATTATCCTTACGTATGCTGCCGCCGCTGCTGGGAACTATGACACTTCCTGGTTTGATATCAGGATGCTGTGTGTTTGAAAGGGGTCAAAGCAATTCCAGTGTCTTTATTTCCTTTCCGGGATTTCTTCATCTAAAAAGGAGGAAATACAATTGTAATTCATTGACTTGGTATGCCTATAGAAAGGTCTCTCAGAGGTAAAAGCTTATAGAATATAGTAGTATTTGTTCCTCACATGATCTAAAATGCCTATATAACAACACTCAAAACTTAAGTTTCCTTACCAAATATTTCTACTACAAATCTACTGAGACTTTTACTACTGTAACACCAACCAACTAACTATTATGTCTCTCAATGCCATATACCTGTTTTTTTATATACCATAACACATTTCTAACATCACAATACTTCTTAAAAGATCAAAAAGGCTTTTGACGCGCAACGCACAAGTGACATTTAACCACTTAACTTTACCCAAATCTAAAAGCAAAAAAACACATGACTATAGAATGATGAAAAAGCGACAAAAACACAACAACAAAAAGGTGACCAAAACTGAGATGATAAAGTGAAGAAAACACAACAACAAAGCGATCAACAGACATAAAAGCGGTTAAAAAAAAAAGATCACTTCCAAAATGTGACATAAATGTGACAAAAACGTGCTGGGAAAGCAACAATAACACAACAAAACACGGCTAAAGAGGGGTCAAAAAGCGACAAAAAAACAACAAGAAAACCATGAAAGTATGAAAGAGTGACAAAAAAGTGATGAGAAATTTGATGAAGAAGTGACCAAAACACGACAAAAAAATAAATAAATAAATAAATAAATATAGGCTGTAAGCTCCAGACTAGAAGCTTTTCATATTGGAGAAAACTGGAGAAAAAGCAGGAGGTAAGAGGTTAAACAAGAGGTCTGCATTTACAACATACAAATACGGCCTTCGATTTTCGTCATTTTCAAAATACACTTCGTGCCTCAGTAGATTTGACTCCTATTCCAAGTCCACTATATCCCTGGCAAATTGGCATTAGTGACTTTGCAGTGTTGCCAACGCCGCACAACACTCTCATTTACTACAGCTGTCATTTCTGAGGCCAATTTGACGCACTCGTTACCAAAGTCCATTTCTGATATGGGCAGGTGCGTCACCGCTGGGGCCCAACAAAGAGAACATTGAGTCGTGTTTGCCGACAGATTAGAGTCCCTTGTGCTGGTATGGAGCCGCTAACAAAGTCACAAAGGAGAAGATCATTACGCCTCAGCCATGCACACCCAAGATAAAGATTCAAATCATTTCCTGCGGTTTTGTGCTGTGAAACAGGGTTCAGATGTTAGAAGAAGTTAGCGTGTTTCCTAATCTCCAAATAACTCGGAATGAATGAAGTTGTTGCAGGATTAGAGTTGAAACACTGTTATAGGGACGTCGACTTGGGAAAAGGCAGTTTAATTTACAACATCTTGAATACAAATAATAAAACCATGTAGTCTAGTGGATAAGGCTGCTGCACATATACTGTTGTTGTGTCCTTTCCTTTGGCAGAACAATGAATCATAAATAATACTTTACTGTATGGATTTAATAGATTTCGATACTGTACGATTAGTGTATAAAGCTAACCAGGACCTATTACCAGCAAATATTCAAAAACTATTCATAAAAAGAGACGACGGGGATGTGGTCAACTTATCGTACCAGCTATTAGTTCCACGAGGAAAAGTGTGTGTGTGTTTCTGTGTGTGGTATCAGGCTCTGGAATAAACTGGGAGCCCAACTCAAGCAATGCTCATCCATATATCAATTCAAATCAAAGTATAAACAACTCATATTGTCCAGGACGGTGGAATGTCCTTGAGTGTGGAAATGGAAATAACTGCAGAGTAATCTATTTATGATGTATTACCGTAACTGACAAACTAAAGATAAAGTATCACTGTTTATTTACTCAGCCATACTGTGCTCATGTAGTATGCAGAAGAGAAAGAAAAATGACTGATTGTATCCGCTTATGTATATAGTGTATAGATACCTGTATATTACCCTATTTATTCATTTTTTGTTTTGTTTTTGTTTGTTTGTTTTCTTTTCTTCATATATCGCTTACGTACTAGGTATGTGATTCTGAAGTTAATAATGGCAGGTGAGACATGGACCTGTTGGAGAGAAGGGCCCCCTCCTCTCATTAAATGGGCTCATTAAACTCGTCATGTAACGCATCACACAGCACAGATTACCAACATCACTTGTAAAGTCAATTACTCAGGGCAGCGGGGTTGGGCCGGTGGATTGGGGGCCACTACCACCCCCCCGGCTGGCCCACACTCTGCTTTTTAATGCACCTCACAGAATAGGGCTCACACTATCATATCGCCTGCTGTAGATGGTGACAACGAAGTGACCGATTATGAATTAATAACAATAATAATAATAAAATAATATTATAATGGTTTAATAAAATAAGGAATCAATAATGATAATATAATAGTTAAAAATATGACATAAATTTACATCATTAATAATTCATATAATATGGTTGTTAATAACATAATCCATAATATTGTGTCCATTAAAAGCATTTAATTCATAACAACAAGGAACAAATGATCAAATTAAAAGATTGGTGACCAGTTGTTCTGGCAGTGATGGGTATTTGTAATTATTGAAGAAAAGGTTAGAGTTTTCTTTCCTTGCCTTGGGATTAGTAGAATATTGCGATGTTATTATTGCTGTTTGTATAGTCACTGGAATAGGACAAAAATAACTGTCATATCTTCTTGATTATGCTCAGTAACTAAATGAATGTATCAAATTCTTCAGTACACAAGGGGGTAGGTGCAAACAAGCTTAAGCTTCTGCCTGCTCCTTTTGAGCATCATATCCACGCTATTTATTTCATTATTTACTTATTTTTCCTACGACTGTATCTCTTTGGCTTTGATTACTGTGCTGGACTCTGTATATACTGTATGTAGAACTTTGTGGAACTCAGATGCTCAAATAAAAAGATGAATTGAATTGAACTGTGCTCAAAAACAAACAACTGGTTTTATGTGCATATCTTTGAATGCAACAGGGAGCCCAGCTCTGCATTTGACATGTCACACTGTTGTCATGCCTTGTGCCTCCGCCACCATCCCGTCAGCTGCATATAAAGTGCAAAAACAGACCAGGTGCTTTGAATTCTTTGTGTTTGCTCCAAACTCAGAGAGCATGTCTTAATGGAAATGTGCTTCTCTACGTGAGTCAGGCCCACAAACATGCGATTCAGACGCAGCTGCTAATGGTATAATGGGCATAATACATCATCATCTATTCCTGTTCAACCTGCTCATGCAAACAACAATTAGAGGAGTCTGAGCGGGTGTCCTTCCTTGTGCGACTGTAAACATGCTTTTAGATCAAACATTACCTGCATCTCAGTTTTATTTCAGCTCAGTTGATACATGTGCAACCATGATTCTATTTATGGAGTGCATATCTTTGTTAAAGCAATGAGTGCATGATGTGACACCCTCTACCACATAGAGTTGGTTATGACAGTAAGTCATGTAGAATAGAAATAAACCGAAGAAAGTACAAGATTTTGTGATAATAAAGTATCATGAGCTTTGAACCCTAAAGCAATTGGTTACAGATTTTGTTTTTTGTTTTTCAGTAATAAAATACTTTATTCAAATCAAAATAAGATATCCAAAACCTTCTTTAACCTCTGCCTGAACCGAGCACATTTTCTCAGGTTTGGGGCTTTACCCAAATCTAAAAGCTTCTTGAACAAAGCGTCAAAATAGCGACAAAGATGAGTTGAAAACATGCATGAAAATGTGACAAAACCGTGACACAAAAAAAAAAAAAACATTAAAAAGTGACAGAACTGTGTCACAAAAATGACAAAAGACAAAAGGCAAAAAAAGAGCAACAGAGAAGTGACAAAAACATGGCAACAGCGCGAGGAAAATGTTGTAGATTTGGATGAAGTTGAACTGGAGAAAAAGCGCTTGGTTAAGGCAGGGGTTAAGAGAATAAAAATGATCAATGTCAACAAAATAAACCCAGGAATTTAATCCATCAGCACTTTCTGTCGTTTTTACACATAAAAGACTAATTTCAACGCAAAAAAATAATAATTAAAAGAATTCAATATTTCCCTACTCTAATCTCTACATGTATAATTCATTTCCCATTCACCGGTATGTCTTCCCTTAATGGTAACACACGCATTATTTTCCCGCATATAGCTTACTTTACTCGTAATAACAGTATTTTTACTTGTATAAATATAGTCTTCAATATTATTCACCTCAGCAAAAGTGTTGAGTGGAAGCCCTCACACTAATCCATGAGTCACATGATCCACTGTGACTCTTGGAAAGCAGGTTCGTTGGAGCACACAAATCGGAAGTTGTGCATAAACATATCAAAAATAACAACAGTCAAGCTCTTGGTAACCTTTTTCCAGGTAAAGTGCTTACTGTAAACAGTTCACAACTAAGGCACCACCTGGGTCCGTGACTCCACTTCCTCTTCCCTTCAGTGCTTTACTTTGAAAGGGAGGGTACGGAAACGCGCGCGTCGGGCTCCGATAACCTGACCTGGTCCAGTAGTTTCCCAGGCAAAGTAAAGCATCAGCAGACCCGCCGCGCAAACAGGAGACATGGGACTGCGGAGTCACGGAGGGGGGGAGCGAGTCGCCAAAAACAACTGGAACCATCGCCAGGACGTCAACTTTGGCTAAACGCAGCGGAAAGGACTTTGTTTCCTCGAAGGTGGCCCTGTATTTTCTACTCTCTGAAAGGAGCGGGAGAAGAGTTAAATGACCACAGAAGTTATCCGTGCCTTTTTGATACCTAAGGCGATGTGCCACACCTTCGCTTAGCTCTACAGGTAAAGTCGAAACATCGCATTAAGTGACATGTCTTATTTCATTAGTCGATAACTACATGACGTGCGTAAAAACTTGTTTAACAGCGTCGAGGCGCAACAGGTGTTTGTGTTCCCCATATGGCATAAAGGTCGCTGAGCAAAGGTAATAAGATCTTGCCTGTGCTGTTCCTTAGAATAGGAGAAATCCTGTTTTGGAGACTTTTAGACTTTTTCTATGTGACCTGTCAGCTGCGGAGTGAGAGCACCTGTTGCGGTACTCCCTGATAAAGCTATTGATGTTTTACAGAGGCGTTGGGGGGAGAAATAATCGCGATTGTCTTTGTGTTTCGCTTGTGGATAATAGCTTTAATATTACGAGTAAGCACACGTGTCGAATTTGTCTCAAAAATAACAACATAAACAGTGCGTAAAAGCAATCTTAGTAGATGATTGGTCATTGTACTTTGCCAAGTGAACAACAGTGACTCCTGGGCGCTGCCTTTACCTGCAGTGGATACGATCTCCTGTTTCCTTGTGGCTTACTGTAAACGTATCAAACAGCATTTGAAACCAAGGGAAAAATCAATTCCGTGCTCCCGGGGTTAATAAGTGAAGACCTGTCTGCCAGTGCCGCTGTTTTTCCTCAGCTGGAGTGCGGGGGTGGTCTGGAATAAGTTACGGCCTTGAGGTTGTGTTTGCACATACAACATCATTTGTGTATAATGTTGTATGTGCAAACTAAATAACAGATGCTCTCTGTTATTTTACAGTTTGTTTGTACTGTAACATCAACCTGCCCAGGGACTACAGGTGGAAATGACCTTTTTTGCTATAACCTGGTACAATGCCTCTTTCCTTTTGGTTGATGTTAAATTGTGCTCTGTCCCTGTCTAAATAAAAACCATACCATACCATTTGAACGGAGAGCCTGATGGAAATGACATATTGGAATTGGAGATGCATTTGCCATACTTCTTTGCACTGGAGATACTATATTCCAAAGTGGGTTAGTGGCAGGGAGGGAAGAGGTAGTTTATCCAACATGACAAGCCTTTAAAAGTACATGCAAATAGTGTTTGGCGAAGGTCTAGTGGCTGCCTGTGTGTGGGATGGATGACAGGAGCAGGAACAGGATGTAAACATGACGGACCGGCATGGTGTGTTTATATTGTGGTAATGTAATAAGACGGAACCATGGCATTAAGGTAATGACCCGCTAACATTGGTGGATTGTTGTGAGAAGAGGTGGAACAGACTGGAAAAAGATATTCGATTCTTCTTTTGTATGATTGCATGTATTTCATATTTCAAATTTGTACCAGAGCCAGAGCGCTGTCAATGCAAAACGTTCAAAGTAACCACCAGCAAACGCATTGTATTGTTAGATAATGCATAAGTGTATACATAAACTATATATGAACAAAAATGTAAAATAGTAGAGTCTGTGGATTATGGCAGCTGTATAGTTTCAGTCTGGTGCAGTCTTGAGAGGCTGCTGCTGGACGATATTGCAAAGAAGTTAATCACAATATTTTTTCTCATATTGATCGAACTTGATCTTCCATTGCACTTAGCTGATTCATGACCTTAGAGACATCTTTTAAGGAACAGGCCACAGTTTTTTCCATACTGAGATATGTTCTTACCTGAGCTTAGACGAGTTGATGCGTACCTATCTGGTCTTTGTGCGTGCGCTCAGTCCCGCAAAATTAGCAAAGACATTGTTAGCATTTAGCCTCTCCTCCTCTCGTCTATGGAGCCAAACGGGGGTGAAGTTAGAAGTGACCAAGCTCTTCCACGTTTCCCCTATTTAAATACGGTTATGTGAGTTACACGATCCAAGTCTAGTTACACAAAATTAAACATGTCGATTTTCTATGTGGATAAAAGGGGTACTATAAGATAAGATAAGATAGCCTTTATTGATCTCACAATGGAGAAATTACTTGTTACATTCAGCTCTTAGAAACACTCAGGGTGTGCAAATAGGCAGGAAATGTGAAATAAACAACAACAAATAAATAGTAAATAGTGGTATCTAGGGCAGGGCGATATGGCCTAAAATCTATATCACGATATAAAAAAGAAATATCACAATAACGATGTATTTGACGATATTATTGACAATGGACAAATTACTTCAAAATCCCAGCCTTACGCCTATTGGGAAGATTAATTCAGTGATATTTCATTCTTTTTTTTTTTTAACGGCATACTACTTTCCTCGCGAATATGATCTACTCAAGCGGTTTACATCCTTCATTTCATTTAACTTCATAAGCACCTGTCCCCATGTTCTAGAGTCAGTGTTTATGCTGCTGATGGAGCTGAGCGTAACATGAATTATATAGTATCCACGACGATATAAAAAATTACAACGATATCAAAAAATTATACCGCGATAACGATATGCGATACGATATGGCCCACCCCTAGTGGTATCTTATATACAATGACTACCAAGGACTTTGTGGGGACAAAATTGTATATTGTAAGGTGTAATAACACCTTAGGAGCACTTCGGCGCTTCTAACTTCACCCCCGTTTGGCACCATAGAGGAGAGGAGGAGAGGCTAAATGCTAACAACATCTTTGGTCTTTTTGCGTGACTGAGGGCACGTGTAAAGGCCACACAGGTACACATCAACTTGTCTAAGCACAGGTAAGAACATATCTCAGTATGGACAAACGGTGGCCTGTTCCTTTAAACAAACTTCAGCTGAAATAAATAAATGCTTTCCTCCAGCATTTAACCCACTAAATTCTTCCATAGTCTCAACCAAACTTTAAAACTAGATGCCAAAGAACTGTCTTTAAACCTGACGATTAAAAAGTCTCAAGACAATTATTGAGATTGACTAAAGATTTTGACTTTTTCAATTTTATTTTGATTGTTCTGTCCTCAGTGTCATGGGTTTAATCCCTTCCCGCTGTTCACAACCCTTACACTCTGTGCTATCCCGTCAAAGAAATGATTCATAAAATAAATACATCTAAATATATGTAGGGTCAATGTAATTACTTTATTTATAACCTGTCATTTTATGAAGCATCATAAGCTTCTGTAGCCATTACTTCTCGTTCTCGAACAGCAACAGAGTAATTATATTGAATTTAAAGGGGGGTATTATGTTTTTTTCAATCACATAGCACCAGTCTATAGCATACTACAATGATGCCGTAACCTTCTGTTGGTCTGTATATGCAGTAAATTAAAATAACTGCCTTGAATAAAATTGCTCTCTCAAAACGTCTTGAAATAGGCCTCTGTCTCTTTAAGAAGCTTTCCGACACGCCCCCTTCAGCACACTGCTGTGGCATCTAAACAACAACACTGTGCGGGGAGGGGGCTCTGCTGAGCTGAGGAGCAGTGGTTGGTGGCTTGGCTGGTGACAAAAGGTCCAGAGGCGTCTCCAGGAGGTGGGGGCGTTCCTAGGAGGACTGAGGCATAGCTACACCTAAAATGGCTGCCGTCTAAGTTTTTACTGATTACTCAAAAATATGTGAATGAGCCAAGGCAACACTCCAGGCATGTGTTTAATGAGGGAATGACATAATAACATGATATAAAGCTTGAAAAAGTCGATTTTACATAATACCCCCCCTTTAAAGTATTAGCCCATTCCCATTCAAAGTCGCACTTGCAAAATCTCCACATGTATGAATTTGTATGTAACTGTAATCAACTCCCCGGCTGGTAACGCTTAGTAAACTCCACCAGACAAAAGCGATTTTAAAACCAGGCACAGGGTGTTTTAATTAGTAACACACAATACAGAATTTCCAACCAAAGCTTCACAAGAATTCCCTCATAGCTAAGCCCGATACGCTGAAGTGCTCTTTTAAGTGGAATGTGTTAAATTTTAACTTAACATGGTTTATCTTCACCTAGACCACACACTCTACGAAAACAAAGCATTCAGAGGGAGCCCTCGGTCATCGGCAGTTTGTGATTCAGTGTTTGTGTAGTGCTGTTTTTGGCAGCTCATAATAGTGTAGTAAATGTATCATTAACGACTCCCCTGCTAATTTGACCTGCGCTCCTTCAGGCTCGGCGTGTTTACTCGGCTGCTCTCTGAGGTCAGACCCATGAGAGAGGCACGGGTTGTTTGCAGGAGGCGGGTGGGTGGGATCAGGTTTTTTATTCATTTCGTAGTAGATATTGTGTGCTGACTTTTCTGATTTGACCCAGACCAAGTTTAAGCTCAGCTGCTCACTTTTGTGGTTTTACTGCCGCATCTGAGTTATTTGGTTGGATTTGGGTTCGTCATAGTTGGAGGATTTTGAATATTATGCTTGTACTGTTGTCCGTTGACTGGTATCCGTAAATAAAAGTAGCCTAATTGTGTTATTGTGTATTTCAATAATGGTGCAATGAAGAATAATGGGTTGAAAATAGGTTTATCAGAGATATTCTGTACCAAGTTCAAATTAAGACATTAATAAGTCTATGAATTAGGGGTGTGTATCGCCTAGTCTCAGGCGATACGATACGTATCCCAATACACAGGTCGCGATACGATACGATATATCCCGATATTTAAGCATTATTGCGATTATTTTGTACTACTTTGGAAACAACTATAACTAACTATCTATCTATCTGTGCTCGTCATATAATTAGAATATCTTGAAAAAGTAAATTTAATTCTGTAATTCAACTTAAAATGTGAAACTAATATATGATCAACACATTACATGCAAAGTGACACATGTCAAGCCTTTATGTGTTATAATTTTGATTATTATGGCTTACACTCCATTTTCAAAATATTCAAATTTTATGAGATTTTTAATTTGGGGCTTTTACAAGCTGAGCCATAATCATCAAAATAATAAAAGCTATAAATATCTCACTTTGCATGTAATGAGTCTATCATATATCGCAGTTTAAATTGAATAACAGAACTGAATGCACTTTATCATGTTAATCTAATTACATGACGAGCACCTGTATTTAGCCTATTTATCTTATGATATAAATGCTTTTCACTAATGTGCTTGTGACTGTGGTGTTGTATGGTGATTATGTAACTTTGAAAGGACAACAGATTTCTTGGAAACTTAATGAAACCTACAAAACTGGGGATGCACGTTTTCTAGTATTTCTATAGTTTGGAGTCCTTAGCGATCAGTAATAACTAATAACTCAGACGGGGCATTTAAAACCTTTCTACTCCACAATGGGTGTCACTCATAGATCAGGGACATAATGACAACATGGGCATCACCTTGACTATAGCGCTCATCTCTTCGAAATATTTTTGTGTTAGCAGTAGCACACACCCCTCCTGGAACCGCCACCTTAACGTGGTGGAGGGGTTTGAGCACCCGGATGATCCTGGAGCTCTATTGTCGGGGGCTTCGTGCCCCTGGTAGGGTCTCCCATGGCAAACAGGTCCTAGGTGACGGGTCAGACAATGAGTGGTTCAGAAGCCCCTTATGAGAGACCAACAGGCCCGGTTAGAACCATAAGGCCGTCCTTCTGTGGACCCACCACCTGCAGGAGGAGCCATAGGGGCTGGTGCAATGTGATTTGGGCAGTTCCAACAGCTGCCCCCACGACCCGGCAATGGACAAGTGGAAGAAGATGGATGGATGGATGACAGTAGCACACAAACGAAGCCGAGGGGAAACTACTACAGTACTGTACTAAGTACTGCAGTGGCGAGACACAAGTTAAAAATGAGCCTGCTGTATTTAGTTTTCCCTCAGCTTCGTTTTATTCTGTAAAAAAATGCTACGAAGATAAATCCTCTCCGAACACAGCGGCGACACACTCAGCAACATATGCACAAAGCTGGTGGCTCTCGTAATAATCCAGGTCTCTGTCTTTGCTGTATGAGCCAAAGTGAGGCCAAATTTAGAGTTTTAAAAGAGCACCGGAGCATTTTATAGCTCTTTCTTTTCCATGGTAAAACTTTTCCTGTGTTTCTCTAACTCTCACTAGATTCTACTGTTACTCAAGCGAGCTGCGCTGCCATCTAGCGGGCGGGAGTAAAAGTGCAGGACCAAAGAGAGACGCTGCATTCAATATTTCCACAAAAATAGATGTTTAAATATCAATAGGTGCGCTTTTTGGATTGATACGAGAATCGCATGACGTAATATCGCGATATATCGGCAGATCTATATTTTTCAACACCCCTACTATGAATAAATAAATCATTCCTATCATCACTACAGTCTAAACAGCTTGTTATATACAACTGAGTTGGCGCAGCTAATAATTCTATTGTGGTAACTATGGTAACCATCAAAATGCTGAATGTTTGACTTGGTTTACGGTTAATATCTTTGTAATAGCTGGACGTATCCACAATGAAACAAAAACTGTCACAAAGTTCACCCATTTGAACTAAGGTCAAACTACTGTCCCATAAAGGCGTCCAAAAGTGGTGAGAATAATCAAAATGATGTGCTTGATGTTGGTCAGATGAAAAGGACTTTTAGGTTTTAGGTTTCACTTCCATATAATGATCAATCATGTTTGGAGATTTATCTCTAAAACTTGAATTATGACATGACGTTCTAGAATGTCGTGAATGCAACCTATAAGAAAGTCCCAATGAGATTTCAAAATAAATTTTTCAGAGAGGTACCTACAGTACGCAGACAAAAGCAGATAATGCACTCACCTTGGGACCTTATTGCTGTAAGGCCACAGTCTACCAATCCCTTTCCCATCATCAAACATAGAAAGTGTGTTCAGGACATAACATTTCCCCAATCAGCCCTGCGGAAGAGAAGCTGATGGAAATGAATCCACACTTTGGTTCGTGACTGTCCCTTGACAAGGCCGGATTTACTATAAATTGGTTGCCGCGACAACTCTCCATGGATACGCACCTGTCTAATCACACCTGCGCTATTCAAATCAGCCGCCACATCAGAGCTGCAAGGTCGACAACCTTTTCACCAACTCCAATCAGAAGAATCATTTACATATTGTAAATACCTATTGTGGGGGCAAAATGTGCCTTTAAGAGCAGTTTAAGTGAGTGTAGCACCAGTGTGAATGGTGCTATTGTGGAGAGCGATGCCGTTATCAGGCGGTGAGTGAGTCTTATCACATTTACTGTTTATGCCGGTTATTAAAATCGGACGAGTCAGCGGGTGACGCTGCACTATGTAAAAATTACGGGTGGCATTTAGAGTGACATTTGAGCGTTCAAAAATATCATTAGTTGTAAAAATGAAATGAATTAAAGGGGGGTATTATGCTTTTTTCAATCACATAGCACCAGTCTATAGCATACTACAATGATGACGTAACCTTCTGTTGGTCTGTATATGCAGTAAATTAAAATAACTGCCTTGAATAAAATTGCTCTCTCAAAATGGCTGTACTGAACGTCTTGAAATAGGCCTCTGTCTCTTTAAGAAGCTTTCCGACACGCCCCCTTCAGCACACTGCTGTGGCATCTAAACAACACTACTGTGCGGGGAGGGGGCTCTGCTGAGCTGAGGAGCAGTGGTTGGTGGCTTGGCTGGTGACGAAAGGTCCAGAGGCGTCTCCAGGAGGTGGGGGCGTTCCTAGGAGGACTGAGGCATAGCTACACCTAAAATGGCTGCCATCAGAGTTTTTACTGATTACTCAAAAATATGTGAATGAGCCAAGGCAACACTCCAGGCATGTGTTTAATGAGGGAATGACATAATAACATGATATAAAGCTTGAAAAAGTCGATTTTACATAATCCCCCCCTTTAATGTTGCCACATTCCACCTCGACACTTTATAAGGCGATAAGAACAGCATGATCTGCCGACTTACTCAATGTGACAGGTCGTACAGTTCACATTTGATCAACAACACGGCACAGTACTTTTTCTTTTATTTTATATTGTTCAAAGTGTCAGCTGTCCTTACGGTTACTCGTCGAGCTTCTTGGCAGCACATTCAGTGACGGTTCCGAGCAGATGTGATGACAGAGTCGGGAAAGCACAATGCGATGGGACAGTGAGACAGTGAGCTGGATGTCAGACCAGTTAGCCCACTTTTCCAAGCCGCACCACCACACCCAAGACGCCCTCATGAACACTACAATAGGCCAGGATGAATGATGTGTGTGAGTGAATGTATGGCGGTGGTCAGAGGGACGTAGCTGACCACCACTGAGTATGGAGTGAATGTACAATTGGCTCATGTAAAGCGCTTTGTGTGACCATGTCTGTGAAAGGCGCTATATACATAAAGATCTTTTACTGTCCCCAAAAAAACAGAAAAGGGACAAGGAAAGTACAGTACGTCTCGCTACTGTAACTTACATAAACCAACTATCAGGTGCCGTATTTATAGACTTTGAAAGATAAGAACAATTGTGTGGAGAGCTTCAGAAGTCCTGCAGGCATCATCAAAGTGCATTCTTGTTTGTCATCAGTGGAAACTAGGACAATATCGCAGTTAATGCTGGTTCACACCTGTGTTTACGGTCGCACTGTTAAGTAAGAGCGGTGTTTAGACCAGCAACAAACCCCAGTCAACAGTGAGCGACTTGAGGTTGGATGGATTTCACAAGGCCAAGGGCACAACAAAACAGATGGGATCAGATGTGCGCGAAGGAGGGGGCAGCATCTCGAGGTAATGGATGCAGCAGACAGGAACGCGAGTATTTTACACGTCCTACTTTTGCAATTATGTGTGAAGCGCCGTCGTCAACATGAGTCTCTCGGTGTGAAGTAGAGATGCACAGTTCGATATCGGCTTGCACTTTTACTGGCAGATATTGTTACTGCAATTAGATGGGCGTCTTTAAAATCAAGATCCTGTTAACAATGTGCCCTGGAGCATTAACATTCGAGCAAATGTGAATTGCTAAACTAATAATGCAAGAATCACATGGATTACATCATGTTTGTAGAAGTCTTAACTACAGGATTATCGGGTTTATTAAATAGAGACCCAATGTTGACACAGTGTTTTGTGTTTAGAAATAAGTGCCTTTTGTTTCTATTTCCTAATTCAACCCAATTGTGATTTTGACTTCGTTTACACCTGTAGTGCATGTAGAGCTGAACTGTAATAAGCTTGCATGTTTATCGGTCAAACAAAACGATGAACTGTCAGAGCAGCAACTTAACAGTCGTGAAAATAATTAGTACTTCAAGTCATTTGAGGCCATATGCCAAGACACATGGAGTTGTATATCCAGGTAATAAGCAAATCCTGCATATCCAGTTTGATGCGTTAGCTCAAAACACTTAACATACTGTACATATAAAGTCTAAAACGCTTCTGTTGCTGATCTAATGCGTTCTGGTCATTTCAATCCTCACGTTGCCTGTAGATATAGTATAATATAATATATATGTAGGACTTTAAAGGAGACAAATCAAGCAAAATCCAAGATTTCACTTTGTTCGTCTCTTCTTCTACTGCTGAAGCTCTACGTACCTTTATTTCCTGATTTTATCGCCTCATAGTGGTAAATGTCTCCCACGTTTTTTTATATATCAAATTACGCACACCTAGCTAAATTACTTTCTACCCTTCCTTAATAATCGTCTAATAGGCAGGTCTCAATCTTTCCCGGAGTCTCGGCTCCGGCAGCTGCACGGGCTTCCCTCGGGTTTCAATCCCCTTCACTTTTTGCCGAGACGATCGACAGCAATCTCACTTTTATTGCACCTGTTTCTCCGAGATGAAATGTTTCAATTTCCTCTGAAGAAAACTCACAAAGTGGAAAAATGGCGACGCAGCCAGGTGCCGGCTCCGAAACGGTCTCCCCCGTCTCAGCAAATCGCAGCTGCTGTACCTCGTATATTGAACGGCGCACAGGCAGCAGAGAAAGGAGCCTCATTGCAGCCAACAATGGCCAATATCTGAATGACTGATAGCCATTTGGTGCACTGATTGGATTCTTGATCTCATTGTGGCTTTGGAACGTCTCCAGGGAAGCGACGGGATTGGTCATTTGGACGCTCCGAAGAGACTGCGCTGCTATTGGTTACTGGAAAACATATGACGTGGCCGAGCGCTTATTGCTTAAGTTACAATAACGCAACGCACTTAAATAGTCATTTAACGGAGATAGTCTTCATAAACCGCTCTATTATACATTCAGTATATGTACTGAGGAGACAGTTGTAGACATTATGCACTGTCATTCCTGTTCATTCCCTGTATGGACTAAGAGAGCAAATATTAGGCCTTGAAATGACTGGGCACACATTTTAATCGTTTACAACTGATTTACACTATTGCTTTGTAGTGCTTTCTCATTGTACTGAACCCACACAAACAAACTTCAGGACTATTCCACTGAGTCATTTACAGTAGGTGAAACCGTCGCAGTGACAGTTCTAGGGCAGTTCTAGAAAAAACTAGCTTGCTTGTGTGGACATTTTCTGGTTTTCCACTTTCTGGGTGCATCTCGGACTATTTACAGAGCAAACAGAGTGTGGCAGAGATGACGGGCTGGGAGCCTGCGCACACATCGGCCTGTGTGTGTTGTCATTATCCTTTAGCCCACTTCGTAAGACTTTTTGTTTGACTTGTACGCCTTTACGTATCGCTCCGGTGATGTAAGCGGTTACTCAGACTCCTTGTTGTTGCTTGAAGGGGCATAGAGAGCAGAGCAGTGTGTCATATGCCCGCAGCGTTAGTTCCCCTCTGAGTGTTTTTGCTGACCAACTGCACAATAGTGAGCCCCGGGCAGGTAACACTACAGCCCTTTTGTCAGCATTCAGTCCACCTCCTGCCAGCTTTGCCTTGCAAATCTGCCTCCCTCCTCTGTTCCGATGCAAAACCCTCTTTTTCCGATCCACTCAGCCAGACCATCAGTGCATCAGGTGTCAGCTGAGAGAGCAATACAGCTGAGACTTCTTACATTATGTGTACAATCATGATCATCCATTTATTCTAACATTTGAACAAACAGATGTCCATGGATTTGTACAGGCTGTTTATATAATAAGATAGTTTGACTTACTAGGAATCTGGGTTTGGTAAATGTACAATTACGTATTTACATATGTGCTTCAGGAAAACTCCCCTTGAGACCAGTATATAACAAAGTGTGTTCTTTCCTTCACTTTGTCGCCTTGAATGAGGCTCAGGACGTGAGGCCGAGTCATGAGATTGACTTCAGGGCTGAATATTCTCTCAAAGGTCACTCTCCACTTTACTTAGACACCACGTTCTTCAGCTGAAGATAAAATCCACCGAGTGCTCAATGGTCACCTTTGTGTAATCACAGCCAAAAATATATGGGAAAACCATAACTTCATACAGCTTTATTAACTTTCCAAGTTGTAAAAATGTCAGGCCCAAAAGAATTAAATAGTTTCTAGTGTGAATTCAGGACAGCGTCTATAAAATACATTCAACTTTATACCGAGCGATATTGGTGTGACCTCGACATGAGTTATTACTTCATTTACCACTGTCACAGTGCGCGGTGATCCGTGCTCTGTTGCAAAAACACTCGGACAAGGTCAAATGTACATATGAGTGTTTTTGACTTGGTGGAGAAGTTGCATTACAAGAAATACAGTACTTTAATAAACGTTTTATAATCAGGAATTAGCTGTAAAAATGTTTAAGGTATATTGACGACGTGCTTATCATTTTTATTTAGCACTTTTCTAGACACTCAAAGACTGTTTACATTGCATTATTCATTTCATACTCGCTGGTGTTTATTGTAGGCACAGCTGCACAGAGGACTGATGAAAGCAAGACGACCAATCTGCGGTATCAGCCTCTTTGACCCACGTCTCCCTTACACACCACATACAAACAGGCACGGCAGGTGAAGTGTCTTACCAAAGGACACAACAATGTGCTGTGATTCTGTATTAAATACATCGTTTGATTAGATTAGATCAATTTCACTCGTTACTGACTCTGAGAGCGTTGGGTAATTCAGCAGTGCACTAAGTGTCTGACATTAACCATACTGTAAATCAGTTTTGAGGTAACTTGGTGACACAGTAAATCAGTTTTGATCTGCCCAAACAAATGGCAGTGGAAGCAGGAGGCCCATAAAATATGATATTTCCATATCACTCGAGGGACAAAACAAATGACCTCCCCAGAAAACACAATGGGCTGATAAATCCGTTCGGCGGGCGAGCGGAGAATTGAGGAGTGGAGATTATTATTGACCTGCCTGACTAGTAATTGTAAGAATCAGCCGATAGTGACTTGTGCCCGGGTTGATACGCCGTTCCATTAATGTGATGGTTCGCTGCTGCCCGCTGGGAAATTACCTCCCCCGCAGGAAGATAAGGGACACTTCTGCCGAGTCTGTGGCTCGCCAGTGCAACAGTGTGTGAAGCTGGGGCCTCTATTTAAAGCCCAGCCTGGCCGAGCTGCGGGACTCTCTGGATGGCACTTGGCAGCCCCGGGCCCTCCTGCTCACCCTCTCAAAGAAGCTTAAATGTACTGTAAAAGATCCAGGTGGGACTGACAACGGCTGTTATGTGGAGCGCTATAGAGAAAAATGACAAACTCTTCAGATGAAACGATACTTTGGAGCGTCTCCGAAAAGAGGTGGGCAATATATCGTCCACGAGGTGATATTGCTGTTTGAAAGAAATGCAAAATGACAATGTCAAGTGTAACATCGGTATCAGAAAGCCGACGCTTTACAAACTGTTGGTGGGAAAATGAAAATGAAAAACTTGCAAGCTGATCACATTTCTGCCTTTTTGTAGATACACACATAGCAATTTGAAAGGGTGCCTTTAGCAAATCGCAAAAGACAGTACAATGCGCTTTCTTGATGTTTCTGCAGCTCTATTACACATTTCCTAGAAAAACGCCTCATGATCATTATCGAGATGATAATCAGATAATGGCAAAACATAATGGCATATACATTCTTTGTCAATGTCCACCATCCTATAGTTCCAAAGTGCCTATCTATCACTGACCCCTTCTTCCACCCCGTGCACATCATGATGCTTTTTCTGTCGCAGTGCACAGAGGACCTAGACGGGGGATAATTACATGCCTGGAAATAACCAAGTCATGGCTAGTTGCATTTGCGCAAATAATACAAACCTTTTCATGTAGAAAATGTGACCAGGCCCCGGCGCAGATTGGATTGATAGCCTTTTAATGACTCCAGACTTGCTGTTACATAATTGTGCCGTCATGTTCCGCGTTGTTTACTCGTGTAATCAGTGCCTTCACATGGTTTTTGGAGGCCTCAGCCCACCTGGAGTTTTTTTTCCCCCCTTGTTCCCAGATGAAATATGAAGAAACTGTAAATAGTGTGGCCCCAAGGGTATTGTATATTCGCTGCCATGGAGTTGTTTGAGTTTTGGCCTGTTAGCAAAATAACTGGAAGTAATGGTGAATTTTATTACAAGTATTAAATGTCAGTGATGCGCTATTGTGAATCTTGGCCTGCCCAGGGCACGTTCCTACCATAGCCATTGTACTCTTTTGCTTATATCTGTGGTGCATCTCATAAAACATGTGCAAGAGCTGACAAGAAAAGTGCATCAAAGTTCATCAGAAACTTAATTTACAATGTTTTGAGCTTTGCTGTTCTCTCTGGTTGTTGAATTCGTCATAGATGGAACTAGGGCCGAACGATATGGACAAATTTCATATCTCGATATTCATGCCAGATATCTCGAAATCAATACGATACGATATAACTATGGGTTCTGTGAAAACTGTGAAAATAAAAACATCATAATACAAAAGAGTGCAGTTTTATTGATGAAAATCTATATCGTTTATATCTTGCTTTTTCGATTTTAATATCTTGAATGTTCATATCTCGATACGATAACAATATATCTTTCAGCCCTAGATGGAACACATGGAACACCCATAATCCATCATCGGACCCATTCTGTGCAGTTCTGCGCTTACACTATGTCCATTATGGCACCATCGATTTGCTAGCATGCCATTTGCTGAAAGAGAGAGCTTGTATTCGCTTTTATTTCACATGTCATTCCCACTGCTGCCTGCACTCCAAGACAAATCTCGGACTAAGATTGGTGATTGGTATGTTGATTTAAAGTGCATATGACAGATTTTAATGCTCTTGAAAATATGACTTATTTAGATGGATTACATCAGTTGTAATAGTTGCAATCAGTTGCATAGTTATCATTTTTTTCAGTGAAGCAGCATTTTTAATGAAGAAATGTTGGGCAGAAAAGTTATTTTTAGTTGAATTTTTAAGCTGCCGACAGGAAGTGACATAAAAGAAGGTAACACTCCAAAGCAATTTGACTCATTCATTTCCCATTGACTTAACATGGTTGCACAGCAACAGTTTAAAATCGTTTACCTTTTTCGATGCCACTTCCTGTCAGTGTCCAATAAGGAAGTGAAAACATAAACATCACAAAAATGGTCAAACTAAAGAAAACTGGGTATAATCTTTAGCAAAATCTTAAATATAATCGTATTAACTGTGTTTTAGCAAGAATGGTGTCTAATGTGTCATATGCACTTTAAAGCCACACTGCGTAGAATTTTACCCAATAAATACAATTGAAATACAAGCATTTATTTTATGACAGATATTTTCATCATTGAAAAACACTTCATAAATGTACCTTTGCTGTGAGCGTCTTAGCTCTCCTAAGACAGACTGTAACTTTACCGGGAGTGCGTACGTCTCCAGCTCGTCTCCATGGAGATGTGACTAAAGGCAGCAGAATTTGAGATTTAAATAGGTTAGGTTCTCATCCAAATCCATTCTTTGATTACCCACTGCAAAAATAGGGAGCATGTTTTGTACCGATGGCAACAGTATTGTCCAAAAGGTTACACCGTGTGCCTTTAAGTTTGTATGTTAACAATGTAATTTAAACAAAATGGGGGGGGTGATAGGTATTTGTGGACATATCTTTGCCCAGATAGTTTCAAGGGAAATACCTATTACATCATGTCCAATGTGCCTGTTTGTGTTGAGTCACCGCCCCTGAGCACACAGCAGAATGAATTTGGCGTCATTTTCTCTTGTCAATAGCCCTTCTGTTTAGTTACGCTCCTTGGGATCAAAGTCCTGCAGTGTTCGCAAGGTTTTTAAAAACTCTTTCCTCCAGGCGTCACATCCTTCTCCCCACTCCACAAAAGACGAGTGTCCTCTGTCTCTGTGTCCCCGCACAGACGATCCATTCAGGCTTCGCTGATTAATTATTTACCCGGGCAATGAAATGCCAAAGCCAGGAGAAACACCACCAGGATGCGAAAGGTCACTGCTATCCCCAATATATGTCCCCTATCTATACAACTCACACACGCTGCAGTGATGGATGGCAATAACATCTTTATCTGAGCTCCAGCCCAGACAGTTTTCATCCTTAAGGCCGCACCGACCAAGGGCAAAGCCAAACTTGAGTGATGAGGGGGAATCTTCAGGAAAGGAAATAAAGGTCCTCTTTCAGAAAGCTCTCACATGTCAGAGGTGCTGAACTGCGCAATCGATAGCAGTCCGTCAACAGAGGGGTGCACCATTATGGAACAACCTTTCCGTCAAAACACCCAAGCGGATGTTACCGGAGATGTCACGATATTAAACTTGTGTCACAGAGAGATGTGCTGAGGTGTGAGAGTGGACGTAAAAGGTTAATAACGGTGGCATTGTCTCCAACAGGTGCGGACACAGCCGACCAAATGGGGTGCCAATGCTGCCGGATGATAAAAAGGTAAAGAGACATTTGTGTTATTTGTGTCCATTCCTAACTTTGTATTACTTTCTACATTTGTGTGTAGTACGAATATTACCAAATATCTAAAAATGTCCTTGTGAGCCTTCAATGCAAACAATATTAACATATTTCAAAAGATTGTTACAAATTCAGTAGCACCATTTTATGTTGGCTTCAGTGAGATGGAGTCAATACTGCACAAAAACAAACATACACATTAAATTTAAAAAAAAGAAAACAATAAGTTGAACCATAATAATAATAATAATAATCATTAAAACAACACATAGAGATAAAATAGCTTATAACAATAATGAAAAAGACAATAGGAAATGGGGCAGACTCCGGACGTTCTGTGCTGTCATGGACTTTCCATTCAAAAATTTCCCTTGTTTAAGTCATCATTGGATACAGCCTTGTCTTTCTTACCTCCACGTGTTTGTCCTAAATTGCGCAACATCACCCTATTTTTTTTTTTTTTTTTCACTGTTTATATTTTCCTTTTCTAAATATAGAAGCTGGCTCCAAAATCTCAGCTAAATTGCTAGCATGAATGAGCTTCAGTTTAGAGGCCGACCGATATGGGTTTTTGTAAGGCCGATGCCGATATTTGGGGACTTTAATTGGCTGATGCCGATATGCACGTCCGATATTTTTGACTGGCCGATTTTTTTTTTTTCTTGTCTATAATCCTATATGAGGTTTCTAAACTGTAAAATGTGTTGAACTGTGACAGCAGGGGGGGTTTATTAGAGGCATAAGGCTGATTTATTAAAGACATTCCTGTCCTGGTTTTCTCTGAGTGAAAAAGTGAATGGTCCTCTTTTCTCCAGTGTGACATCAATATATACCGTCTTAATTTTTCTTGCAAAAGAGATGTCACCATTTAAACATTTAAACAAGGATCACTGGACTATTCTACACTATTTCCTTGGGGAAATGACAGGCTTTAGGTTGCACTAATATTAACAACTTACATAAAGTGATCTGATTATATTATGTTAGATCAGTTATTTCATAAAATAAAATACAAACACTTGGCCACTGCAGCTGTGGCTTTAGTTTATTTCTTTACGTGATCCAATCGTAGTTTCTGTCCCAGTCTTTCTTAGTTGATCTTAGCATTACCATTCTGCCACTAGTGTTAGCATGGGTGCATACCTATGTTCCCCGGGTCCTATTTTTTTCCGTAGGTGAGTTGGTACTTCAACCAATCACGAGTCATGAGAGTGAAACGTCATACATATATCAAGCAGCTTAACCCTGACCCTGCCCTAGCCACTAACCTTAAGGATAGTGGGCTGGTGCCTAATCTTAGTCAATAGAAGTTGGGGAACATAGGTACCGGGGAACATAGGGCTGACCCTTTTAGCACACTGTTGCTAACCGCAGCATTTTGCGCGGCGATCAAAAATACAATTGCGGAGGTTAAAACTAACTTTTTTCAGACCAATTTTCATTGTGATGTTTCTCAGTCCCCCTGAGGCCTAAGAGGGTTGATGAGCTCACATTAAAGCTCTGGCTGAGCTCTTTCCAGAGCACAAAACGGGAAGTCTCTCACTTTTGGTTCCGGAGATATCGGCATTTATCAGCATTAGATCGGCCGATAGCCATATCGAAAAATTCCCAAATATCGGCCTCTACTTCAGTTAGCCTACGCTGAACGCTAACAATGAAGCCACCCTCACTTAGTCCATCGCTATTGTACAGTCTATGGTCAAGCCCTGATTGTGCTTTCAAAATACTTTTAATGAGCTACAGCATTTGAAGTATGAGATACACCACAGTATGGGGAATTGTTATTATTGTTTCACCTCTAATAGTCTAAGACTTAGACAACACTTCAGTTTAAATATTTCACTGAATATGTCTTTGTTTCAGCACTTGCCAGATAGTTATAATATTACAGACATTTATATTACGTGATTGAAATTCACTGAATAGCTTTACATCAGCTGTATTTTCTTTCCCGCTATCATCCCTGTAAAACCCCACGCTACAGTGATTTCTTGTCCGGCTTCCTCGGACAGTGAAGGCTCCCTTTGTAATACTCTCCGTGAGCCTTTGTACTGAGCTCGGTCAATATGCCAATATCCATCACCCCTGGATACTGTAGCGCTCTTGCCGGAGCGGGCACTCATTAACAGCCCCAGCAGACGCGATTTCGCTGCGGTTTCTGAGGAAAGGCCACATACCACAATCGTAATCCTCCCCTGTATTTTGTGCCCTTGTCAAATTCACACATGTGAGGCTTGTGACACCGCCGCATACCTCCTTAATTGTGCGAAGGGTGTCACATTGCTGAGCTTAACAGTGTTTGGGGGTTTGGCAGGAAGGGCCGCTGCTTACTGGGTCAGTGCCGCACGCTTTGGATAGCATTCTCTGCACGAGCTAAATGCCCTTTTGTGCCGTTCAGTCATCATGGCATTACTTTGAACCCAAGTCATAATGAAATACTCCTTTTGACCCTCTTATAAACATGTTTTATAGGCTTATACAGGTTGCACAGTCGATGTCACAGCAAGACAACCGAGGCCAAATCAGTGTCAGCGTTGAGTGATAAACTGTGTTGTTGTTTCGGTTTGACAGAATGAAAACGATGTAGCTGCACATTTTGTGAACAAAGTCGGAGTCGCGGGAAGTAGGCCAGAAAGAAAACAAGCAACCCCTCCGCTGTACATTAACAATAAATGCATGAGCTTCTGTTTGCGTTTTACGGAAGTTGTTTTGTGAGGTCCTTGCGTAAGTTCACTACATAAACATACATGGCCTTTGCATGGAGCGCAGGGGAGTGAGGGAATCCCAAAGTGAAGGAAGCGCTCTGAGACGACTGGGACTTTATGCAAAAGCCTGATTTGCTAATGAAATAGGTCAGCTGAGGCGTGTTTTTCGCTTTGGTGACGGACACCGGCCATAAAAGGCTCGTGTGTGGAATATTCTGACGACAAGAACAAAGCATGTGATAAGGGGGGCATATATGTAACATTATCAACAGCAATATGGCAGACATCCAACTGCCAATCACCTGTTAGGAAGATGACTGGCCAAAGTATGGACTTAAGCACTCGCCGAGATGTGACTTTTCAGAAAAATAGACCTCTTCCTGTTCCACCTTTGCCTAGCTTTGTTTGTGTTTGGTCTGAGCCTCGGATTTCACCTCGCCAGCAGCAGGGAGGTTGGAAACTATCGCAATCCTGCTTGTGAAGTTCCTGCTCGGTCTCAGGTCCGACAGAAAAGCCACGAGTAGTGAATTATCCGGGTGCGGCCAGGAAAGTGGAGGCCGCGCGGCGGAGAAAGCAAATGAGCTCACAAAGCAGATGGGTGTGAGCGAGCGCAGCGGGCGGCGTCTGGCGGCCGCCGTACGAGGCTGCGAGGCGAGAGGCATGAAAACAAAGCCCCCCGCCTGCACCTCCTCAGAGCTGTCAGAGTGTGCGGGGCTACTAATGCAGACACGACAGGCAGGTATCACAGAAACACAGGCAGGAGGAAAGAGCTGAAGAAAGGTTTTCAGCGCTTACGTTTATTGTGGTAAAGAATACGGAGGTGTTTTTTAGAATTATGGTCATTTTGTATAATGGTGTTGAAAATTTCACAGTCACAGAATTGACTCAAATGCAAATGACAAAGAAACACTGACAGTCCAACACCAAGGCATTGTCCTTTATGTGCAAATAGTAAAATATCTCCCACTTTTTTAATACTGTTGCGTTCCAAGGTGACTTCAAGTGCAGTTGTTTAGATTGAGCATCTCTAAGGGAAACAAAATGATCCATACAGTTATAACTTTTTTCAGCTATTGCAGAGCTTGGCACCTTGATATTATCTGCAAAAGGTGAAGGTAAAGGGCACACAGTAACAGTAGCTTTTTAAAAACACGCTCTGACTGCACACCACGGTTTCCCTGTTCCCGCCAAGGCTGGGTGTGCGAGGTGTTTGTATTGATTCACACCAGCAACATCTGACTCCTGGAGCCCAGTCGGACCAAAATAGTCTGTCTGTCGCCGGGAAATAAACACTGAAAGCTGAGTCCGCCGCTGCTTTTGAAGGAAAGAAACTGAATTCACCGCTCTTTGTTTTTCAGCATAAAAACATCTCCAGTTAATGGCATATAAGAATGTGTCTGCATCCATTGGTTTTACTTATAGGATCCTTTGAAACAGTTCTGCTCCCGTATTCGCAGCAGCCCTTTGTAACAAGAGCATTTACAAATATGGCTTCACATTATCATGTAGTGTTGTCTCAAAACCTAAAATATTATAATATATTTCCAATACCAGTTTTCGGTACTGCTGCTAGTATCTAAAAGGGTTTTCAATATTATACTGGTATCGGTACCCAGCCCTAGTTATTAGGATTTCATAAAAGTGGGAGGGCAAAATGATCCAATTGGATATTTATTTGTGGCCATACCGCCTTTGCTATGCCCAATCCCGTCTGACCTTGGAAGCTAAGTAGGGAAGGGCCTGGTCGGTACTTGGATGGGAGACCATGTAGGAACACCAGGAATGCGGATGTATTGGGATACATTGGGATAGCGGATGTAGTGAGTGAGTGAGTGGTTGGTGGTGGTCGGAGGGGCCGATGGCGCAGACTGGTTGCCTCGCTTCCGTCAGTCTACCCCAGGGCAGCTGTGGCTACAATAGTAGCTTACCACCACCAAGTATGGAGTGAATGAATAGTGCAATGTAAAGCGTCTTTGAGTGTCCAGAAAAGCGCTATAGAAAACCAATGCATTATTATTATTATTATTATTATTATTATTATTATTATAACACATTTGTTTTTATAATTCTGATTCTGAAATGTTATTGTTATATGTAACTGGCTCGAATTTCTAAGCAGCATGGACAGACAATTATGTGTGACTTCATAATTGTGGCTTAATTGAAAAAAACTTTCCAATAGTTTTATTAATGGTGGAAATACAGCAGGTTACTTTTGAAAGTCTAGACTGACGACGTTCTGTGTGTCTTGCAGCTACATCTATGACCCGTCGGAGGCGGTGGACAGCAGAAAGAGCAACCTGGCCAGCAGCTCTCTGCACCAGCCGCACCTGCTCTCCAGCGGGGCCCCTAGAGTGGACCCCCGCGGCGCCCACGGCAAGCACAAGCAGGGCATCCACAACCCGGGCTTCTCCAAGTCCAACGACAGCACGCTCAAACTCGAGGTGGACAATAACCATGTCAACTACCGGCTGCACTCCAAAGAGGTGCACCGGCAGGCCAGCGCCCCACCCGCGGAGGGCACTCTTTACATCATCCAGCCGGAGGCGCCGGGGCCCAGGTGGATCATGCAGGAGCAGCCCAGCCAGGTGCCGGTTTACCCCGAGATCCAAGGGTACAGGAATGAAATGGACTACAACGGCCGGCCGTCGAGAAACGGCTGGAGCAGAGCGGAGAGTTTATCCGTGGACGACATCGACGAGGGGGTGGGGGGGACGCCCGAGTACCCCTGCGACACCGGGGACGAGGCGAGCGTCCTGTCCGTGGATATTCAAACCAGCACCACGAGCCTGTCCTCGGCAGACACCAAGGACGAGCGCAAGGCGGCGAAGACCCCGAGCTATCCACGGTGGAGAGCGGCATCGTGGTGACCAAGAGCGAGGACGAAGAGGAGGAGGAGGAGGAGGAGCCAAAGAACGAGGCGGAGGAGGTGGCCAGCGTGACGGACTCGATGGTGGCAGAGGCGCTGGCCGCTCTAGAGGAAGCGACTGCCGGGGAGGAGTTTGAATGAACAGAATAGCTTTATCTTATGAAGGAATCGCCACCGTTTCACGTGAGCGAAGCATGCAAGTAACCGGACGACTTTGTGGAAATGTACATTTGTCTGGTAAAAAAAAAAAACTTTGAAGGAATTTATAGTCCATCTCAGGCAGGATTGAAGGACTGAGAGACCTTGTCAACCGGTGGTTCTGAACGAGACTCATGGGAGGGCTGGGTCAGATGAAGGAACCCTGTTTACAAAAAAAGTGAATTTATTTTTGAAACCTTGAAGCTTCCCGGCCATAGAGACAGTGTCGGCCTTCCAACGTTTCCAAAGCTGCAAGAGTCATGTAAGCCTGCAGTAACGAGAGGTGAAGAGAGCCGAGTGTCTAGA
This sequence comes from Neogobius melanostomus, assembly GCA_007210695.1. NCBI lineage: Eukaryota > Metazoa > Chordata > Actinopteri > Gobiiformes > Gobiidae > Neogobius > Neogobius melanostomus. Next base: position 6,128,871 of record VHKM01000042.1, read on the forward strand.
CTGTGAACAGCGCCCGCAGCCATCTCAGCCGGCAGTCTGTTCCAATGGGGTTTGACACTCCACAGCCTTAATGCGCCTGAAAGTCATCACTCACCGCTCTGCCATGTACTACTGCCTGCACGCTCATATTAGCTCAGACACCTGAACGGAGCATGGGGGCTGTTTTCTAAAAGTCCAGTGCTTGCCATAGCTTTCTGCAATGGAAAGGTCATAGTTGCATTTTTACAGCGCTGCACGTGCATTGTGTCCCTGTTGTCCGACTATGAATCGTTAATCTTGCATCCATTTGGTTTGTGTGACGGATGTTCAACAGGTAACTATACCTAGGGCTGCACAATACAAGAATGACGCTATATTCTATAACTTTGATCACACACACTGACAAATTGTGCTACATTGTGTAATTTAATTTTATACTAAACTAGCAGTAACTTAAGCCTTAAGTCTGAATGTGCATGCACTGGACTTTGAACGTAATACTGTAACGAATATAAATTCACTGTATTGTGCAGCTGTAACTGAAATCCCCTATCTGTAGCTTATCCACTTTGATACTATACGAGCATCACTGTCTTCATTATTTATGAGTTGAAACCACTACCTACATATAATTTGCACACTGCCGATTCCTAATGTCACATTGTTCCAGTCTGATTTCAGATGAAGCTCATTTGATGTGTAGTATAACGATAATAATCCAGCACTATGCACTAGGACATCATTTATAAACCAAAGGACACAGTAAAAAGTTACTGCCTGTGTTTCATTAAATTGGATTTTTTTTTTTTTTACCTTCGCCGACCTTCACATCTTACAAGAGCTGCGCGGGTCAGGCCTCTCGTAAATGAAGCGCCATGGGGCCATCACTCCTCCCAGTCTCCCTGTAATTCTGGCTTTTATAGGTCAGGCTTTGTGTCCAGCGTCTGGCCTGTGACGTTAGTTCGATCCCGGAGCCTGCCCTTGTTGTGCCTATACATCAACTAATTGAGGCTGGAGGGTGCAGAGAGGGGTGTTTCTGTAGAGTGCTAAATAAGCTGTTTTTGACTGGCTTTGCAGTCACTATACGCCTGCCAAATCATTTCTACATGTATTTGTATTGTAAAATAAAAAATGATGTACTTAAGAAAACACTCTGGGATTTCTTTGCTTCCACATACTGTGAGAATAGGCTTCATATGATTTCTGGACTATGTCTGCTTCCCCATTCTTGCTAAATTAAAGGAGCGCGGACCACTTTCTTCAATGAAGGCAGCGGCTGGCTTGTTTACATGCTGGTCTTCTCTAAATGAATGCGCTCATGTGGTTGCTGAAATCTCCAAAGGGCTGCAGTGAGAGGCTCAGGGGCGGAGCTTAAGGCCCTGGCCCGTTGCTAATGAACACCTTAGGGCTTTATTCTTTACCTTAACACTCCGAACACAGCCTTGGAAACCCACACTGATTTGGCCTGGTTTACCAACTTTGGATGCATCCCCAAAATGTGTTATTTCTGTTTCAGAGCGTCCTTCCCAAAACCTGCATCTTTCTTTAGTTATTTGTTTTTTAGTTTTTTTTTCAAAACCCTTGGAATGGCTTGCCTGTACCTACAGCTTTTCTCCCATACACAGAACAATATAGAGTTTCAAACATCGCCTGAAACTGATCCGCCGTAGTATTGTCACATGATGTCACACAATAGGAGCAGCCTCAAGGCCACTTCACCAATGTTCACACAATGGAAATTTCCACCTCGAACCCGCATAAGGATTTTTGTTTTGTTTTTGTTGTTATTATTATTATTATTTTGACTATGATGTAGTAGTATGGAACATTTCAGCAGGAACAGATCTCAGCGATGTAAAGGGATAATGCAGGAACAGCTCCCCTGAAATGTAGACACTAATTTGCGGTGATGAAGAGAAAAGCTGGGGCGAGCGAGCGAAGCTTCTGCTGTCGTGATGGCGATGAAGTCAAGACGGCTTGTGGCTTGCAGTTCTGACGGCAGCATGTTGGAGGGTTAGAGGTTATACTGACTATACAGTCGCTTCAGGGAGTATTCACTTTGTTTATGCTGAAGTGAGAAAATGTTTCTTGATGAATCTTCACTGATAAAGAGGCTGTATTGGGGAAACAGACCGACAATTTGTAAATTTTCAACAACAGCCCTGCGTGCAACTGTATAGAGACTGAGTTATTGCTTATCATTAGATAATAAGTCTAAGGCTTTTACAGGGCTGAAAACCTTTGACTGAACCTTGGAGTGAGATTGAGACGCTGGAGCCTGAACAAAAGGGGATCCTATTTCCTGTTATCCTGGTGTATTTTGGGATTTTTACTGATTAAAATGATTACAGATATGCTAATACTAGTTAATAAAACACAGCTTACAGACTTACAGAAATACTACAGTAGCCTGTAGCATTCCATGTACAATAGAGACAATAGTAGGTCTACTAAGGCTGTACATTCTTTATCCCTGAACTGAAATAACGTGCAGTAGTCCGGTTCACTATGTTTAGATTTCCACTGTTGTGGGATTTTCGTGGGGAGTACAAAAAATATATATTTTTGGAAACCTTATGGTATAAGCAATGAGAAAAACAATGTTTCCATTTGCCATTTGGTAAAATTGTGCAATTATACAATTTTTCCATTAGAGTAAATGGGGAGTTCTGGTCATCGCTACGGTAACTCCATGAAACATATGACAAAGGTTTCATTGACTTTTTTGATTGGAACGAACTACATTTGTTACTCCCCATATAAATGTTATTATCACACTTTTTTAATATATCAGAGCAAATGGAAACATTGTTTTTCTGATTGCTTATTTAATTTTTTCAAAAAAAGTTTTGATACTCTCCACAAAAATCCGGCGAAATTACATAGTGAACCGGACTACAGGCGCAGTTCCTCTTTGCCTGCCAGGATTTTAATACCATAACTCAGAAAAACTAAACCTTCTCTATTCAAGATAAGTTCAAATGTCATTTTCTCACAATCAAACCACTCTGAATAGTAGAACATGTACAAGATCACGTTCGTCAGTCTGTTTGCTCAAAAGTCAATATCCACACTGCAGTTACACACAACAGGCTCAGGTCTGTACTGCATCTACCATTCAAGTCTTGGCACAGACGCACAAATCACTCTGAGCTCTGATCATTATAACACTGAGCACACCAGCTTTGAAATACAGGGGTGGGTAGGAAGAATATCCAGTGCAAACACAATATAAACACAGCAGAGGACTGACTTGATGAGCGGAAATGTTGCCAATATAAGTAGGAAACCCGATCTCCCTGGCTGAAATCAAGCAACAACTTTATTTATTCCGCAAACACACTCACTTGAAGGAATCTTCCACTCTAGACCTGCCTACTCTCCTAAAAGGTCTTATTTATAAACGTGTGCAGCTGGCGTGAAGACCGGAGTCACACCTGCAGGAGTGTGCCATTGTCTCCTACAACACACTGGAAACTGAAAATCTAAAATGACTGCTTCAGTGTTTCTGATTAATCAGTTCTGTGAATCATCTTTGCATCAGTGTGTTGGAGTCAGAGTACGATGTGCGTCACACCTTAGATCATTTGCAACATGCAAATGACAAAAACTATATTTTCTTGTGAACAAGGATTGATCACGGTAAAGTCTGATGAAAGAAAACAAGACGACGCTGACACTGTTGTTGAATGAAGTACAACATTAAAAAGCTTAAAGGGGGGTATTATGTAAAATCGACTTTTTCAAGCTTTATATCATGTTATTATGTCATTCCCTCATTAAACACATGCCTGGAGTGTTGCCTTGGCTCATTCACATATTTTGGAGTAATCAGTAAAAACTTAGACGGCAGCCATTTTAGGTGTAGCTATGCCTCAGTCCTCCTAGGAACGCCCCCACCTCCTGGAGACGCCTCTGGACCTTTCGTCACCAGCCAAGCCACCAACCACTGCTCCTCAGCTCAGCAGAGCCCCTCCCCGCACAGTGTTGTTGTTTAGATGCCACAGCAGTGTGCTGAAGGGGGCGTGTCGGAAAGCTTCTTAAAGAGACAGAGGCCTATTTCAAGACGTTCAGTACAGCCATTTTGAGAGAGCAATTTATTCAAGGCAGTTATTTTAATTAACTGCATATACAGACCAACAGAAGGTTACGTCATCATTGTAGTATGCTATAGACTGGTGCTATGTGATTGAAAAAAGCATAATACCCCCTCTTTAACCTCTTACCCCCATCTGAACCGAGCACATTTTCTCCAGTTTGGCATTACCCAAAATCTAAAGGTTTCTTGACAAAAAAAAAGCGTCAAAATAGCAACAAAAACAAGAAGAAAAGTGATGCAAACGTAACAAAAAAGCCACAAAAGAGCAACAGAAAAGTGATGTGAAAGAGGTTAAGGCTAGTACAGTGAATTTTACAGTATTTACAGTTTATTTAACGTTCCAATTGACAGGCCAGCAGACTGAGTTACTAGGCTTACAAATTCATTTTCTGAAGCCACAGAACATGAAAAATGATACATCTGACAAATAAAATAGTCTAAAAATACAATCAAATAATATAGCTGTGAGCATGTGTGCAAAAGGAAGATGCCAAAATAGCCCAAAACGCCATTCACTGAAGGCATGGAAAGGCAAGGCAACTTTATTTATACCACGCATTTCGCACACAAGGCAACTCAATGCGCCTGAAACTAATGTTGTTGTTTTTTCTCTCTTTCAAAAACGTGAGGCTTGCAACACAAATTCTACCACTGGCCGCCTTCTTCGCAGCAGCTAATCCTGTAATTTAAGGGATTATGTCCATCGGTTTGTCAATACTTCGGCGCCGCTTTTGAAAGGACCCCACACGCGCCTAGAAAACAATGCGCGCAGAGAAAACAAAACCCTAATCTGGGCCCGGGCGCTCTCCAAACCTTGATCAAGGCAAACGTTTGACAAAGCCATGAGCATAGAGTGACATCAAATAGCGCGCACCTGTGTTGTTCCAAGCAAGGGCTCATGGGAAATGCGGTGCGTAATTATAGCATCCTAACATAGGACGCTGGGTGTTTGGAGATTACAGCCGACCACTTACATCCTGAAGGGGACACAAGGAGAAATGTGGAAAATATGGCCGTATTGTGTTTGCCAATAGAATAAAAAAAGAGTCCAAAATCCAAGACATTTCATCTTCATTTATGTCTTATTTTCGTTGCTATTTTCGACACTATTTTCAAGAAGCTTTTAGATTTGCCTAAAGTCGAACTGGAGAAAGTGTGCTCGGTTTAGTTAAAACCTACAATGTCCATCATTTAGCCGTTTATGCCGCATGTCAGTCCAAATCCTCAGCTGTATAGTCCTATCCATACTTTAAGATTTGGAGGTGGTTCCTTGGCATTTTCATCCTATTTTAAAGGTTTATTTGTTTATTTTTGTATTTACATACGTGAGATTAGCAACAACAGCAGTCGATTAGGCACATTCAATGCTAAATAGGGCATAATCCGTCTAACCCACACTGTAATGTATTTTTGCATGCGCCGCTCTCTAATTCTTTCCATTTAAAATAATGGCATTATTATATTTGCCAGGCCTGTCATCAGATACCATGTTGTTGTTGGAGGTCCATTAGCAGCAGAACAGAGAAAACAAACTCCCAGGAGGTGTGCTGCATTCATGTGTTTGTTTTTCTCAAGGCTCTTGTTGGGCCTAATGATATCACCGCTAATTGTTGACAAGACACGTTGATGTATCTTGTCTGGTTGTATGTGAGGGGAAGGGTTTTTTATGAATCTGTAATGTTGTATGTGGTTTGTCTTTCTTGGTCAACCCCTTGTCTTGTGAATCTTGTCTTGTTTTCTGTTATGGGTTGTCCGTTCCCTGCCAGGGACTGCAGATGTAAATTAGCCTCAGGCTAACTCTGGTACAATGCATCAAATGGAAACATTTACGTTATAATTGTACATGGTCCCTTTTAAATAAATAAACTAAATTAAACTTGTACACTTATACGCATACATACACAACCCTTTCTCTCACCGGGACCAGAGCTCTGAAGAAGTTTATCAATGCCACTGGTAAGAGAGCCAATGGAGACCTTGAATATTTGAATGTCCCTTTTCACCTGTAAACAAAGAAAAATGTCCTAATCAGTGTCTCTCAACTGGTGGGTCAGGACCCAAAAGTGGGTCACAAGAAAACCAGAAAACCTTTTTCAAAATTTAGCCAGATAACGTAGAGAAACAGTATCAAAGTCTGTTAAAACAGGGGTTCCCAAACATTTTTTGGCTAGGACCCCAAAAATTGACATGTAAACAACTTGGAAGCCCCATTGTATTATGCTACTTTAGGTCAGAAAAACATTTTCAAATCAAGTTAATATGTAACCGTTTATTTTTTAATATTTGAATGGATTTAATAGGCTGTTTCACACACACACACACACACACACACACACACACACACACACACACACACACACACACACACACACACACACACACACACACACACATCCGTGTACTTCTATCTTAGTGAGGACACTCATAGACATAATGTATTACCCAGACCCTAACCCTAAGGTTAGGGCCCCTAACCCTAACCCTAATCCTAACCCTAACCCTAAAACCACATCTTGTCCTTCAAATAAGTGAGGACCACCCAAAATGTCCTCACTTTCCAAAAATGTCCTCACTCTGTTGGTTAAAAACTCAAACTGGTCCTCACAATGTCGTAATTACAACACACACACACACACACACACACACACACACACACACACACACACACACACACACACACACACACACACACACACACACACACACACACACACACACACACAAAAGTAGAATTGTTTTCTATTTATTTTATCTTGAAATCATCTGGGGACCCCACCCAAGACCCCCACTTTGGGAACCACTGTGTTAAAAGGACTGTTATTGAGTGTTTTTGATCATGATTTCAGCTTTAAAGGCTTATCTAAAAGTTATTCAATAATATTTTTTGTGGGGAGAATACAGCTTGTACACTGTTTTTTTTTTTTACTTCAGTCGTCCTATACCAGTTGAGAACCACTGGTGTAAAATACACAAAAAGGTTTGTCTATAGATTTTTCAGTACTAAGTTTAGTCACAGACAAATAAGGTCCAAATACCCTCTGGAAAAAGTCTTATACAACCTTTTGTGGAGTTTATCGTCGTAGCTTCCAAAACCGTCAACTGGACTAGGTTGTTAAAGCCGAGTAGTTTTCAACAAAGGCTTCTTCAGTTTGAGAGCAAAAAAAGTATTTGCAGAGGCAATACGTTCTAAACTCTTACAAAATAGTCCAGTTGAAAACCTTTACCACAATATTTACTACCACTAATACAGTATAACTAAAATATCGTGCTAAAATGAACGTAATACCTAGAATATTATTTTGTAGTGCAGTGATTACCCGTTGGTATAGTTTTGACCTGACAAGCCAAATGAAAAATATTATTACAACAAAAACATTTTACAGTTTGATCACGTGATTGTAGCCTATATATAATATTAAAATTCCTTACATAGCCCTGTTGAAGAACTGATCATGAAGCTGACCATCAAACAATTGTCACCAGTCATGAGGTTTCAAGCCAGTACAGTAGTTGAGAACCACTGATGTAAAGAGCCATTAAACGAGTAAAATAATGTTGGTCTTTCAGTAATCATTTTAATGTATTTATTAACCTTCACGTGTCTGAGCAAACAGCCAACCCCAAACCTGGAAGTGATCCAACGTGCCTGGAAAAGCTCTAATCTTGCACTCCAGCTCATTCATTAACTCCCTCTCGGTAGTGTTCCCAAGCTGGTTGATGTATTTAAACACTAAGTCTTCTTTCCGCTTCACTGAGACCACAGAAATGCACAGAGAAAGAGTAGATCAGGTCGCAAAAGAGTTAAAGACTGACTTCACCTCCCTGCCTGGTTCCCCCCCCCCCCAAGAAAAATCCCTCTTGATCCGCTGGCAGTTTTCCTGAGACCCAGATAAGATGTGGGACATTTAGCCTGGCATCGGTGTGGGAACCCTGTCGCCTGAGGCCCGAATTATTCCGCGCTCCAGATAAATGTACTGCATTTTGAAGTCATGCATAAAAAGAGCTCTATTATTGTTATCTGTGGCGCTAATGTGCTCATTTTGTCCAATGGATAATGCAAGTGCGGACACAACGGTGGAAGAGCTACAGTAAATAAACAAGGCTGCGCGTGGCTCTTGTGCGGACTGTCCCACACTGACATGCCCCCTGACAGGTTTAGCTCGCTAAAGCCATCCTGTCCCAGTGTTTGGAGAAGGCAGGTCTGTTTTAACAGAGGCCTCAAGCGTGAAGGGTTAGCACAGGGCCATTCAAGTTTGTTTAAAGCTGTACAGCGTAAGATTTTACACAATGTAAGTATTCTTTATTGTGAACGGGCTCACCTCTAGCTTGGAGCCGGACGTCACCAGCTCATGTCCAATGACTTTTTCTTGAACCCAAATATTGTCTTGAGTAAATACTACTGCTCGAATATTACAGCCAAATGATAACTTAAAGGGACTAGAGTTTAAAAATGTTGAAATGATGTATTTTCCACCCCCTACTTGCTCCAGCAATGTCCCAATGTAGAATGAGCCCAGAACTATTGACCACACCTGCCTTTAAAAGCCTTCACTGTCACTCAAAAAGGTGTTGATTGAAGAATCAATTTAACATGTTGTGTTAGTTTGGTTTGACTTGTTTGTTTTGTTTTGTTTTTTGTTGTTGTTTTCTTCTGCTTTTTATTTAATTATTTTCTAGCTACCATCACGCCAATTAATACACATGTATGCGTTTAAACCATTGTTACAGTGCAATGGGCATGTAATAGCTCCTTTTGTTTGCTGATTTCATTTGTACACAAGTGGGGGGGGGGGGGGGGGAAAGAGAGACTAAATATCATGTGTAATAACAGAAACGTTAAAGCATATATACATTTGAAATGTCAAACCACACAATAAAGTAAAAAAAAAAAGTGTTAATTCGGGTCCAAAGTACCTGGCCTTAGCCATCCGTAAACTCCGGTCAATTCTAATTTCCCTACATGTACGTCTGGGTCTGATCTCAGGGGCCGCGTTTCATCGGTTGAATTTCAACCTACCAATCGGCGAGCGGGGGAGGCGGGTGTTGTTGGTGACGTCAAGCATTTGATCGCTCACTTCACTCACTCGGGCGCATTACATACTTCACGACCAAACGCTAGCCATTGGATAAAATTAAATGCAATCGTTTCAAACTTTAAAAGGAGTTCACCCCTCCCACCTGAAAACGGAGCTCAATTGTGAAGATCCAGACTCTCTGTACAAAATGAGTACGAGGGGGATGATAAGACCAGACTAGGTCTGAAGTATCGTCATGCATGAGCTTAATATAGAAACTGCAGTTGCGTGTGAGTCCTGAGGTGGCAGTATACAAGCGTCAACTTCCATCTAGTTCCCTTAAGTGCAAGTACTGAAGTATTCGCTCAGGAAAATACTGAAGTATTCAGAGTAAAATAAATTGTATTATTCACTTCACACCTGTACAGCAGCACGACAGGGACAAATCTTACTTGTTGTGAGTCATTGGCATTGACGGTACAATTGCATAACACCACCTACTGTTCTCAAGTGTGCATTATAAGGTTTCAAATGGGAATATAAAATATGCAGCCAACTTTATTTTTAAATGTACAAAGTATTATTTTTCTCTCTACAAGTGTTGTGTAGTAAAAGTAATGAGTTCTCAACAAAAATACTACTCTTGTAAAGTACAGATCCTCAGAAACATTACTTGCGTAAATTTACTTTGTTACTGCCCTGTGATGACAGCCTGGTTGCTTTTGTGACATAGAATGCTCCGCAGTGTAGCTTTAAAATGCATATGACAGGTTTTAAAGCTTTTGAAAATATGACTTAGTTAGAAGGATAACATCAGTTGCATAATGATCATTATATTTCAGTGAAGCAGCAATTTTAATGAAGAAATGTTGGCCAGTTATTTTTATTTGACTTTTTAAGTTGCTGACAGGAAGTGACATAGATAAAGGTAACATCCCATAGCAGTTTGACTCATGCTGCATCCGAAACCACTAAATTGGTAAGAGGTCTTACGCCAAACCGGATGTGCGTCAGCGTCCGCCATGATAAGATGCGTCCGAATTGGTCTGCCAGTTAGGAAGGAGTTAGGGGAAGTGGCCTGTTTGCTAACTATCATAGCCACTTTAGCATAGGGACCTCTGATGCTAACTTACTGGCGATTAGGAGCTATGTGCCATCCCATAAGCCACTGCGGCAATCTCCCCACCCCCTCGCCCCCACCCTCGAGTGATTCATGCGCAACCACTGTTGATTGACAGGTGCACATTTGATAAAAAATAAAAATAAAAAATAAGATTCTGCACAAGCCAAACTTTATAAAAGTGACAAAATACATGTTAGAGTCACCACAGCACAGTCACATGGTTTTAAAGAGCCTTCTCAGTAAGTAAGTAAGTAGTTTGTGCTTTTGTTTTCATTTAGTAGAAACTTAAGCCACATGGTTAATTTGCATACTGTAGCTTTATGAAACAGCTGTTGAGATAAAATAAAGGGAAATGTGAAGGATCATTTGGATGTTTCTCTTTCTTTCTTTTCTTTTTTTTCCGCCTTAAATGTCTTTATTTGGACACTATGTTGTTGTTGGACAATATACAGTAGGTGGCGGTATGCACTTTTGTTTGGCTTGCACTGAATTTTAAAGAAGAAGAAACAGCTGTTGGTGATGTCACTTCCCCTTCCCCTGGGTAAGGACGGTCGAATTGGGCAAATGCTGCTGAAGCAGAAGTTTACTAACTGCATAGAGATCTAACAGTTGACCCCATGAAAGGTTAAGGATTAGTTGCTAGTGTTAGTACTTAGAGGCTACAATTTAATGGTTTCGGATGCAGCCTCATTTCCCAACAGTTCAAAATTGTTAACCTTTCTTCTATGTCACTTCCTGTCGGTGTCCAATAAGGAAGTGCTTCTATAAACGTCACAAAAATGGCCAAACTAAAGAAAGCTTAGGTATAATCTTTAGCAAAAATGTATGTGTTAAATGCACTAAAACAGCAGTAAAAAAGAAAGTAGTTCTATAAAATGTGCTGATGCCAGAGTGAGTGCATCCTGATAAAATTGTTGCCAGGGAGACCAAAAGGAAGTCAGCCCTCAGTGATCATCTTCGTTTTCGCCAACTCAGAAGACGCCTCTTAAGTTTGCTCACTTCCGCCTACAGCCCACAGGCGTCTTCTTTCCCAAGCGCACGTGAACGCAGCGCTGCCCTGTCAACGCTGTAGAAGGATATCCTCCCTGTGGCTCTGTCAAGTGACACCTATGAGCCTGCTTATTCACACAGCTGTACATGGCACGGCGAGAAAAAAGCTTCAGCGAGTTTGGTTTAAGGTGCTATGTTTTTGAGGTCGACATCTGCAACAAAACAATTAGAGTTACATCCTTCTCAGTCTCATCTCCATTGTGCGGCAATAATATGAAAAAGGCGTAGGACAGTGGACATCAATGGGAAGAAGACAAACGAGGATTTCACGAGGGGTGGAAGGTTAAGGAAAGGAAATGAGCATAAGAAGATGGATAAGAGAGAACTGTCACAACAACATGACGGTCTGGTGGTTACAATGTGGATGTTGAATTATCAGAAACAGAGAAGCTTGTGGTAAATATACAATTTAAAAGGTCCTTTTTATTTACATATTTGACAATAAAAACATTCCCACAAACAATATCAAAACATTAACATAGAGCAAAAGTAAAATCACATTCACAACGAGCTGGATCAAGGAAATTATTTCACCTCAAAACATGAGGCATTTTCACTTTAGTGCTTTGGTCTTAACAACAGAGGTAGTCATTATGCAAACAGCACAATATATTTTCCTTTGGATACATTATGTCAGCTTAAGAAAATGTTAACAAAAGTATGATAACCCAAACTTTGTATGACTTCAATTTTATAACTTAATAGAACACTGCTTTATATTTTCCACCTCGTGTGTAATGGCAGTTCCAGGATACATGTGCACTTAAATATGCAAAGAAGAGTGATCCTCTCCAAACATTTGAACCATATTTCATTGGATGATATAGTCAAATAAAGTGGCCTGCCCATTTTCAACATGAGCTGAGAAGATATCAGTAACATTCATGCAGTAGTTTTAGGTCTTCTTATTCATTTAGTGACTGTATAAACACTTAGTTTAGTACATCCCTCACACAGACAGAATAACAACACAGGCCACACATTGGTAACACAAGTCTAGTTTAAATCAGCTTTGGCAGCGTAACCACACCCGACCGAACAGAAATGTTTCCATTATGATATTTTGTAAGATATAAATAATGGTGCCAAATTGTTGCTATAGGTTGGTTTCAAAAGAATTCAAAGCTAAATTATCAACATTTTTGAAGGTCCTCAAAATGGCATCCATAACAAGAAAAAAAGGGTCTACTTTAAAACCTAATGTGTCTAAAACCCATCCAAATCTTTAACTAATTTCTGTTTTGTATCAGGCAGCACTGGGAAGGCAGTTGGAATAAATAAGCTTAAAAAAACACTCAAATCTAACAGCCAACAAACAATATATCATGATGTGGTTGTTAGTGAAATAAAATGAAATTAGACATGTTTTTAAAAAGCGCCCTGAAAAACACTTTCCACAAAGTCGTTTGTCGATGCACAGTTGCGTACATCAGATTTGTTTATATAAAACTGAGTTCATTTGTCCAGGGTATTCCTGTTTTCTGCTTTTTTTTTTTTTTTTTTTTTAAATGACCAGTAATAACACGCAAACGGCCTTTGAGATATATATATTTATATATATATATATATTTATTAAAAAAGTACATCACTGAGCTGACAGGCCGGTGTATTATTGAATTATAAGACCACTGAACGCTGACGTCATGTTTAAGGCACCACTTCCGTGTCTCTTCTTAAAGAAAATGTGTCATGGAACAACACACTGTACTTTCCCAACTTGACTCCATCAGCACTTCCTGGAGCAACATTTGTCGGGACATTTTCCTCCCGTGCTGACGGTAGGATCTGGTTTTAAGTGTCCACTGGGGAAAATAGCTGCAAAGAAGCAAAGCTAACATTACAAAACAAATTCCAAGTCACAATCCCTGAAAATATCAAGCAACAAAAATTGATCTTGATATTTCTGCTTGTGTAAAATAACAGCTTATTTTGAAGGACACACACCCAAAAAGGTGGTGTGTGTCAACAAAAAGGGTAGAAAAGAACAATTAGTTACTGAATGATGTAGTGGAGGTAAGTAGATGCATTACCTGGATTATGCTTTGTCTTTTTCCATAGGATCCGTCTGCAACTACGAGAGAGAAAAAGAGAAAGAACAAGATTTATTACAGAATTAACAAGTCAATAACATTCATTACAGTTGCGGGGATTTGCGAACAAAGGCTTTATTTATTTTATGGGCACAAGCCATTTTTCATTCCCCGAGTCGATACGAAGAGTCAATATTCGGGTATTAAGTGACAGCGTTGTTCATAACCGAGGTTAGTAATATCATCTCAACGACGTGAGCATTTTATCTTGTAAATGCGTTTCCTCCAGACCTAGTTCAGTTTCTTCATGCAGCTGCTTGAAGTGGCACAGGTTATTATCTACGTAATAGGGAGGAGAACAAAATTAGGATAAATGGTTTTGAAACTTCACAAAACCATTTAATCGCAGCACGTTTAATTACCTTTGTTTTTCCTCAAATTGTGTCAGAGCAATACTTAAAGTGCACATGACACATAAGACACAATTTAGTTAACGCAGTCATATTTAAGATTTTGCTCAATTGTACACAGCTTTCTTTGGTTTGACCATTTTTGTGACGTTTATAGTTTCACTTCCTCATTTGACTCCGACGGGAAGTGACATAGATAGAGGCAAACTATTTTAAACTGTGATATGTCAATTGCAAATGAGCGAGACAAATTTCATTTCAAAAGCATATGCACTTTAAAATGACTAAACCTAGACCAAAACAAGGCCAAAATACAACAACGTTATAAAAGCTATGACTTAAACTGAGCATTTGCACATTTTTAAGTTGACCTGTGTTTTTTTTTTTTTTGGCTGAGTTAGACTAAGATGGACGACGAGTGGTTTTGCGATATATATATTAGGGCCGGGACTTTTTTCGATTAATTGCGATTAATTAATTACATGAGGTTTAGTGCGATTAAAAATATTAATCGAAATTAATCACACTTTGCTTTCCACACTTCAGTTTCCTTTTTTCCTGCAGACCCACAATTAATGGCAATATTGCACTGGTCTGTTGGACTTGGTTGAACAAAAATAAACAATATTTTGTTGCTTAAGCTTATGTATTCAGTCATTATTCAATGGTATACTAAAAATCCTTATGGAAAAACTTACTTCTCACTGTTCTCAGGTCAAATATTTATATGCGATTAATTTCGATTAATTAATTACAAAGCCTCTAATTAATTAGATTAATTTTTTTAATCGAGTCCCAGCCCTAATATATATAGATATATATATACACACAGTATATTCACAGCAAGGACTCCAAAGCTATGCGTACAATGGTTAACCTTATCCTTTGGTCTATGGCTCATTGTTATATAATATATTTGGATTCACTCTAATTGGAAAAGTCATTTAAGAAGCTTTCGTAAACAACAGTTCACTTGAAGTTGGGGCTGAATTAGGCAAATATCCCACAAGTCCTGCCCCATTATCCAGTAGCTCTTTTGAAGTGGAAATTATTTCAATTACTGGTGGATTGAAGGGAAAGGTTGCATTTTAGGAAGCTGGGGTGCAAACTTTCCATGGAAATTAGAGCAGACGCACAAACAACACAAGCAACAACCAATTTCTTCTGCAGAAAACAGACAGAGGCAGTGAGCTAGGAAATATAGTCGTTCTATTATATTAAATGAGACGACCTCATTGACTCTGGGCGCATTATTTAATCTGCCTATCCCGCATGCCGGCCATATTTGAATGCTCATACATCATGCTGAATAATATACAAAGCGCTGCGGGCTGGACTCTGATCAAACATACAGGAGGTACGGCGATACCGACCTGTTGGGAGTCTGACGTGGTGCGGCTCTTCGGCTCCGCCTCTGAAGGTGTTGTGGGCGTGGAATCCAATCCCAGCAGGGTCCGCCGCACCGGTTTATCACACACCGTTTTTGTTACACGGAACCTGGCCAAGAACGAACATATAAATGAAAACAATAAGGAAATCTTCGGGAGATACTGCAGTCGTGGCTTTCTGCTCTGGGAAAATGGTGCCTTCATGTGTGCGTTTTTTTTTTAAGTTGGTGGGGCTGTGTTGTTCTAGTTCTAAATGCATTTAGCTGTAACTACGCTGTGCCAAGGGTGTGTTTTACTTTATTTATTTGTTTATTTTAATAGCAAGAGAAAGTTTCTATTTTTGACGATGGCTGGAATAAACGAGCTTCTTGGGCATGTTCTAACACTGAGCCAAAAGCGAATGGCTGCACCTGCTGTTTTATTTGTGCTTTTTTTATGAATACGGGAATGTTGTACTATTTCACTGGCCATTTGATAGAACACTATGCTCTGCCTGTCAAGGAGGGGATCTCTTTGAGAGGAGCAGCGTAGCCTTTGCTGGGTCAGGCCGTTGCATTGTGTCCAGATGGAAGCAAAGTCCTGCAGTAATTCTAGTTATAAAATGTGTAGTTAAACAAATACAATTTGTTATGATTATCTTGTGAGCACTTGTTAGAAGACTAAATTTTACACCTCTTCTTTTCACACACTTGATCCATCGCATACACACACGCAGTTTAAAGTTTAATTAAATCAGGGAATGATTGCTGTATCCAGGTCGTGTTGACCCTCAGCGTACAGCTCTATTCATCTGGGAGCACAAATGGAAGGCAGCTCCTCTGCGTCCCAATCAGCTCACAGCACGACATTAGGGATGAGAGGGATGCTACACACTCTGCGCTGCTCCACTGGACTGAGAAATCGTTTCTTTGCTTAAAAGGAAGGGATTTTGGTGCTCATTACACAAGCAGAGGTTAAACTGCAGCATCCTGCCAGCTGCTACATTATACATTACATATTACATATACAGTTATACACTGAATACAGGGTTTAATCATTTTTATGATAACTGAAATTATTGTATTACGTGCGTGACAAAAATATATTAAATAAAGGCTATAAATGTATGTATATTTGCTATTGAATAAACTGTCGAGTTTTAAAGTTTAAAACGTCAAGTTCAGAAAAATTCATTTTCTTTTCATGTGATATTTCGTAATGATGTTGTGTATGTTTTTATTGATTGATTTGAGCCGTGCTGAAAGACACATTTCTGCTCTTTGGAACAGACAATAAATAAATATTATATTATATTCTATTCATTAAAAGCACAGGTAAGTTCTCAAATGTTTTTTTTTAAATTATTGATAACTTAAAAAAATGTGTTTCGAGGTACTATTTAAATTTTAAACAGTCTCTAGCCGTTATCAAAGCTCTCATTTCTGCGGACTCTTCCTGTCTATAGTTAGACAGATTTAATATGATTGAGACTGAAAGGACTGTGTAAATTGCACAGAATCCAGCAGCAGTATAAAGCAATAAGGCTGGTGAGCCTGGTGCACATGCTGCAATAATGATGCAAGTCTTCATATTGTGCAGTGAACAGAAGCCAAACACAGCCATGAAATCTCATTAGACACCGATTTCAGGGGCCTTTGCCCTCGCCATGTCGACCCATCGGCTCCTCATTATAGGAAGACAAGGAATTATGAATGGCTTTAGGGGCCTTTTCTCCGGGTTACTACTAAGTAACTAATATGAATATTATATCAACATAAAACTGCTTTATATTTTATTGGAGCCAAAATTAGGGTTTTTGGGGGGATGCATTTGTTTTTGTTTACAGAGTGCATAGGCCTAACCTTTTCCTGAAAAAACTGTTTGTGCTTTCTAATTTAAAGTCTAATCTTAGACAAAAATGGTGCCTGCATTTACGGGACCTTCGTCTTTAGCTGGTGGCGTGTTGCCCAGACCCGGTGGCTGTAGCAGGTTAAGCTTTTCTCCAAATCCCCACACACTCCTCTGCCTGCAGCCCTGTACTTCCTCCACCTTTTCTCCCTGGTTCCACTTCAGTAGGTCTCTGTCAAAGACCACTATGGAGTCAGCCCGAGTAATTAAGAGTGGATTTGTCATTTCGGGTTAGAAGTTTAATATTAAGTGAAGTGTGTGGAAATCTAGGTTTAATAAGTTGCATTCATGAGCGTTTTTTTTATTATTATTTGACCCCCGTAATTTCAGATGGAGGGCCGGGGCCGATGCAACATCACTAAGTTGAATGTTTTGGTTATGACTGGATCACAAATTTGTTTATTTTAAAAATATTTAAAGAATAAACATAAAACACTAAGTTATCACTCTTTAGGGCGCGCTCACCTGCCCACAGCCAGCACCGTGATCTCTCCGCACTGGCTCCGTCGCTGCTCTAACGACTTGCGGGCTGAAGGTTTCCTCATGAGTGGCCATTTCTTCTGGCTGCAGCGCGTGCAGATGTTCTTTTGCCCGCTCATCCCTCCGATGGTGTGCAGGTGGCTGCAAGTGTGTTTGGGGGCACCAGGAGGAGCACCGGGCGATATGGGCGTTAAGGGTGGAGTCGGGGTGGTGGGAGAGGTGGGGGTCATTGGAGGGCTGTCACAAATCAACACAGAAGGCAAAAAAAAAACAATCTTTAGAAGACTGAAATGATCCTTAACAAGTGAACATTTGGCACACTCTTAGATTAGATCGTTGGCTTTAGATCGTAATGTGATTGTACACAAGATAAAGATCATGTCATTGTCAATAGGCTCAGTGCACGGTATGTTTATGGCTGACTTCCTGTTGGCCAGGGATGGGTAAAGACTACCTCCTGTCAAGAGTTAACATAGATTAAAAACAAATAAGATTTAAAAGACAGAAGAAAACTGAATAAACATTAGACCGAGTGTGATTCATAAAAATGTGTTCAGATGCCATTTTAACATTTCTTAAGTTTAAGTTAAAGTTAAACGTTAAAGGAACAGGCCACTGTTTATCCATACTGAGATATGTTCTTACTTGAGCTTAGGCAAGTTGATGCGTACTTGTCTGGTCTTTTTAGCCTATTAGTCTCAATTATCTAAATAGGGAAAAGGTGGAAGAGCTTGGTTGCTTCTCACTTCACCCTCGTTTGGCCCCACAGAGAAGAGGAGAGGCTAAATGCTAACAACATATTCGGTCTTTTTGCGTGACTGAGGGCAGCTACACATCAACTCATCTAAGCTCAGGTAAGAACATATCTCAGTATGGAAAAACTGTGTCCTGTTCCTTTAACGTTTAGCTTCAAGGCTAAAACACACAGAAGTGTCATGTCGTGAATTATTTACCTCCTGAGTAGTTTGTTATATGTTGTGATTATCTAACAGCTGCATGTTTTATGCCACACACTGTTTAAATATTGATTTATTTCAAAAAGAGATGGCTGACTCTCCAGAGGAATAACACACAGAAAGTTAGCATCATGTTGCTATGCTACATTCCGTGTACGAATTGAAATTGAAATACTCTCAAACCCTTGGTGCAAATAAATGAAATAAATTAATAAAAGATCCGACTGTATCACTAAAGCCTTTGTAAAATGTTCAGACTGTCTTCTTAGATTAAAACTATTACGGTTTGTTCTTTGGACTGGAAAATTCATGTAAGCTGCCTACGACACGTCACCTCCACCACCAGGCGACGCTTCTGAGGAAGATCACAGGAAGTGATCGAAACCAGTAAAGCAGGTAAACAAACCTTGTGTCTTACTAAAAGCACAAACAGTAATAGTTGTATCACTAAGGGTTGTTTAGACCTTAGTTTAGACAGAAAGTCTAGAGAAAGGCCAAAGCATATAGAGAGTAGACACTTAAAGAGTACCTTAAAGGGGGCGTGCCAAAGCCTTTCCCCACCCGCAAACAAAAGTCAAAAATTGCCGCGAAAGAGGCGGTCTCTGAGGTTTGGGGTGACATCCAGGGGTGTGTGAGTGGGCTTTGATTGACCTCGACATTTGCATTGGCACAATCACAGCAGACAGATTACGTGGGAGGGACTTGGTTATATACCACAGGTACAGGGGCAGGACAATGGGCAGCACCTGATGACGATGTGTGGAGCTGGTGCGGCTTATGACGTTCTGTGGAGGCCGTGGACACGTCTCCAGCCAATCAGGAAATTCTAATTTAGTAGCAGAGTTTACCCTGAAGGGGGCGCAACCCATTTGTTTTCAATCCAAAGTTAGGATTTAACACGTTTGCGCTATAATGTCAGAATAATGTCAGGGACCAGTAGACAACACTATGAGACACCCACTGAGACAGTTTATCAGTAAAAAAAAAAAACTTGATTTGGTGTTTAGTTGCTCTTTAAAGAGTATAGGGCAAGATGGCGGACGATAGTATTTCTTTTTGGTGAAATAAAAAAAGATTCTCAACAAAATACTGATGCTTATCTGATGCAGCGAACGTGCCAAAACTGTACCAATAAACTCTCTGGACTGATAGGTCAGCACCATCAGGTCCTGCAAAAACTGAATTTCTCGGCTGTCGATTCTTTGGAGCTTTTGAAAAACCCGAGACCTTTTGGCTGACCCACATTTCTGCCCAAAAACATCTTAATTTGACGGAGAAGAATTTAAGCCGAGTGAATTCCTCTGTGCAGAGTTTATCGCGAGCCATCCCAGCAGAACAGACACATTCATAATTCATATTTCGACAGCAGAAACAATCAGGCTGACGAACAATCAGGCTGAATTAAAATGTTTAAAGCAATAATGGAGGCAATTTTCTGAGCGAGCAGGCAGTGATGGACGTGTGATCCGTAAAGTAATGTAGGTTTGATTGAATACAATGTACTATTCATTTAAGTGCGTCTGTGGTTGTCTTCACTTATTAGACAAGGGCTTTGTGTAATGAAATACACATCAGACCCTGCGCCTTGGAACGGTTCAATAGTAAAACACCAATGCCACCTGCAGTCAGACGGATATTAAGGTGGCTCTGTATCTACAGTGGGAGGAAAAACATGTAATTGTTTGGGTGGTATTAGTATTACTCATTCTTGGGATTTTAATAAAGATCAGACCACATTTTATGACCAAATTAGGCAGAAATGTACTGTACTGTATTCCAAAGGGTTCACATATTTTTTCCTCCCACTGTATTACATAGAATTTTATGACGTATTGGTATAAACAGGCATTCACTTGACTAGGAGGCATTTGAAATATATGTCCGAACCACCTCGGCTGGCTCCTATTGATCCAATCATCGTGAAGGAGCAGCGGCTCTACTCCAAGCTCCCCCAGGTGACTGAGCTCATCATCGTATCATTTCGACCGCTTACATCCGCGATCTTGTCTTTTCGGTCATTATCCAGCTCTCATGGCCACCGTTGAGAGTTAGGAACGTAGATCAACGGTAAATCGAGAGCTCTCTGCCCCTTGACTCAGCTCCCTCTTCACCACAACAGTCTGCTGCCCCGGTCTGTCTGTCAATCTCACGCTCCATTCATCCCTCACTTGTTAACAAGACCCCGAGACACTTGAACTCCTCGACTTGAGGCAAGTTCTTCCCTCCTATTAAATACATGATACTGTACAACAGGGTAACCGAAAATCGGAATCTCAGCGGGGCTTTTAAACGAATAACAATCCACATTATATTTTGAATGTGTGTTTTGAGCCTTTGTTTCTATACCTGTGATAAAGTGGCATTTTCCTGGACAGTCTATTCTCCACTATAGCCCCATAGCTTCATACTTGCAGCAGCCTTTAGTGACATCTTGCACAATTACGCAGACAAAGATTGACTAATGTACATTTGTGACAAACTATTGTAATGACGCCGCCAACAAAATGAATGTGGCAAAAGCGGGAAGCACGCAAAAGCTATTGAAGAATGGAAATATTATGCATGCATCATTTCGTAGATGGCATTCAGACTTTTAGTTCTTGTTTTATTGCGATGGCATGACCTGGCAACAAACTCCTTCAGAATTTGCATTTGCTGAAAAATTACTGAACCATTTTAATAACCTCTTGAAGGAGCAGCTTGTGTTTTGGAGAACGACAGACAGAGAGAAAGCGAGGGAGAGACAGGAAGAGTGAGGATGCAGTGACAAATTGGTGGAGTTTTAAGCACTGAATTTGCAGAGGCGGACAGCTCCACTCTGGTCACACTACAGTACCTATGCCCCCTGGAGTGTCTCCTGTCTCGCTCCGTCTGAAGTGTCCAATAAATTAGCTCTCAGAGTCAGCAGCACACTGCCATTGCAACGCCCCTAAGTGATCCACTGGCAGACCGAGGGTCCACTACTACTGAACAAAAACGAACAGGAAAAACTATCTATACTGTCGATCGCCACTATGTAAGGACATCATGGACTAGGCGTGGAAACCTCTGGGTACCTCACGATATCCGATACATGACTTAGGATTAATCTCACGATAAGCCAATACTGCGATAATCGATCAATTGCACAAAAATAACCTACGATACATCACGATTTAAAAAAAAAAACAAGCTACTTTTAACCTTTATTTTAATATACTACATATTATTCATCATTTACATTTCTTTCCATGTGATTTGTACCCCTTTTTTCTGCGTCTATAAATGGCTTACACACTAAAAATGGGTCTATAGATCTGTCAGTGACTTAATTTACATTTAAATAAATAACAAACCACAGTCCTATTTAAAAAGGAATAAATCAACCCCAAATTAATCTTCTTTATAATTATAAAAACTATCATTAAAAGTAATTTATTTGTGTGAGAGTGTTTTGCCCAAGTGCTTAAAACTGTAGTGCTGCCCCCTGCTGTCCCGACTGAATTCTTGATCATTGTTGGCCTCTATTGACAGTGAAAACAGTGAAGCACTCCTGCCTCATTAATATGCATGACGTCGCTCAATAATGTGCATGACGTCATTAAAAGTATCGATATCGGAATTAAAAAGTATCGGTATTGTATCGTCCTGCAAAATATCGCGATATATCTGAAAATCAATATATTGTCACACTCCTATCATGGACTATATATTTTTTTAAAGACATCAAAAGACAAAGAACGAGACACCATTACGAGACAGAAGCAGGGCCTTAGCTAAGGTTTATAATCTCTGTGTGCATGAGGTTTCATCACTGTATTTATGTTTTATTTATACACATTGAGACTCTTTTCTTTGTGCACACCCTTTGAAAAACCCTGGCTTGCACTGGTGCAGGGAACTGTCATGTAAAAAGGGAGATTTGGACAGGGAACTACCGAGGCAGACACACCAAAGTCACTGGTAAAACGCGTGCGATTGCAGATTTGAGATGATTTTTATATATTTATATTTTTCCTCCTGAGCTGAATTACCTTTTTCCTGGCAGAGCCTTCAACACTTCCGTGATTCATCCTTCTCTTAACAAAGCGACCATCTCTGCTGTCTTTATCTCCCGCTTTAGCTCGCTACACAAACGCGGGCGAGATGAGGGAGACGACAGAAGGACAGGACGCGAAAAAAGCTTGCGGTACCGCTCGATTTACTCGCTCTTCCACCTGTCTGAGTCCATACACTTCTTACTGGAGTGGACGAACGGCAGGCGCAAGGCTGCTCAATAATAGCGGAATACAGATAACCACTTTTAAAGAAGTGTTATCTGCGGTCCAACGTGACAAAGTGGCTTTCGGATATGGCGAGGATTTTCTGCAAAGCATGACTGGACTTCACAGATACCATAAAGTTTAAAAGTGTACCGATAAAAACACGATTGTAATCTCGCTAGCACATGCATTAATACTTATACTACTATAATATACCGTACAGCAGTTTTGGACACAATTGCTAACATATGAGAGAAACTAATTATCCATCGGTGATGATTGGCTAAACTTCGATTCAGAAATGCAGTAACAATTCCAAAATAGGTAATAATTAGGGCTGGGGATTGTTAGAGGGTAACATTCAATCGCTATTTATCATACTGGGTCAATCTGTAAAGTCATACTATCTCTGTCATAGCCTTGACTGTGGTGCTCAGGTGTCTACTCTCTGCCACTGAATGTTTTGCTTACATATCAGTATAACGAATAGCGATTTAATGTTACCCCTCTAACAGGTATTGTTACATTTTTTCCGATATCAGTGCTTTAACGATACTTGGTTTTCGATACCGATTCCTGAACGATACCTATACTAAAATATTCATCATTTAGAACTAGAAAACAGAACAATAATGTGTGGAAGATCTGCACATTTGCAATATCGGGTTCATCTCCAATGTGTGAAAAATGGGGCAAAATAGGGGGAAATGGGGAATAGATCGGGTACATTGGGGAAATAGGGGCAATAATAGTTATCAAAAATGAGGGAAGAACATTGGGAAACAAGAAAAAATTGGGGTGAAATCGAAAAAAATATACATCAAAAATTTTGAAAAACATGTCAAACATTGGGCAAAAAAATAATTATATAGGAAAAAAAATGGGGGAATAAATTATTATATAACTATTTAATTGAGCGGAAACAATCAAGTCACTTCCTTTATTCCTGTCCCTGGACCAACAGCATCAAAACATGGATCTAAAAATATATGATTTGTTTTTTGGTGCCTGCTTTCGATACGGATTTCTTTTCGATAGTAGTACCTAAACTTTTTTTCCGATACTAGACTGGTATTGTGTAACGGTACCCAGCCATAGTAATTATAGCTTCCTTCAAAGTGACAACAAATAATAATAATCATTCTAGCTTTATTTATTTAAAGCTACACTGTAGAACATTGCAGGCCATATCATACATGCTCCTCATGATCAGCCTAATGTGTTTAACCCTAATGTTCGGCTACTTGAAGTCAAACCAAAACAGCAACACTTCAAAGAAGACTGGCTGGTGGTGACCTGCTCCCAACAAAGCTAAGAGACGAGCTGCTTATTGGGTGAAATGTGTTATAATAGTCTAATGTTTGCTAAACCCGGGAGAGTCGAGTAAAAAATTAGGAATGAGGGCAGGGAACTCCAGAATTCAAAAGTAAAGTTGTCATCAGCATCTGCAGAATGTGGCTTTGGGTCCCTTTTTAAGATCTGGTGCCAGCAGCGACCGAGTGAGATATTCTGAAACAACGCCCTAGCGCGGCAATATGGGGCACTGTGGCATTCTGGGAAGGGTCCCCAGCTGCCTGCCCCCAATCAGGCGCTGCCAATCTGGAAGCGTATCAGAGGTAGAATGTGGCCTGATTGCCTTGTCCGTTCATTTCCTGCTGTGTTCAATCACAGCTGACCTGGCGTTTACAGAGGCCTATGGCGCCATCTGGTGGTGAGTGCAGCCACTACATGTACATGGCTTTAGGAAGGTTTACATGTTCTACTTGTTCCAATGTTACCCGATGTTCAACTTAATAATACATATAAAATACTGAGCAAATTCAACATGAAGTACCAATTAGTATTTATACTTTTTCTTGGTAAACTTACCCGTCTGTGCTGTCAATGCTGTTGTCTTGAAACATGGCTTTCAGGGCGTCGGAGTTGGCTGGAACAGAACGACAGAAACAGAGTGAATGGGGAGCACCATAGAGAGGGGGGAGAGGGGGAGATAAATTGTGGGAATTAGCAGCAAGAATGCTTCAGTGACTTCAAAAGCAAAGCGCTTATTGAAAGATGGAGGCAGCTGATTAGTGTCTAATACAATTAAAAGGCACGGCAGCACGAGAAATGATTGTAGCTTTTCAAATGAGCAGCAGAGAGGAAAGTCGCATCCACACAACAGTCTCAGCACTGGTGGAAACTTACCAGGATACTATGCGTTTGTAGCTGTAGTAGTAATAGTAATAGAATAGTAGCAGTAGTGATAGTCAGTTGTTATTATGTTGTTGTATTATCAAGAACATCCCTGCAGTCTCATAGTTTGAGAAATCTTATTTAATTTGGCTGTTTCTTCTTCTACAGCTGGATCTTGTGTATTAGACAGATCATGGAAGTCTCTAAACAATCACCGACCCCTTCTGCGCAGTTCTGCACTCAGTCTGCATTTATCACAGCGCCATCGATTTGTTTACATGCCACCCATTCAATCTCTCATTTATACACCAGTGTACGCAGACGCTGGAGGCAAGGTGGGTGAAGCGTCTTGCCCAAGAACACAATGTGACCCGCTCTACTATCTGCAACACTGTCTCCCCCAAAGTGATGAAGTGATGTGATAGCATTCTTTCTATACCCAGAAATAATTGTCAGTAATGAAATGTTAATTATCACTGCTGAGTTGCTCAAAACTAGGTTCATAAGCCACAATTCTGCATGATATGTTGATTTTAAATAACGATGCAGTGTATTAGCATGTCCTGTAGTTTTAACAGAAGTACTAGTAGGGTATTAGTCAAATTCACTAGTAAAATGTTGTATTCAGTTTGTGTACTCCTATTTAATATAGCTTTGACGGCACATGTACTTACAGTGCCTTGCGAAAGTACGAATACACCTTGAACTTTTGCACATTTTGTCATGTTCACAACCCTAAACGTAAAGATTTTATTTTGAATTATTTACTGAAGGTTCACACACAAGTAACAGACAACTGTGAAGTGAAAGCAAAATGATACATGATTCTGTTATTTTTCAAAAAATAGAAAAGTGAAAAGTGGGGCGTGCATAAGTATTCATACAGCAAATCTGTGGAAAGGCCTGAAAACTGCTGTTCACAAACGCTCTCCTTCTAATTTGACAGAGCTTGAGTTGTTTTGTAAAGAGGAATGGGCTAAAATGTCAGTCTCTAGATGTGCTAATCTTGTAGAGTCATACCCCAGAAGCTGCTGTTATTGCAGCAAAAGGGGTTCCACAAAGTACAAGTCATGCTGTATGAATACTTAAGCCCCACTTTTCAGTTTTCTATTTTTTGAAAAATAACAGAATCATGTATCATTTTGCTTTCACTTCACAGTTGTCTCTTACTTGTGTGTGAACTTTCAGTAAAAAATTCTAAATAAAATCTTTACGTTTAGGGTTGTAAACATGACAAAATGTGCAAAGGTTCAAGGTGTATTAGTACTTTCGCAAGGCACTGTATGTTCTTCTTTCTCTTTTACGTCTCTAAGATTTCCATAACTTTTTCCTCTCCAGGATGTATTTACCTAAGCCCATGAGGCATTCACTGACTTTGAAAATAAAGAGGTCAGCACAGACATTACAAACAGTACACAGGCGTTTTGCATAAGTCGTGAAATTGGGACAAGGGAGGCGAAGGGACATGGTCACCAAGTGCTTTTTCATCCACTTTGCACATTTCACAAGGGGGATGGTGAGGATGACTCATGTCAATAAAAGCTGGACTTGTACAGGATGATTACATGTTACAGTCTCCCTCATTGCACCTGGCACCAGAGGCTTTTTATAAAAGGATCCAGAATGACGGGTGCTTATTTTTAGATCGCAGGTGTTTATTTTTGAAAGCGGCTTTCCCTTCATGTATGACTCACACACAGCTTTGTGATGTGTGTTTGTTATATGGACACGCATAAACGTAATATCCTAAGAACGTCAAGTACGACCACAAATTCCCAAATTACGAGTACTTTTTAAAGGAGCAAAATAAACGATCAAGAAAGTAATGAAAAATTAAACAATACAAAATAATGTCTTAAATATTTTCTCAACAGGTTCAAAACTGCTTCTCATTAGCTATCAACACTGACCAAAGTACTGTCATTGCAAACTTCGGTGACGCAATATCCGTTATCACAAGAAGCCGCATTACTGTATATCACAAAATCACTGAGGTCCTCCATTTGACTGAGATTAAGATGGCTAAGATTTTGCTAATTTCGTTTAATTTCAGCAACGTTTCGGTTATGATTTTGTTTCGTTTTTAACCTCGTAACCCCCGCCTTAACCCAAATCTAAAAGCTTCCCGACTGGAGTTTGCAGGCTGCAGACCAGAGTAACACCTCATTCGAAAGCGAAGACCTACAAAACTAAGCTTCTTTCTCGTTTTGATTGTCTCGTTTTCGTTGATTTTTTTGACTTGTTTTGGTCACATTCATTTTTGTAGCTTGATCACAGTTACATTACATTAAAACAACTAAATGGTACCAAAACGCTACAAAAACGCAATGAAAACATGACAAAAACATGGCAAAATGTGGCAAAAAAAAGCAAGGAAAACAACTAAAACGTGAAAACAAAAACAAGGAAGAAGCTTAGATGACTTTTGAAGGTCTTAGCTTTCAAATCAGCCATTACTCTGGCCTAGAAAGTAAGCTCTCAGGTCGAGGAGCTTTTAGATTTGGTTAGAACTGGAGAAAATGTGCTCGGTTAAGCTGGGGGGTAAGAGGTCAAGTCTTGTTTTGACATAATTTGATGAATAAACAAACTGCTGATGAAATTTGAGTTTTTACATTTCTTTTTAGTCTTTAATTGTATTTTGTGTGTTCAAATTGTATTTTTGCGTGTCAGGCGCATTGAGTTGCTGTCCAGTATGCCATGTGCTCTATAAATAAAGCCTAATAATTTCCCAATATAACTTAGCAAAACCTATTTTTGCATGTGATATTCTCAAACACAATGCTGTATCCTTTTCATAGTATCTCACTGCGTAAAACAAAACAAAAAAAATCACTTTCCATGAACTGCTCTCTTTTGACCTCTAGATGGCGGCGTTTTCTTTCCTCACGTCTTTGACTGAAATCACTTGCATGTCTGACCCCAGGTGTCAATGGAACTTTTCCCCCAAAAAAACCCGTTTGCAAAGCCCTTGAAGAACCCGCAGGAGATTTCCCGCTCGTAAGTAGCTTCCTACACACACAAACAATACACTTCCTTCCTAAAGATTGTGTTGCAATATGCATCCAAGAGGTTAACTATATTCCCAGCTGGACCACAGGCCGATCAGTAAGATAGTGTGGAGTGTGAGAAAAGAGTACCTTCATTTTTCATAATGTACTGGATGATCTGGCCGACTGTGTCATTGTTTTCACTGACGGTGTCGTTCAACTCTGTAACAAACAAAAACATGCACAGGCATTACTCTTTTAAACCGTATGGAACGACAAACAGGGTAAGTTCGAACAGTTTCCCTCTTGTTGATTTCAGCGTGTTTGGGAAAGAGACAATTTGGCCTCTACACATAACTCTCCACACATAAACAAGGTGGTCTCTTCTGATTAACTTAGAATTTACTTAATATTTTGGCTACTCTACCCGCCTTAGCATATGCTTGTTTAATTAAGCTTTATTGAACTTAACACACCCCGACAGGTACTTCCTACGTCCTGTCATGCGGAAATCTGACACTTGGCATTACTCCTATAACAGCTGTTGATATATACATCGGACAGCAGGGAACCAGTGAAACCCAAAGCCACTATATAAGCAACCAATGCAACCTGATCGCCATGAAACGTCACAATAGAGCTACTATTTCCGAGTCTTTTGTTTCCAGATGAGAGAAAGGGTTGGGCCTGAAGCTGCTGTAGAAACAAAGAAACAACAGCAACTGAAAAGGAAAAACCCGAGTGTATTACAGGAACAAGTGTGTAATCATTAACAACAATGGATTCCTGAAGGGCAGCGGAAAGTACCAAAACACAAATATTCTTACAGTTCTGATCAGATATAATTTTGTCAACCAAGGTTTTTTTTGTTGTTGTTTTTCCCCAGTGCTACGAAAGATAAGAAATGTCTGTTTTTGATTATAAAAAATTATTATCTTGTCGACAAACGGGAATTGCATAACATTTTTGATAGCAGTAGCACTAAAGGCAACATTTTTTACAAAACAAACGATGATTTAATGTAATAGTTGTCATGCCAAGGAATATTTATACAGCAGAGGAATAAGTGCATATCTGTCTTACTTTCACTACATGCTGTTATTGATTGTGGCAGAAAACTTCTTTTTGCATATTGTTAAGGTTAAGGCATACTTTTTTTGTCCCCACTGCTCCTTACGGGTCGCCCCGTAAGGAGCAGTGGGCGACGGAAATGCCTCGCCCGGGGACCCATCTTCAGATGCGGAGCCAGGCTGATGGTCAGAATCACCTGTCTGGAGGATTCACCTATTGTAGATGTTTTTCTTGGCAGGGGAAACCGGAGTACCCGGAGGAAACCTACGCAAACATGGGGAGAACACGCAAACTCCACACAGAAAGGCCCCGCCAGGTGGGAATCGAACCCGGGCCGGGACCATCTAACTGTGAAACACAAGTGCTAACCGCTGTGCTACCGTGTTATGAAAAGCATTCTTCTGAATAATTCTGCAAAGGTTTGATACAGGGTTTACAAATGTCATAATTGTCTACATTCTCACTAACTCCAAAACCTCTCAGTGACTCATGTTTCCAGTTCCCGAGGATTACTGCATCTTTTTGGTTAATCTAGTCTGTCTTTTCACGTCTCGTAGCACGCCCCGAGCCGTGTCACAACATGAGCAACATGGGCCTGCTCTGGGAAAGAAAAACTTATGATGAAAAGATTATGAATAAAAGATAAGACACTCGTTTATCAGCTGACCAC
Source organism: Neogobius melanostomus (assembly GCA_007210695.1). Classification (NCBI taxonomy): domain Eukaryota; kingdom Metazoa; phylum Chordata; class Actinopteri; order Gobiiformes; family Gobiidae; genus Neogobius; species Neogobius melanostomus. The sequence continues at coordinate 6,158,432 of VHKM01000042.1, forward strand.
ACTATCGGAGTGGGATAGGAATGTGTTACGATGGTGAGCGGTGGGACGGAGGCTACGAGAATCGCTTGAAAACTGACTCCTAATCACATGGGTTCTGACAGGGACTGGTGAGTGATTGGCAAACGAATCTGAAGGAGATCACCCCACACTTTTCAGCAACTACCTAGATGTTGCTAAAAAAGAATACAAAGGGTAATTGATATTCTGAAATAGATTTTGCTCACCTCTCAGTATAGGTTTTCTGTATGAGCCTTCAACATTATTTCATAGTGTGCATCCACCCCTATAGTCCCGCCGTCGTCCCTGTGCTTCCATACCTCCCATCTCCAGGTCCTTGTCCATCCGATCGCACTCCACGGGCTTGTCCTCGTCCTCGTCCTCCGCCTCCGTGGTGCAGCGGTAGCCCTTCCTCTTCAGCACGTGGCAGATGACGACTCCGATCAGGCCCAGCAGGAAGAAGACGGGCACCAGGGCGAACGCCGTGAACTCGTGGCCTCCGTTCGTCTCCACATCGTCCACATTATCTGCTAATCATCCACAAAATGTACTATGTTATGAAAAGTATATATCCAGTATAAAGAGGCCACTGTGTCAGCTAAACAATTACTGGAGCTATATTTGAAACCAAGCTGAGGGGTTTGAAAACCTCATTTTCCCGGATCACTACGCAGCCCGTGCCTTTGACATCTAATTGTTTAATCGGCTTTAAGATGTCGGACTTTTTCTGGCGTGTGAGATCAATTCAGAGATAAAGGCAGATGCTGCTCTTTGATGGAGAAAGCGTGGAAAGAGAGAGAATGAGAGAATAAACGCGTTCAGCCCAAAATGTAATACGAAAGAGAAGTGCAAGAAGTGTGTTGCATTAAAATCATCTTCCATATAAGACTTAAAGGAAAAGGCCACACTTTTTTTTTTTCCATACTGAGATATGTTCTTACCTGTGCTTAGACGAGTTGATGCATACCTGTCTGGTCTTTACGCGTGCGCTCAGTCACGCAAAAAAGACCAAAGATGTTGTTAGCATTTAGCCTCTCCTTCTCTCCTGTATGGGGCCAAACGGGGGTGAAGTTAGAAGCGACCGAGCTCTCCCACGTTTTCCATATTACGTATTATTATGCCTTAGAATATAGTAGCCCATTTTATCCGCGAGGCTAAATGCTAACAAACACAGGTATGCGTCAACTCGTCTAAGCTCAGGTAAGAACATCAGTATTTAAAACCGGTTGCCTACTCCTTTAACTCTGTCATAACTTGACTCGATTAACTTGACTCAACACAAAAATACGTTTCCATTTTACTCCTTCAAACTCCAAACCAGGTGCCATTACTGCAAAAGAATTGGTTGAGACCTGTTGTTCACTAAACTTTATTATTTTTAGTATTTTTGAAATACTTTAACACGTATTTGAACTCTTTTGTTGCTTGCTCCTGCTTTACAGCCACTCCACATCTATGCGCTATCAACCTTGATTTACTTAAAGCAGTAGTAAGTAACGCGTTTACCTTAATAAATCCTTTTCGTAGTCCCTCTGGGGGTAATACAAGTGTTAATGGGATGATTGGGGGGTCTTTCATCTCCCCCTGGTGTCTCTGGCCAGAAAACCATGCTTGCAACTTGACTGCCACCGGGGCGGAGCAACCAATACACACTAATATAATCACGAAGAAGAAGCTAACAGGCTAACGGGCAAAGCTAACTGCGGACTAGCGCCACTTTGAACAGTATTTACAGCCAAGTTTGAGTGAAAAAAAATATTCCCATTGTATAACTGGATGTACAACAACCCTCTCTCCCTTCACCTTTTCTGTCAGCGTAGTATTTACTCTCCAAGACATTTAATAAGTTAAAAAATCGTAACTTGCTAAGACGCCTGCAGTTGCGCTTATGGCCTCTAGGGGCAAGAGTTACTTAGTACTGCTTTAACTACAAACGTCTCAGGTAAACACATCAAAATACCAAGTCATTATGGAAGAGCGGATTGGGAATTTATTAACTAATTCCTGCGTCGTTATGATTCATTTCTCTGCAGGAAGACAACGTTGAAAATGATTGCAAGATAAACATGCCAAATGGTCATAAACAGCACTCAGCAGCCGGACTTTGAACCCATTTTACTCTTGTTAAAGGGCGCTCCACTGCCACATATACGCAGAGAAGGACTTCCGCTTGTCGGAACGCTTCACTGTGCAGTATCCAAGGTGCAGATATGAAACACAGGAGACTCTTGTTGAGCTGCGAATGCGGACACAGCTGAATAAACTGCGCCACTGGGGAGATCCACCCCTGCAGCAACAGTTACTGAGTCGAGACACACTAATGACTAAAACTTTTAATTGGAGATAGTACAACTTCAACTACTTCTCTTTAGACTCTGAGGAAACGAGGGAATGAAGAAATGAGAATCTTGATTGCAGAGTAAGAATTAGACATTTTTTAAGGAATTGAGAGTGAAGAGTCTACAGTGAAAAACAAACTCTACAGGCAAAGAGGCGAGTCTGGCTGAACAACCATGCTTCTTAAAATTAGTAGATTTAATAAAAATGCGCAAATATCTCCAATTATATTTAGTCCTGGCGAGCCCAACACATGCTCAGTAAGACGAAACTCTAGCTAAGTTTGATGACCGAAACTGAATGATACATTTGCTTCAACACTTTCTCTCAAACCCCATTGTTGACCCTTTCTCTTTCATACACAGGTTTATCTCACGCACACAATACTTTTTTTTCCTGTTTGAAATGGAGCCGATACAATATTTACAATTCCGTGCATAGCTTCTTCTGTACAGTAGATTTGACTTTGAGGCCGATATTGGAAAAAAAGGGCACAACAAAGTCAAAGATCATGAAAGTTCCCGAACCGTGTGCAACATTCCTCCCCAACACACAGGGAGCTTTTGTCTGCTTCCTGTTAAAATGACTGTGAATTAGATTTATGAGTCAAACACACATGATGAGGGCAGTGAGGAAGAGGATGCGCTGCAGTGACTCGTGAGTGTACAGGAGTAGGAACAGGCTATGGTTTTAACTGCTATAGTCTGAAATTGTCTAACCACATGGCAGCTGATGCACACGGGGATAGCGCAGTGCCATTGTCTGTGGTGCGTTTGAGCAAATAGACAGAAACAGACCATTGTTCGGTCACTGGCCGCCCTGTGACCGGCCTGTCCATGTGTTTAAACAGGGGCTGAATGAAGACAAGATAAATCAAGTTCTGTAAACGGTTCAGTTAATACTAAATAACCGCTATAACTACTACCCTATTAGAAGATACTACTGCTATTCAACTAGTACCACCGATTATATTCCAGTGTTTATGTACTATCATGGACGTTTGAGAAGTGAATCAGCGTTCGACATCGGTGTGTAATGTTCAACACCTGTGCACTAAAATGTGTCGCCGCACAATCTGGAACCTGGCGGGACTTGATATCGGTGGACCACGAAGAAGAGAGTAGCTTTGTTTTGTTTCTTTTCTCTGCTGTATCAATGTAGGAAGGTCCATTATAGGCAAACATGAGCCATGCATTAGGCTCTCCAAATGCTTCATCTTTGTATCCCACTGCATTGTCAGAGTTTGGCATTAAAAGCATGTTTGCTATCAATTTGTTTATTTGCATGAATCATTGCATTCTGATTTATTTACGTCTTACATACTGCAGTATTCAACCTTTATTTTTAAAAACAGCTGTTGCCAAAACACATCACCCCCGGTGCTACTTAAATAGGAGAAGACATTTTTATTGCCCTTCAACCAAGCACTTCCCTGTCAGAGAAATGCTTTCCAAAACAAACAACGTTATGCAACAGCTAAGAAATTGATTGTTAAGTGATTATGTTCCATAAAAAGGTGCGTGTATTTCTGCCCAGTGTTACATTTTAGACTTTAAATGAAATGCAGAGTCGTATTCCACTATAAGTGAGTTTCACGGTCCCGCAAGAGTAATTTCCTGCCGTCCTAAAGGATTTGGCATCAGCGCTCCTTTTGCCTCAAGGTTATTGACGTTTCTGCTGCGGCCTTCACCAAACGATGCCCCAATCAATTTTTGGCTTGAAAATAGTTTGTAATACTTCAATCCAAAACTATAACTCTAGGTCCAAATTCTCTTCTCAGCAAATAGATTCAATAACAAATAAACTACAAATAAATACATTTAAACAAAAGCAATTAGCAAAATCAATTGCACTTATCCAACCAGCAGCACTAGCACAAGAACACAGACAAAGTGTTTTGGTTCTTCCACCTCTGATCATGGGTCTCTGTCGTGCTGACCATAGCACTACTATGTGCCAGTTCCTCATTTCAGATATCCACAGTGATCTGCTGATTTTGTTTTGATGGATACATGTTGACACTTTTCGCTTATAGTTTCTTTCATCCAGTCCAATGATGGGAACTTTATTCTGTCACTGCATTATTGATCAGGCTCATTTGGAAAAGAGCCCTTTTCACTGAGCAGACACTGCTTCCCATTCTGCACGCAGCAGCACTAAAATGTAGCGATGTTTTAATTGCTGAGGCAATATTAAAACGCGTCACGTTTAATCATCAAACATAATCAAAGATGAGAGAATAATTGGTACGGCAAATGTTGCGAACACTCTTGTGAGGAAAAAAATTTCCAAATGGGATGACTCAAGCGCCATTGGTCCAAATCTGACCATCTGTCCAACTCACAGATCAGAAGCTCGAAAAACATTGTGTTACTGTGACATGCTTTAGCGTTTTTATATTGTCTATCATAAAACCATAAGAGAAAAGGTAGCTGTGATGACAAAAAATAAGCCTGGCCCGGACTCAACTTCAATTTGTATGATCAACAGATGCTGCATATTAAATCAGCAGTACCATAATGTGTTTCAATTCCTGACAGACTACCTTTATGTTTGTGTGGAATACTTTGTGTGTCCATTTAATTATAATTATAAAGCCTTGTTGTTGTTCACATTTCCATGGCAGTATTGCTCCCTGAACGTTGTGAAATGTGCTTATAAACTCGTGCCTGTGTGGAATCAGGATGTTAGAAATGTGTCACGAGTGTGTTAGGAATGAGTTGGAACGACAACGAACAATTTAAAATGTTTCCAAATCAGGTATCACATTAATAACCTTTAATAACCTCGCTTTGTAAATGGGCATACACTGCTGAATAGGGGAATCCTCAGACCCAAGTGAGGCTGTTAAATCTACAGTCTCATGTTACGCCGAGGGAGTGACAGATACCAGTGCACAGATGCAAACTCGCATCTACCACTTGTATCACTGTTGGTTGTTGTTATGTCCTTGGGCAAGACACTTCACCCACCCTACCCACCTATAAACTGAGACCATTTATTTACCGCTGTGGAACTGACAGTGGTGGAAGAAGTACTCGATATTCTTACTTAAGTAAAAGTGCAGATACAGGACCAAAAATGTACTTAAGTAAAAGTAAAAGTATATTTAGTTAAGTAAAAGTATTGCATTGTAAAAATGTACTTTCTAAGTAAAAAGTTAAAGTATACAAGAGTTTAATGTGCAGGATTTTTCTAAATCATTTCAATCAAACCAGGTCTAAACGAGTAAACCACTAAACCAGGTCAAAAACAGGTCTAAACCAGGACTAAACTAGGTCAGGTCTAACCAGATCTAAACAAGGTCTAAAGGGGTAAAACACTAAACCAAATCTAAACTGGGACTAAACCAGTTCAACGTAGAGAGGTCAATTTAAAAATGTAGTGGAGTAGAAAGTACAGATACAGGCTCTAAAATGTAGTGAAGTCATAATATCATAAAATGAACTTAAGTAAAGTAAAAGTACCTATAATTTGTACTTTTTACTTTGTTAGTTTCCACCACTGGAAACTGAGGCAGCAAACTGAAACAAAAAGCAGTCTCTGTCATGTCAGTGAGTTTGACAGTCGCCTGGAGAAAGAGAGCACAGTCTTTAATTAGATTCGGAGTAATAAGTTGGGGGCCACGTGGAAAATTGCTCCAGAATCCACTGGGTGGAAAATGGAAACAGACCAGCTCCTTCTTTCCACACACTGTCCACGTGGGGCCAGTCGCTGGTCGGATCCAGTGGCTCGCGTACAGTCCGCTAGACCAAATTACATGTGATTATACTGTGCATGATGACACCGGGATGTGCAATACAGCGTCCACAATGTCTCAATATGCAATCTACCCAAAGGCAACAACGTATTTAACTGTCCCGGCATTATCGCGCATTATAATAGTCATTGACCTCCCACAAGCAGATATTGGACTTTTTCCATACAGCTGTCATTGTAAGTTGGAGCAAGATCTGGTTCGAAAATGTAGCTGTCAAAGGCAAACGCGTCCTTTGAAAATCCCCGGACTTCAGAATAAACATTGCAGAGTCCCCTCCTCACGGATCGGCTACACCAACTTCATCAAAGACGGGGGGAAGAAAAAATATAACCCGAGCAAACTTACGCGACACGGCGGTGGAGTTGGCCATGGAGGGACCGAGGGACCGCAGCGTTGACCAGGGGGATGTTTGCAAGAGTCCGCCGGTGGATGTCTGGACGCTGACTACACGGACACAGTAGTGGTCAAACGTACATTCAGAGGAGGGACTTCTTGATGTCAACTCCGCTGTAGTGCTGTAGTACGCATTTCCTGATTCTTCAAACTCAGATCCCCCGCCCTGATTTTCGAAGAAGTGCAGCCTTTCGACGGAGAGACCATTGACAGTAATGAGAGACCGATGAGCAAAAAGATAGATCAATTCAACACGTGCGTTTCCGCACTTGTAATCTTGTTCATTTGGCTTGTTTCACCAAATAAATATAAGATTCATATTTAAAGTAAACGTGCTTAACCAGCTACCTAAGCAGCGATTACTGTTGTTATTATTATTATATGTTTATTTTTTTAAATTGTTTTACAACTACTATTATGGTAATGGTGGTCTCAACTTATAGCGCTTTTCCACCTTCATTAGCCACTCAAAGCGCTTTACAGCAAGGATCCATTCTCACTCTCACCGGTGTACGCAGACACCATCGTTATACATTGTACATTTGATTGCGTGATAGTTTGAGTTTTGATTAAAAAAAATTATTTGCTTTGCAGGATAGTTTTTATCTGAAGTCAGTAGGGTGTATTCATTGCAAGTACATTCGACCTCTAGCGTCATTTAAAAACACCAAACAATAATATGTCTATGCACCAAACATACAGTTGGTGTTGCTGTGAGTCACACTGAGTTGTCTTTAAACAGGAAATGTGCTGTACAAAAAAAAAATAATAATCATTATCATTTAATCAACTAACTAATTTAATTTATCAATGGGGTGGGGGTATTTTTGGTTAGGCATCTTTGAGCTTAGTCCTACATGAGAAAATGATGGCTTTATCTGTAAAGTTAGTAATTAATTATTTCCATCCACCTCTGTTGGCAGTATTTGCGTTTCTTTCTCAGCTTGTTTTCAGAATAATGTGACCCTCCAGCCCCGCAGAGGGCGCTACAGAGTGTATGCGGTGTGATATGATTGGTCCATTTGAGAACGCGCTTTGTTTGGATTTTTTTTGCTAGCCTCTCGTTGCTACAGTACAAGCATTTGAGCACAACATAAATACCAATGCATATGTGCGTATAACTAGCCTTTACTTGCGTTTCATGTAAAGTAAAAAAAAAAAAAAGACGCTCTGGTCTTGCTTCGAAATGGATGACACAGCTCGGCGTTTACTGCAGAGACTTGTTAGACGGATACCAAGCCAGTTGCTGAAACCTACCCTCGAAAAGTGGGGTCGTCTAAAGCGGACGCAGTTGGACTCCCTGGATTTTAGCCAGTCTAAGTATTCGTTGACAGAAAAGCTACTCTCAGTCTGTGAGGTCAGTTTGTTTTTGTGTTAAAAGTACTTTGCTCAGTTTTAGGATTTAGAGGGATTGTTTGTTTGTTTATTTGTTAGCAAACTAGGGTCCCGTGTGGTGCAGCATCCAACAAGCTAAACATTCGAAATGTTTCTTACAGGAAAATGGCAGCAGTATTAAACATATCACAGAACTGGAGTTACTTTGTAAGTTATAATAATCCATACGATTTAAAATAATTTCCATTATCTTGTTTTGTAAATATGTTTACATACTTGTTTTAGATGTAATTGACAACCCTGTTGCGGGGAAGTGGCATGCCTACCAATTTATTGATCCAGAAGGTATTTTGTATATTATGATATATTTTATTAGGTCTATTTATTTCTTACCCCTGCCTTTATTTGCTGTCTAGACGATGCTCACACTGTGGAGTTGATGCAGTTTAAAGAACAATTTAAATCCCACCTTACTGAACTTGTACAAAATGTAAGTACCTTGTCCAGACTATAGCCTCGTTTAATCACTGATGTTATGGCAAAAACTATATTATATCCATTGTCTTATTTTTCATTTTGACAATTTCCTAGGTGTCTATCAAAATGAAGAAGCACACAGATGAAGCAGTATGGATTCGGCTTGCGTGGGGTCAAAGTTTTTCCCGACCCAATCATTTCAAACCAACATATGTTGTTTACCATCTACAGTCTCCATACGTTTTTATGACCAGCATGAATTCAAAACACAGGCCTCTATTATCCCAGGTATACTAATTAACATTATGAACTGCAACTACATAAAACGTGGGTGCATTTTCTGACATACTACATTATGTGTTTTGCAGGCCTTGGTTCTTGCCACAAGACACCAGGCAGTTAAGAATGCCAATCTCAGTGGAAAGCTCAACGCTATCAGAGATCTGGTCATGAGACAATATGAACATGTAATAAACCTTGTGTGTTTCAGTTTATTATCTCTCAGATTGTTCATAACTCACAATGTCCTTTTTCTTTGCTTTATAGGTATTCCCTACCAAATTCCCCAGCAACATTTCAGAAAACAATGAAAATACCAAAAGTGTGGCAGCATTTATCTTGATTTTTCTTTTCAATCTAATTAATATGGAGGAAGTCATAATAATGTTCATTATTTGCTTTTTACAGACCCAAACATTAAACAAGAACAAGAAGAGCAGTCTTCAAACCGACTTCAAATGGCCTGTGAGGCATTTGGTGGTGGCAAGTTACCTGAAATACAGTCTGCCGTTTATAATGTATGGAAAGATGATAATTTATAGCTTTTGTTATTGAAGTAAAAATGTGAAATTGCAAGTTTCTTCTTTCCAGCTTGAGACCAAATTTCGAGGACATGCCAAGAACATGGAAGAGCGAGGGGGACCCTTCAAATGTGTGGTGACGTTTTCAGGCACCAACATACTGGAATCTCTAAGAAGCTGTGCATCTTCAGGTAAAGGATTTTGTGCTCTACAACATGATGAAAACTCGTGTCTCGTTGCTATTGGCACAAGTGTCCGCTAGGGGGAACCCTCGGACCAAAAAAACTGCAACGATAATACATCGTGTTCTTTTTACAGGAATTGCTTCAACCCCAGTGACACCTGTGCTGTCATCTATTCCTCGCAAAGGAAGAAACTATTTTCTCATGACAGACAACAACCCTGGGTCTTCACAGACACAACAGCAACAGAAATGACCAATGGTGCATTGACTTTTCAACATTTGTATTTAGCTCATATTCATTTAATGGTTGTCAAGTCGGCAGGAGTTTATGAAGCAAATCTCTTATAAAAGACAATGTGACAACATTTCTAAAATGAGAACCTATTGGCAGCTTTTTGCAGAAAAGTATGGACTTGCTTTATGCTTTTAGTAGCCTCTGCCGTGTCACCCCTCAAGCAAAAGATGACTGCAAAGTTCAAAAACATAAACACTTTCTGCATCGTTTTGCTGTGCAAAACTACGTTATTTGCCTGCCTTTCACCTCAAACACAGGGCCTTGCCATATGTGGAACTATAGCAACTGGACATCATTTTAATTTGCGTATGACTAATGATTCATGTCAATAAAAAGGGTAACCGTATTACATACTTGCCAACTCACCCTATCTCCCGCAGTGCTCCCGCTCAGTCATTTCTCCCGCTAATCTCCCGATTTTACAGTGAAAGAAACAAGTAAGATTGTGGGGGATATATTTGCATGATCTGGAAACCCTATCCTTGAGAAGAATCACTCCTTTGCCTCTGCCATCGCTACTACTCAGTGCTGATTGCGTAGCTATTAGGACAGCGCACAGCCGTGCCGCCGCGCACACACTCAGGCTCGGGGGGAAGAGACAGGTATCAAGCATTCATCGCTCTGTTTGTTTTTGTACTTCATTAGCACGAGGGAACGAGAAAGAATGTACATGTTATCATCTAATGATTGTATGGTCTACACACCATGATTGCATATAGTGTTTGCACCTGTGTGTTTGTATGCCTGACACTGAACAAGGGAGACCCCCGAAACGTCTGACAGGCTATAAAGTTTATCCTGACTAGGAGTGCTGTCCTTTCTTTCATTTACACAAGGTCTACACCTTACAATTATTAGATAACATGTAAATTCTTATTTAGGCATATAATATTTTCTGTTCCTATTTTGCAAAAGTATTTTAATTTAATCGAATATTTTTATTGTTTCTTAACTGGTCTCTCAGTCTCTACGTCTGGTACTCTGCTCATTTTTTTAAACGGAATAATATGGAATATCAAAGGAACAATATTTCCAGCGCAAGTTTCCTTCATCAGGAAAATACAAAGTAAGAAATGATATCAACAATTACACACACACCTGGCACGATACACCGATGGAAAAAAATCCCTATTTTTCACGACCCAATGTTGGCAAGTATTATGGTAACACTCTAAATAATAATTAGGAAATGTGCATTCATAAATCTATTTTCAGAGCATATTTATAGCATCCTTTCCCATGCTGTGTAGTGAAGGTCAGTTGCACATGTTTTGGCCCATGCTGTGGCCTACATTTGCTGTGTTGACGACTGAACAGCACCCATCCCTTCAGCCGCGTGCTTTTGGAGAACAGACGACGTCACTGAATCACTAGCACGTTGTTGTGCATGCTAGAACTGAGCGCAACCGTAAGTACTTTAACTCTGTGCACAATCAATGTGCACGATGTACGTTATTATACGCCGCCATTGGTGGCAATAGGTCTGCAGTAATGTAAAAACTACAATAATGCAACCAATGTAATAAAATAAAAATGTCTACTTTAACGTTTCGTGCGTCTTTTACTGCTGGACATAATTCAGTTTATGTTATCACTGGATAATAATATAAAGCCTTGAAGTAGTGACTCCTCTGTTATAATGCACCTTCGCACCAGCATACCCGTCTTGTAGTAAGTTGATCCGACAGTTTTGTTCAAGTCAACATAAGCAAAATGAGATTTTAAATGTTTAAACCTTGATACAAGCTAGTTAGTACAAACCTCTGCGCCTCTTGTCGGAATATTACGGCCTGTGCGCTGCCTGGCTGTGGCCATGGGCTGTGGGCACTTGGCTACGCCCTCGTGTTTAGTGCCTCGGTTCCTCTATCTGTGCATATGTGTGCAACGTGACCACCCGAGCCCCGTGCTGCTCCCATTGGCTGCTCCCTATGCTCCTCGTGACCAATCAGCAGGCTCCTGGGCGTGACTGGGCGCGGTCTCGAGACTCTGCTGACCAATCACTGCAGCGGGTTTGTTTGTACGGGGCAGAGCACGCACATGCACGTGTGTCAATGCGTGTAAACTACTGCTGTGGGGGAGAGCAAAAGAACAAACCAAACACAGGACATTGAGTACTGACTGTCGATGCAGCTGGATTTAACGCTACGTATTTTAGACTGTAGTCTACTATCCTACTTCTATACGAGAGAAATACTGATGTCGTCGTGAAGGATTGTTACGGTAAGCAGGGTTATATTTTGCGCGTTATTTCCTTGTTGCTGTTGCTAAATGTCTAGCATGTTAGCTTCTACTTCGTAAATTGTGTCTTAACGCCACAGATCTTACCGCTGCTGCTAATGCTGATTGTTTTCTTGTCAACAAGCAATTTATAATGTTTTCCATCAGTAAATCAACTTTTTACAGCAGCCCTTTAACATTTGTGTATTACAATTTATTCATGGTAATTTTGCAGATTTGCATCGTGTGAGTTGACTTGCCGATACTTGTATTTTGTGACAGCGATCTTAGATTGCTGGAATGTTGTTGACACAAAGTAATAACAGTAATAACTGTAATTTTAGTTTAGTTTAATAGCATTTTAGTTTATGGGGGGTGGACGTGCGTGAGGACGTTGCACAATGTAGTGACCAGGTAAGAAAAATGCCATTCTCTGATAGGTGCGTAATGTACAAACCACCCAAGCAAGTGTCAGCTATAACCTGTGCCCGCACTATTTTGAAGATAACTCACTTGAACTGTTTCACTTACTTTACATCTGCAAGCGTACGTGCTTGCTTATTATCTTATTTTTTAAATAACATTCACATGTGTGGCTCTGCACCTTAATGTAGATCATGTCCATGGCACATTGTGAATTATGGAAAACTATTTTTTCTTTATCACCTTTAGACTAGCACACAGATTTAAATTATACCATCATTGTCTATGGTGGTGGTTCTCAGTCTATGGCCTCCCATGGTGTGTGGGTGTGCCTGCTTTAGGCTTTAGGTGGTGCTCAGGCTTGTCTCACTAGTTCTTCAATTTGAGACATTATTTGTCCTCTTCTGGACATTAACTTTTGTGTTCACTGGTTGGTGTGCCTCGTCCATCTCAAATGTTACTTGGCGGCTACAAAATGTTTTTTATTATAGCCATTGATGCTGAGAACTGATGCTGTCCAAGTTTTGACCTGGTGCTGTCCCGTTATAGACCTGGTTCAGATATGGTGGTGCTGAGACAGTTGTTTCGGTCTAAAGGCTTACAGTAAAGTTGTACACACGGCTCGTGCAGATAAGCGTGTGCCTCGTATATGAGTGTACAGCTACAGCCGCTGGTCTGGGGTCAGCTGCATGGAGCAGATAATGCTGCGCAGAGCCGAGAGCATCGTCTGTGCGCACTGCGCAGAGCAGATCCAGCCTCCGCTTTGTGATTGGTCCAAACGCTTGGACCAATCAGCGGCTAGTGCGCTCTCGGAAAACAGTGCCGCGTCCACGTGCCGTATCTGGGGTATGTTCATGACAGTGGTGTAGAGCTGCGTACACTCTGCTCAGGACAGGACAGGACACTGACGCGTTTATCGGTGAGCTACATTTTACATTAATGTTATTGCAGAGCTGTAAAATAGTGTGTGTTTTATGGCATTGCGGTGGTTATGGTAAAACAAGCGAGAGGTTTTCTGTCAACATAGTCATACATCTGTCTGTAAGAAGCGTCTGTATAGTTACACATGTTTAATTGAACTGCAGCGCATGTGTTTAGAATACAGTACATTCAATTAGTATGTTTCTATGTCACATGCACAAACACTGCATCGTGACATTCATCACAAAATAATGAATGAAATGAATTAAATAATGTTGCAGGTGATAGTCAAAGTCAAAGCTGAGACTTTTTATTGTTTGCTTTAATTGGGTATATCAATGTTTTGGCTTACCCCATAACACATTAACTATATTTTATTATACCGGCCTGATTTTGGACTAACTAAAAACTCATTGTGTATGATGTTGCATACCAACTTCATTTGTGGAGCAGGATCACTTTACAGTGTGAGGAGAGACAACAATGCATGCAGTCACACACTGAAGTCCTGGCATCTGGAGCAAGGCCATCACAAAAACAACTGATAATAAATCAAAAATACACTGGCTAAAACTGATTAGCTTTACTGTGTAAGGCTGTGTGTGCATGTAGGCGTCATATCAACACTTGTTTTCTATTAGCATAATGTCAACAGCACAGCTGGAAAAGTGGCCAGGCAACGATCAGGCAGCACTATTCTTCTTGGCACAATTACTGTACAGATCTGCTGTCACTAGTGAAGATTTGAATTTATAGCTACAGCAAAAAATCAATTTCTGTAGTAGTCTGTAACTTGTTTATCTGCCATTTCACATGCATATCGCCTGTTCTGTTGACAGCAGACGATGCTCCATGTGTCCCAGAGAGCCTCTGCCACCCACTGAGCTCCTCAAAAGATTACCACATGCTTTCTCCCTTTAACTACCCTGACTGTAACCACGACCTTGTTGACAGAAATAGTGATTTTGTATCCAGTTTAGTAGTTTATTCGGCCAATAAAAAAAAACAATATTATATTTTTTATTTTCACTATTTTGTTTGTTTTATTTATTGTTTATGAGAAACAGCAATTTAATTGTGCAAAGTGATGTTTTAGTTTGTGCCACAGTGAAAGGCTTGGCTCCTCTTTTGACTTGGCTAAGCAAACTTACTGCATATGATACGTGGACAAATGGATTTGGCCATTTTAATGACTACTGTTTGTGATGTTACTGTCTCAGTAGCCATACTGTTCACTTAAACTACTTTCTTTGTGCTGCACAATATCTAATTGCGATTAGATTTACAATTGCAGTTATTCGCAATCATTAATTGCGACCATTTCAATTTGATTGCACACAAATATGCTCAGAAAATCACTAAAGGCCTGATGTAATGCTACATTTGGTGATTTGATATTTTATAAATGACAAAACGCCTACACAATTCTCAGATAAATATTTAGTTTCATGTGAAATTGGGAAATGTGAAAATCGAGAGTTGAATGATGCACATTGTTGTGTCTAATATCACAATACCGAAATATTTATCTTCTGTCCTACAGACACTCAGTACTCTACCAATTTCGATATCATAGTGTAAAAAGTAGTAGCCCTATACAGTGAAAATTTACACATTGGTTATTGTCTTAGTAGATGAATGGGGCTAAAGAAAGGGGGTGTGGTTCATCTGGAGACCCTGGCTTTGACATCTGCCAAAGGGTCTACCGATGAAAATTAGCTTCTTCTGCTAACTCGGGCATATTTACATTGTAAAATGTTGATTAATGTGCACTGTCCCTTTTCAAATAAATAAATCTAAATAATAAAGGGAATGCAAACCAAAAAAAAGTTTCTTATTTTGACATTTACTTAAAATGACACTTACACTCAGCTACACTTACATTACGAGACTTGGCTAAAGAGAAGCTACAATATATCGAGACAGACTATGCCTCCTGCCTGTTCCACCTGGTTTCAGATTGGTGAGGGTGACTGAAACGGCACATCCAGGTATTCCATCAGCCAGAGCAGCTTTTATCACCTCCGCCCACCACCGCCGTGTGTGTCTGGAAGTGTGCATGGATGCCAGCCTTTTCCCATGACACCCACTTGCATATTCACTTGCATATTTCCAGATCATGATTGCTCCTTCCCCCACCTCCACTGGACCCATTGCACACAGTTTGTCATGCGTATCGTCCATCTGGCCTGACATAATACTAATTAGCAATTCAGAAAAACATGAATTTGAATTTGTCATGAAGCTCTTTGGTGAGTTTAACCCATCTATCTGTATCTTCACTCCTGGTAACCCCCTGCATCATTATTAGAGGTATATTTGTGCCATACCTGCTACAGAGCTTGCATGCTGAGGACAATAGGTAAAGACAGACCGGCGCTTACAACTATATTGGTGCATAAACCAGATAAAGCTATGGCCGTGACGACAGAGTGATGGCCATGACTGTGCTCTCATTGCGTTTGGCAGGGCTTAAGGGATTACAGGGTGTCTTCCTCCTTGAAATAATTGGCACTAGACTCTAACTTGCGTAGGTGGTGGCTACATTTAAACTTCTATTAGAAACTCCGGCCAAATGCTGTTGAGTATTGATCCTCTGCCCCACTGTGTTGTCTGTCCTCTGAGTGAAAGGGGACTAAGCCATGATGACTTGAGTGACAAACATACGTCTGTGCTGTTGGCATTAGTGCACCACATCTATATACAGATACTTGCATACGCATTGCTTGCACACAAGCCAATTTTGCAGGTAATCCATGGCTACATGATAGAACATGATTCCCATTTGCAACATTTGAACACTTCATGGCCAGTGTGATATGCACTGGAGGCGAGCAAGATAAAGCATGTCTTTAGTTTTTCAAAGCAACAGTCCTTGAGAGATACCAGTGAGACGGACACATTCCTTCATCACTCACCCTCTTCTGTCTCTGTGGTTTCAGGTGGCCTATAACACTTCGAGTGGACCACGGTGGAAGAGGCGAGATCACACACTGAGTGAAGAAGCCAGTTTTCTCACCCTCTCGCGCCCATCTGCCAGAGCGCTTATGCCAAACCAAATCTGCTCTGAAGGACGCTGACTGACACTTTCGCAAAAGCACTTGTTGATTTTTGTTTATTGGCTACATCTGTCCTTGATGGTGCACAAGTTTGCATCCAGATCTTTTTTGTTTCACTCTTTTTGCGAGACAAATGGATTTCTCACCTTAGTTTCTTAACCACACAAACCGTAAATATGATTCAACAAAGTATAGAGAGTAGTCCCACTTAACTTGTGGTTTTTTTTTTCTTCCTGGCTGATAATAATTATCCACCAGCCCGACCACACTCTATTATGAGTTATGACAACTCTAAATCAACGTCCAGCAGCAGCACTCGGAGTCGGGTGGCAAGGGCTGAGGACAAAGACACTGAGCACGAAGCTGATGCTGAGAGACTAGATGCTCCTAAAAACAGTCTGTGTGGTGCCAACGCTGCCCACCAGAGGAATGGGTCTGAGGGCGGCTCCTCTTCTCCCAGCGGAGGCTCTGGATCTGGGGGCTCGTCCGGAGATCGGATGTGTCCCCACTCGGACGACATGGACGGACTGTCCAGTGGAAATGATTCTGGGGAGAGGGAGAGCGAGGGCGGCATGGAGAGAAAAAGCGGCTCACGCGGACGGCAGTCAACACACAGCTCACACAGCTCCTCTAACAGCAAGGACTCTGGGATGATGCTGGAGACCACTGAGAGCAACAAGAGGTACAGCTCACACACTATTACACACTGTTACACACAGCACACACACTGTAGTGGTGCAGCTCACACACTATTACACACTGTTACACACAGCACACACACTGTAGTGGTGCAGCTCACACACTTTAGAGGTTTACATGATCAGAGTAATCATATAAACCATCACTTCTGATGATCCAAAACTGTATTTTTGACCTTCTGGTGGTTGTAGATTTTGTTGACCATAAGATTATCATCACACGGTTTGGTGCTGCACATGCTCATGCACATGCTTATTATGACTCAGTGTGGTGTGGACAACAGCCGTGTGGGGGCGCAGTGTCTCTAATCTTACACCTTCTTCTCTCAGCTCCAACTCCCAGAGTCTGTCCCCTCCCAGCGGCTCACTGGCTTACAGCATGTTGTCCAACGGCTCGGAGCACGATCCGCCCTCTACATCTGGCTGTAGCAGCAACCAGTCGGCACGTCTGCAGACTCAGAAAGACCTTATGAAGGCCATCAAGGAGCTCAAACTCCGCCTCCCATCAGAACGCAAGACCAAGGGCCACACCAGCACCCTCCACGCCCTTAAATATGCACTACAGTGTGTCCGGCAGGTCCGAGGTAAGAAAGACTACTAATACTGAATATTGATTTGGAGGGAAAAAAGTACAAAAAAGTAAACGGCAGTCTTTGTGCTTCTGTTAACAGCTAACAAGGAGTATTACCACCAGTGGAGTGTAGAGGAGTGCCATGGCTGCAGCCTGGACCTGTCCGCCTTCACCATTGAGGAACTGGATAATATCACCTCAGAGTACACCCTCAAAAACTCCGTAAGCTCATTATTTATGTTATGTTCTATATGTACAAACCACTTAATGTTATTTTTCTACCGATTTGAAATTGTCTGAACCAACAACAACGACAAAAAACAAGGACGACATTTTTATGTAACCAGTTCAGACGCACAGAGCTCTTGTTACTTAGTAACACTGGATACCATGGAGATGTTCCTGCCGCTTGAAATTGTTCATAATGGTTTGTTTTTGTACGTTTAGGATACATTCTCTATGGCGGTGTCGTTCCTGTCCGGGAAGGTTGTCTATGTCTCACCTCACGGTTCCTCACTGCTGCGCTGTAAACCTGAGCGTCTCCAGGGCACAGTGTTCTCTGAGCTTTTGGCGCCACAAGACATCAGCACTTTCTACAGCAGTACGGCCCCCTGCCGCTTGCCTACCTGGGCTTCATGCATTGGCTCTGGTGAGAGTTTCAGTCAAAGCTTTTTGCTCAAATCCAGTCCGGAAAATAACTTTTTTATGTCGTGTCTGACCTTGCTGGTGTATTCTTTCAGCATCTCCGCCCATGGACTGCACACAGGAGAAGTCCATGTTCTGCCGCATTAGCGCAGACCGGACACAAGGGGCCGAGATTCGCTACTACCCCTTCAGGCTCACACCGTACCAGTTGACCCTCAGAGACTCCGACGCCGCTGAGCCTCAGCCCTGCTGCCTGCTCATCGCAGAGAGGGTCCACTCAGGATATGAAGGTAATTGTGTAGATGACCCGCTGCTCTGCGTGGAGTACACAAGGCTTTGTTATGTCTGACAAAGGTTGACTGGATGAAAATGGCAGAGGGACTGATAAACATGGGTCTCTGCCCAGATGAAAAACATGCTGTATCAGATGAAAACATGTTTTGTATATTCAGTTTGCTGCCAAGAGATGTCACAGCTGAAGTATTCTAATCACACTTCTACTCGCACTCCTGAAATACATTGTCAGAGATAACAGTAAGCTATGTGCAACATACTGTTACATTTCTACAGTTGTTGGAACTATAAGCAGTTCATAATAATCATTACATAATCTGAAATGTGAGTGAAACTGTTTGGGTAATAGAAACTGGAAAGTGAGTATTAGTCATTAATACATATGAAAAGCTTTGTCTGACACATAATAACAACACAATAATAACTTGTACAGTGGATATGTTTTCATCTGCCATGTGCATGTTCTTTCTGCCTGCAGCTCCTCGGATCCCTGCAGACAAGAGGATCTTCACCACCAGCCACACCCCAAGTTGCCTCTTTCAGGAAGTCGACGAGAGGTCAGTTTCCCAACATGCTTTGCTGTGGCCCCTGCTGGTCATAATATCTTCACACATAATGAAAATGAGAACCGTGGCTGTCGTTTTGCAGATATTGTATTCCCAGGTGTTGTTCTTGAGTGTTTTCTGATTTTGCAGAGCTGTGCCACTGCTCGGACACCTGCCGCAGGACTTGGCAGGAACCCCCCTCCTGCTGTACATCCATCCTGACGACAGGCCCATGATGGTGGCTATCCATGAGAAAAGTGAGTTGTTTTTACATACAAACAAAGCAATGCAAATTAAGATAGAAAATGCAGTTCTGTGTGTTGAGTAAAGAGTGATGTCATTATGCATGACTTTTCTTTTGTCGTCCTCTGCAGTCTTTCAGTTTGCAGGGCAGCCCTTTGATTACTCACCACTGAGGATGTGTGCTCGAAGTGGAGAGTATGTGACTCTGGACACCAGCTGGTCTTCCTTTGTCAACCCCTGGAGTCGGAAGGTCACATTTATCGTGGGCCGCCACAAAGTCCGAACGTAGGTTGAAGCGCAATTGATTTTGTTCATGTGCATTGAAAGGTGTTTATCAAAGTGATTGAGATGAAATGTGATTTATATTTATATACTCTACTTTTGAACTTTAATGAAGGCACTATGTAAACTGCAGCCCATCCTGCTAATTGTATCGATTTCTTTGGCCCTCTAGGAGTCCTCTGAATGAGGATGTGTTCACATTGCCTCACGGCTGCGACACTCAGGTCACCACCCCTGACATCGTGCAGCTGAGCGAGCAGATCCACAGACTCCTGGTGCAGCCCATTCACAGTGGGGGCTCCCAGGGATACAGCTCCCTGGGCTCCAGCGGCTCCCGTGGGTCCCACCGGTCCCACCAACAGCACCTCAGCGCCTCGGCCACATCATCCAGTGAGAGTAACAGCCCTGCCATGGACGAGGCCAGAGCTGTTGCGCTGCACAAACCAGTGAGTCTAGATTTGGGGAACAAGCACTAAAACAATGTTGCACTTAATCTTTTTATTTATTTATTTATCTATCTATTTATCTATCTTTTAGATGACTTTCCAGCAGATCTGCAAAAATGTTCATACAGTCAAAACCAATGGGCAACAAGTCTTTATTGAGTCACGCAACAGGCCACTACCAAGAAAAAACACCAACACAGGGACAGGTAATGCCTGAGGAAAAATAAAGCCACACTGCGGGACATACCATGTGTATTTTGCCAGGTCAAAAGAGCAACCAAACCGTACTAAAGGCTACTAAAATAAAGCATTTGAAAGACTTAATCACTTTAAACCTTGTGTTTGGATGCCCTCAGTCAAAACAAAGCAGGTACTACATCTCCATGTAAATAAACCGATGATAGATGCAGACAGCAACGCCTTTCCTGGCGAACTATGAGCATAATTACAAATGAAGTCGATCAAAATCGGGTCATTGTGAATGTTTTTTCCACAGCAGATGAAGCTAACGTTAGAATTACGATCAGCATTCATTGTTACCAATTGGGCCGTTCCACAGTGTGGCTTTTTAAAGAAATGTTTTACAGTTAAGTAGTTGAAGGTGACTCAGGTGGATATTTAATGGTTCCTATTGTCCTGCAGGTGTGGCGAGTAGCCTTCGTGCCATCAACAGTGACCCCGTGAAAAGACTGATAGCAGATATGGCCAAGCCTCCCAAAGCCCTGGCCCCTGCGCCTCTGGTACAAAAGGAAGCCACTACAGGCTACTCTTACCAGCAGATCAACTGTCTGGACAGCATCATCAGGTATGTGGACATGTCCCACCCATCGTCACATTTGACACTTGACACTTGATTGAGCATGTTTTGCTTTATGCAGGTACCTGGAGAGCTGTAACATTCCCAACACAGTTAAACGAAAGTGCGGCTCCTCTTCCTGCACTGCCTCCTCAACATCTGATGATGACAAACAACAAGAAGCTGCTGGCTCCAACAAAGGTACCAAAGCCAATAATTTTACCTGCCTAAATTAATTTATAATTTACACCAACTTGCTTCTATTTATTGTACTGATTTGCATTCTCATTTACTTATGTTCATCTGCAGGCGCATATTAATAAATCAGAATATAATGGAAAGTTACATATACGTATTGCAACGGTTTGATAACAAACTCGATTGCAAATATTTCGTAGTGAACTCGCTTTGAATTGTTCTAATGAAATATTTGTACTTTACTACTAAATTGTGGTTTATTGATATGTGCTTGTAATCCAGCTTTGACTCATAATTTGTTGCCATTTTCCTTGTAGGCCTTGTAGGGGAGCCGTCTTCACTTCCGCCGCTGACCTTAGCCACAAAAGCAGAGAGTGTAGCATCAGTAACATCGCAGTGTAGCTTCAGCAGCACCATCGTCCATGTGGGAGACAAAAAGCCTCCTGAATCTGGTGGGCATCACTGTTACTTTGGTTTACTTCATAACAGTTTGCAATTTTAATAACAAAAGGTCAATAACAAAGTGATACAGCAAACAGGTCCTCTATTGACACAGCCATATGATCAAAAAGAGGCTTGTAACAAGACCATAACAAATTATTGTCTCAAAGAAGTTAAAGTTTATTCATTTGTTTCATTGGCGAAGAAAGACGTGAGCTCAAGATTGGGCCATCCAAAACGATACAAAACAAAAGTCCAAACATTTGTTTTAAACATACAAGTGACTTTCATGTCCCAACTGTGGAGTATGTTCCACTGGGCGTCAAATTCAAGAAAGAGATACAAAGACAGACTATACTTCAACAATACTTGAAGTACTGAGTTGAATTTGTTTGTAATGAAGTATTGATCTCCTTTGCAGATATCGTTATGGAGGAGGCGCCAACGATTCCCACTCTGGCTGCTCCTAACACTGCCCCTACCCCTTCAGCTAGTTTGTTTACTCCTCCAAGCAGCAACACAATCGCTGCCCCCTTGCCCCCTCCTCCCCCCCCACCTCCTCCTCAGGCCACTCAGTCAGAGCGGGACACCCGCAGAAGTGGCAGCGGGGGCCGCCTGGGACTCACCAAGGAGGTGTTGTCTGCCCACACCCAGCAGGAGGAGCAGGCCTTTCTCGATCGCTTCAAAGATCTCAGCAAACTGCGAGTGTTTGACCAGACCACATCTTCCACTGTGCACTGTCCCACCCCAGCCACCAACCCCCTGTCCAGAGGTAACCTGGGCACATCAGCCCAAAAAGTGTTCAAGTCATATTCAGTTACAAGGGGAGTGGTCTAGTCATGTTTTGCATTCTTTGTCTTTAGGTGTGCGTTGTTCCCGTGACTACCCGTCTGCCGGGGGAAGTACTGGTCATCGTCGTGGTCGTGGGGGAAAGAGGCTGAAACACCAGGAGTCCTCCGACCAGCATAGTTCTATGGGGAGCCACAGAGACCTCAGGCCTATGCCCATGACCATCCCTCTGGGCCCCCCCACTACCTCCTCTTCTTGGCCTTCTGTCGGCTCCCAGGCCAGCATTCCCTCAGCCCCATTTCCTCCTGGGATGCTTCCAGTGTACCCCATCTACCCTCCACTCGCACAGCCACTGCCTGTGTCTGATCCAACACGATTCCCCCCGACTCCTATGGTTCCTCCTATGATGGCGCTGGTGCTGCCTAACTACATGTTCCCTCAGATGGGACAGGTGGGACAGGTTGGTCATGTGGGACAGATGGGACAGATGGGACAGATGGGAGCACCCATGTCCCAGCCAGGGCCCACTGCAGGACACTTTTTTAATCCTAACTTTGCGTACCCAGGCCCCACTCCAATTCCTGGGTCAAGTGCCGTTTCTAACCCTCTTCCTATACCTGGTACTGGTGCTCCCTCTCGCAGCAGCACCCCCCAGTCTTACAGCCACACCCCCGCTGAGCATGAAGGGGCGGAGTCCCCTCTGTTCCAATCACGATGCTCATCCCCCCTCAACCTGCTGCAGCTGGAAGAGTCCCCCAGTAACAGACTGGAGGTGGGCACAGCGCTGGCAGGGTCACAGCAAACCCCTCCCTCTGCACAGGGAGGGACCCCTGGAGCACAGAGCACTTCCAACCAGAGGAGTGTCGAGGGCATCTCCAAAGAGAATGAAAATGTAAGACTTTGCTCTGAATTAAACACAGGTAATTTCTATACGTGTCAAAGTGTAAGCCTCTAAAACTGTATTACTCTTCAGGGTGAGGCCAATGATTCCAACCAAGACGCCATGTCAACTTCCAGTGACCTGCTGGACCTGTTGCTACAGGAGGACTCTCGCTCCGGGACGGGGTCTGCCGCCTCAGGATCAGGATCTTCCGGGACGCGCTCCTCCGGCTCTGGCTCTGGCTCCAACGGCTTCAGCTCATCCGGCACCGGCTGCACAAGTCAGTTACCACTCCCCCAGATAAAACAATTCCCCCTCAGACAAAACACTTACCCCTTTCTTTCATTTATTGTCAGCAGGCAGCAGCCAGGGCACCCACACCAGCAAATACTTTGGCAGCATTGACTCCTCTGAGAATGATCACTCTCGCAAACAGCCAGCAGGGGGCAGCAGCAGTGCTGGAGGAGATGGAGAAGAGCAGTTCATCAAGTGTGTCCTGCAAGACCCAATATGGCTGCTCATGGCCAACACCAATGACAAGGTGATGATGACCTACCAGCTGCCTGTCAGGTAAGACACGGGACTTCCCACTGTCTGTTATTAGCTTGCCAGTTTCCGAAGGCTAGCTGCTCATGGTATGATTGTGTGTGCATTAGGGACAGGGAAACAGTGCTGCGTGAAGACCGCGAAGCTCTCAGAAACATGCAGAAACAGCAGCCGCGCTTCACAGACGAACAGAAGAGAGAGCTGAGTCAAGTGCACCCCTGGATCCACACAGGACGCCTGCCGCGGGCCATCAACATCTCTGTGAGTATACATGCCTCTGCCGGCCGGGCCACGTGTTTCATTCAGATGACACTGACTGGTGTCTGTTTCACAGGGCTGCACCGGCTGTAAGTCTCCCCCCTCTGTGCTCCCCACTGAGCCGTTCGATGTCGAGATTCATGAGATGGAGCTGTGCAATGTGCTGAAGTCTGAGGAGCGTGATCCTGGAAAGGGCGAGAAAAATCGAGAGACAATCATGGACATGCCTCACCAAGAGGAGGAGGAGGACCAAGACACGGTGCAAAATACAGAAAAATCAGCATTAGCAGACGCTACAGAACATAACAGGACTATCTCCAACAGTAATGATGAGAAAACAGAGACTGCTGCCGCAGAGTCTCACATGGTTCTGTAGGAGAGTCCCATCTTTGCTATTATGATGTCCCAGGACAGACCCAAACCAGCCTCACCAGGACACCAGGACTCCACACTGGGCTGCATTTGGACATGATCAGGGCATTCTTGTATTAAACAGTTGTTTACTGTCTGACTGAGGGGCCATCTCAAAAGATTGAGCATAAAATGCCTTGGAAAGCACAGACTATCAGTGTTGAAGAGTGAATAAGGACTTTCCCTCATTTGACCTCATTGACTGGGCACATTTATTGTCTGTAAAATAAGAATAAGATGGGGACTAAATGGGAATTTACTTTTACATAAATACTCTTGCTCACTCTGTTCTCATCAACATATAATTCATCCATGAATCTGCTCAGCTCTTCAACTTCTGGCTGTTGTTGAATATTGCTCCAGCTGATTGTGGCACTGTGCCCCAACAAAAAAAAGCACTTGGAAAAAAAAAAAATGTACAGTGAATCGTGTTTGACTTTATTTTATAAAAATGTATACTATTTTTATACTTTGTTCCACTGCTAACAGGAAATTGTCTCACATACAGTGATGTTCTATGATTTTTGCATTAGAAAAACCATCACATCTGTAATCAAAGCCATGTTCTTGCTGCTTTGAGTCATGTACAGTTATAAAGGTGAGGACGTGTCGGCTTTCACCCTGACAGCACCATGGACGCTACGAAGCCAACCGTGGGACAGTTTTGGTGCCTGTCCTTGATCAAAATGGACATTATAAATGATGGGTGCGGAACATTCTCTTCAATCTTTCCTCTTTGTGACACTTAACTTGGTCATGTGGTCCCCTATGCTTTCCGGCGTCCCGTGATGTCTGCACCACTTTCGTAATATTTTGTGAAATTGTTTGTACGAAAAAATAAAATGAACAAAAGACCTTACTGTGCAGCAAGTTTCATGATTGCGTTTCCTTGGGTTTATTTCTGTTGGTGTTTTGCAACTGTCGGCGTGGAGACACAAAGCGAGCGAATCTGGGCAGCTATTTGTGAGCCGAACCACAGGCTGCTTCTGTTGGAACTGTGGGTTGAGCCGGAGTGGTCACCGCAGCCCAAAAAGACAATGGCATGCCTGGGTGTACACAAAGCTGCTGAAGCGACTTTGGATCATTGATGATTATAGGGATTACACAATCATTTTTTTAAATACAATAGCTTTTTATGTGGAGCTGTTGTTAAAAAAAAAAATCATGTTCTAAAGCTTCTACCAAGTGTTAGCATACACCCAGTCACTAGCTTTAGCGATATATACCCCCAGGGGTTATAGTTGCGGCGCGAATGTAGAGCACTGTGTCAGCTTCAGCCTCATGACATCAACTCTTGGCTCCGTCAATTTACTGAATTTCCCTCCCCACTATTCATCCCCTTTCACTCAATACTGCCCTGTCCAATAGAGCATGCAGGGCGACCATCTTTAAAGCCACACTGCAGAACATTTCAGGTTATAAGCTGCTAGCTAAAGTGTGGTAAAATTCTAAACACGTCTGCAATACAAACAGTGTCTAAATGTATTAAAGGGGGGGTATTATGTAAAATCGACTTTTTCAAGCTTTATATCATGTTATGTCATTCCCTCATTAAATACATGCCTGGAGTGTTGCCTTGGCTCATTCACATATTTTTGAGTAATCAGTAAGACGGCAGCCATTTTAGGTGTAGCTATGCCTCAGTCCTCCTAGGAACGCCCCCACCTCCTGGAGACGCCTCTGGACCTTTTGTCACCAGCCAAGCCACCAACCACTGCTCCTCAGCTCAGCAGAGCCCCCTCCCCGCACAGTAGTGTTGTTTAGATGCCACAGCAGTGTGCTGAAGGGGGCGTGTCGGAAAGCTTCTTAAAGAGACAGAGGCCTATTTCAAGACGTTCAGTTCAGCCATTTTGAGAGAGCAATTTTATTCAAGGCAGTTATTTTAATTTACTGCATATACAGACCAACAGAAGGTTACGTCATCATTGTAGTATGCTATAGACTGGTGCTATGTGATTGAAAAAAGCATAATACCCCCTCTTTAAAAGCATTGTCATAGTGACTCATTTGGAAATGGACCTAATGTACTGTCTGTAGTTACACCTTTTTGACAATCAAAAAGCAGCTACGTTTCCATGGAGATGAGCTGGTGACGCTCCGCCCACAGCAGAGTGCCGAGTCAGGTCTGAAGAGAGACGAGCCGCTCACAGGAAAAACGCATCATGTTAGAGGTTTGCTTTTTGCTTTCTTTCTTTCTTTCTTTACCAATAAAACACCCGTTATACAAAATACATACTTTTGGTGGAATGTTACACAATGTGGCTTTAAAGGAACAGATTCCACAGCTTAACCCTATGTTATGTTGACTGTTGGACAATAGAATGTACATATTACTGATACTGGCGTCAGGTAAGCGTACACACAGTTAACCGACCTCAAGTTCATGTGTACTGCCACCCCCTGCGTGAGTGACCCCGCCCCTTTGCCACGCTCCCCCACGCCTCTCCTTGGATCTCTCCAGGCTCCCTCACTCCCTCCTTCTCTCCCTCCTAGCGTCTGAGGAACAGCACCATGGAGTTCGGGGTGTGGGACATCTGCTGGTTTCTCTTTCTGACCCTAGGATGGACCAAGGCTCAAAATCAAACTAATACCAGGTAAATTTGTTGCTAAAAACAATTCAATCTTCAAGCTTTCTGCCAAGGAGCACTTTCACATCTTACCTGCTGCACGTGTCAAGACACTTCTTAAAGCTGGGGTACCTGATTTTTTTGGTGTTGTAGAATACATTTATTTAGTATGTTGTAAACACAGCAAAACACAGACCTTGTTGTATTGTCTTCACCTACAGTGTTATTGAGCAATGGATGATAGAAGTCTAATCTAAATGAGTGGAATTTATCTTGGGGGTGCTGCTTCACTTTGTCACCACTCAATGCTGTATATGGGTGTGAAATGTGCATATAAATACATTCTTTGAACAATTTGAATACACCGGAGGGACTGTGAGAGCTAGAAACAAGTTTGGGCCAAAACAAAAAATGTCACGGTTTGAACAGGAAAAATCAGGTATCCCAGCTTCAAACAGGGATTTGCTATAGTTTGTTTATCTATGCTGGTAGCTGTCTAGCCACTGAAAGCACACTAGGAATTAAGAGGTTGCTCTGTTGAG
Source organism: Neogobius melanostomus (assembly GCA_007210695.1). Lineage (NCBI taxonomy): Eukaryota > Metazoa > Chordata > Actinopteri > Gobiiformes > Gobiidae > Neogobius > Neogobius melanostomus. Next base: position 6,185,782 of record VHKM01000042.1, read on the forward strand.
AAAATGTGGTTGGCATCCCCCAAACAAAAAAAATGTCTGTGGACATTTTTGAGGGCAATATAAATGATTAATATAAATCAATTGTCACTAAGGCTGTGTGAGGCTTGTATATATATTGTTTACTCGCTCGGGATGTAAATTCATTTGAGGGACAAACACATGCTTGTGGGCTTTCCATTTCCAAGACGGAAGGGCCATTTGCGGTCGTCGCATTCCAGTGTAAAATGATCAAAACAAAAGTACATAGTCAAAACTTCTGACAAGAGGAATGAAGCAATAAAAGTGTGCTGTAGGTTATGTTTCAAGTGAGTTACAAAGTTACAAAGAGGAAAATTTCAATTAAACAAGGGAAGGAGACTTGGTGCTTCTAAATGAAATGTTTGGGAAAGTTTGGCTCTTTGATCTGTGTTTATCTGAGTGGGTGTGTGTCACCAGATGCCATGTGTGACCAATGCTGTAGTGCCATTCATTATTCTACTTTCTTGAGGCACACTTTAAGAAGAAAATTCATGGTATTTTATGTATATTGGCAGTTTTTAGGGTTTACTTTGACCAAGTTATGAAAAACAGCGTCCAGGAAAGTTGAACAGAGGCTGCCTGTCCCGGTGCGGTTTGCAGCGTGTATGTCCCACTGCATGTGTGCACAGCCCCTCATTACTCTGTATAGTTACATAAGCAACCTGCATATTCATGTGTTTGACTCTACATTTACTGCTGTAACTAATAGTGACTTCTGGTTTTGCTTTAGGCCAGATTTTAACTGTGGAGGACATTTGGTGACAGATTCGGGCATCGTGGCCAGTGAGGGCTTCCCCAGCCACTACAAACCCAACAGCAAATGCATCTGGTACATCACTGTGAGTCCAGAGGAATGATGCATGTCAAATGTAGGAACCAACATAAACGGATCAAATGAAAGTCAATAGGACTTGAGTTATTCTCATGAACGTTATCAATCCCATGATCTATGTTAATGTCCTCTTAACCCCCACCGGAACTGAGCACATTTTCTCCAGTTTGGCTTTACCCAAATCTAAAAGCTTCTTGGGAAAAAAACGTCAGAAGGGAGACAAAAAATGAGAAGAAAACAAGGATGAAAATTATGATGAAAAATCGTCAAAAAAGAGACAAAAATGCAACAAAAAAGTAACAAAGAGTGGCAAAAATGAGAAGTGAAAAATTACGACAACATGGCAACAGCGTGAAGAAAAAGATCAGTTTTGTGGGTCTTAGCTTTCAAATGAGGCGTTACTCTGGCCTATAGGCAAAGAGGAGAGAATGCATCTGGTTTAGGCGGGTGGTAAGAGATTAATGTGTCATGTTTCACGCTTACTTATTAAATGTGGTAAGATACGCCTTCTGTAGCTATAACTGCCTTGGGGCAGGCCTCACCAACCATTATCACTTCATACATCATTCATATACAGTGATGGGAGTTTTGCACAAGGACATTACCGCAGGGCTGGGATCAAACTGTCAAACTTCCAGTTTTAAGAAAATTGTTAAGTGTATAATCACAATTAAGAAATAACATAATGGTCTGCAATGCTATTCATCCAAGTAGAGGACAACGTCCATGCGAAAAACATTGAATAAAATACTTCTCCATCTTCCGGTTGTTTACTTCTAGCCCTAGTATTATCAGTAATCAGTGCCTCTGTCACTAGAATTCAAACTACTCACTGCATCTATAACTTTAGACTGGCTTTGCGCAATCCTAAAACTTCTCAGCAGGCGCTGTGGGGTTGATAAGGAATTTCTTGCAACCTCAACCCACAATGCCTGCCCCAATAAAATGCCACTGACACCCTCCATTGATGACAGCCTCAGAGAGGAGTTGGTCTGCCACTCGCACCTCCAGTTTATATTAAAGTTTCTACAGATGAGCAGACTATTAATTTTTTCATAATGCTCATATTCTACATATTTTATCATAATGCTCATAATGCTTAGCTTGAACGTAGCTGTAGGGTAAGAAAAATATTCACTGAATGAATAATAATAATATGTCCTTCACCCCAGGTGCCCGAGAGTCACGTGGTCATGCTCTCTTTTCGCCTCTTTGACATCGAGGCGGACCCCACGTGCCGCTACGACTACCTGGACGTGTACAACGGTCACACCCGCCTTGTGCAGAAGTTGGGCCGCTTATGTGGGACCTTTCGGCCCGGAGCGCTTATCTCCACCTCCAACACCATGATGCTGGAGATGGTGTCTGATGATGCTACCTCTGGACGAGGGTTCCTGGCCTATTTCAGCGCTGGCAAGCCACACGTGGAAGGTTTGGGGGATGATTATTAAAATATAGAACTAAAAAGGCCTACAGTACAAGTTTGTTAGATGTTATGATCTGTTTCAGGGGATAAGAGGTAAAGATGTATGTAAGATATGTGCGATAGTCATAAACGGTGGTGACCAGCTGCTCCTATTGGAGACCAACATGTCATCGAACTACACACATGTTTAACAGCAGTGCACTTACTGTACCAGACACCAATATTCTGATCACATTTTGGATTCATGAGAATCAATTAAACACTGAATAAAAGGCCATTATTTGGAGAAAAAAAAAAATCACCAAATAAATAGAATAACATACAAGCATTTATTAAATTACACATATTTGTATTGTTGAAAATACCTATAAAATGAACAAACATGTGAGTTTGCGGTGAGCGGCTCACCTCTCCTCAAACCTGACTGTAACTTTACTGAGAGCGGGACATCTCCTGTTCATCTCCATGGAGATGTTGGCTAAAGCCAGTCAAATATGAGATTTATAGGTTAGGTCCTCATCCAAATCATTCTTTGATCATCCACTGCAAAAATAACATTTTCTGTCTAGCTGACATTAGGAGCATGTTTTGTATAGCTGGCAACGGTGTCATCCAAAATGTTGCACAGTGTGCCTTTAAAAATGATGACGTTTGGTCTATAGACGTGATTACGTCTTTCCCCCCCAGATTGGTGCCCCCACTCGGCGGGTTGTGATGCTAGAATGTAACCGATAAGCCCAGAGCTTGGCCTCATGGTGTGTCATGTCTGTCCTTTCTATTGTTGAAATGATTCCTTATAACTGAATTACTGTTGTCTCACAGAGAACCAGTTCTGTGGAGGCCGACTCACCAAAGAACAAGGCTCTGTGAAAACCCCCAACTGGCCTAACTCCGATTACCCAGCAGGCATCAGCTGCTCCTGGCACATCACCGTGGAGCCCAGCAACGTCAGGCTACAGTTTACATCTTTGCTGTCATAATGATGCATTTATAATAATACTATAATCATTTAATAGCATTAGCCTTTGGTGTACATCAGGTGTGTTGACTGAGGTTTGATTTGAAGAAAAGGGCAGGCTGTATGTAGTGGTGAAGGGGCCAATTTCAGGGAAAACCTGACAAATTTGAAAATGAAAGCGTTCATTGAGAGGCAGAGGTGTGTTCATGCAAACAGCCTAGAGATTTGAGAGTGAGGATATGAGAAAGGGGGCAGGACTCAACAGCAACTAAATGCCTTTCTTTATGTAAGAAACCAGCTCCTTTTCTGGATGAAAAAGAAAATCACCTCAGTCGGCAAACCTTTGAATTGAAGAAATGGCATCATCATATGATGTTTGCGATAATATATCTGTTCTGTTTATCTTATGCAGGTGATTGAGGTTAAGTTTGAGAAGCTCGATTTGGAGCCTGATACGTATTGTCGATATGACTATGTGGCACTGTTCAACGGCGGCGAGAGAGACGACTCGAGAAGAATCGGCAAATTCTGTGGAGATACTGTCCCGGGGTAAGCACTGCACTACGTAAACTCTATTTCGCATGCAATTTAACAAAGCTAATGAGAGTATGATATTTTAACTGCGCACATTTTTATACATACAGTAGTTGTACCATTATAAGTCTTAAACTGTGACTCCCTGCAAGTTGATCCTCATAAACCATACCACAGCATGCAGATCACTTTTGACATCCACCTGTCTGATTTTTAACAGAACCATAATAACCAATGGAAACGAGCTCCTGGTGCAGTTTGTGTCTGACCTCAGCGTGACAGCGGACGGTTTCATGGCCCTCTACAACAGCGTGCCCCGGGGTTCCCGCAGACCCACCGCTGGGGGGACTACATCTTCCGCTCCCCCACCTCCACCTCCAACTCCGCTCCCAAACCCACCCTCAAGCCCACCCCCAAGCGCACCCCCAAGACCACCCCCAAGCCCAAGCCCACCAAGCCGACCAGACCTGCCCGACCTACTCCTAAACCAAAACCAGGAATTAAACCTATCGTTAAACCAGTGAAGCCCAAAGTGACCCTGCCTTTGAAGCCTCCTCCTCGCAAACCTACCCCGAAACCAGGAGTGAAACCGACCGCCAAACCCAAACCAACCAGACCCTCTCCCCCGGTGGTAAAGAAGCCTCTGAGAAAACCCGTGGTGAAACCTGGAGTCAAAGCCACACCGAAACCAAAGATCATCAAACTGACGCCGAAACCGAGTGTCAAAGCTAAGCCGACCAAAAGACCCGTCAAGCCCGTGATAAAACCAGCCATTAAACCAGTCAAACCTACGACTAGAGCCGGACTGAAGCCCACGGCCAAACCAAAGGTGAAGCCCAAGGTGACCCCCAAACCAGGAGTCAGCAAGACAGTGATCAAGACACCCGCGGTCAGCAGGAAACGTGAGTAACACTCGAGGCCTATCATTGGGGCGTGAACTTCGTGGAGCAGGTTGTTGAGTCTGTTTCCACCTATGCCAAAAGTCAGGAGGTTGGCGTCTTTACTTTCCACCGCAGCGCTACGGGATCAGTTGTTTGGAAGGTTTTCTCTGCTGACGGACCCTCTCACCAGGAAACCTACAGAACAATTGATCCTGGAGCATGATTGTAGAGGCCGCTGTGATGGAAAGTAAAGGCGCCATGCTGACCACTCATACAGCCGCTGGGTCACTACAAGGTCAAACATTTGTTTTCTCACATAAAAAGTTGCATAATGCACCTTTAACATTCGTAGAGGATTGAAAATGGAACTGCTAAACAAGAATCACATCCATTTCATTCAGAACATGTTCGTAGAGGTCTGAACTACATGGAGGGCGGATTTTGAAGATCGGATATAGATGTTTGCAAAGAGTATTGCACTTACTAAATAACCATTCAAATTGCAATTTCGATTTAATTGGGACACATTTTGCAACTATTATAGATATAGGCCTATTATTTCATTCATATTTTGTTGATGATAGGGAGCACCAAAAACTCCACATAAAAAAAAAACTTACTGATATTTTTCGAATGTAAAGAGCCTGTTTCTGTATTTACAGCATTACCACTGAACCCGCTCTGCACACAGAGCTGTAAGAGGTCAGGAACTCTTCAGTCCAGCTTCTGCCCGCATGACTTTGGTGAGTGCTAGAAGATTCAAGAAACAATCAGGATTATCAGCTTTTACTTTGTTCTCATCACCACTTGTTTCCATGTAGTCATCACCGGTAAAGTTACGTCTATAAGTGTGGGTCCGCGAGGCTCTGCCACAGTGGAAGTGTTCGTCATAAAGGGTTTTAAAACTGGGCGACTGAATATCAGTAGGTCAGGCCCCATCATGTCGGTCACTCTGAACTCCACCTGCAAGAGGTGTCCAGGGCTCATCAAAGGTACAATGTCTTATTTCAGTTTTTAATACCTGAACACCTCAGGGATTAGATTAATGTTTTTGTTTTTTTTGGCTTGTCCTGCAGGGCGTAATTACGTGTTAATGGGGAAAGTGGACGCACAGGGAAACGGGCAGCTGACGCCGTCGAGCTTCACCCTCCTTTACAAACCCATTCACGCCAAAGCACTGGTCAATCTGAGCCGCAAGCAGTGCTGACCTCACGGCTCCGCCCACCAATCGCAACGGCCGCCGTCACTTCAGAGGGGAATGTAATAAACAAGAGACCAAACACATGTATTTTTTACACATTTTACTGAACATTTTTTATATACATTTGACTATAATTTCACTTTTGTTATGTTTTTGCCTGTAAATTATAATTGTTATTTTTAAGTCAGAAAATAAACTTCATAGTACTGGTAAGTCTGTTATATTATATTTTATATGAGCAACAGAGGACGTAGCAAAATAGAGGGATAAAGTAGCTGACAATGGTGCTCCAGAAGGCAAACAGGTAGCATGTCTTGTGACAGTACAAAGCGGTGCTGGTTTGATTGTAGCTGGGTTCATAGATGGAAAATGGAAAATGGAAAAATGTTACCTAGGTGGAAAATACACATTGTGAACGTTGGACAATTTTGTTTTATTTACGTGTTTTATGTCAAAGTTTACCTGCAATAAACCAGCCGAAAGAGAACTTCCAAACCTCCCTTTGCCCAATCTGGTAGATCAGGGTTGGCAGCCAGCACTGTTGAGAGGATTCCCATCACCAACAAATATATAGGGATGAGTGGCTCCCGCGGCCAATCATACAGATACAATGCCCCTAGAAGAGATAAACTTGCATAAATGCTGTACAAACAAAAGTTGACAATTATCTTACCTATTACAATTTGGGCAATGGAAAAGGCACTCTTAATCAGTCTCGAGCAACCTGAAAAAAATAAAATAAATTAAATTAATTGTTACATAAACACATGAATGAACTAACCTTTACATTCGGATCCGGGTGACGATGTTGTAGACATGGACTCGCCATCATGCTCTTGTGATGTAACGGTTACCCAGTGTTGCCTCAGATTACTTGAAAAAGTAATATATTACTGATTACTGATTACTCCTTTGAAAAGTAACGTAGTTACTTTACTGATTACTTAATTTTAAAAGTAACATTACAAGTTACTTTATTAGTTACATTCAGATGCTGCCGACAACATCTCCACCGCCTCAACACACTAATGACAAACCCTTTTACCAACACACTTTCTTGGAAGTGCATTTAACAGTAACAAAGCTGACGCAGACTCAGAAAGTGATGTATTTCCATCTCTCTCCCCGACCAGTGTTAGTGTTTTTAGGTTGAAAACGTGACGTTATGTTACGTCACTCGTCGAGATGCAAAAATTATTTATTTTTTTTCCAAAGGAAATTGACAAAATAGTAACTCAGTGATTTGGAAATGTAACTTAAATCTGATTACTTGTTTGGAAATAGTAAGATTAGTGAGATTACTAGTTACTGAAAAAAAGTAATCCGATTACAGTAATCCGTTACATTACTGCTGTTACCCTATAAACAGCATCAACATGTGACAAAACAGAACAAATCTGGCACGTTTTCAAGAATTTATAGTGGGCAGAGGCTGGTGCTCTAGTTCTAAAAGTCTCCAAATTACATTGTTTAATCAAATTTCCTTTTTCATTTGCACTACTGCCTCACGTACAGACAAGGGCCATACCGCCTTTGCTGGGCCCAACCCCGTCAGATCTTGGAAGCTAATCAGGGAAGGGCCTGGTCGGTACTTGGATGGCAGACCGTTTGGGAACACCAGGAAGCCTGGGGTGACTGGAGTGAGTGAGTGGTGGTTGGTGGGGCTGATGGCACAGACTGGTTGCCTTGCTTCCGTCAGTGTACCCCAGGGCAGCTGTGGCTACAACAGCAGCTTACCACCACAGAGTATGGAGTGAATGAATAATCACGACAGTATAGCGCTTTGAGAAACTTGTTCAGGCTGTAAAGCACATTACAAGTGTAAGGCATTATTATTATTAGATTTAAACACCTTTTCAAACACTATCTTACAGTTGCTAAAAGACTATGTTGATGATTAAGATGAACACACTTCAAGATACTCACTTATAGTCCATAGTTCTTACTAGTTTTTCAGGTTAAAGAAAACTATTTTTCCTTATAGTGAAGTTTACACAATGTGTCCGTTGAATTATAACTGAGCATAGCATTGTTTAAATCTTTTATTTATTTTAAGGAACAAGAAGCATGACAGTTATAACAATTTCAGGTTTCATTAATGAGTTTAATGTCTTGTAAATCTGCGGTGAATTTAACAAAAAGCTATAGAGCTCAACTGCATTGTATACTGTTCTGTGTATAATTTTCTATGAGTTTGTATGATCATTAAAATATATATATTTAAACAAAATCAGGTGCTATGGAGACCTCTAGTGGATTTTACAAGAATCACATACACATGTTTGTATATTTTAAAGACTAATTCGTCACATTTCACATCACCATGATTTGCAGCAATTATTTGTGCTTCGGTAATTAAATTTCCCTTTCATTGTTTGCTATCAAAAACATCTGGTATAAGGCCTTAAAGAATAAACAATGTCACTTCTCTCCAAAAGGATTCAATAATGAATAAAAACATATCTTTCAGAGTTGTCTGATGTTACAGAAATGTGAAAATGTAAAATGTACTTCCTCTATGGGACACAATCATCATCGGAGAAATGTAGATTCCTCGATGTGCCTCATACTTTGGTGAGAGAAGGATAGCAGCGATGGTCTCAGTCGTCCGGGTCAGCGCGGCCACACAGCAAGAAGCAGAAAAGGACACAGAATCCTCCGACCAGGAAGGCCATCAGCAAGATGTAAAACAGGGTGATGGTCCAGAAGGCAAACAGGTAAACAGTCTTATGGCAGTAAATGTCAGCGGTGGTGGCGTTGTTCACATAGATGGGCTCATAAATCCTGTAGACCCACACATTACCTGGAGGAGGAGAAGGTTTAGAGTTTAACTTGAGTGCTAAAAACACTTATTGGTTGTAACTTTATTCTCCACATATTTATTTGTACTTGAGTGGGTCTACTGAACATAAGGGATTGATTAAGTGATAGGCTTTTTCCAGCATTTGTCAAAAGTAAAATAATAAAATTATAGGTTTATAAATAACTCACCAGCAATGAACCAACAGAAGACAAAAGCGGACACCAGGGAGTTCCAGCCAGTGCAAAGCCTGTGGAGGAAGTTGGTGGAGCCTTCTTTGGGCTGTGCACAGGGCAGACAGGACAGCAAGGTCAGCAAGAGGCTAAACGACCCCATCACCACCAGGTAGATGGGGATGTAGTGCTCCCGGGGGCACTCATTCAAGTACGCTGCACCTGTGTTCGAGAGAAAAGATTCAAACCAGTTTTCAATTGTTAAAGTTGCTTAAAATATGCTTTTACATCAGAGCAAGTCGCAACCAGAAATGAGGGTGATACAAGGTGCCATAGGACACATGGCAGGCAAGTGTAGAGGCTCAGGTGTTCATTAAAAAGAGGCAACACTACCTAATCAAAACTGAAATGAGGGCTACTGTACCCCCACTTTTGTGCCAACACATACATTATGCTAAGGTGAAGTTAAAAAGAATTAGGAACATTAATGAAATATTACAAATGAAGATTCACAGACAGTACATACTTCATACTCTTTAAATAGTTATTATTTAATTAAAAGGCTCTTAGCCCAAACGTTTCGACTCTAAAAGCCCACACATGCAACAGACAGGAAGAATGCTGTTCTTCCCCTTACCAATAGCTATTTGTGCCACAGGCAAGATGCTGACAACGGCTTTACTGCATACTGAAAGAAAAACAAACATGTGTGAAACTGTGAGCATTATGAAGTTGCCAAATAACTCAGATGTCTTACTCATGTCTTACATTGTACATGTTGTGGGGGTTTAGGAGCCTTCTTGACACGTTGTATTAAAGCACTCATTGTCACACAGGGCACACACACTGGAAGCAAAACCAAAAGATACAGGAGAACAGTAAAAATAAAGAACACACATTTTCATTTCAGTGGTACAGAATAAAAGCTACAAAGTTCTTAATTGACATAATCATTTCAACTGTTTATTTAAATAGGTTGCAACAGATAATATAAAATGCAATAGGCTATTTGTAGCTCACTTCTTTTTATTTACAGCGTGTGTCATTGTTTGGACTTTTGACTGAAATATTAGAGATGGATCTTCAAATACCTCACGAATTATTCACAATAATTGGACAAATAACAATTCTTAAACTTAATAAAGTTTTGTTTGAGGGCAGTAGTAATGTTTACAAGCACTGTGCTACAGTGCATCCGGAAAGTATTCACAGCGCTTCACTTTTTGTTATGTTACAGCCTTATTCCAAATTGATTCAATCCATTTTTCCCCTCAAAATTCTACACATCTACACGTCTGGCCACTCTACCATACAGGCCTGATTTGTGGATTGCTGCAGAGATGTTTTTTTATTTAGCACTTTAGAGTAGCCATTTATAGGGGGGGGGGGGGGGGGGGGGGGAGAACATAAATAGCATCCATTCGGATGTATGAATATACAAAACAAACAAATAAATGATAATAGCATGTGCATGGGAGAGGTAGAAGCCAAGTAGGCTTATAACACCACTCCCAGTAAACAATGAAATAAGAATCAGAGCAACTTCAACCCACGCCGGGTTACTACATACTCAAAATACCAAGTCACATACAAATATAACGTGTCAAGTATACAAAACTCATACAATCATTTCCTTTGAGTCATTTGCTCTGTACTCAGCACAAATACTCAGCCATTAATTCCTGTTTTAGTTTGTTTTATACATGTATAATGTGGTGGAGAGAAGGTTCTCCTCTCTCCACAGAGGCACGCTGGCGCTCTGACAGAGTGACCATGGGGTTCTTAAGGCCTGTTCATACTCCACAAGATGCAAGAACTTTTTTCTCGCACCCAGAGCTCCGAGAACAAAATGAAGTCATTTTGTTCTCGGCGCTCCTGTTCGGCAGTTCTTTCACGTTGTTCTTGACACCTGAGCTGAGCAGAACTTTGTTCTGCAGGGCTGCGAGAACTCTTGCTGTGATTTGCTGGATGTTTAGTGGGCGGGGTTATTTCTGTAATTCCTTGATTATTTTGGCTGCCGAAAAAGGGGGCGTGGCAGTTCGGCAGCAACACGTCTTGTGGAGTATGAAATGTCAGAGCCCAGACGAACTTTGTTCTTGTTGCCTCAAGAACAAGAACAAAATTCTCGCGTCTTGTGGAGTATGAACAGGCCTTTAGTCACCTCCCAAGGCCCTTCTCCCCCGATCGCTCAGTTTAGATGGCCGGCCAGCTCTAGGAAGAGTCCTGGTGGTTCCAAACTTCTTCCATTTACGGATGATGGAGGCCACTGTGCTCATTGGGACCTTCAAAGCAGCAGACATTTTTCTGTACCCTTCCCCAGACTTGTGCCTCGAGACAATCCTGTTTCGGAGGTCTACGGACAATTCCTTTGACTTCATGCTTGGTTCGTGCTCTGGCATGCACTGTCAACTGTGGGACCTTATATAGACAGGTGTGTGCCTTTCCAAATCATGTCCAATCAACTTCATTTACCACAGGTGGACTCCAATGAAGCTGTAGAACCATCTCAAGGATGATCAGTGGAAATGGGATGCACCTGAGCTCAAGTTTGAGCTTCATGGCAAAGGCTGTGAATACTTATGTACATGTGATTTTTTGTTTTCTATTTGTAATACATTTGCAAAAATCTCAAACTTTTTTTCACGTTGTCATTATGGGGTGTTATGTGTAGAATTTTGAGGGGAAATGGATTGAATCAATTTTGGCATAAGGCTGAAGCGCTGTGAATACTTTCCGGATGCACTGTATATAGGCACAAAGGAATTCTGTGTGTGCAAAGAGTGACTGCATTCCCACCAAGCCAGTCCGACCAAATAGACAGGAAGGGTTCCGGTTTCTACGATTTCAAAACACTACGTGTGTACTAAGTAAATGCGCGCTGATTTAGTCAACTGTCAGGCTTATTTCATTAAATACAAGTTTAGATTAACGTACTTCCAGGACATGCAAGTTACAAAAAGGATACAGTGAAACAATGTAGAGCCACGTGAAGTCATTGACTGATTAGATCTCTGTAAACTCCAAAAGGTAACATTTACGCAATAAAACATTGTCCGTATACCATCTATCACCAACAAATCCAAGATTTTACTTGATTAAATGCTATTTTGTCCCCGTTTTGTTGATTTGCGCCTTACCTGTGCGTATGAAGATTTCCTCACTTCACCTCTCCAGCTGCCTCTGCACCTTTTGTAGCACTACAGCGCACCGCGCCCAGAGTGCGTTGGTGAGGTCACGTGATCGGTGTTGTCTCAAGTTTGCATATGACAGACCACTACAGCACATACTTTGAAGTACCAAAATGTAAATGTCTGGTTACCCGGTTTGAAGGCTTTAATATGATGCAAGACAAAGCATGAAGGCTACCCATATTATAACTAGTAAAGTTTAAACTTTACGGCTTAGCAGATTCTTGATAAACAAATTCTTTCAAATGCCACAGAGTGGAAAGCTGATAGGGATTTGACCAGTATTTTTTATCTAGCATATGCTTAGTCATATTCAAACAGAGCTCCAACCTTTACTAAAGGATGATTATTTATTTTAATGTTCAGTGTGTGAATCTGCAAAAATAGCAGCCAAATAACTAAATGGAGAGGAGAATATAAAATATCCCCAAGATTACACCCAGTGTAGATTTTTATTTTGCATGTTTTAAGAAAACAAAAATAAAAATTACAAAATGACACAATCACATTCTATAACATTAAAGGCAACATTATAACAGTTATTTTGGTAAATAGCCACACACTGATAGCTTTTGGCTTTTATCATTGATTTCAATGGAAAGGCTTGAACAACATCCACATATTGATCTGACCAGCAGATCAACTGTAGGAGCTATTTGTCAGTTGTTGTTGTTTTGTGTGTGTGTGTGTGTGTGTGTGTGTGTGTGTGTGTGTGTGTGTGCGTGTGTGTGTTTGCGTGTGTGTGTTTTGTTAGAATTCAGTTGATTTCTTAGTTCATTTACAAAAGTTTTTGTAAAATGTAATTTATTTCTATAGCGTTTTGTTCGCTTTTTTACATTAATGTTTAAGGCACTATACAACTTTGCATTATTTTTTATTTTATTGTCATTTTTTGTGGCTATGTTCACATGGCATGACTCGCAGCTAAGCCACATAAGCCTTCTACTACTAATGTTCGTTCACTGAAGAATAAGACGGATTATATTCATCTGCTACACTCTTCCTATATGATGGTGAAAGACTATTGTGGAGCGAAGGGTGTGGAGTGAGTGAAGGGAGCCAAGGAGGAAGAGGAAGGAGGAGGTGGAGGAGCTGACCAGTGCAGGACACCACGCTCTGACACAGGGACATACCCAGGAGGCACTGCACCATTTCAGAGGAGCACTGAAGGCAGTACTCCGGATTCCGCGACCTCCAAAAACATGCTGGTCAGGTTGGCCTACAATGGTTGCACGCTCAGTCGCAGCGGCTCAGGACTAACCCAACACCGGAAAAAAAAGAACTTACTTACTTATATAGAGGATAAATGGGACATTGTGGTAGACTTGGATGGACCCATGTTTGTTTTTTTTTACCAGTCAGATGCTGGAAAGACGGCTGGCAGGCCTGGAATATGTACTGCTTATTGTTTGCCATTGTCTGAACTGCATTTTGGGGGTTTGGACATGGAGTTCATGTAAACTGTACTACTTTGTGTATAAGTGATTATTTGAGTAAATGTAAATGAAGTCACGTTTTTCTGACAAATAGCCACTACACCGTGAGACTACTATTAATGATGACACTGTGCTTCAATCACAGGTCGGTGAGGCAGAGACTGGAGGAGGTCTCGAGGTAAACGGAGGCCCTCGACAAACCTCTGTGCACATCAATTACGTGGCTCCTGCCCCTCTCCAACTCAGTTGTCTGGAGACGGACTTCGCCCAGCATGGAGTCCCACAAAAGGCCTCTCCTCCACAACTGTAAAAAACCCACACAAACATAACATGGCATTTGTTCATAAAATTCATACATTGATAACATCTGAATGTTTGTTATGTGACGTAATGAAATTTAAGTTGAAATCATTTAGCCTTGTGTGTTAGCCACGTGTGCCTTCTCTGTGTCTGATGATGTGCAGGTTATGTAACATAAATGAAAACAGTCGAGAAATTACCCACTCATGAATTGCTAAGTGCCCAGGAAAGTATAATGTAACAAAGACTCTCTTTATGTGTCCTAGCTCTGGTCACATGTAATGCAATTAAAATGAGACAAACCTCAATTGAAATATGAACATTGGAGTATCTTCTATAGAATATGGTTCTGAGGTTAAACTCTGGATTTCCTTCAGCCTTAAAGACCCGGGTTCTGATGGTGTCATTCTCACACCGCACTACAGCATATACATCTGGCACTACAAGAAAAAGAGGAGGGAAAAGAATAAATAAACAGAGACAATAAAAGTTCAAGCAAAATGTAAGAAAAGTGTTGGATTTGTTGAAATGACCTTTCTGTCTGGGCACAGACAGGCCGGTCACTCTGCGCAGATGCACTGTGGTCACTACTGAGGGCTGAGGGAGGCAACAGTGGAAGACAGAGGGTGCTGGCAAATCCTCCGTAAGCTCACTACAAAATCAGTCAGAGAAATGTACAACTGATTGTATTGTAGTATGTGTGTAAAGGTAAACAGACGATAAAAACCCTTAACACCATTATTGCCTTTTACACAGTTGTACTACTACCACTATAACCACACCGTCTGACTTCCAAATCTTCACTCAACTTTGCAATACTTTTATTACCATTCTAGATAAACACAACTTTTTTTTTTCCATTTAAGAGGAAATGCAAGGCAAGGCAATTTTATTTGTGGAGAACAATTCATAACCAAAGTAATTCAATGTTAAGTACAAAAATTACACATAAACCTAAATTAAATTAAAGGCAAAGAGTGCATGAGCTTTTAGTTTTCATATGCACAGCTAAGTAGAACTCAACCTAGTTTGAACATAGTTGTTGTTGAGGCCTCTTTCACATCATCAGAAAGACTGTTCAATATTTAACTGCTCCCAACTGAACAAAACAGGTACCAAGCTCGACCCCTGGGGAACCCCACAAGTCAAAGCCATTTGGTCTGAAACACAGTTACCAGTCCTCAAGCTAGGACATGACCCATTTGAAAGCAGTGCCAGAGATGTAAACTGTGCTTTATAAATACAAATTGGTAAGAAAATATGTACGTAATTCATCTTCTGAACTCTGGCTCTACACATTTCTAATTGCAGTGGTTCTGGTCTGTATTGATATTTTGTAAACTCACTGTAGCTGCATACGTGAATGGGAGAACAGTCTTAGCAGGAAGCGCCCAGTGGCCCCTGGGAGGAAGGTGGTGGGCAGAATGACGTAGCGTCCCGGACTGAAGCAGGCTCTGACTGTGACGCTGCGAGAGTCCATGTACACCGAGCTGGCTGCCTGCTCCACCACACTCTGCACTCGGCTCCAGCGGTTCACCTCAACCTAAAAAAAAAAAACCAAGCCACTATGCATTCAATGGATTGTAAAGTGGAAAGGGGCTTGAGTGTGTTTAGCTTGCTCTCACCTTGAGCACTTCAAATCCAATAGGCAGGTTTTCCCCATCTCCATTTTTCCTCCGCATCCTCCTGTCTTCCTGCTGTAGACAGATCAGCACCTCCTCCTCTTTGACTCGTACTTCAAACAGAAACTAAAAACAAGACTTCATTAATTTTTCCATCTACAATTAATATACAGTACATGATTGCTGTTTGTATCGCTGTATGTAGGCCGATGTACTGTAATTACATCTGCTAGAATCCTCAGAGACCAAACTGCAGGAGGATACAGAATCAACAAGCTTTATGTAATGTATGCAACCAATTAGAAAACAATAGTTGACTGACAATGCTTTTCAAAAATATCAAAAATATTGGTGATCATGAAAACGTTTCAGATTCAGACTCATCTTCTTTTCAAATGGAACAAGTCTGCGCAACAGTACAGTAAATGTATTCAATGTATAAAAAAACGAAACACCCAAAGGAAACTTGCCAGCAAACTCCACACAGGATTTGAACCCAGGGCTTTCTTGTTGTGAGGCAAGATAATTCCCACTCAGCCACTGCCCGGTATGTACCTGTGGGTTGTGGAGGAAAGTGTCTCTGTGGTTGATGCATCCCCCACACCGACTCCTCTTATCCATCTGCTCGTCCCAAACTCCACTCAGCTTTGCCGGAGCATTTTCATCTGACTTTACTGAGACCGCCTTTCCTCGGGGTTTACTTCTGCCCCTGTCCCCCTGGCTCTCCCCCAAGCGTGTCTCTTTGCAGTTTCCTCTCTGCGGTTTGGCCTTCAGAGAGTGCCATCTCTGTGGGACAGAGAGGAGAGGAGGAGGGGCTGCAGGTGTAGAGGGAGCTAGGGTCCATTCTCCAAAGCGGCTGAACTCTCTCCAGTGTGAACGGGGCCATAGCAGGGCCTTCTCCACCAGACGACACACGACCACATCAGTGAAGTAATGGCAGAAGTCTTTAAACTCCATCCTAGCAAACAAATGAAGGTTTGTGAAACTGTTTCCAAATTTGATCTTCAGTAGAGAGAGTCATTTTTGTCTATTGTGAATTAGTTTTGGCCATAGGATCTGGCAACCCATGTGTGGGGCTCATTCTGATTTTTTATTTGTCTCAAGAACCCCCTGCAATTTTTACTTTATGTAAATATTTGGCCGTCTCCCTCGGGAGGTGCTCCAGGCATGTCTTATTGGGAGGAGGCCTCGTGGAAGGCCCAGGACACGCTGGTGGGACTATGTCTCCGAGCTGGCCTGGTGTCGCCTCGGGGTCCCCCCAGAACAGCTGGAGGAGGTGTGCGTGGATCGGGAAGTCAGGTCATCTTTGCTGAGACTGCTGCCTCCGCGACCCGGCCCATAGCAGATGAATATGGAAAATGGATGGATGGATGGATGGCTGGATGTAAATATTTGTGTTTATTGTAAATAAGATAATATTGATTTGTAAAATCAGTATTTTGATCTCTTATCTGGGGACATACAAATAAATGTATCATTCTTATGAAATATTTAAAATCCTGCATATCGTAGCTTTAAGAAGAAATGCAATGTTGTTGTCATTGCCGTTACATAGTGCCATCTGTTGATACAGTATGCTGAATAACATGTAAAAGATGAGATAAGGTTGAGATTAAGGAATAAGGAATTCCTTGGAGTTATTATAGACGATAAAATTACTTGGAAATCGCACATGAAATATATACAGTAACTACTAAAGTTTCAAGAAGCATTTCAGTAATAGCAAAAGTAAAGCACATTTTAAACAGCAAAGCTCTACAAACTTTATACTGCTCTCTGGTTTTGTCCTATTTATATTATTGTACTGTGGTTTGGGGAAGTACTTATAAAAACACAGTAAAACCAATAGTAATGATATAAAAAAGAGCTATCCGATTAATTCATAAAGTTGGGTTTTTGAACCATACAAACTCATTATTTTTAAAATCAAAGGTCATGAAGTTTTGTGACATTGTTGAGTTCCAAACTGTACAGATGTTATACAAAGCAAGGTACAAACTGTTACCGGGCCAAATACAAAGAAGGTTCCAAGACCGTACTGGTCCTTATGAATTACGTGATGAATTGAACTTTAGGATCCAGAAACATAGCTCAACTTTGAAATGTTTTAGCCTGACAGTTAATGGTGTACAATTGTGGAACAAATTGGAGATGGAGTTGAAACGAGGTCCAAACAACAACCTGTTCAAATATAAATACAAACAAAAGACTTTTGTATAGAGAAGAAGAAACGCGCTGCCACAAGGGGAGTAGTAGGATCAATTTGCATTTGCATTCTATTAACTAAGAAAGAGTGTTGTTGCTCTGAATGGTTGTCATTCTATTGCTCAAAATTACAAATTGAGAATTAGGGTAGGCGAGCTATGGATCTGTTGAGAGGGACCCTCCCAACGGGCTCATAAACCTTGTCTTTTAACGCACCACTAAGCTAAGGAACATCATCTACAAAGTCAGCTAGTTAGGGCAGCTGGGTGGGGATTAGTTGATGGGGAGCTACTGCCCTCTTCAATGGACCCGCTTTACACCCTGGCTTCTTAACGCACTACAGTATGCAGGGCTTACATATTACATAATTCATTGTACACAAAAAAAGGAAAAAGAAAAAGATAAAATGGAATGATGGACATGACAACTGGGAAGTTGCAAGATCACGAATAATATGTATATTAATGTGCCTTTTGAACACAGAACTAGTGCCTTTTGGAAATTGTTAACTATGTTTGGCCGTTTAGAGTACCTAAACGGGCGTGCCAAAGCCTTTCCCCACCCACAAACAAAAGTCAAAAAGTGCTGTGAAAGAGGCGGTCTCTGAAGTTTGGGGGTGACATGCGGGGGTTGAGTGTGTGGGCCTTTGCATTGGCACAATCACAGCAGACTGATTACGTGGGAGGGACTTGGTTATATACCACAGGTGCATGGGGCAGAACAATTGGCAGCACCTGATGACGATGTGTGGAGCTGGTGCGGCTTATGACGTTTTGTGGAGGCCGTGGACACTCTCCAGCCAATCAGGAAAATCTAATTTAGTAGCAGAGTTAACCCTGAAGGGGGCGCAACCCATTCGTTTTCAGGCCAAAGTTAGGATTTTACACATGTTTGCGCTATAATGTCAGAATAATGTCAGGGACCAGTGGACAACACTATGAGACACCCATTGAGACAGTTTATCAGTAAAAAAAACTTGATTTGGTGTTTAGTTAGTCTTTAATGATCGCCTTTGTCACTTGCTTTGTACTAGACATCGTACATGAAATGAGACAGTTGTTGTAGTTGTGTTTCCTTTCCGTTCCGTTAAATTCTGTTAATTTATACGAACATTTCAAACAGTGCTTTGTAAGTGTGGTCTGTGTTAAAACAGGTTACAGGTTCTCTTTTGCCAATGAGGCAAATCAAAATCAAAATATGATGTTGCTTAATGTAAGATTGATAATGTAATTATAACAGGTAAAGTGAAATCACAAAAGAGTACGTTGTGTGTATGTGTGCATGCTGTGTTCCCAGGCTCTTGTATCTTGTACTTTGTAATATGCTCCCTGTACTATTGTGATATGTTTAAATGTTTTTATTGCAATGATTTTGGGGGTGGGCGCTTATAAGCTTTTGCTTCAGCCCACTCCTTTTGAGCAGAATTTTAACTGCTCAAATAAACTAATAAACTAAACTAAGGTAAAGAGAAAATCAAGAGACGAACAAATGTGTATTTTAATCCCTAATTCAGTGTCACTAAGGCAACTCATAAGTAAATTCAACATTTACCGTAAACAAAAATAAACTTACCAGAACTCTCCAATGTCTCGAACAGGAAGGCCCAACTTTTCTTTGTCTGTGTGAGTAATCTGCTGCCACTGTTGTGACCTACAGGGGGCGTTCAAGGACAGTAAAATGTTTGAGTCACCGCACTGGAAATAATTTAAAACCACAATAACTTCTGGAAGTCCTTACTATTCCCCAGTGACTATTTGAAAATCCTATAATGTAGATGGCAGGTGTCTTATGACTAAGAGCTTTTAAAAGTCCTCCCCACTCTGTTGTAAAATGTTATTACTAATAGAACCAAATGTCCAAAACAGTTACAAAGGCACAGTAAAGTTTTCAGGCTGAATGTGAGCAGACTGGATATTCCCCGGCCTCATATAGTGCGTTTGGGGGAGTGAGAGGAGCGACATGTGGCAGTGCGTTCAAAGTGGCCTCACCCGTGACTCCAGGCTCCCGTCCAGTCTGTCGTCCCCCACGGGTTCCTCATGCGCACCATAAGGAGTCGGGACATCCTGCCTGTGCAAGGCCGCTCAGGCACAAGCACCTTCTTGACTGCGGTGATACCGTAGGCGTGCCCCCTGACCAGGCCGCACTCCATGACCGACTCCACCAGCTCACCCTCCGCAGGCTAAGATGGACATTGAATAAGTGTCCATGTTCAGATACAAATTTAAAAACTTCCCCCAAATAATGCAATATACATCACACTTTGATATCAATTCGATTACAATGGGCTGCCTTCGTGCTAAATTTAAGCTACTTCCCATTCCCTACGAATATCAATGGAATGTGTTGAAATGTAATACCTTAACCAAAAAAATGCAATGTTACAGTATTACATGTACCCTTATGAAGCAAGTGATCAAGGCTTTTCTCTCATGTGCTTTGGCCAGTGTCTGGAACAGCGCCCTCCTCTGGTCACTGTGCAGACTGAGAGCTTCTCGGTCCAGACTGAGGGGCTCCGAAACTCCACCGGTGAAATCGATCAGGGCCTCTGCCGTGTTCCCTCCCTCCAGGGCCTCATAGCAGCCGTTTAGCCTTAACAAACGGGACATGCGCGGGATAAAGACAGATTTATGGATTCAATATCAGCAGAGTAGGTGTTATTGAGTGGATAGTGTACAGTTTGGGGCGGGGCAACATTATACAGTATAGCCATCAGAAACCCAGTAGATCATTAGTGAATCCTGGGTTTGACAGCATCACATTACATACAAACTACCTGTCAGTTTTTGCATTGCTGCATCGCCAACTGCCCTATGTCCCCCATGCTTGCTCTATACAAGTCTGCCAAATCACCAGTGAGTTCCCTGAGTTTCCATGATCTTTTGACTTGAGAATAAAAAGAAATTTCCCCTAAGGCCCCTGTTCAGGATTCCAAAAGTAATAAAGGGATAAGCGACCGTACCTAATCTAATTTGCTTTTTAGCGAAGTCTTGTCTCAGCATTAAGCGGCTTTGTTTAATATGACTACATTTGTCCTGAGAAGCTTTGTGGAGGGTTAAAAATAATATTATTTTTCATTATGTGTGATTTGCAACACTAAGTCCACCTTCAGGTAGGTAGACGTTTCATAAATGAAGGCATTCGAGGACACACTCACTTGGCATAAGCCTTCTCCAGCAGAGCGCTCCAGAACTCTCGAGGCGTGGCCGAGCGGCAGAACAGCAGAGCGCCATCTGCACTGACGGGCAAGCGGTCATCCACTACGACGTCCACCCAGCGCCCGAAACGCCAGAAACGGAAGTGGAAAATGCCCGCGTACAGATCCAGACGCTTCGGGTTCCACTCCTGGTCTACGTGATCGGGAATCACCTGGAGAGAGAAAAAGAAATGAAAAGAAAACTTCATGAGCGTCATATTGGGAATATGTGGATAGGTAGCTAGTAGGGCTGCAAGATTATCAATCTCAGTCAAATAGGAAAATGAATACCTTTTTCCACAAAGATGGTTCAGATGCAAGACAAGAAATGGCGGCGACCATCCAGCAGTTACCCAGACTGCCTTGGTGGAGGTCTCTGGTGCTGATGCCATCCACAAACAGACGTGGATCCTTACATATCTCCTGATGGGAACGAGAGGTTAGTACAGATTACAGTGATGGAGAGTGAGGTGTGTTTTGTTGGTGATTCAGGCAGAGGGGACTGATCTGAACTTAGGGGACTGATCCCTGTGGCTGGACCTGGTGTATGAAACTGAAGAAGGACTCTCTCTAATACGCTCACACAGCGTGACCTCTGCAACTCAAAATCTTGAAATCAATCTGGCTCTCGTCATGTCATGTTGTTGAAAAGTACCCAAGTGTCCTGGGTTCTACGTTTTTTCATCTAGTCCGGAGAATATTCATTTTAGTTAGCAATATAGAGTATGCAAACTGATGTCCAAATGATTTATATTAATGCTAAACAAAACCATACATCAAGGATCCTTTTTTATTGTGTGAAGTTTTCTGTTTATTTGGGCTTGGGACTTGCAGAAGGAGAAGTAGTCTGGGACCCAACACACAGAAAAATCCTGATCTTCCCTTGAGGACTTTTTCCACAAAGGTTTTGTCACTTTCACATTTGGGGCTATGTACTGTAGCTGGGGATATTAAGAAGAGTGTTTGTTGCAGTCCCCTGATATAAAACAGCCACCACCATGAGGAGCATCTTGCATGGCAGCCACAATAATCAGCTACACATTTACTCGCCAATCACAACAGTGGGCTAAAAACACTTGGGCTATTTCAAATGTCCACAACTGTATATATAAGCACAAGGGCAATGGTTGTTGGGCAGCACGCCCCACTCTCTCCCAGTGTGGGCTAAAGTTTCACTGCCCCAAGCCTTTTGAATTAAACCTATTTGAAACTAATACTATGATGCAACTGTACTGTAAGAGCCTACATGTAAACATAGATGTGTTGAACATATTTCTTAGAGCAGTGATTCCCCCTTGCTTGTGCCAAAGACACTCCAGTCTAAACCAAGGCCACCATGAACTCAATAATACTACTTTTTGTACAAAGTAATATTTTTGATTTTTGATTTACCCTCAGACAAAACAAAACATTGGGATCCCCCTGCAATCTGTCCCGCCCCTCTGGTTGGGAGCAGCAGTTCTGAAGTAGAGGAACTATCCATAATTAACTGGTCTTCCATCATTTTAAATCTAACATTAATATGTTTTACTATTCGACATTATCTATTGAAATGACTTCTAAAATGACACTGTTTTACACAAAAAAGTTGATTATAATGTGGGCAACTCTGCTGTAGACACATACTTTCGTACACAGGCGTATTTAAAGCATGATGAATGCTGCTTATGTATCTAAATGTAGCCTCCTCACCCTTGGCCTCCTCCAGGACAGTCCCGGTGGTGGCTCCCTCTTAAAGAACAGGGACTGGGCCGAGGCGGGGAACAACGGGTCCTTGAACAGAGCTCCACGTCTCTGGTAGGAGCGCCTCAGTTTGTGAAAGCTCTGGCCCTGGAAACTGACCACCCGCTCAGGCATTTCTCAATAGACACCAGAGGGGGAGAAGACCAAGCTAATAATAAAGAATAAAATATATTGATGAAAATGTACAGACTGAAAATGAAAAGAGAAAACATATTCAAACGGTATGTTGCACAACTAAAATAACAATCCTTTTCTACATCAAAACCTTTGCATTACCATTTCCATATCATATGTTGACCTATTGATCAGAGACCAGTTTCGCCCTCAGCAATGGCAACTAAGTCGTTTAACAGTTTAATAAGCAATTGCTTTTCCACATTAGTAGAACCCGTTGACCTTAATATGACCTGTGGCCAGTACGGTCTTGGATGAGTGTTGTTATGAACTGTTTTAGTCATCAGTGATTTGACCTGGACCCTGACGCAGCAGCTCATGTGTGGGTCATAAGTATCAGAAAGGTAGGGAAACCTTACAAGTGGAGATAACCCAGCGGTCGAGGTTAGCAAAGCCGGGTTTAGTTTTCTGGGATCGGATTAAGAGTCAGATAGATCTTAACAACTGCACAATGTTGCTTTGAATGTCCTGTTAAAATATACGAAACACAAACAACTCCAGGTGCGTTCAAGGCAAAGGAACATCAATGATTTCTCAATGCATCACATAATACAGTAAGTACTTTGGTGTAATTTTTCCTAACTGCTGATTTTTAGAGTACTGTCCTAGCTCTGGTTCTAGACGTTTTATCTTTATAGTCGTTACACTATATAATTATTGCATAACAAGAGTGTTTTTCTGCATACAGCATCGAACCGGTTGCCCCCGACAACACCAAACGGTTTTAATGTTTTATGAGAATAACTACAGATTGATAGTTCCTCTATAACGTCATTGCAAAAAGACATTAATCATTCCGAGTCTTCTTTTGCAGTAATACATATCGGTTAACAGAAATCAAACACCATGCCAGAGTGCAGCTTTTACCTTCCCCGTTGGACAGCAGAGGTGTCTCTCTTACTTGGTCTGGATGATTTCTTCTGTGCACCAGGCTCTTTTTCAGTCAATCAGGGAACTCTATTTTTCAAAACAAACGGTCTTCTCAGTCTCAGACAAAGCAAATACAGATCATCAATGTTCAAAGACTACATCTACTGTAGACCCATCCCATCCTCCTGGTAGGCTTGGTAACATAGCGTCCTATGGGTGCCATATGCTGTGACATGCAGGGCAGGGTGTCACTTAGGACCTGCGTAACCCAACTCCATCTCTTACAGAGAGACAATAGAGACACAGGTGACATAACAATTGCAGACAAGAAAACTGCCATGTAAAGAGCAACAATCACTCTCCACACACATAGCAGAAACATCATGGATGATCCCCACATAAATTTGATTTGAATCGTGTCAATAATAATGTGTTTGTGGATATGTTAGGAAATGTTATTACCTAACATAGTGTGATGTTTGTGTGATGCAACTGGCCTCATTACTAAGATTACTTCAAGGGAATGGGAAATGTTACTTATTTTACTATTATGTGCCAAACTTTAGCTGTAGATTTGTAATTAGCGGACGTGGCTCCTATAATTTTGAGGAGATTGTGTTTAAATATTTGCAATTAAAAAGTAGAATACTGTATGTGGGGGAAATAGCTTGAATCATTGAAAAAATAACATTACCTACAATTAATACAATAATAAATGAATCAATACCAATTAGAAACACAAATAAATGCATAAAAATAGTAAACACAAATATCTACATGTTTTAGCAACCACTTCAACCAATAGCAACTTTAATCTAATAAAAATAAAAATAAAAAAATAAAAATAATAATTCTGAATCGGACAAGAGCGCGCTACTTACTGCTCCTCTCCCCGGTGACTATGCATATTTTGCCGGCTGCTCCTTCTGCGCTCCTCCTTACTCTTCGCTGCCCCTCTCTCCTCCTCCTTCTCCTCATGCCACTTCTCCCATTGTGAACAGCAGCATGGCCCGTGTTTTTTTGTTTTTTTTGTCTGTCCGCTAATCTCGAGTCGTCTCCGCCTTCCCGTCAGCGCCCAGGTCTCCACTCGTGCAGACTCGGGTGGGGGGCCGGGGTATCTGTTGCTGTCGAGTGGGTTACTCTTGTCACCTGAGATAGCGGGAGATACTAGTGAGCTGCAGCCGGCCAGGCGTCCTACGTTTTAACCGCTTCACTGCCGAAATGCAACCAACAAGTCAACAACAATAAGCTCACCTTTACGGTGGAATTACCGAGGTCTACCACAGAGGCCAGTGTCAATTGCTTTAATTTCTTAACAGAGTAATCAGATTAGATTAAAATGTTACATTAAAATGTTACACTTCCTTGGATCATGACAGAATACAAGTAGTCTCTCTCTTTCTCTCTCTCAGGATATATTGGCCAATTAGGTTTTATTGGATAGAATTGGTGTCTGGTTGCACGATCTACACAGCCATTTGTCCCACTTTTTCAGTGTTTACACAGAGAATTATACAATATTCACCCTCCAACCTTGCATAAAATGTGCATTTATTGGTGTCTGTTTGGGGTAACATATTACAAAAATATATATTTTTCAGTAACTGAGAAATATAATATATTACTTACACAAAATACGGAAATATATTACATAGTAATTACAATTCAAGTAACTTGAGTTACAAGTGCATTTAAATGGTTTGTATTGATGTACGAACGAAAAGATCCCAAATTCCCCCAAATAGAATGCAGCACCATATCAAGTTGGAAGTTGGTGTATAAGATTTGCATTTGTGTGACCTTATTACTATTTCAGATTACATTTTGCCAAAAGCAACTCAAAGCAGTGTAACTCAGTTACACTTTTAAGCAGGAAAATGTAATACAAACATATGACATTTTTAGAACTGTGACGACAAATAGAGAATATTATATAGAATATTTTAAAGTAACTTGCCCAACACTGCTCATGAAGCTAAAAGCAACACAGTGCCCGGTACGTGTGCTGCACCCTCAGCCCTTAGGCTAGGCTAGCGGGCAGCACAGCAGTCAGTTCCTTATAGTAAAAAATAACAAAACAGTTAGAGAAAATGTAAGAAGTTGCTTTATTTTAACAAAAATAGTAAAATAGTGTTCACATCATGCTTGTCGGTAAAAATGCAATATCTCAAGTAATATGGCTACAATAGAAAAATGGCCATACGTAATGAAATGATCAGTATCCAAAATACAACAGGAAAGTGCATGAGATCTGTACTCTGAGCAGCAGTAACAGTACTATGGGCTGTGTCGTCATGTAAACAATCATATAACATTATTGTAAACACCATAGGGTATTGCAAAAATACTATGTAGCTTTGGAGTGGATACAGCACACTACAGTAGTCAAATCTTACGTCCCTTTTTAAAAATGTACCGTACTATGAACATATTAAAAGTGTGCCCGAAGAGAAACAGTTCATTTTGAGGCAATAGTCACTTCTTGTTTTCCTTAAAGCTCCGATGCATCATGAGCCTTCTCCGTCGTGCTGTCCCTGTCATTACCTTCAGCCGAGTCCATATCTGTTCCTCCTCTGGCCCCCATGTCTCCTTTCCACACCTCCTTGAGACATTCTAGAGGAGAAAATAGACTAAAATAAACTCGACAACACACCTTTTATTTGAGGTATTTTTAGCATCCGTATATTTTTAGAGCAGGCCGTGTTATTTTTGTCAAGGTAAAATCCATAGACTTTCGGAGTGGGATAACACATCCTGAACTCACATTAACCTCACATTAGTCTCACCTTGTTCTGAAGCCTTGAGCACATGGTTCAAACAGAGGAAGTTTTCCAGCCTTTCGTCCTGATGATGAAAATACCAGTCCTCCACGACCTCTTCATACTCCTCCAGCATTGTCTCGCACTTTAAGTAGAAACAGTAAAATGTAAGCTCACACATCTCTTTACATTGTGTCGCTCCCAGTAATACAGACACAAAGCCCGACCTGTTTCTTCATGTCTGTCACCTCTACAGATGGCTCGTCCCACAGTTCAAAAGGCATGCCCAGATCAACTCTTACACCTTTATGGACAAGGTTTTTCAGCGTGGTCATGGTCTGACTGGCGCCCTGTCCGGAAACAAACAAGAAAAATGGACAAACATTTAGAAACACAGACCGCTAAACAAAAATCTCCTGAAATCAGCCAATAAATGATGACTACAGCAAAGACCTTTGCGTATCGAAGGCTTCCAGGTCGCTCTGCGTGAACGTTATACTGCAGGATGCGTTGACAAATGTCGTCCACGGCCTCAGTCAACCGGGTTTCACTGAAATAACATTTATAATTATAAAAAAATAATAAAAATAAATCCAGCAGTCGTTTAAATGAATCTGGCCCAGTCATAACGCACGTACGATGTGTTGTATTTTATTTTCCTCCGCCGTTTCCCTGTGTCCAGCACCTCTCCGAGTTCCAGGACCTCTTTTGATCGTCCAGTCTTCTCCAGAGCGTCCTGCAGCTCCACTGTCAGGAACTTGCACACTGGTATAAACAAACAGATGTATTGAAATGTCACAAAGTCAACGTACACATAACTCTAAGCACCTGACAAAATGTGTGATGCTGGATTTGTTCTACATTTATATCCTGTTTGCTTCTTTTCAGTGCTACACCTTGGCCCCTAGCAGGCTGCTCCAACTTTACTGCTGTTTTGTGGAAATCATTCTTTTACCCCGTCAATCTCTGCCAGAGCAAAACAGAGCATAGGTGACCAAAACGTGTGGCGGGTAATCAATATTTGGTACATTTATTTATTTTTTTAAAGAAGAAAAAAAAAAAGATGTGTATGTTTTAAGAAGAATATGAAAAATAGCAAACATTATGCTATTGTTAATTTTCAATGAACTGTTTGTTATTGTCCTGCTCCCACCTTCGCATTTATTCGGCAGTCTCTCGTCTTCACGCGATGCAGCGACGCTCGAGGCCCAAAGCAGAAGGAAAACGGGAAGTTGCATCGCTTTTTATTTGCTACTTTTGGTGCTTCAGAGCAGAACCAGTTTGTGTTGTTTCTGTAGCCGCCGCCACATCTGCACAGCTGAGTGGCGCATGCGCAGTAGCTCTCAGGGGTGACAAGGAAACGCAGTAGTGGAGCCTGTAACAGACAAAAGAAGATTTCTCACAGATAAATGAAAATGTTCTTTTCAGAGGCGTCTGTTCTCGCTTTGGAGAGTATGGAGACCACCAAAAACACGCCTATCAATTTATAACCTTTAAAAAAAATAAAGTTTATATTTTGTTTTCTCGTTTCGGATTGACAAGATTCTCCTCTTTAAAAATACCAAAGTAGCACTCTGGTGCAGCCTCAGATACAGTAGGACCGGACTGGGCCTGGCCTGGCCCCAGACCATTGAAGTAGAATACAGACCTAGTTGGAAAAGATATCACTTTTGACTTCACTTGAACTTGTATCTCCTCTTGTCCCGCAGACCACCGCCCGCCGCATGAGGGCGCAATGGTGCAACCTATTGTCTCTGGATGTAACAGAGAAAAGGGTGAGAGGCGATGCCATGGATCAATGCCAGCAGGTTGAAGGTAAATGTTTAAGGTTAAAGGCCCTATACCTGATTATAATCAATATTATTTTTTTATTATTATTACAAACAATGAAAGAAGAAGCCATTATATTAAAATGTTAGTGGTGGTCCAAAGTCAATCCTAACTTGCCTCAGATATTTGTAGCATCCAAAAAGGCACATTTCACAACTTCCAAGGTCACTTTCCAAGGTCACTTTCACAAAAATGCTAGAAAAATAGCCCCAAAGTTCATAAAATGTATGCAAATGTTATAATTAGATGCACGGTGTTTATTTCCAAGAATGTTTCAGTTTACAATACATTGAAGGAGGACAAAACAGATTTCATTCCATTTCTCGAAATAAAATCAGGCATAGTGCCTTTAAGGTAAGGTTTTTCCTGAATCACATTGTGCATTTCTTATCTGAGGTTTATGCATTAGTGATGCATATTGGCAAACCTTTAAACCCAAGGCACACATACGTTTTTTACACTCTCCAGTGTTCAGAGGTTGTCAAAAATAAAATCCAGAATAAACTTCAACTACAAATAAAACAACAAAAATTCTATAGTTACATATTATTTTGTATCTTTGTCAGTGAGGGACTAACCTCCTTCCACAACCCCTGCCCCTGTTCTCAATCAAGTCCTTTTAGTCTTTGAAAAAGGTTAATATACTGTCCTTTAGTGCTCGTGCAGGCGTCCAATAAAGCTTTTACTCTTCTATTAAGGAGAACATTTGTAAGAAAGGTTGTTCCATTGTAAAGCGCTTGGAGCCGAGTACACGTCCTACTTACCGAGTCAGCCATAGGCCTTTATAGAATACGACTTGCCTTCAGATTTTTTATTTTATCTATTTAACTGAGATAATGTAAATGTAAATACAAAAGAAGTATGCAGATAAAGAACTTGTAATGTAATGTATTGTTCTACACTGTATCATACCTAAACATATTGTACTAAAACGCCTTTCATTTAGCCTAATTTTCCATACTGCAGAGCGAAGCATGTTTTTGCAATTTTGGGGGAGCTGCGTTTTAGATAAAAGAAAGTATGGAAGCACAGAGTGAATGAGAGAAGCAAAGGTTTGGCCCAGGAAAAACGGTACGGCTTTTAGGTCACAAGGACGCACTTAACCTGATACATCTGGAAACTATCTCGGGCTGAATGTTCGCTATAGAAAAAGCAAATGGTACAGAGGAAGACAAAACATTGTTCTCATTTCATCTTCTTGAGAGGCAGCAGGTCGAATCTGTTTTGAAGCTTTTTGCCATCCAGCACCTGTCAGCACTCAGGCTGAAGCCGGAGAAAAAAAAGTAGAAAAACAAAAACACTGGATTTGGATTCGTGGAAACAATACTCATTTTCCATTTGAACTGTTTTTCTGCCAGCTATGTTTAAGAGCCAAACCCAGAAACATCTTTTTTACAGCAAAACAAACACAGCGAGGCTCTCCAAAAACAACATGGTTTAGATTAAGTTCTGCTACACTGACTTTTGAGCGGTAAACCCTGCTGTTGTTCCCTCATGGAAAACATACCTGGAGTTGTATTTTGGTTCGAGCGCCAAAAATGCTTGCCTTGCCCTTGCCATCTGCTGATGGCCATTTCAGAACTCAAATTGCCTCCACTACAAAGCATGTCTTGATCATAGCAAGGATATACTGTATTATTAGGCCTTTTGAATCAGCTCCTCTCCCTGCCAGCAGCTCCAGATATGTTTGTGCTATGTTTGAAAAAACTTATTCGAAGTTATGACATATTCAGTAGCAATGTCAAAATATTTTTAAATGCATGAATAATGCTAGGGGAAAAAAGAGCTTTTGAATATAAATATCCAGTTTGGTTACACTTTATTTTACACTACCTTGATACATTGTACCTAACCAAATGTAGTACAATGTAATCTGCTTTGTAACAATCTGTAATAACTAGTACCTTTGCAGTACATACACAATGGAAAATGTGTATTAGTACTTTGGAGGTACATAATGTAAAAAGACATAAGACCCTTAGGGTTAGGGCTTAAGGTTGGGGTTAGGGTTAGAGTCTTATGTCTTATTACATTATGTACTTCCAAACTACTAATACACATTGTTCCATTGTGTATCTAACCCATCAGTATACAAGTTATTACACATTGTTGCATAGCAAATTACGTTGTACTAAATTTGGCAGGTACAATGTATCAAGGGTAGTGTAAAATAAAGTGTTACCTGAAGTTTATTTTAGATGCCCTATACCCGATTGTTTTGTTTTGTTTGTTTAGCTATGGTATGTATGTAATAAATTGCTAATAGTGGTAAAAACTAATTCCTAATTTCCCTTTCCAAAACCCCAATACTTGGAAGCGATGAGTTTATAAGCATGTTTCACAATTTTTAAATGAGCAATACTCTTACAGTAATGTAAACCTCTGGTTCCCAACCTTTTTTGCCTTGCAGATCCCCTGAACCCTTCATTGGTACTCTAGTACTCTGCATACCCCCACCTCAAGGATGTTGCAGATTATTTTGAAGGGATCAATTCAAATGACTATTTATTAGTTAAAAGACAATGTTGTGTGTTCAAAATAAAGCTAAAATTCAAACATTATACTGCAAAGTGTCATTTAAATAGCCTTTCCTTTCAATACAATGTTCTACAAGTAGTCAGTTTCGTCTATTAATCTGAGATCATTCCAAGTAGCCCTGATAATTCCTCAAAATGATTGGGAAACACTGATGTAAACAATAGTCAGCCAGTAAGTTCACAAATGATCAAACGGGTTATAATTAGATGCACGGCGCACAAGGGTCTTTTTTTTTATTATAAATGTCTGTTTTTACATTATGCTGAATGACAAAACTAATTTTATTCCACTTCTTGTAAGAAATGTGGCAAAGACCTTATTATCGAATTCACGGAATCGCGTCTGAGGCCCCACTGCTGTGCTTGTCTTCTAGGTCACCTCCTGGAAGCTTGCGGGAATGGCCCGTGTCAGGTCATGTCCAAAACGTGTCCGTCACTTCCTCCCCGGTCCTACTGTAGTAGACGGCACACCGGAGAAGGTCAGGAGGTTGGTAACTCGATCCCCTTGAAGCTCCACTCGCGGGGTGGCAAAGGGGGCAGTCCCGGCAACGGAGGGGGACATCCGAGAAACATCTCCAAGTTAATAGAAGATATGGTTTCTCCGAGGTGAAGTGCATGACAAATCAGGTACAAAAGCTGCAGAAGCATTCAGGCGATCGTATAAACATATTCAGATCAGGATTGAAAAGAGAACTACACACATTCAATAACTACTAAATAAAATCGATATTTAAGTTATAATGATGGGTGTAATGCTCTCTCTTTAGCTTCTGCATTTGAACTTTGACTTTGTGCATTTATTTAGACATGGAGTCTGCAGTATATTAAGTGCAGTATAATATGAACTGCTGTATAAAACAAACCGCTGCCATATTGCACTTGTTAAAGCATTGCTAATCCATCAAACCGTTCATTGTGAAACCGTATGCTGTCATGGCAGTTTAAAGTTGACTTTTATAATTGCAGCTCTGTGCTGTTTTGTTTATAATTACGGCCGTCTCTGAGCACTGAGGTGGCTTCGGGGGTGTACACTTTGGCGCGGTGATGCACCTGTCAGACCACCGTCAATTCCTCTAAGTATGTTATTAATGGCTTTTGCTCAAACAATGAAACCACCTGCAATTCGGTGTTGTTCAGGCTGCACCACCGACCCATAAACAGGCTATATCTATACTCTATTTCCTAATTGTGGTTGTCACTGGTCCAACGACAGCATATCTAAGCAGCACTGTAACTACTTAACACACACATTTTTGCGCACACACTTTGGCAGCACACCTGGGGAAACATTCCTTGGGGGAAGTCATCAATCAGTTTTATGGCTTTCTCTGGGAAACTTTCCTCCGCCGCTCCAATCAAGCCACCGCTTCCCTCTCTTTTCCCCCCTCTCTCTCTCTCTCTCTCCTATACATTTCCATCTGTATCAGTTTTGCTTCACATCTGAGAACGATCCACCTCCAGCCAATTAGCTCCGGCCATTTTTCCTATTTTGCATGAAGGTATAATTGGAGAAAGTTCGCGGTGAGATCTTCGCCTGGACGATACCAGATAAGACGACTCCAAGTGCCCTCAATTTGCCCGCCAGTGGTAATAAACCCCGAGGTGGAAGATCTGCACGGTGCAGCGAATGTTCCAAAGCAGCCATGAAAAGATGAGTTCAACCAGGACCAAAGTGCACTTTACCGAGGCATGTCTGGGAGCAGATCAGGAAAAGGCTTTCTCAATTATGCTAAAATCCACATACTCTGGTCTTTTCTCAATTATGTTAATATCAGTTTGGCTGCTTCTTTCAAAGAGTATGTTGAGCCAGAATATCAATTTATTAAGGTCTAATTGGAACAACATGGGGAATAGATATTTTTACTTATTAATAAAAAAAGAGAACTGAAAGGAGGTTGTGCATTCAATTCTCTGCAACAGAAGATCTCTCAGAGTTTCAGATCCACGCGGTGTCTCTACAACTTCCTCCTGTTGTCTAAAGCGGTGCTTCAGGCGAAATGCTGTGTTATGTTGTGAGCGACAAGCCTACAACTTCCTGATCAATTCTGAAAAAGCAAAGGCCCATTGTTCCATCCACAAAAAAGGATGGAACAAAATATGCTTAACGTACTGAAATATACGTTCAATAATTTGTGTACAGAAATGAATAAAATAGACTGCATCTTCTGATTGGGGCTGTTCAAATTGAA
Organism: Neogobius melanostomus; assembly: GCA_007210695.1. Classification (NCBI taxonomy): domain Eukaryota; kingdom Metazoa; phylum Chordata; class Actinopteri; order Gobiiformes; family Gobiidae; genus Neogobius; species Neogobius melanostomus. Next base: position 6,218,651 of record VHKM01000042.1, read on the forward strand.
TAAAGAGAAAGAATGATTAATTTGTGCATTTTCAAAGAAATATTATGAGCTAAACCCTACACTTGTTATACATGTCACTCACAGCTCAGAAACCCCTTAGCGTGGCCTTCAATGTTGAAATATTAATAGGTGCTACAGTTTCAATTACATGAATTATCAAACAGCAGTTTGATCACGCTTTTATAAAATTAGATTTGTATGTTTCCATGTTGCAACAGCAGCGTTTAAAACCTCCTAATAGGTTAGAAATAAACGTGTCATACAGGGCATTTACTGCACCATAACGCACTGCGCACCGTTTGAAACTGTAAACTCGTACTATGCATGCAGTCAATTTATCAAGCTCTCGTTTAAATGTTCACATGAATCAACTTGGCAGAGGTGCGCGGTGAGGTGGGAGCGTTTGGGTTGAGTTTCTATATACTATATGAAGACGCACCTCCCATCACTCATTAGCCGTGTTGCTGTCTTCCAGGGCTCCTCTCGTCCCGTAGCGGCGCGTTGCCCACTCTCGGCTGTTCCTCTTCACGGAGTACCTCTCACGCTCAGGGCGCGCTGGAGCTGAACACTCGCTGCGCTCCTCAGCGCGGGGGACGGACTCGGGACCTCAGGGGCTGAGAACGAAGAAGGACCGTCAGTGGGATGCACATGGTGAGCGAGTTTACTTACTCTTAAAACCATGTCGTTCATGTAGTCGCTTTGGGGTGTGTTTGATTTGTGAAACCGCAGGTAATTACGCACAGATTACGCACGTGGGGTAGCCTACGCGTTTATTGTGATTTTGGTCAAATTAGAGATGGGCTAAGCAAATCCACTGACAATAATACGTGCTATACCTCGGCTTAACAATTTTAGACATTTTTTTTTTTTTTTTTTTACAAAGACTAACTTAAGACGCGCGGTGTGAAAAATGCTATTATAGGATATTTGTCATTAATTTGAACAAATGCTTTTGTCATAATGCTTTCAGCAACACTTTTGTTTTACCATAAGCATCGAATTATATCTCTATATATATCGATATAAAAAGAAACATTTAAGTAAAGCATTAAGTTTACATTGTTGATACATTTAGACAATTTCACTTTAGAAGGCACGCACGAAGTTGAGAGAAGTGAAGCTGGTTTCCTATAAATGCTGATCAGATTGGGACTGGCCACCTCTGAAAATATTATTGTTTCTCTGCGGCCACATGAAGGTAATTGGGTGCAGCCAATTTGTGCGCAACAAGTGCAATTAACTCTGCGGAATTAGAGCTATTAGAGCAGACTATTAGCGCTTGCCAAAGTAATCGGACAAAGTATGACAAACACTGAGGTTAAATGAACCGCGTCAACTGAATGATTATTCCCAAGTCTCCCCGTGCACACTCCGTGCGTGTGACTCCGGGCACTGACGGACATTCATTAATTCTAAATTCTCCATTAATTAAACACGCGGCTCGGGCTACTTGTTACATATGGGGCTTAACGCTTAGGTAAATTATATGTAGCTGCAGATGTAACATTTCCATCCAAGTTCTCATGAAGCATTGGAAATAAATCGTTTTTGGGACGTTTGATATTGGTTATTGCAAAACCAAAACAGAATAAGGCTAAAGTTAAGCCTTAAAAGTGCTGATTTGAATTCAGTGTTTTTTTTATTATAATTTACTCATGATAAATGAAAACATATGAGTAGCTAAACCACTTGACAACATTAGAGATCGCCTAAAGCAACGCAATTTGTTTATTACAAAAGTAAGTCAATATTAATCTTTGCCAGTCTGTTATTTCTGATGTAATCTGTAAAATGCCTTTAGTTATACTTGATTTTCTGCAGATTCTAACTGCCTTTGATGACTTGTAAGAAGGTAAATATTCAGGCCTATATTGTTAGTGAAATGCCTATTTTTATACTGAATTATCCATGTTTGCTTTGGGGCTGCTGGATGGCACATTTTTGTTTTCATCCTTCCACCTGTTTCTCATTACTAACCTGCTGCTGGAACCTATGACTGCGAGGAGATTTAATTGCAATTACAAGCAGAGCTTTTTAAATTGATCCCCGTCGTGCCAGACGTTGTCTTTGGCGTTGACCGAAACATGGAATCATCATCGTGATTTCATTCCCATCTGTTTTTCAATATCGACATGTGAATCCGGAGCCCCCTAAAGCACGAGAAAGGCCCCTGCCAACTTGTTCAAGAGGCGACAGAAGGGGGGGAATTGACAGGAAATGTCAAATATCCAGTGGGTAACGTGTGCTTTTTGGATGAGCTGCTCGGAAAGTTGTGGGTCAGAGAGAGGGGACAGGAAAGGGTCTGGATTGGCAGTTTCCTGGAGGTGCAAACTTGAGAGACGGGAGCCTTTAGCTAAAGATACAAGCAGCGATAATCCATTTTGTGCTGTCCGTCGCCTCACCTCGCAGCCCTCCCCTTCAACCCTTCACTAAAATTAGATTATTACAACTAAAACTGAACTCCGGGAATCCGCTCCGTGTGGAATAACGCATGGGCTGGTGCCAGGAGGAATCCGCTCTGGAGACGTGTGGACCCTCGGCAGACCCTCGTCTCCGCGCGCTCCCCCTCGGCTTATACGGTTGTACTATTGCTGACAGGGCTGAGGACAATTGCAAATTAACAAAGGTGTCAGTGTGGTAACGCGCAATAACAGGTGCCACGGTTCAGCTTCAGACGCATGCAGACAAGCTTATATAATTGATCGCATTTATTTAAAAGCTCTATGACATAAAGCTGGCAGCGTTACTGTGTAGGACGTCATCTTTGCTGGAAACTCTTGTCTCAATAAAAGATCATCTCTGGACAGTTTTCTTTGGCCTTTTTTTCTTATAGGTTATTCCAGAGCACATCTGATTTAATTACCTATCATTATTTTTATCATTACTATTATATTCTTTTTTAATTATGCTTTGAAAACCCCTCAAGAAAACGTGCTGTTGAATTCACCCTGACCTGTTTGAATAGTATTTGCACCGTCATTTACATGGACAGCCACACAGTTATAGCCTCGGGGTTATATTTTAGGGATCGTTGGCTGAAGTGGGTGACGTGTCGGTTGCCGGGCAAGTTGAAATAGCTGGAATTAAGAGGAATAATGAGTGGATTTTTGACTGGTCGAAGAAACTAAATCGCCACTGCCATTGGATGTAGCGCTGTTCAACGAAGTTCCACTAAGACCTTTACCTGTTTTTTTGTTTTTCGCCATTTTACAAACATGGGAGAGAAAGTTGTGTTACTTGTGGTTCTCATTCCCAACTTAAAGTATAGGGCCTTAAGAGTTTGTTTTTTGTGTTTTGTTTTGTGTGTGTGTGTGTTTTTACATGGAATTATAGCGTTATAGAGATCGCTCTTAATTCAACAATTTTGACTGACTTTTTTTTGCTTATTATTTATCCATTACAGAAAACTAATAACAAGCAACCATGTCCCTAAACCCTGGTGAGAACTCATAACCATCCTTATCCGAGCCTATAGCGTGCTGGTTGCGCCTTGGCCCGCGCGGCTGCCCATGACGAGGAATGTTAACCGCGCGGGACAGCCCAAATCCCGCTCATCTGCTCTCCAGAAGTGCCCCGGCTCTCTCTGTAAAAGTGCGAACACGTCAGGCCCAGTTAACAGGTAGCCAGAGACCAACCAACGGGCACGGCGGAGGGGCTACAAGGCTTTACTGGGAAGATCCCGCTGTGTTTCTCATTTCCTGAGCCAGTTTGTAGAAGATTAAAGATCTACAAATCCACAAATGCGAGTTGATGTAGGATATGAGCTCCGTGGCCAAATTAAAAAACAAATCTATAAAAGTCCTGGCAGGAGTCCGGTACTCCCCGGATTCTCACCTTCCTGCAGTCCACAACAACGTTTATACCTCTGTAAAGTCATATCCCCCCAATCCACTTTTATTGTAGGCCACTGAACCACAGAATACAACTTTTTCCCTCCTCGTAACCTTATGCGCTTCTGGCTTTGGGAGAGAGCAAGAATAATGTGCCAAAAACTCTCTGCAACTGAAGGGTATGTACATAGAGTTCTTTTTTTTTATACAGCAGCAGCTACTTCTTTCATCAGGTGTTACCACTTACCACAGTCGCATGGGGATTAAAGGTTTCGATGCCTGATGCCCTTCCAGATGCAGTATGTGACTGGAGTGCAGGGCAACCTTCCAATTCCCAGCGTTTAGACTGGGATGGGGCAAACTGTTTTTTAATTTTTTTTACTTTGGCCACATTGGGGTTCACTTTGCCAGGGGGGCATCCCAAGAGTAATTCAGGAGTTGTTTAACAAATACAGTTTACTGTAATAGCCTAAAGTTTGTCGTCAGCTTAGTGGTGGTTACTCTCAGAACTGTGTTGGTAAATGGACGACGTGTCTTAATTTGCCCCTTCTTGTTTAGACCACTGCACTTCTTCGATCCCCTCTTTTTATATATTTTATATTTAAAGGCACACTGCGTAACGTTTTGGACTATCCCATTGCCACCAATACAAAACATGACCCGCTCGACACAGAAAATGCTATTACTGCAGTGGGTAGTTACTATTTAGTAAGAATAGATTTGGACTAATCTATTTAAATCTCAAATTCTGCTGCCTTACGTCAACATCTCCATGGAGACGAGCTGGAGACGTACCCACTCTCAGTAAAGAGTCTTGTCTTAGGACAGGTGAGCTGCTCACAGCAAAGGCACATGTTTGTTTGTGCATTCATGTTATTTTTCAATTATGAAAATATCTGTCATAAAATAAATGCTTGCATTTCAGTTTTATTTATTGGGCAACATTTTACACGGTGTGGCTTTAAGTATTCTGTGACTCAATGATATGACCTATACTTGGGTGAGTTGGAGAGTGCCTTGATAGACTCTTTTGTCGCTTCCAGTTTTATTATTTGTATGCATTTTTACTTAAAATTTTAGGAAGTTTTGATTTTTTCACTTTTTGCCAATTTCTGAACCTAGATCTTTGAGTTCAGGTTGGGGAACTGTGCCATTGTGGGATATACTGTAAGTAGTGCCTTGATAGAGGTGTTTTTGAGGCTTAGTTTGGTTTTGTTGACTTTAATTTTTGTTTTGTTTTTAATTGTGTGCATAGTTAATAATAATTGGTCTATGTTTTTACACTTTGTATATCCCTCATATCTTTGAGGAGGTCTGGGCACTGTGCCATTGTGCGCTCGAAATAGTGCCAAGAGGACTGTTCTTTTATTTGTAGGTGGGAGGGGTTTTGTTTTGTTTCAGTTGATTGTGCATATTTATGAATTGACGTACGCATTTCTTCATGTTTTGTCTCGCACTTTTGCCGAGCTCCCCCGGCATTGCGCGCAGTCTTCAGCCGCGCTCTCCCCAATCCCACCTCGCTGTAAACATGGCCCCAGGTTGTCAGAGTATTTTTCCAGCCCGGTGCCAGCCACACATAGCAGCTCCACAAGATCACCCACTGGAGATATGCTTGATCTCATCATGCCACCATTCAGCCGCTAAGCTCTTTGAAAGACAGATATTGACAACTTAGCTTTATCAAACAGGGCTGGGTGAAATACTGCGGCGGGAACGATGTTTGAGGTAGTTTGATGTGGATTTATGGGAGCGGAGCCGGATCAAAGGAGAGGAATCATGCATCAAAATCATCATAACTTTTAAAGACAGAGAAAAAAAAAAATATGGGATCTACAGTCCCACATCAAGGAAGAATTATTTGTTAAGAAAATATGTTTTTTGCTAAACTCTTTGCAGTATGCCAACTTGCAAATGCTGACTGGCAGACTGGGCCATATTTGTACAAAATGAAAACCAGATTGATTTAACATTTTAATAAATCTAGATACTGTAATTGACCTTTATGTAACTATGAAAGTCTCACTGAGATTCAGAATCTCTATTGTGGCCCTTGAGGAGACCCTATTGTACATGTTTTTGTGCGACGGGAATTGAACATGGGACAAGACTATACTGTTTTGTTTGGAACAGTCCTGTTCTAATTGGCGTTGGTCTTGCGGGGCCAGTGAGGGCCCTCGGGCGCCTGTCTCAGATACGTGACCATTAATCAGAGCAGTTGCAACAGGCCACCGTTTAATCACTCGTGTAATGTGGCAAAGATGGGAGCGAGTGCATGTCGTGAGAATGTTGATCCAGAGCAGATTCTTCAGCATATCCTCTGGGTCCTGTCCCCTTAATATTCTCCCAAATCTAACCTTTACCCTTCTAACCACGGCGGACACTGCCTCCTTTCACCCAGTCCTGCCTTTAGCTCCATGTGAGATACAGACACCTTATAAAAAAAAAAACCAGAGCTCCAATTAATCATGCCATCGACTTATAGGGTTCGGATTCCCACGAGGCATGTCTCAACATGTCAGGAATGACCAACCAACACTTTGTGGACCTCGGGAATGTGGCACGCTGGCACTCGGGTCACGGTTGGAAAACGCTGTCTCTTTGCTTACAGATTTTAGCGCCGCGCATGCCACTCTTTGTTCCACGCTCGTGCACTTTATGCGAGCGGAGAAGGTCTGACAGGGGGGGAGCCTTCTCAGACATGTGTGGTCGCCTGAGATTTGTCAGCAACAACAAAAACTGTAGCGACTAGGTTAAAGGCTGGGTTTTTTTTTTTTTTTTACCTCTTGTCCTAGATAGTTCAAAACGATGAGTAAGTTTTGTCATTCGAGTGTGTGAATATTTCCGCGTGGCCTCCTCAGAGCTGTGTGGTCCCAGTGCGCGGCTGCAGCTTCAGATTTCGGGCTGTGGGCTAATTGAGCGAGATGACGCGCGCCTTAAGGATCCTGGCTCCGTCCTCTCCTATGGGTTCGGTTATTGCTCGCCTGCTGACTTCGCTGTCAGTGTCAAACGCTTGTTAGGGCATCATCAATCTCTGCGCAGTTAAGAATATTCCCAGGACAGAATGAAGGGGCCAGGTGATGGATTGGCAGACAGATAGAAGAGCAGGGAAAGTTGTTTAAAATGCGGGCGGAGGGTAATTTGGGGGGGGTTGGAAATACTGTATGCTTGAAAAGAAAGCAAACAAGACTGAATGAAGCTAAGGGTGCAGTCTGGAAGTGTAGCTTTTTTTCAGTGAAAGAAGGGAAAACACACCTGTGACAGAGGAGCTGGTTGGGAATGTGCTCCTGGGCTTGGCGAGAGCGGCGCAGATAATAAATCACACAGAGAGGGAGAAAGACGCATTGTTCAAATTTGTCCAAACGCCAGAATTAACACTCGGCGATCAAATCTTGAAAGAAGAATACGCTTGTGTCATCAGCAGTCGTGAGAGACGGCGAGGGATTTGTCCGAGCTGCCGACGTACAAGTCTGTGTTCGTCTGTGCCGCGGAAGGATTTAAGCTACGGGCTCAGGAGGAACACGCATTTCATCTCTATAAATCAGACGCTACTATCCTCAGAACGAATCTCAAATTTGTCTTTTTTCACCACATTTTCTCGTAACCCAACCACACTCGTTTGGTTGTGGTCTGTCGTTGCAGGGAAAACCATAAAGTTGATGAATGTGGTCATGCGGAGGGCTCAGGGCTCAGCTGTCGGCCATGTTTTTGTCAGTTAAGACAGTCTACTAGGTTTGGGCCCTTCTCCACATGCACTAATCAAACTTTAGGCTGGAGGCTTTAGAAAGACTTAGGCCTCATCTTTCTGTTCAATAACAGTGAAGGCAGAGGTGGTGTTTTACTGGATCAGCTCTTTATTGGCTCTCATCAGCTCTCATCTGTTTGTGTTTCAGGCTGGATGACATGATGTTCCCACCCTCCTCCCTGCCCCCCTGCTCCTCTCTGCTCCCTGTTCTCCTGCATCTGCTGCTCTTCAATCCTTCTTCACTCGTCTCCACTCTTCCTCACGTCCCGCTGAGCTGGACCTCTCCCCATAACCCCTGCTACCACACCGATGGCCGGCCTCGCCACTGTCTGTCCGAGTTCATCAACGCTGCCTATGGAGTATCAGTGGACGCCAGGCACTCGGGACACGACTATGACAATAACATTACTTCTCTGACGGACCTTCATAATCCTCATAATCTGACCTGCTGGGTCGCCCCAGAGGGCTCTGACTCCAGTGAGTGGGTCCTGACACTGCCTTTGGGTCGGCGCTTTGAGATCACATACATAAGTTTACAGTTTTGCCAACAAGGAGAGCCGTCAGACCCCATCTCTATATCTATTCTCAAGTCCATGGACTTTGGGCGCACGTGGAGGCCCATGCAACACTACTCCAGTGACTGTCCCAGGGAGTTTGGCCTGCCCTCTCAAACTGCAGCTCTGACCAGGCTTCAGGAGACAGAGCCCCTGTGCTCCGACCCACGCCCCCTTCAGAGGCAGCGGGGAGGCATGGTACTGGCCTTCCCCACTTTGGATGGGAGGCCTTCCTCTCCTGACTTTGACTACAGCCCCACTCTGCAGGACTGGGTCACAGCCACTGACATAAGGATAGTCTTCCACAAAGTAACTAAAGAGGAGAAAGTGGGCACTTTTGAAATCAGTAAAGGCCCCCCGCCTCCGCGGTGGCATGATGGAGCTGAGGAGAACAGGAGGACTGGGGTTCTGCGGTGGAGACCAGGGTTCAGAGTGGATAAGATGAACACAGATAACACACTGGTGTTTTTTGACACTGACACAAAAAGCTCTGAGATTCAGCCCAGAAACAAAGACAAACACGGGAGGAAGGGCCAGGACAAAGATGGACACAATGTGACCAGTAAAGAAAACAGTGATACTTTTGACTTGCATTTACAGATGTCCCCCAAGAAAGGGGGAAGAGGCAAAGGACGAGGTCGCAAGAAGGACAGTAATCCTTGCCCCAATAAGGACTGTGAGTGGATAGTTGAGGGGCGGAGCAGGGGCAACAAGGGGCGTGAATTGAGAAAGAGGCGCAATAATAACATCACCAGACAAAGTGTCAGGCATCTTCAGATGGCCCCCTTTTCCACTGGAGCAGTCCGCATGTCTCTGTCGGACCTGCAGGTGGGGGGCAGGTGCAAGTGCAACGGCCACGCCTCCAAGTGTCGCCGTGATGACAGTGGGCAGGCAGTGTGTGTGTGTGAGCACCACACGGCAGGACCAGACTGTGATGTATGTGAGGACTTTTACTACGATCGACCATGGCACCGAGCCACGCCCTCCAATCCCAACCCCTGTGTGGGTGAGTGCAACAATAGTTTATTCTTCTCAGACATCTTCTCTATAACATGCCAAGACTTCAATTCAGCTTCCTTCAGTATTGTGTTTGGCTGATGTAAATGGGTGACTTTAACGCTTCATGTTGCAGCCTGTGAGTGTAACGGTCACTCAAACAAGTGCCGCTTCAGCATGGAGGTGTTTCAGCAGTCGGGTCGGAAGAGTGGAGGGGTGTGTCAGAAGTGTCGACACCACACGGCCGGGCGCCACTGCCAGTACTGCCAGAACGGATACACCCGCGACAACAGCAAGCCCCTGAACCACCGCAGGGTCTGCCAACGTAAGTCTCATGATATGTCTGCTTTTGGTGAACTTTTCAGAACAAATATAAGCACTTAATTACAACACGAATGGAGCGCAACAGTCACACTCACCCCAAAACCTGGCCTGATTTCGGAAGTAAATATCCCTATCATCATCATCGAAAATGACAAAAAAATATCTGAATGTATTAGTTAAACAAGTGAAATAGGTATGAACCTCCTTAGTGCACTGCTCTGAAGCACTTAGAGCCCGGTGACGCCCGGAGCAGACAGCTATTTGTGTTAGGGATACAGTATGTACACAGCGAACGCACGGCCCCCGCTGGGCTGACACCTGGAGCCCGTCATTACCGCACTTTGGCGTCTGCTGCGACCTTTGACTTTTGTCCTAAGTGACTGTGACACTGAGGCATGCTGGGAGTCTGGGAGCTGAACCGAGGGGCCTAATATATCCTCACTTAATGGGCCTCCTCTGGCACATGTGCGGGGACGACAAAGTACAAGATGAACTCTCCCTATAGACATTTGTGATCGATTTTATACTTCATACTTCAATCCAGACCATATTGCCCCAGTCAGGCGTTTATTCCCTGGGCGCTGCGTTTTACAGAGTGACCCGGTGAGAGGCAGTAGATCATGAGGGCTGGCGGCTTGTTTGGACTGGGGGCTGAGGATTTGTTTAAAGTCGGCTGGAGTGTGAACAGAGCTGCTGAAGAGGCCCTTCCTCTCGATCTGTCTTGTTTCATCGGGCCTCGCTCAGTGATAGTTGCGGTAAACGGAGGGATTTGAAGCACAAACACAGGGACACAGGCGAAGCTGGTTTTACTGCAAAGCAAGTTAACAGAGTCGCAACTCTCGGTCGTGGTATTTTTGGCCGACGGTAGATTATGTCTTTCCCCTCTGTCTTAACTTTGCTGGCAAAGTACCAGTTGCAATTTTATCTGTCAACCGAGAAATACTCAAAACTGATGGAAATTTTAGTGGCGGATAATTTTTTCCTTGTTCTGATTCATCTTGATTTTATTGTTAAATCCACTGTTACTGTCACAGGATTGTCTGTAGTCCTGTCAATTAAAGGTCCTGTACCTAATCTTTCTCTTTTTCAAACTGTTGATTTTAAATCGTCAGCGGTCCATATGTTTTCCTAACTTTCCAAACATCTAATTTTTTCACGGGGAAGAGTTTATAAGCGTGTTTTACAGCTTTCAGGGAGTGACCCAGTATTGTTTACATATCAATCAGGCTAATTGTTTTCAGCTACTTCAGAGTTTACAGTCGTTCCTAACACGCAGCAGACGCCACAAAGCATAACATTCGGTTTAGTCCCTTTAAAAGGCATTATTACCATAGATGTACTCGCAGATTGATTAAAATCAGATTAATGGCACAGCCTTGAGTCATGAGTTATGTACAGTATACCAATGTGCACAATAAATGTACAAATTAGCTACATTATTTGTTTGACCAGAATGGCATTTATATAACAAGGGCTTTATGGCTAAATGGATAGAGAATGTGCACAGCAAGAAGGGTTAAAAATATATTTGTTTTGTAAAGAAGTACATCCCAGAGGTCCTTGTTCGCCCCTCTTAATGAGTGCTAAATACCTCTGTGTATCCCGTGTCATTCAAGGTCTCTCTCAAGGACATTTTCTCAGCACGTTTGTGCAGTTGTGAGGGACTGCACCTGTGCCCTGTTCAATCGCTTTTTAGATGCAAACATTTCCAATGTTTTTAATGTGATTTGTTCAGTTCAGTTTGAGGTGATAGAAAGACTCACACCTTTGAAAGGAAAATATTTTAATCCTGACCACATTTGCACAGGCGTGTGCAGCTGTATCAAATAAAATTCCAGAGCAATAAAATAGTTTTACACTTGCACACTGTTGAATGCTCCAAACAACACATTTTGTTTACCACACGCTAAAAACAATAGGTTGTGTTCAATAATAAAATAAAAAAATAAACATTCATGTGACGTGATCACCTTCTTAAAGATGCACTATGCAACTTTTTAAGGGAAAATAAAATCTGAATATTTGTGCGTATTTGACCTAGTGTCTCAGAGGTTGTATGGGTGCAGCTTGGCACCTTTACTTTCCCTCACAGTGGCCCCTATGATGCTCCAGAATCAATTATTTTTGGGTTTCTGGAAAGTTTCTGGTACGAACCTCTAAAAAACAATTCATCCTGAAGCGTCATAAAGTCCACTATGAGGGAAAGTAAAGGTACCAAGCTGCACCCATAATGCTTCTGAGTCACTAGAAGGTCAAATATGCACAAATATTAAGATTTTTTGTTTTCCACTTAAAAAGTTGCATAGTGCACCTTTAAGAGTCCATAGTTTAAAGGTAATGTTTGTTGTGCTGTATATGAGACACAAGAACAAGTTCTACTACATATGCACATGCCATTCGTAATTGGGGAAAAAGCAAATTATATAAAGTATGTAAAATATTAACAAAAAAATCTTACATATTCTACTTTTAATATTTAGGTATGAACAGCTAAGCTAATGTGGTAGAGTTTGCCTTTTAGCTGTCAAAATGCAGATTGCATCGTTTTTGGTTAAAGGCCAAGTACCTGATATTTTCCTGGTAGTGGAATGAAAAGAGAGTCTCTTCTCCTTCAGTTAATTCTAAAGGTAGACATTTGTGAAAGACCTTGTGCATCTAATTATAAAGCATTTTGTTTGTCACTCAAGAACTAGAAGGCAAGTTGTTGTTGTTAACGTGACAGTGATCCAGAAAGTTGTGAAACCGTCCTATAAACTCATCTCTTTGATGAATTTGGAGTTTTCCCAATATTGAAAATCTGTGGTATTACTCTATCATTCTGACGTGATAGTTGTCCATTTATCTTTGGTGCATAATTACGTACTTGCCAACAATGATAACCTTCAGCATTTGTGGATGTCGTGTTATGCGCTAACTTGTCCATTCATTCGATTTCTTCCAGCTTGTCAGTGCCATCCTCTGGGTGCGGTGGGGCGTTGGTGTAACCAGACGTCGGGACAGTGTCTGTGCAGAGAAGGCGTGTCCGGGCTGAGGTGCAACCGCTGCGCTCCGGGATACAAACAGGGCAAGTCCCCTCTACGGCCCTGCATAAGTGAGTGATACGAAATACGAAATCCAGTTGCTTTGTTTATTATTTGCCCTTGAATCTGAGGAATCCGTGGGGGAAGCATCTGACCATGACACGACCAGAGTCTTGAAAAGGGTTTGAGTGTTTTTTTTTTTCTTCACATCGTTCACTCATAATGTCATTGGAAGGTGATCCTTGTTGTTTCAATTACGCATCAGACTCGCTCTTGTTGGACGTACGCCACTCGAGCGCGGAGTCGTACCAAAGTGACCTCTCTCAATGTCAATTTATGTGAGGCCTAAATGGATTAAACCAATCGCAAAATCTCATGCCTTTCATTAATCAATTTGGGCCATATTTGTCTAGATTCATCCATTAGCCTGTAGCCATTTTATCATCCTTAGAGACTGTTTCCATAGCAGTGTAATACAAGCTGCCCACATACAAGGATACCACATACATCATTGTCAGGTCCAGCATATTGTTTTTGCATTATACTTGAAATTATATTATATTGGATATTTTAGAAGGTATTTCTCCAAAATGCTGATTGCTGATCCACGCGCCACTTTTTTTTATGGCAATAAAAAGAGGCAATAACCGCCCGGACACTGACGCTTTTAGCCCCAATCAGGTTACATCAGGAGTCCGCGCACACCTGCCGTCCAGCTCAAAAACCTCTCCGCCCGACCCAGGAGTAGACCCATAACTCATCCAGCGAAAGGAGCGCGTGAAAGAAAACCTTGTTTGTTTTTACTGCCAGACCATCCCAGGCTATGTATAGTGCCCCTAACCCCACTCCCCTCCTGCAAAGACCCCCCAGCCCAGACACCTCGCATCCCGCTCTTCTCCTCTCATCAAACGCACCGGAAGGCACGCAGCGGCCATGCAGAACTAAAGTTAGCATCGTGGGCATTTATCTCCACCTTTAACGGCATCGAGTGAGCAAAATCAAGTGTTAATAAACTGGGAATGTGCAAGTTTGCATCGTTCGTTTAAAGGTGCATTATGCAACTTTTTATGGGAGAAAAAAAAAGTTCTGTCACAGTGGTCTCTAGGACGCTCCAGGATCAATTGTTTGGAAGGTTTCTCTGATGACGGACCCTCTCACCAGAAAACCAGGTTATATGTGTGTATGCTATGTCACAAGCGCTAACTAAAATGCTGTATCTCAAAACAAACAGGGCAGTGATACCAAATATGTTCCTGAACCTCAGAAAGACACAGACGATGCTATTTTTGCCCTGTGTGATCAAAATAAAGAATTTGGACAATGACCGAATGTATTCAACCTCTCTTTTGACTAAATGTGAATAAGCTGGTGATGTCCCACTCCTAGCAAGTTTATAAGTCACATTTAGATGTATTGGGTGAAATTCTGAAAATTCTTTAAAGATATTTTTAGTTATAGTTCCAAGCCTATGTAAATCATCAATTACGGCATTCCCATACAGGTCAATGTAGCCATAACCAATGTAGGTAAATATATATAGGTATGACCATACCTTAATGGGTTAGTGCCTTGCTTCTTTCACATTGACGTCCCAGATAAACTGTAGATGTACAATAAAACGCAGGCCGCCGCTTCCTGTGCTTTGAAGGAGGGGGCAGCTGGGTGCGAGTGTAGGGTGTCAGTGGCTCGTTTTTGTCAGTGCAGACAGCACCGGGCTCTGAGCTGGTTATATATGACTCGATGTCACACACACACTTTTACAAGACGCCTGGATAATGTATGTTTAAGCCAAGTTGTTAATTTTCCAGTCTCAAAACGCAACATTACCAGCTTCGGTGCAATGTTGTAGATAAAACCATCCAACAAGTAAAGCCTGACCTTACTGAAGAAGCGTAAAGTTTGCGTCGGTGAGTGTTCGGCCACACACACAGTGACGTTTTGACGATCTTCTGCAGAGACATGCTTCACGCACCATGAAGGCACTTAGACATAGCACGGATAACAGGGGCCAACAACCTGCCACTGCTCTGTCACCTGTCTCACCGTCTGTTTCTGTTTGCAGGGATCCAAGAGGTCGCGCCCACGCCTCAGTACCAGTCACAGTACAGCATAGGTAAGGCAGCTTCACCTAGACTCACAAACGTTTCACTTCCTTATCATCTTTCCACAAATATTTTACTGGGGTTGGGGGGTTGCTGAGGAAGTGAACGACCAAATGAACAGTCAATGCATATATTATACTATATTATATAGCTACTATATTTTTAATACATTTGATTAAACTCTTGTCCATAATATAAAATATAATTAGAAAAGCACATTGGATAAAAAAAACTAAACAATTTTAAAATAAGTCCCAATAAAAATATATAGATGAATATATTGTTTTTTCGTTTTTTCTTGGTGCACAGTCATGTGTCGCAGCAGTAGCTAACCACTCCCTCCTAGTGGTAGTTGTAGGAATGTCACACCTGCTGCACTGGGGGTCATCTGTTAGTCACAGGATACTGTGATGACAAATACAAGCGGCCATATTGTAATTAGGGGCAAAGACATGAGCTGAGATATGCCACTATGAAACCACTGGTCTCATTTACTGCATTCTCCCTCTCTAATTGTGTGTTGCAGCTGAGGAGTGTGTGTCGTACTGCCAGCCCTCACTGCACAAAGTCCGGATGAATTTGGAGACCTATTGTCTCAAGGACTATGGTGGGTGGCAGATATTTATAACTGTCTTTTTAAAGCCTCTGTTGTTTTACTTGATCTGTCACACACTAAAGCTATTCTGTATGTTTTGCTCTGGCAGTTCTGAAGGCGCATGTGCGAGGGATGGAGCGCTCCGGGCCCTGGTGGCAGTTCTCCATCTCAGTCCAAACAGTCTTCCGTGAGGGGTCTACCTCCCGGGTACGCAGGGGCTCCCAATCTCTGTGGGTCCCGGACCGTGACCTGAGCTGCGGCTGCCCCGCACTGCACGTGGGCCGGACGTTCCTCTTGATCGGGGCAGAGGAGGGCGAGAGGGGCTGGGGGCCCGAGGAGAGGCGGCTGGTGGCCGACCGCTCCACTCAGGCTCTTCAGTGGAGAGACCATTGGAACCCAAACTAAGGGGCTTCAGAGGCCAGGACAAGAGGGGGCGCTGTCCTCCCAAATCCGCCGGCGGTCACCGTCACAGCGGGCCGTCACAGAAGGAGACAGAGTATATTCCCCCTCACCTGCTCACAGACTCTAAGGTGCACAGTGGGAGAGAGGAGGTGGAGAGCTCAGCAGAGACACAAACAGAGCTGCCGTCAGCCGCCCCTTTCACCCTGGTCTGCTCCACACACACACCTCTATAGCACAGTTATAAAACTGTCAACCACAGAGACACTGGGCAGCAGCGTAATGCAGCTCACATTTCCTTAATGTGATAAAAGTGCAATTATGTTTTGCAGCAATGTAATGTGATTTTTGTAATATTTTGTACACAGCAATCGTTATGGTTTGAATTGTAGAAAAAAAATGTTGCAATACAGAAATATATAAATTAATTTTTAATTTTAATTCTGGACTGATGGAAAGTGTTTTTTTTTTTATATCTAAAAAAAAAACAAAGGCTAGTTTAGCGACACAGCTAAAGCCAAATAATAATTAACATTTTTCCTTCCACCCAACGATATTTGTGTAAAGTGACACTATCGCCGGCTCCACAGAGAGAAGCGTGTACAGTAGGAATTCTCCGATACAGATCTAAAAAGCTCAGTCCAACCTCTCATCAGGATTTCTATTTCCATTTGGGCCGAAGTGGCGTCACTGCCCAGGGGAAACGGGGCTCCATTAAAACAGATGGGCCCGCTCCTATTTGTGCAGCCGCCATGTTGTTTGGGTAGCTGCCCTGTCGGCGATTGGCTCCGAGGAAACCTGAGAGTGAAAATAAAAGGAGAAAAATAGAGGCGCTGACTGATGGGCCTCTCCGTGGGACTGGACATGGGTTTGCTCAGGACCTGTGTTCCTATATCCACACAGGGGCCACATGACCTTTTAGAGAAGCAATACTTTATTTCAGTGTATAATGGTTTTTGTGCTCTATTTATTTTTAATAAAAAGGTGACATTTAAATATTGGTATTTTGTGACAAGTTAACGTTCTTACCCTTCATATTTATTTATCTTTTGTTTTGATGTTTTTAAGACACGATATGTGGGAATTGCAAGACTTGCGTTCAAATTCATACGAAAATAATATGAATTTGAATACGTATTACCTGCAAAATATTATCACGAAAGCTACAACACATTCTTGATCTAATGAATTGTGAATTACTTTTACCCCAACGGCCACAGTCCACTGCTGCCGGCCCGAGTGCTGACATCCCTCTGTGTGTGAGGTGCAGAGAGGCTGAAGGGCAAAGAGGTAGAGGCGCGGGGCGAGGGGGCAGAGCTGTGTGTGGAGCACAGGCTCGGTCATGTCCCAGGCACCTGCTGCTGTCACAGGAAGCACCTGTCAGCAGCCGTCTCCTCCACACTGCTCCTGTCGACATCAGCTCTGATCCTCAAACACACACTTACACACACACTAACAGACAACTTAAGCCCGCTCAAAGTCTTAGGGTGCACCGTCTGCAGATGTGGCATCGCAAAAAAAAAACCACAACTCTCTCTACTGTGGAGCAAACTGTTTCACCGACTTCTCCGAGCTTCAAAATGTGTGTGTGGCGGTTCCGTTTAACAACCTGCCGGGGTACGTTTTTACGAGAGGTGGGCTCGCAGGCAAAGTTCAACGAGGATTCTTCCCGGGACAATACTTTTCACTTCACAGCCATCTCTCTCAATCCTATTTCTAATACAACAATCATGACTGCCGGCTCTAAACGCAGTTCCCAAGTCCAAGTTCACCCTGGCCCGGTTTCTGCCTGCACACTCTGAGAGCTTCTGTTAACCTGAGAGCTACAGGGTCAATCCTTGTGATCCTGGGCCTGCATGCCTTCCATACAGACACGCCGCCGACACCGCAACCCGACTCCTGGCCAGATTACGGCTAATCAAGCATGGCACTGGTCCGAGCGGCGACACCACAACACACGCACAGAGATACACAGGCTCCGGGCTAAGTCAACTTTTACTTCAGGTCATGTGAAAAAAATACAACAAATGCAGGCTTTACACTAAAAAGAACTTTGCACAATATTGTACAATACAATAATGAGGTGCTTTTAAACAAACTTAAGCTCAGGATCTGGAGATGGGGCCCAGAGCGCTGGTCTGCGGTTGCCCACTACTCCGGAAACGACCTATGAAGACAATAAAGTATCTCCTGTCCTTAACCCTTCATATAGGGCACTCATTGAAATACTTTGAAATACATCTTTTCAAGTTAAGAGTGTTATTGGGGGACATAACACAAGTTTAGTTCTGTTTTTATCATTTTTCAAAAGTACTTTAAGGTCTCGGAGATGCTGGTATTCAGGAGACGTTGTGTTTTGTGATATTGAGGTCTTAATGATCACACCTGTCATAGGCAAGAGCTTTTGTAATGTGATTGTGCTTTACAGGCGGTCACCTCCAATATTGATCCCTAAAAATGTTACTAAAAATAACTTTGAGTAACATAAAAACACAGTCCTCGGGTTTATTGGTTCTTTTGTCAAGAAAATAGTGTCAGTATGAATAATAGATGCACTTAACTTTAGGTTTAAGTGAACTGATGTATGATCAAATATGGTGCCTGCCTTTTTCATGCTGTAATTTCACTTATTTCACTACGTCCTCCAAAACCAACACATATATCATCACTTAGCACAATTATTCACCAATAAAATGTGTGAGTTTCATCAACTTGCAGTTAGTTTTCAAGTTATGTAAAGAAATGTACCATGAGTTTAGCCAGACTTGGGTCTTTTTCAGACTCCAGAGAAAACAGGAAGTCGAGAGCGCGACTGCTGATTGGTCAAATGCCACAGAGGTGGGATCTGCGATGTAGGGTGATCTCTTCTGATTGGCTGAGTGAGGACTACATGCTTCTTTACCTTACTGATGTGCAGCAGGGAGGCCATATATAAAGTGTGTGGAAATTACCCAAAATAGTCACTTGCCCTTTAAAGGGTTAAGTCCAAAAATCATAGCAAAAAACAACCATTAATATTTCACACTAGCAACAGGTGTCGGCCGTCTTCAAGTTCACTCTTAGGCCATGCATGTCTGAAATGAAAATACTCTTTTCTTTTCTTTGTAGTTACTGAATGGGACCCCATATCGACAGCCACACATTTGACCCCCTGTGATTTACGGCAAGGGAGACCTGACCCTTTTTAACACTTGTCCTTAAAGCTACGGCATCCGCACTGCACCTTTTTCTATTGGACTTATATTAGCGCCAGTCTAGCGTCCGGGATAAGGGATCAAAAAGTTGAGGCGGGTTTTGTGGGGGGAGCGAAAGGTCAGAGGTAACAGTAACCCAGCGTGCCCAGGTGGTGTGCTCGAAAAAAAAAAAAAAACGTGCCATGTGTGATGTGGCCGGGTCGGTCATGGGCAGCTTGTGTGTGTTTTGGTTACTAATATGGCGCGTGACTTTAAGGCCGGTGCATTTTGTGTTGAACTGAGGCTAGTTGGATCTGAACCAGAACTGATTAGATTTCAGGCTCTGGGAGGCGGCCCTTGACCTATTTACAACATCTGCGGCCCTGACGTCGTCAATCCCACTCCATCATTTGAGCAAAATACTGTGTACCGCGAACAAGCCACCTCGATAAGATTGTTCAGGTTTTAGTATTATTATTTTCTATCAGTATTTGTTTTAACAGCAAAATCTTTATTTTTATTATAAACAATAAATGTGAGCAAAAACGAAAATATACATTTCCACCCACACTTAAAATCCATTTGCAGTGTTTGTCCTTGCTAAAGTTCAAAGTATCAAAATGCAGAGTTGATTCAGTCACTGATCAACAGACTAAAAATGTTTCCCCCGAGCCACTTTTGGGCTGCGACCCACCAGTTGAAGACCAGTGGTTTAGATATCTCACAGAAAATGTCCATCCATACCACTGTTGGTGGTCTCACAAGTGGGTGGTCTCATCTTCCTCAGCGTCTGCGTCATGTGGCAGAGAGATCTGGGCTTCGGAGAGGGAGCTGCACTGCAGGTAGCAGAACACCACTTGGACCTGAACACATTTAGTGCACACATGCAGTCGATGTCTGGACATTCAGTCACACACATGTTATACAAGACATGTACAACAGTCTGGTCGCTAAGGTGAAGATTTCCAACACATTTCCGGGCCTATACTATTTATTTTTGCGCAGAACTAACCTGTACAACCACCTCCTGAGAGATGTCCACCCTAGCACCGGCCTCTGGGGGGCGTAAGAGGCTTGGCCCGAACACTGTGGCTAAGTTTAACAGAGACATTTTGTTGACTTCTTGTCTCGCAGAAACCCTGAGGAAATAGAGTAAAGCACATTAATGAAACCAGCGTGGTCCATTTTACAGCTACTGCGCATGATTTAAGGGTGACTCGGACCGTCGGAGGTGGTGCAGGAGGAAGAGGAAGGTGTTGCGATTGGCGTCAGGACAGGACTGCAGCACTGACAGCAGCGAGGAGAGCTGTTCATGTTTGTCAGTCATGTCTGTGCAGAGGATGAGAGTCAAAATGTATTCACAAATACACAAAATCCTATTAAAGAAACTGGCCAGTAGAGGGCCTTATGTGTCGTTTGTGTCCTCTACTGCAAACAAATAAAAGAGGGTCCCATCTAGGCTCTAGGCATTATGGTCCTTGTCTAAAACTTTGCAACAACAATTTCAACAATTCTTATGTGTGCTGCAGTAGATTCTTTTTTTACTTCTTTCTGTCTTCTACATTGCAGGGTTTCCCACAGTGCTTTACTGTTTAGGCGGTGGCTAAACAACACCGGGCTGCCACTTTAACTAACTTCTTAAAAAAAAAAGAAGTTAGAGTCTCGACACCACCTTAATTACCAAATTTCCTGGGGGAAACCCTGCATTGTATACATGAATTTACTGTACGCTAAGCGCCTAATTTACAAAGCCATGTGCTCAATTGCAAGTACAACGTAAAATCAGCACTGTCTATTTTACTGCATGATGTGAGAAGCTATTTTTCAAAATGTATCAATTTTGTATGTGTGTATATGCTTAGTAAATCTTACCAAGCGTATGGACCAAACTCTGAAACAGCTCTGGCGGTAGAAGAGGCTCTGGTAACTCTCTGAAGTAGAGCTTGAGAACCCCAGACACTGCATTGACTTCTGCAGTCCTCAGTCTGGTGACAGCTTCACACCGATCTGTGTACAAATAAGGTACATGTTACCGTTTATACTTTAATGGGATATTGGCAAAAGGACACTTACTACTATCAAACGCAGACTTGAGCGCATTTACGTTGCCAGTGGATCCAGAAATCCTGTATATCCCAACTTCCTCCATCCCACGCCTTTCGATTTCCTCCACGCAGCATCGGACCACAAGGGGAACCAGCACTCCCTCCTGTCTGATGCAAAACAGAAATAAAAAAAACTCCAAAGGGAACTGAAACTCTTTATGAATATTACACATTATTAACACAATGGCTCAAAGAGGAAGTCGTTTATAAAGGGGTTATGAGAAACGTACTGGGCCACGGTTTGTATAGGAACGCCAAACACAGGCTGCTGCTGCTGTGGGCCGGGGCGGGGAGGGTCAGGCGGGTGAGGCTTGTACTTCAGAGAGAGATGCACATCGACTTCTGGACCGAGATTTAAAGACTGTCTTCTCCAGCGATTACAGAGATTTTCAGGGTTCAACTGAAGATACAAATAAAAAAAAGCATTATTAACCAGGGCAAAAGTGTGATGGCTTCTCTACGTGCGTTATTGTACCGTGAGAGAAGTCCTCCCGACCACAGCACTGTCCCCTATGTCCGACTGGGCCACACACATCACTCTCATGTGCCTCGCTCCGTCCACCTGGAAGTACAGCTCCTGTTCCAAACAAAGGGGAGACAACTATGACACCCATGTCCCGGGCTTTCAGCTGGAGCTACCAGTTGGATTTAGGGCCGATTTTATCACTGCCGGTGGTGTTTAAAGGATTTACACTCGGGTAAAACGAGCAGAGATCAGATACTGTCTAGACGAGTTATAGCGTGGGGTCCACAGACGGCACTGCTTTTTCCACTACACAATCCTTTGACTGTATTATTGTTTTATTTAATTCATACGGTGTTATTTGGTGTAACGTTTATGACAATACATTTAACACCAAGCACTGCACTTATATCAGCGATTCACTAACCTGTTCCCACTGTGGGCTCAGAGTGTGGCCTGACGAGTGCGTCTGTGCTCGCTTTTCATAGAAGTCAAATCCATCAACTTCCAGACAAACGAACACACCTAAAATGCAAAACCATGTCCCCTTGATACACGTACAAGGAAACTTAAAAAGCAGAGAAAAGAGCAAACAAACGTACAAGCGGGTTGCAGGAGACCGCTGGCAGAGTGCACGACCACAGCCAAAGTCCCACATAAGACCTCCCCCTTCCCTGCAGACAAGGATTACCAAAACATGACAGAAACAGACCGGCGTGAACATTAACTGGAGATATAACATGACTAGATCAGAGGGCAACATGATGAGAGGGTTTAAGGGGCAGGATGTGTGTCTGGGGAGGATAGAGAGGGTACCAACGCACCACTGCTGCTGCTGCTGCTGCTGCTGTGGAGGGGCAGTTGCTGGGTCATCCTCAGCTTCACGCAGGCGCTGGTCAGAGTGAGCAGGTCTGGAGGAACAGTCTCTACATCTGCAAAAGAGCAGCTGACATAAGAATGCTGCAAACCGCACTATTTTATCACACAGTCCATGTAAGCACCAGTGGAGGAATGTGTCAATCATTTCCATTGAGTCACGAGGACAATTAATTTCCGATATTTATTTATTCAACAAGTAACAGACTCAATTAAAATGAGAATGTTTCATAGAGGGACGACACACTTAGACCATTTTTATTCTAAACAGGAAACTCTACGTTCCACATCAACTGTCAAACAAATAACATACTCTACTTCCTACCCAACAATAACACTCATTTGGCTTCTGTTAATTTAATTAATTTGCATAACCTCTATAATCTATTGCTTTTAGGGTAGCACAAGTATTCGCATTCACATTAAAATTGCACTGTGGGCAAATAAAAAAGGCGGCAGTTATGTATGGAAACCACATTTGTATTTGTAAACTTGAATGTCCCTGAGGGAAATTTGTCCTCTACATTTGGCCCATCCTTCAACAGTGACTCAAATCTAAGCGCAATTGCAATATTAGGAAGAAAAATCGCGGTTAGATATTTTTCCAACATCATTCAGCATTAAAGTGACAGTCTGTATGTTTAAATGTTTTAACAAATTCAACAGATTGCATATAATTGACCACCTGGGCCTGCAATTTAACATACATTAAGTATTACTAAATAATTCCTTTTTTCTAAAGCTCCTCCCTTTGCTGATATCGGCAACTAATCAGAATCCCCAGTGCCATCACTTTGACCAATGAGACGAACTTTAATGTTAGGTCCAATCAGGAGGGAGGGGCATAGGAGCTTGATCGTTTACTTTCAAAATCTTTTTCTCATTTTGCAAACTGGTGGACTGCTGGACTTGATTGCTGACTTTTGAAATCGGTCACTCTCTGCTCATTTTACAGACTATCACTTTAATTCAAACCATTCATTTTATATCAGTAGTCCTCAATACATCATGCATTAGTAAAACTTACTTTCTTTGGTGAGTTTGTCAATGGCTTCCCTCCAGACTTCAAGCTCATATAACGAAGCCACCAAAGTGTGGCTCTGGAGTGGAAAAAAGGGTAGACATTAGTTTGTTCAACAAAGCTCTTCTAAGACACCTTCATCATCGTCGTCATTACCTTTTCACTGGGGCTGGACAGTTCTAGTCTGTACACAGGGTCATGTGTGAGTAACAACAACTCCATCTGCTCCAGTTTCTTCAAGCTGCGAGCCTTGGATCCCTTCTGCAGTGCACACGCCACATTATACATGCTCCTTACAAACAGAACCGCACATTTCTACAAAGTTTTCAGATCTCTTTTAATTAATTCTATTTGATCTATTTTTTTTTTTATCTCATTGAAGTTGTCATAGTTTTGAGCATTTGTAAAAGATTGATTCTGTGGTATTAGGCATCAACATATGAATACTTTCTGAAATCACTGTACTGTACATGTAGAGCTTCCCCTACCACATTATGCTGCAGCTGCTTATTGAGTTTATACATTTTGGTCCGTATTGTGTGCAAACGGAGCTCCGCCTCAGGAGTTCGGTCCCGTGAGAAGCACCGCAGCTTGAGCCCAGCGAGGGGGAGGTACCAAGAGAACCTGTACTGGTCCTGCTTTCTGAAAAGATAACAGCGCATCAGCAAATACACAAGCAGTTTTTATTAAACAAAAATATCCCTCGAGTGGAGTGGGTTACCCTCTGGTCGCAGGCTTGACTCTGGTGCACAGCAGGAGGTCTGTGTACAGGAAGAGGTGACGCAAGCAGCGCACGCCATCGCTCTCATCGACCAAGAAGCCGTCGCGGATCAACTGACGTCTCTAGAAATAAACACACAAAACACTGTCTGTGATAATAATAGCTTTTCTGTTTATTAACCTCTTAACCGAGCGCATTTTCTCCAGTTTGGCTTTACCCAAATCTATTAAGAGGTTAATAAATGTGTTTGCAATGAATTCTACGATAGAATTTCCCTTGAAACATTGCAGGTTTTGCCATGGTTTATGGTAATATCTCTTTAATTAAAGGGCCTTTTCACATAAAGTTTGGCATCTTCTCTGTGAGGTCAAGTGAATTTCCGTGACATAAAATAGTTTAATTCAAGGTACCCGCATTTCATACGTTTGTTTGGGATACGTTTTAAGCATTCTGCGCATGGAGGGGAGGTGTAACAAAGGTGCCGTGCTCGTCTTACCATATCGTGAGTGAGCGTGACCCCTCGTCTGCCCTGTGAACTCTGATTTACCCCAGACAGAAAACTGCGGGACAGCCTAAGGGCTTCTTGTAGAGCGCCGTAATCCTGGTGCTGCTCAGGCGTGGTTTTTAAGAGGTCCTATAAACACATAAGATTAAAAGTCATGTTTGTGTCACCCTGAGATAAGTTAGGCAGCAATAGAAGGGAGAGATTTATAAGAGCGGGAAAAGTCACGTAAATGGTCTCACACGTAACACCAGAGTGGTCTTGGTGACTCTCTCCAAAGGTTTGTACAGTAGAGCTGCAAAATTCAAAACACTCATCAGAATTTTTTCCCCAAAGATAAATATAAGACAAGAAAGAACGTCACCTTCGAACGTATATTTGGTGCAAGGTTTTGGTGAGCCATTGCTATTACACATCATGCTCTGGAAGAGACAGAATGATCGTGACAAAATGTGGGTCAGTGACGTGAAGGAGGCGTGAACAGAGTGGAGTACCTCGGCCAGAGTTCGGAAGCGAGGGTCGACTTGCGTGCACTTCCTCACCACTTTAATAGCGTCATTATAGTTTTCGATGAAACCTCCGTAGATACCAATCTGGTTAACCTACAACGACATAGAGCACGTATTTCATATAAACATGTAAATTCGACAAATATACCGCATTTTCAGGAGTATAAGTGGCACCAGCCAAAAAAATGCATAATGAAGTAGAAAAAAACATATATAAGTCGCTCCGGAGTGTAAGTCGCACCAGCCACTCTAGGGCACCGTTGACAAGCCTCTCCCGGCAGCACGTTGTTCAAGCACCCATTTGTGAGCTCGTTCCTCTAGCTTTTAGCCCGCGATTAGCTTTTTTTGTTGTCTTCATTGCAATAAGAGTACCCTCCGCTTTTTCGCCAGTCCCTCACAAGTTTGTCGCTCACTCCAAACCTTCTTTCTGCTGCTCGATTACCGTTTTCGACTTGCAGCTTGTAATGTGCAGAATATGATTTATCTTTTTGGAGGCATTTGTGTTCAGTCTTCGCAGATATTGGTACACAAGCCTAGCGCGCCCTCTAGCGGCGGTCAGTGTGAATATAACAAACATGTGGAGTTATATATTTTGATATATAAGTCACACCTGAGTATAAGTCCCAGCCAAACTATGAAAAAAAGTGTAACTTATAGTCCGGAAAATACAGTACTTATTTTTTTTATCTACGCATTATTTAACAGATATGTAGATAGATCTGGTCCTCTGAGAGATCTTTTTTTTCATTTGATGGTGCTGAGTGAGAAAAGCTTGAGAATTACTGAGATGAAAAGATCTAATTTGTAATTTACAGCAAATAGATGGCAAAAATACTGTGCGTAATGTTGTGTGATTTGTACAGAGAACAAAGCGCTCACTAGTTTCAGAAAGAGGTCTCCCACAGTCAGCTGGAAGCCCTTTTCTTTAGCATCTTCCTCGGCCCCGTCACTGTTTATTCTGTGCGGGCTGGGGGCTGTTCATGACTAGGGTAAGTGTCAAAGTAATGACTAAGCCGGGCTTTAAAGCCTGAGTAGAAGCTCTGGTGCAGGTCTCGGAGCTCGGGGACCTGGTAGAACACTGTCTGGACCTGCTGACTGGACAGAACCGGCTGGGACGTCCCGGCTGCAGCTCGAAGAGCCTTCATGGGCTGTGAACAACAGGTGGAAAATACACAGCTGTGAAAACGAAAAAGAAGGTGTTGCTCACAGTGCACACTGGTGTGAAGACAGCACATTAAAAATAAGATATAAATATCAATAGTGATACTGGGTCAAATGTTATCACTGGTAACAGTTTTCAAACTAAAGCATATTTAACACATATCATTGTGGTTTTGTGTGAGTGTTAAATGTATTTTCCTCATATACTATTTGTTTCTGCTTTCAAATGCATTATCTTTCCTTCCTGAGAAACCGAGCATTTCAAAGCTAACAAAAAAAACAACAAGAACATTATTCACGTAAAGCTACTTGGGAGCAGTGTTAATTTTGACAACATATTTTAATTCAATTTTAGTCGAGATTTAGTAAAAAAAATATCTTAAATTTTAGTCTAGTTTTAAATTTGACTAAAATTAAGACTAAATATTTTAGTCGACGAAATTAACACTGCTTGGGAGAAGCGCTGCGTGGGTACTGGTGGAGAACATGGAAAGTTATACTATAAATGTTTTGACGTCTATAAGTACTTTTGCACTTTTTTGACAGTTTAACCTAACAGACCACACAATATTTTCAATATCTTTCCCCGTTACCGATGACTTCTGTAGCATGCAGCTGTGGTTTAACTGCAAACTCAAAAGCAGGACATTCTGTGTTTTATCACATCAAAAAGAGGAACCTGATAGTAACCACTTGTGGTTTCAAATAGCACGGCAGGCCAGTCTTGCACATGCTCGGCGCCATCACAAACGCAGACACTAAAGCGACAAACAACATTTGAATACACACCATGAGCAAAGTCTCCAGTTCATTTAGATAAACCTCCTCACTCTCCAGGACCCCTTTAAGGACCACCAGTCTCCTCTCCAACATTTCCCTTTCACTGCACATGGTCTAGAAAAGAATAGGGACGTTAAACACATCATCGTATAGTATCTGGACACTGACAGCCTGTTGTCTTTTTCTCTTACTGGTGTGTCTGGAAGGTCCAAATTGGTGAGAAGAGGAGAGAGGGGGACAGCGTCTTCATGGAACACATCCTCCTCCAGGGCATCAGGCTCTGCTTCCACTACAACTAAGAAAAGTGTGATAACAGCACTTTGAAATCATTTTACTCAAGTAGATGTAAAGTAAAGTAAGTAAGAGTAATAAATAAATAACAGTATCTTACTCGACACAAGTTGAGTCTTCAGGTAATCCTCAGCCTCCTGGAACACGTCCATGATTAACCCATGTAGAGCTACAGTGAACACACTTTAAAAAAAATAAGCTTCCCCTTTGTTAAGATAAAGAGCACTGTGCGGCTTCCTGTCAACAATATACTATGCACTGACGCTTGCTTTAGGCTGCGCACAACAAAACAAAAAGAAGTGACCTAAAGTCGGTCCAATTGCACACAATCCATGGACAAACCGGGCTCAGAATGCTTCAATTTTCTGAGAGTCTTTCAAGAAACGGTGCAATTCGTGTTTTGGAAATGTTGGTGTTTTAGTGACACCTAGCGAGAAGTTGGTCAAATTGCATTTAAACAATCTGCAGAGGCTACTTCCTGACAACTTTTTGAAGTTCACCTGATAATTACTTTGCTGTTTAAACCGTACAAATACATATGTCAGAATGCTATTTGTTGATTCGCTCACAAGGACCACAACCTCAGATAGTATACACACATAATACGTTTATTAACGATTTTTACAAAGTAGATAAGCCGTTCTGGGGATTCGATGAGGTGAGCAGCCGGACTCGCGTCCCTCCCCATACTGAAGCAGAGGAGAATTAATAAGGGGAGGGAGAGTGGGGCCGGAAACCCCGAACGAGAGGACTAGGTCATACATGGGGAGCATACATAGGCCGGTAGCCGGAAGGGGCGTGTGTGAGTTGTTGTCGTTGTGGTCCTGCTCATAATTCAATGTCCTGCTCTCGCACCTCAGATAACCACTTCTCCATTTATAGCAGTGCATTTGATACAATTATTCCATCAATCCTTGTAACCAAGCTAAAAGCCCTTAGCCTTGGCTATTCCATCTGTAAGTGGATACAAGGTTTCCTGACAGGACGGCCACAGACTGTGAGGGTGGGCAACGCGTATTCATCTTCTGTCGTTTTAAACATCAGGGCGCCACTAGGATGTTGTCTTAGTCCCTTATTATATAGTTTGTATACTTATGACTGTGTGGCAAAACATCCCACAAACAGCATATTTTAATTTGCTGACGATTCTACGGTCATAGGTTTGATTTCTGACAACAATTTGTAATTTACAGCAAATAGATGGCAAAAATACTGTGCGTAATGTTGTGTGATTTGTACAGAGAACAAAGCGCTCACTAGTTTCAGAAAGAGGTCTCCCACAGTCAGCTGGAAGCCCTTTTCTTTAGCATCTTCCTCGGCCCCGTCACTGTTTATTCTGTGCGGGGCTGGGGGCTGTTCATGACTAGGGTAAGTGTCAAAGTAATGACTAAGCCGGGCTTTAAAGCCTGAGTAGAAGCTCTGGTGCAGGTCTCCGAGCTCGGGGACCTGGTAGAACACTGTCTGGACCTGCTGACTGGACAGAACCGGCTGGGACGTCCCGGCTGCAGCTCGAAGAGCCTTCATGGGCTGTGAACAGGTGGAAAATACACAGCTGTGAAAACGAAAAAGAAGATGTTGCTCACAGTGCACACTGGTGTGAAGACAGCACGTTAAAAATAAGACAATAGTGATACTGGGTCAAATGTTATCACTGGTAACAGTTTTCAAACTAAAGCATATTTAACACATATCATTGTGGTTTGTGTGAGTGTTAAATGTATTTTCCTCATATACTATTTGTTTCTGCTTTCAAATGCATTATCTTTCCTTCCTGAGAACAATGAGCCGCACTATTGGGACGAGGTGAGTACCCTAATCACATGGTGCAAACAAAACAATCTGGCCCTGAATGTGGAACAATCTTAAGAGCTCATTATAGACTTCAGAAAACAGAAATCACCTCACACGCCTGTCCAAGTTAATAACTGTTGAAATTTGAGGAATTTTAAGTTTCTGGGCATTCATATATGTGAAACTCTCTCCTGGTCTCTTCACATCAGCTGTGCAATTAAAAAAGCTCAGCAGAGACTTTATTTTTAAGGCGTCTCAAAAAATATGGCTTGTCAAAAGAAACTCTCATGATGTTTCACTGATGTACGATCAAAAGTGTTTTAACAGGAAGTTTGTTGGTGTGGTTTGGCAACACAAGAAAGAGCAACAAAGGAGTAACAGAAAAGTGACAACAACGTGAGGAAAAAGATCCATTTAGATGAGCTTAGCTTTCAAATGAGGCGTTACACTGGCCTGTAGGCTGTAACGTTTTAGATTTGGGTAAAGCTGAACTGGAGAAAACGCACTTGGTTAATACGGGGTTTAAGAGGTTAAATTGCAGTTAAGTGTGACATTAAGACAAGCAGAGGTATATTCTTTTCTCTTTTAAAAGTATCAATTATATGGGATAGTCTCATGGATTTGAGCAGATATTATAGTTACAATATTGTGATGGCACTCGCACACCTATGATCTGGCCTCTATGGCATATAGCACATGCTTTCTACCACCGAAATTAGATCTAAATTAGACTGAATTATGTCCAAAATGAGTGTAAACCATTAGAAAAGTAAAATTATCCTGAATACCACCTGAAGACACCAAGAACCTCCAGTTGAACACGTACCACAGATTGGGAACCACTGATCTTGTCCAACAACCGCATCAAAATAACTTACTTGATATCATTGCAAAGGCTACAGGGAAGGTGGGCATGATAATCATTAATTTCATTCTTAAGGCTAATGGTTAACAACATTGACCACTGTGTACTGTGTTTTTTTCTCTTAAAATGAAACTAAAGCTTAAGTCTGCATGTATTTCCTCACAAAGATGCTTCACCGCGCCTCGCTGCACTTTCTGTTCCCAGTGAAAGACCTGAACCTTGACAAAACAGGAAGGAGTCACTGCACCTACCCTGGACCCAACCCCCCTCTGTTTGCGTCACGGTGGCAATTACTCATGGAACTAATCTATCATATCTTTTATCCATTTATTTACGATCAGAATTAATGTCTGGGGAGTTCAAAGTGCACAACAGAGGGAACTTTCAGTAAAGCTACCTGCTATTTCAGTTGATAAGGAATCACATTATTGTTATTATGTACATACTGCAATACTCAAAAAAAACAGAGGAATAATATTTCTCAACCCCAACTTATCCCCTGTTGTGATTCACCGTTTTCCTCAGCTTAGTATGTCTGCACTCACTGTATAGTGCTCGTCATGTAAAAACGGTGCTGCATATGGAAATGATGTGTAAACTGGAAAGATGCACAACTCAATAAAAATTTGATCACAAAAAATATATATATTGTATCAGTTTTTTGGCTACTTTTACAAAATAGACATGTCAGAGAACAATCTCTAAGGTTATAGGCTATGATTTGTTTTCTTGCTCATCCAATCTTTATTTCTATAGCACATTTCATAGTTCCAAACCACATTCCAAAGTGCTGCACAAGAAAATAAAATATCATTAAACCAGAATCAGTAACTAATTAAAAAACAATAAAACATTGAAAGCTAATAAACACGGTAAATAAATAAATACTATAAAATACTTGAATAAAGTTTAAAAAAAAACAATAATCTAATAACCAATAAAACCTTTTTTTTTTTTTTTATAAACCACTAACAAAATGTATAAATAAATAAAAGACGCAGAGGACGACACAACCCACATGGTGTTAAAGGAATAGGCCACCGTTTTTACATACTGAGATATGTTCTTACCTTAGCTTGATGAGTTAATTTGTACCTGTCTGGTCTCCACGTGTGCCTTCAGTAATGTAAACACAGCACAGACGGTGTTAGCATTTAGCCTCTCTCTTCTCTAGAGGTCCAAACAAGGTGAAGATAAAAGCTACCAAACTCTTCCACGTTTTCCCTATTTAAATATGGTTACGTGAAGTGTTACACTACAAAGTATAATTACACAAAATTAAACAACGTGGATTTTCTAAGCGGATAAAAAAGGGGAACTATATTGTAAGGTGTAATAATACCTGGAGTAATTCGGCATCCGCACAGTAAAGTGAAGATATCACTGTGCGATGCCGAATTACGCCTTACAATATAGTTCCCCTTTTTATCCGCTTAGAAAATCCACGTTGTTTAATTTTGTGTAATTATACTTTGTAGTGTAACACTTCATGTAACCATATTTAAATAGGGAAACGTGGAAGAGTTTGGTAGCTTCTATCTTCACCTAGTTTGGAGCTATAGAGGAGAAGAGAGAGGCTAAATGCTAACGCCGTCTGTGCTGTGTTTACATTACGGAAGGCACAGTGGAGACCAGACGGGTACAAATGAACTCATCAAAGCTGAGGTAAGAACGCAAGGTTAAGAAATTAACCCCGGTTCTCTGAGACATGAGTGAGGTATCTCACATATGGGGACGCTCTCACGCTGTTCCCCCAGAAGCCCAGTTACATTACGCCAGTCCCCCGACTGGCTGTCAGACGTGACGTCGCTCCCCAGAGGAGGAGGGACTTCCTCCTACTATAAGAGCGCCACGACACGTCATAACCTCAGTCAAAGCAAGCACACCTCTTCTCGCTCCAGGCAAGAAGGGCGGTCTGGTGAGATACCTCACTCATGTCTCAGAGAACCGGGGTTAATTTCTTAACCTTGCGTTCTCTTTCAACATTCGTTTCGGTATCTCACATATGGGATGTCGAGACTCCCGTATTGCCAGACAAGCTTACTCGAAGACCGATAATACAACCTACAGAGACACTCAGTGTGAAGCCCCCACGCTCAGAACATTCTGAGACAGTGAAGGGCCTGTGACATCCAGTCTATAAAACCTGGCAAAGGTGTGAGGCGTAGCCCAACTGGCTGCTGCACAAATCTCCTCTACCGAGGTGCCCTGGAAGAGTGCCCATGAGGTAGCCATGCCACGAGTGGAATGCGCACGCAGTCCCGCAGGGGGTTGAAGCCCACAGCTGTTGTAGGACGCTACAATAGCTTCCACCAACCAGTGAGACAAACGCTGTTTGGAAAGGGGCTTACCCCGGTGGGGTTGGGCCCATGATACAAACAGCTGCTCAGATTTCCGAAATGTAGAGGTCCTGTCCACATATGTGCGCGCGCACCGGACAGAGCGCATGGAGCCGCTGATCCTCCTCCGAAGAGAACGGAGGAGGTGAAAAAGCAGACAGCTCAATCGGAAGGCATGACAAAGTCGGGTTGAAGACTTTTGGCATAAAGGCAGGGTTAGGTCTCAATAAAACCTTAGAACCCCCCCTTATAAATTGCATACATGATGCGTTAACAGACAGCGCGTGTATGTCACTCACACGTTTGGCTGATGCCAATGCCAGCAGCAAAACCGTCTTATAAGAGAGTAGTTTTAACTCCAGTTCATGCAACGGCTCAAATGGTGGGCGAGACAAAGCGCTCAGCACTGTCGTAAGATCCCATGGAGCGACCAGGTTCCTTGAAACTGGTTTGAGGCGTCGTGCGCCTTTCATAAACTGGCATATAAGCGGATGCTGACCAGCCGTTTTATCTCCAAAACCAACGTGGCAGGCCGATATAGCGGCCAAGTACACTTTAATGGTGGAGAAAGCAAGCCCTTTATCCAACAAACTCTGGAGGAAAGTTAGAATAGCAGGCACGGGGCTCTGAAAGGCGACGTGTCCTGAATTTACGCACCATTCCTCAAAAGCACGCCATTTACCGTCATATGCACTACGAGTGGACGCAGCTCTGGCGCTCTGTATAGTGGCAATGACGTTGTCCGGGAGACCCGTAGAGGATAAGTTCAGCCTCTCACGGGCCAGGCCCACAAAGCCAGGCGCTCCGGATGAGGGTGGAATATTTCCCCGCGCGCCTGCGTCACAAGATCCCTGCGCAAAGGCAGAGGCCATGGGCGGCTGCACAGAAGTTGAAATACCTCCGCCATCCAAAACATCGCTGGCCAATACGGGGCCACGAGGATTAGGGAGTGCTTCTTCTCCCGGACCCGGGAGAGAATAGCAGTGATCAGCTCTAACGGGGGAAACGCGTACAGGAGGGTGCGTGGCCACTCGTGTGCCAGTGCGTCCACTCCCAGTGGTGCGCTCCGATCCATCAGAGAATAATATAAGTGGCACTGAGCGTCCTCTTGTGACGCAAACAGGTCCACCTCGGCCATGCCGTATTTCTCCCATATCTGTGTCACAACCCCGCTGTGGAGTTTCCAATCTCTGTAGCGAGGGTTGCCCCGTGAGAGGAGATCCGCTCCTCGATTCAAAAGACCGGGAACGTGTGTGGCTCTCAGTGACAGTAGATGAGAGTTGGCCCATACAGTCAGTCTGTGTGCCAACATGTGCAGCTGATGTGAGCGCAGCCCCCCTTGTTTGTTGACGTATGCCACTACAGTGGTATTGTCCGTACTGACCAACACATGCTGTCCTCTGATTAGAGGGAGAAAGTGTCGTAACGCCAGCCACACGGCTTGGAGCTCCAAGAAGTTTATGTGGCACAACTGCATTTGTGAGCTCCACTTTCCACTCACTACTCTGCCTTCGTGTGTGGCGCCCCAGCCTCGTAGAGAGGCATCCGTCGTAATAACTTTCCTTGACGTGACCGTGCCTGTAGCCACGCCCGCGGTCAGGAAAGCCTCGCGTCTCCAGGGGCGCAGCGCTCGGACGCATTCCGCAGTTACCAAAACGCTGCGGTGGCCGTGGTGCGACGGATTTAAGCACAGCGCTGCAACCCACCGCTGAAAAGGCCGCATGTGTAGACGGCCCAGCGGCACAGCGACGATGGCTGATGCCATCAGACCCAAAAGCCTGAGGCACGTTCTGAAGCGTAGCAGCGCGCCTCGACGGAAGGTGGCCAGACAAGCTGATAAAGCTTTTATCCTGTCCGCCGATAGTCGTGCTTTGGACGCGACAGAGTCCAGGTGCAGGCCTATAAACTCTATGTTCTGACACGGGATAAGGACGCTTTTGTCCCAGTTCACCGTGAATCCCAGGGAAGACAGGTGCGATAAGAGCAGCCTGGTGTGAACCTGGAGCTGATGTAGAGACTGAGCTGCCAGTAGCCAGTCGTCTAAATACGTGGCTAAACGCAGCCCCTTTTTCCGCAGGGGTGCTATTGCAGCCTCTGTGCATTTTACAAATACCCTTGGGCTCAGAGAGAGACCGAATGGGAGCACTGTGTATTCGTAAACCACCCCCTGGAAAGCAAATCTCAGATACTTTCGGTGAGGGGGTATATAGGGATGTGGAAGTATGCGTCTTTCAGATCTATTGACACGAACCAATCGCCCTGCTGCACGAAGCGCACTAGAGCTGTGTGTGTCAGCATCCGGAACGTGTATGTTCTCATGTACTTGTTCAGAGCGCGAAGATCTAGTATTGGACGCAACCCACCCCCTTTTTGGGGACAAGGAAATATCTCGAATAGAAGCCTGCCTGGCACTGCCCTGGTGGCACAATTCGGATAGCACCTTTGTCTAAAAGAGCTTTTATTTCCTCCTGTAGGATCAAAGCCTCTTTCTTCTGCGGTTGCGAAAGCAGTACACCTCCGAAACTGGGAGGAGTAGCCGCGAACTGGAGCCTGTAACCTTTGGTGATGGTCTTCAGCACCCAATTCGAGGCCCCACACTCCAGCCACTGTGTTGCGCGGGACGCTAGCGGACCCAGGGGCTCGCCACTGTAAGTGGGCCTGCTCCCTGTGTCCGCCTGAGTGGAGAGTGGAGGCTGCTTCATTAGTGGTGTAATGGCTCCCTCTAGCGGATTTAGCGGGTCTCGCAGAGCTGAGGGAGACTTGGTATTGTTCAATTTTCCTGTGTTCACTATGTGTATGTTTTGCAACATGTGTGACTGTGCCCCCCTGGGGCTTGGGTGTGCAAAGGAACAGGCATGTATTTCTTTGCAAGAACACATTTTTATTGAACTGAGAGGCAGAGAGGGACAAAGGCACTGGCATGAGTTTGAGAACAGCTGCTGTGGCTCCACTGAGCTCTCCGCAGAAAATGTCCTTCTCTTCGGGTCGTGAACGTTGAGCGCTGATGCAGCAGTCTCTGCATGTCGCTTCCCGAGCCTCGAATGCACCACTTGAACGCTGAATGGTGGGGCGGGGAGCGGCGTCTGGCCTGACCTGCTCCCCCTCCTCAGCAGCTGCACGTTAGGCAGCCCGCTTCTTCTTCTTTGCACCCTGGGTGGCAGGCTGGGCTTGTGGAGTCCCTGGCTTCACCTTGGGGGCAAACGGTTTTCTGGCCCACGCACCCCTGAGCTCAGGAGACACGCCGCTCTGTGGCTGAGGGGGCGTTGGGCGTTTGGGGATGCGGAACGCCTGTCTGGGTGCAGGTCGTGGAGGAAGCTGAGGTGTGGCTTTAGGTGGCGACGCTTTTCTAGGAAGACAAAGCTGTAGCGCTTCACTCTCACGCTTCTTCTCCTCGCATCTCTTCTGCATGGTGGCAACAGCAGAACCGAACAGGCCCTTGGGGTCCACAGGGACATCCAGGAGCTCGGTCTTGTCTCTATGGGAGAGGCTGGAGAGGCTGAGCCATCTAGCCCTCTCCTGGGTAACCATGACTCCCATAGCTCGGCCACATGCTTGTACAGCGCATCTGTGCAGGCGGAGGCAGAGGTCAGTGACCACGCACAGCTCGTCCCACATCTCCGCGCTGGGTGAGGCCGACATCTCGTCCTGTAATTCAGCTTGGTAGGCTAAAAGCAGGGAGGACGCGTTGAGGGCTCTCACTGATGTAGCCACGGCTTTGTAGCTCCTCTCCGTCAGCGTTGTTTGGAAACAATCCGCTTTGGAGGGCAGCGCCGGGCCCGCAGTGGTCATGGTGGACCTCTGCGTTGGGTGGAGGTGAGATGCCACCAGAGGTTCAATGGGGGGAAGGCGAGTGAAGCCTTTCTCCTCCATGCCATCCCAGTCCAGCCCAGCCCCTCCCAGGGCGGGGGCTTTCGCGGTGAAAGGAGTATTCCAGGACCGGGTGGCCTCTTCCAGGCACTCTGGGAAGGCTGGTAGTAGCTGCTTTGTGGAGGTTTTGGCCTTTGGAAGTCGTCGACCCTCATAACGCGACCTCGCGGTCTCGACAGGGGCCTCCGGCCACGTGATGCCCAGCTTTGCAGCTGCTCTACGGCAAACCTCATGCAAGTCCTGTGCGCTAGCAGGCGGAGTTGGTGATCCGCTACTGCCAGTGACCGCAGCACTTCCCGGCCTTGCGGCCTGTGTTAGGGTGAATTGCTCCATACAGTCGTCCTCCTCTTCGGAGGGAAGACTTATGGGCTCATCCCCGGAGTCGGAAAACTCGGCGAGACTGTCCCCTGTGGCCGTGAGGCCCAAGTCCAGTTCGTCCGGGTCTAAGAGAGGGTCCGCAGCATCAACCCGCTCGGCCCAGCTAGGTCCCGCGGAGGTGACTCCACCGGGCCTCTCCTCCGGCTCCTCCTGTAAAGGGGGAATGGTTGCCCCCAGTACGGGATTTTCCCCCGACAAGTTCGCTTGGCGCGCGAGTCTTCGGCGGCGGGTTTTTAAAGAGAGGCGTGCACAGTGGTCACAGGTTATCGGGACGGCTAACGCATCACGGGCATGTTGCAGCCCGAGACACGAAGCACAAACAGCATGGTTGTCTGCTCCGGAAATCTTATTCCCACACCTGCACGGCTTCGGTGGCAGTACGTCTTTTTCCATGGTGAGGAAGAAACGTAGTGCCAAAATAACTCGCTAAAATAGCACCTGTTTGGTGACAGACTTGCTACAGAAAATCTCAGAAAAAAAAGGCGATGCGGCAATAGGTAGCGTTCGGCGTCAGAGTGATTAGCTCCTTCTATGAACAGTTTGCTATCCCGTTAACCACTCACCGTCTGAGAGAAAGCTTCTGGGAGCGAGAAGAGGTTTTTGACTGAGGTTATGACGTGTCGTGGCGCTCTTATAGTAGGAGGAAGTCCCTCCTCCTCTGGGGAGCGACGTCACGTCTGACAGCCAGTCGGGGGACTGGCGTAATGTAACTGGGCTTCTGGGGGAACAGCGTGAGAGCGTCCCCATATGTGAGATACCGAAACGAATGTTGAAAGAGAACATATCTCAGTATGTAAAAACGGTGGCCTATTCCTTTAACACCACGTGGGTTGTGTCATCCTCTGCGTCTTTTATTTATTTATTCATTTTTGTTAGTGGTTTTATAAAAAAAAAAAAAAGGTTTTATTGTTTTTTAGATTATTGTTTTTTTTTAAACTTTATTCAAGTATTTTATAGTATTTATTTATTTACCGTGTTTATTAGCTTTCAATGTTTTATTGTTTTTTAATTAGTTACTGATTCTGGTTTAATGATATTTTCTTTTCTTGTGCAGCACTTTGGAATGTGGTTTGGAACTATGAAATGTGCTATAGAAATAAAGATTGGATGAGCAAGAAAACAAATCATAGCCTATAACCTTAGAAAAATACATCTTTAAAGGCACACTGTGTAACATTTTGGACTATACTGTTGCCATCAGTACTGCAGTGGCTAATCAAAGACTGGATTTGGATGAGAACCTAACCTGTTTAAAGGGACTAGATGCAAGTTGGTCATTTTTATACTCATTACTGCCACCTGAGGTCTTATGCGTAACTGCAGTCTCTATATTAAGCTTGTGCATGACGGCAATTCAGACCTGAATTAACACCTTTTTTTAGTGACAGTGCAGGATTTTAGAGGCAGTTGTGGTGAATAGGTCTGGGTTCATTCTACACATTAGGACATGGCTGAAATATGTACAGGGAGGAAAATACTTCATTTTAACATTTTTAAACTGTATAGTCCATTTATAGTCCGGGCGGCACGGTAGTACAGCGGTTAGCGCTCGTGCTTCACCTAAGGCTACAATCCGGTGTGGCTCTTTCATTAACTTGCACTGTCCCAACCAAATAAACCAAACTAAATCTCAAAATTTACTGACTTTAGTCACATCTCCATGGAGACGAGCTGGAGACGTACCCACTCCCGGTAAAGTTACAGTCATGCCTTAGGAGAGGTGCCGCTCACAGTAAAGGCACATGTTATTTTTTTGTTCCCCAGATGAAGGCCTGTGGGCTGAAAAGCATTGGGATTTAAGATTTTGAGAGAGTGCCTTGGTTTTTTCTGCATTTTAGTATATATATCATGTTTGTTTGTACATTTATGAGGTATTTTTCAATTATGAAATTATCTGTCTTAAAATAAATGCTTGCATTTCAATTGTGTTTATTGGTTAAAATTCTACACGGTGTGGCTTTAAATGTGACTTAATACATGAGTTATTTCACAAAGACAGTAATCCAGACTTGTGGGAAGCCTTTGAGCTACTTGGAAAGAGAGCAGCTGGTTGACCCATCATAGAATATATCATAATACTGTTAATGATTTAATTCAATATGGACTCATCTCCAAAGTAATTTAATGTCTTATCAGTTTTTTATTTGTTTCCCAGACTAATTTAGAAGCTTATTAATCTTTATCACATTGTTGGCCTTCAAAGCGTCTTCATCTAACCCAGGCGTGTCCAAACCCATTTGATTATGGAAAATCGATACAATAATATTGACACAAAACCTGTATAATAAAATATGTGGAATTTACTGTATGTGTAAATATTGTGGGTCTCTGTACAACAATATTTAAAGGCATTTTCCAAAAACAACAAACAGGAAACTAAAAAGGTTGTTTTATTTTTCTTTGGCGAGTTGTACAGAGGGCATCTTTCAGACTAGGAAAATAAATCTTATGCAAAATGTGGCAAGCCAAGTTCAGGAGGATTTTTCCACAACTCTCTGGATGTAAGGAAAAAAAGTGACCCTAATCTGTGATAATCCAAAATGTTTAAATAAGAGAAATAAAAGGTACAGAGCCAGATTGAATGACAGACATTTTCTTACAGAAAGACTTAAAGGTTGGAGATCCTCAGCAAGAATGTGCAATAAAATTGGTCTAAAAATAAACAATGATAAAACGCATAGTAAAAGCTCTCTGAAAGTGAAATGCATAAGACAAATCTTGCAGTTTAGCTGTGAGTGACAAACACAGTGTTGCTCCTTGGTTAGTTTCCCCGGATCTTTAGCTCGCGGTTCATTTGGCACCAAACGCAGGCGTAGCACCAACATATCTTACAGCAGTCATCGCAGCCAGAGCCCTGGGGAGACAAGAGACAAGCTTTGGTTAGTTAAACACAACAATACAGACAAAGGCTTACTGTAAATTACAACTGTAATCAAGTACTAGTAGTAAGTAGTGTGTGTTTATTGAATTGCAAATTACGTTAGCCCAATTTAACTTAACTAACTTGATTGACTAAAATAAGGTTAATGAGGTCAATAGTAGTTTTAGTAGTTGAGTTGAGTCCAGTTGTTTCGTTTTATCCTCTTGTGTTTGAGTTTTAGTTTACCGGTATAACAGTAGATTGTGTTAATGATTAACTTCTGTCTTTGTTGCATTTTACTGAAGAGGGAAGATCTGAACTGAACCACTCCCTCTGCACTTGACATTTACAACTATACTCAAGGTTGACTTGTGTTCAAATGGCCCTTATAAACATTGATTGCAACTGGGTTTTCCATCCACTACTTAAATTAGATAAGATTTTGCTAAAGTACTTTTAATTTCCTAAAAAATTCGGCAATACAGTCCAAGTTAAAGCAGTGAATGGAACATGTTTTCAGTCATAGAGTGCTTGGCATTATGATTCTGATTTCCTGTGTAGTTCACACTGAGTGCTCTGCATGCACTACCACAATGACCACAGCTACGTACAGTAAGTGCTATTTGTCTTGTACAATAGAGGGAAATAACCTGCTATGCTAAAACAACTAAACCTGTAATGTAGAACTTTCAGAGGCCAGTGGAAGTGAAATGTCCCTGATCGCCCTGACTTGTTTAAGTACAGTCGTTATGTATCGATACCAGTTTATGTTGACACAGGGATAGGCAGCATGAGCTCGCCTGGCAACAGGAGAGTAGACTTGACCAGTGCATCTCTAAGTCTTACAGGGATGTTGTAGCGTTCTCGGATGTTGCCACGGAGGATGCAGGAGACCACACCGCAGCAGTCCAGCAGAGGCATAGCACAGCACCAGCCATATTTGCTGGCCGTCTGACACTGGAGACAGGGGAAGCACAAGAAGCCAAAACAACCTAAAGGCAGGTAAAACACCAGGCCATCAGATTAGGTTAATAAAAAAGATGCTTTTTTGATGTAACATCTGGCTTATATCTATGGCTTACAGGTCTCCATGTCAGAGCAGCAGTCATACACCCCTGTGCTCCACACTCCAGGACCTTGAGCATTAGTTGTGGTCACTGTCACTGTGTGACCTGGCTGCTGTTGAATGGCCATTTCTGAAAAACAAAGAACAAACAGATTATATTGATCATGTAGATCAGATTCCTCCATGGTTCAGTGTTTCCATCTCTGTTAACCTCTTACTCCCCGCCTTAACCGAGTGCATTTTCTTCAGTTCGGCTTTACCCAAATCTAAAAGCTTCTGGACTGGAGCTTATCCTCATTTGAAAGCTAAAACAAACAAAACTCATCTAAGCTTCTTCCTTGCTATGAGTGTCAATTTTTGTTGAGTTTTCATCTTTGTTACTTATTTGGACCCAGAGTTTAACATTTTTGAAAATTGTTGAAAAAGTTTAGAAAAGGTGAGGGTTAGGTTCATTTAGCAATATATAATGATGTGACAGCTTTTATGGAGCCCAGGGGACATCACGAGAAAATGTATTATTTATTATTAATAAAAGTTTTGCGATAAAACGCAATAATTATTGCGAAATAACGCAATCATATTTGGGTAGAGAACGAGGCTGCCTACGGCAACTCTACGCCAGGTGTCAAACAGGCGGCCCACGGGCCAGATCTGACCCGTGAGATAATTTAATCCGGCCCCTGCCTTGTAGCATACATTCTAGAGTATGTCCAAAAAAAGTAAGTCTAGCCCATTCCTGTGCAGAGCTATGATTTTTTAAAGAATAACCAGAATGCTCATTCCAGCCACTAGGGGGCAACTTAAATTAAAAAATAGGAAAGATTTTCACACTTGTCCCGCAGAGGGCACTGACATAATAAGAGATCAGGATATGAACAACACATTATAGCTTAGGTAAATGGTCAGTCTGCCCCAGGTGCGGCTGTGGCTTCAATAACAGCTTACACCCACCATGCGTGGAGTGAATGAATACTTCCTACTATGTAGCACTCTGAGAAACTTGTGACAGGCTTGTAAAGTGCAATACAAGTATAAGCCGTTGTTATTGATTAGGCTACAGTCAAATCACAGCTCATTATTATTATTCATTCATTAGAAAAATGCTCTCAACAGTATTTTCCTGTTTACATTATATGTGGCCCACGACCCGCCATGGGAGCTGATTTTCGGCCCACGAACCAAAATCAGTTCGACACCCCTCCTCGACGCTATCATCCTCCACACACAATGGATCATATCCACCAACCCTGGGGTCAATTTTGTCGCTTGTGTCGCTTGTGTCAGAGGCGCGCTTCTGCAGCGTAAAGACGCACCGCCTTTACGCTGCTATTTGGGGACACGCGCCAAAATTCACCCCGGGGTTTGTGGATATGATCGTAAATTCAGGCCAGTTTTGTCAGCTAGACAGCAGTAGGTAGTGACCCTCTCTCCTGATCTCGGGGCCTGGCTGTGCTAATCTGAAATCCTCTAACAATTGTCTGTCCAAAGATAGCCTCTCATGACTCTAGGACATCCTCCAAGACCGTACAGCTTCCACGAATACGTAATAAGATGTCTTTCAATAGTCCGATTAGGTTCATTAGGTCTTCAAATAATTATGTAGCTTATTTTTCTTATAGACAGACCTTAGTGTTAGTATTTTCGTACCTGACGGTTTCAGCTACAACTGTGGCCTTCCTCAGAGCAACATCGCGTGAGAACCTCTGAGGAAGGCCACAGTTGTAGCCGAAACCGTCAGGTACGAAAATACTAACACTAAGGTCTGTCTATAAGAAAAATAAGCTACATAAGATGTCTTTCACTTAGATTAATACCATGTCTGTTAGCCAGAAGAACTAATCTTAATTCTTTGTATTTTAAACCAGCGGCGGCGCAAGACATTTGTCCCAGGGGGTGCTTAGGGGGTGCTCACAAAACATGACATTTTTGGGGCAATTTGACAACATAACACACATTATAAACGCGCGTGCACCCGCAAATGCGTATTTTTCTGTTCACAACTGCATCCGAGAGAACGGAACAGCACTGTTTGGGCTGCAAAGGCGTCGTGAGCGGTAGGAGGACGCTCTGGACCTGCCTTTAACTCCAGCGGCACCGAGGAGCCTCCGTGAGACGGTTTTATGTCGACCCCGGGAGGACGTGAGGCCAGTGGAGCAGGTCCTCGTCAATGTGTGGCTCTGCGCTCTCATGTCGTAATCTCCCCTCACGCTCTGCATCCTAGAGCCGCTTCTACCTCAAACGCTGTTACACAGTTAATGTTAAAGTTGAGCTGATTATCAGACGGATGCTCATGACTTGAGAGAAGGCAACGCGCTCTTGACTTAAGTGAACTTTTTTCCGCGGTTGTGCGTAATTTCCTCGTCCAGACTTTGTCTCGCTGCTGGAGGACTCGGTCTTGTGCTTTAGGTTCAGCCGCGCACACGTCGCTGTATCAAAAGTGCACAATAATAACCTCTGATTTGTGTTCAGAGCCAGAGGAGCAGTGTCTGACTTTATAACATCAGTCTAACTTCAGCTCATTGATCAAATTTAGTGAACGACTGTAATAATGACGGCTCAGCCCGTCTCCTGCTGTCGCCAAGCGTGCGCTGTGACGCACGGCCGCATTAACATCACAATGGGCCTCGGACAAAGCTCCGTCCTTTAGTTGGAATTAGACCTGTCCTACTCACTCCTTTTCATGTTAAACGTCCGAGGGATGTTTCTAGAGATAACTAGTGCTCCATTGATTTAGTGGCAAAAATCTTTGGGGGTGCTTTGGCAATCTCAGGGGGTGCTTGAGCACCCCTAGCCCCCCTGGCGCCGCCCCTGTTTTAAACCCAGTTCGAAATAATGGTAAATTAAATTCCCCCATTCATGCTCCATTGTGTGTGAAGGATGATAGCGTAGTCTATAGGCTGTGTAGTACCCCGTAGGCGGCCTCGTTCTCTACCCAAATATGATTGCGTTATTTTGCAATAATTATTTTGTTATTTTGCAAAACTACTGGAAATAGTTATTTCCAATAATACATTTTCTCGTGATGTCCCCTAACTGGCGGGCTTCGTAAGTCTTAAATCAAGTTTACAGTTTTTCTAATAACTAATCATTTAACTTATGTTTCAAACCAATGCTCAGTGCATAAAATTAACAAAAACATGTTGAGCTGTTAAAAAAAAAGACCAAAAAAAAGAAAAGTGGTGTGAACCTTTAATCACTGGACGTCTTTTTGCATCATAAGGAGACGGCAAAATAGCAAAAAGAAAATGTTTTTCAACAAATATTTGTGAACCCGTTGACTAATCAGAAATCATTAGCCTATAGGCCTATTTAAAGTTTATGATTCAGTTGTAATTTAGGCATATAACAGACGTTAAACAGAGCATTCATTCTTACCCTCTTTCGTTGTCTGCTCGTTTCTGATTGTATCACAACGCCCACGTTGTAAAGGAAATTGTAGGTTCCTAAAAACCATAAAGCCACAGGTCCAGCCCTCTGTGTCGAATGATCTTCTTTCGACACAGAAAGGGGAACTATATTGTAAGGCGTAATAATACCAGGAGTAATTCGGCATCGCACAGTGATATCTTCACTTTACTGTGCGGATGCCGAA
Source organism: Neogobius melanostomus (assembly GCA_007210695.1). Classification (NCBI taxonomy): domain Eukaryota; kingdom Metazoa; phylum Chordata; class Actinopteri; order Gobiiformes; family Gobiidae; genus Neogobius; species Neogobius melanostomus. The sequence goes on from VHKM01000042.1 coordinate 6,262,573, forward strand.
TTACTCCTGGTATTATTACACCTTACAATATAGTTCCCCTTTTTTATCCGCTTAGAAAATCCACGTTGTTTAATTTTGTGTAATTATACTTTGTAGTGTAACACTTCACGTAACCATATTTAAATAGGGAAAACGTGGAAGAGTTCGGTAGCTTTTATCTTCACCTTGTTTGGAGCTATAGAGGAGAAGAGAGAGGCTAAATGCTAACACCGTCTGTGCTGTGTTTACATTACTGAAGGCACACGTGGAGACCAGACAGGTACAAATGAACTCATCAACGCTAAGGTAAGAACATATCTCAGTATGTAAAAACGGTGGCCTATTCCTTTAAGAATTCTGAGTAAGACATCAGTTGCCCACTGCTCTTAAAAAGTTGAGTTACCAAGACAATCTGTTTCTCTATCCAATTATTAAAGTATAACGATTTTTTTTTGTATAGAATGTTTTCATTGTTCCAAATTATATATTTATGGGGTGAGAAGTTATGTTTATATATTAAGGTCCATGCTAATAGTACTTGTTTGTGGAATAATGAGAGTTTTTCTGGGAGTTTAGCTACATTATAATTACAACCTAAAACAAAATTAAGGCCACCAAACCTAGAAAGAATGTGATGTGGAATGAAATTCCATATTGAAATAGGATTTTTAAGAAAATGTTTGGCCCAATTAATTTTAAAGGTATTGTTTATTGTAGTGAAGTCTAAAACATTAAGCCCTCCATTTTCATAACTATTCATTACAACACTTTTCCTTATATAGTGTGTTCGATTCTTCCATAGAAATTTAAAGAGCATTTGGTCAATATCCTTACAAGTTTTATTGTCTACATGGAGGGAGAGAGCAGCGTAAGTCAACCGGGATAGAGTGTCGAATGATCACCGCAGTGGATGAGCACGATACATGACTCATATCCCGCTGAGAATATCATCATTTTTACATAATAAGGAAAACAGGGAAATAAACCCTCTCCCCTTTTCGTGACTGTTACGGCCCCAGGCCTCCAGTGTTCCTCCCTTTTGTTAGTTCTGTTCGAGTGGTGCTAATTTACCCCTTGTCCTCCATGGAAACCCTGGCTGTGTGAGCCCTGGGCCGTTTCTCAATCCCCAGTATGCGTACTCTGTACTTGTGAACTCCGGGGTACGGACTTGCGGGTGCAGACTCGGAGAACGGACTTGAGGAGTTCACAAGTGTGGACTCGGCTATTTCAGCGTTTGGAACGAGTGAACTCGATGACATCACAGGAAGTAGCTCATGAACATGGGGCTGTGAGCTTTTATAACATTAAACAACCTCATATGAAATTAAAAGGGTGAGACACTGCAGGCGAAGTGGAAAGATGTTTTCAAAGACATCAATTACAAACTTTTGCTGTAAACAAAAATAACATTTTACATTTTAGTCAATTTCACATTATTTATACAATTATAGCCTACATAGATAAGGCATTATGTGTAAAGTAATTAAACATATCTGATGTGCAAACTGAAACAATAATTTAAAAAATTGGTCAAATATTATTTATTAATTTGTTTGGGGTTGCAAATTATTCTGAAAAAAAACAAAAAAACAAACAATTTAAACTTTAAAATATGAAACTGTTTTGGAAGTTCCCACATAAAGATTTGTCTACAGTGCCCCCTTAATAATACAATGTAAACATAAAATGCATTTGTCCTCAATAACCTGTTCATGACGATACGACTTAATATTGCTGATCATTATGAGAAAATAAAAGCATGACCAAGTTGTTTTAACACTTCTGCTCAGAAAACCATGTTGAGCTGGAGACGCTTCTAAAGACTCTTAAACCGGTCACATCTCCACATTTATTTACATGCGCACGATCAGCTGTTGATCAGCTGTTGATCAGCTGGAGCGCGGCTCGGTGCGTGAGGAGGAGGGGCCACCGCAGGCGGAGGCTCGCGGTGATCCACGTGCTCAAAGCGAAACGGATTGTGGGAAATATAGCTGGCGGAGAACGCACAAGTCTCCTCTGATGCATCCTCGGTTAAACGGGCGGAGCAAGTTCTCATCCGGGGATTACCAGCGGACTTGCTGAGAAGCCAACTTTGAATTGGAACAGGACTTGGGCCGCGCGTGATGACGTTTCACGAGTCCACGAGCACACAAGTCCGCACAAGTACACAGATTGAGAAAAGGCCATGTTTCATGCTCTGTTCTGGTTTGCTGCTCGTCCCTGGTCCCGATTGGTGCGGTTTCGGAGCACCTGGCCCCAATCAACCTCCTGGTGCGGCCACGCCTTTATAAGCCCACACCAGAGAACATTCGGGGCTGCTGGTCTTTGTGGCCAGTATGCCATATTGTTTGTGTTCGTTTGTGTGTTAGTTAGGCTGCTGGTCTTGGTGACCAGTACGCCATATTGTGTTTGTGTGTCCCGTCGTGTCAGTAATGACTTTGTGTGTGTCTAGGGACCACTTGGATTTTGGTAGGCTGCTGGCCTTGGTGGCCAGTATGCCGTTTAGGTTGTGTCTCTCCTTGGTATGTTCACTATATGTGACGTGGGATCGAGAGACACTCGTTTAGTGAGTCATGACTCTGTTTAGTACATTAGGCCTAATCTTGTTGCTTTAGTTAGGTTACCCCTTTTGGTAACCTTTTGTACTCATTGTAAATATCCCCTTTTGGTTGAGTGTTTTGTTACCCCTTTGTTAAATTTACCCTTTACATCCCTTTTATTAAAATACAACTTGACTTCATCCATTTTACATCTTGGTTTTTGTTACTTCCGTTTAATCTAGCAGAGCCGGGTCGACATGTCTTTATGACCTCAGAAACTCCTGCCTGTCATTTTTATTCTTAACTTTTCAATGCAATGTGCAAGTCCAAAAATGCTATTACAAATGTGAGAAAATCAGGAAGACTTTTTTAAAGATAAATTTGGTAATTGCTGCGCAAACTGCCCACGCCAAGGAAAGGCAAATGAAAATGATACACCGGCGCCCTCGTGTGGCGATTGGCTGTATGGAGGCGCGACTGTAGAGGCCATTAGAGGCTGCTAGTGTAACAGAGTGTAAAGCTGGTTAAATTCTGGTAATAGGATTACCTACTTGTTGTCTTATTGTGATGTTAATGTACCTGGCAGTGTGTGTAGTCCACGTATGTCTTTTGTTTTGGTAGTCTGTCCCCAACGTTGGCACTTCCGGTTTGGTCGATATAACTGGTCAACTCCGCCCTAGCTCTTTCTCTGTTCCTGTACTCATGAGAGAAAGGTTAGCGAGTTTTGTATCTAGAAGCATCGTGTTATTAGATTAGCATCTGTGTAATTTTGGTTTGTCTTTTATGTTACTATAATGTTCTCGTATCATCCATGTTAATAATTTTGTACTTATGTGTTATTATTTTATACTTACGTGTTGTTTCCCCCCCCGTGTTTCTAGGCCTCGTTGGGCACATGATATTAGGCTAACGCCAAAACTTTTATTTCCCTCTGCCAGGTATGTTGTTGTACATTTATGTTCTCTCTGTTCCTGTACTCATGAGAGAAAGGCCTCGTTGGGCACATGATATTAGGCTAACGCCAAAACTTTTATTTCCCTCTGCCAGGGTAAATAAATGGGGTTTGAGCGTTGCTCTTCCCGATTGCAGCCTTGCCTCCTCTCCATGGTTCAGAGCACCATAAGCACAACACAACGCAGAGAAGTTTATCATAGGTCACACTGGTGCCGTGACTCTGTCGAACCGGACCCGACGTTGCTGGGTCTACGGTTCTCTCGTAATTGGGCTCCAGGACGGTTCTCCTGAGCCTTCACCGCCTCACCGCTGGGAGCTGCCAACGCTGTACGTCGGACCGTCGGCGCTCTAACCAACGGGGCGGGCCTCCCCTCGTCCGCGTCAACGTCTTCTGCTCACCACCTGGGATGGAGCCGGAGGAGCTACACACACCCGCCATGGCCGGCAGAGGGCGCGGAGTCCTGGTGTCGCCTCTTCCTTTTCCCTTGAGTGATGTGGGTAGTAGTGTGGCTCGGGGCAGAGCTATGCCTCGTGCTATGAACAATGTGAGTTTTGAGCTGCCTAAGTGCAGCACGGGACATGTGTTTGGTGATGAAACTGTGGGGGTATGAGCCAAATGAATGACATGATGCAACAGATGGGTCACATGTTGGCGGATAATATTGTGTCTAGGTTAAACTCGTCTAGCTCATCCGCCGAGTCTCCCAGGGCTCCTGCTACGCCTCCACAGGCGAATGATTCCATGAACAGTCACAGCTTAAACCTGTCAAATGTCACTTTTGTCGAAAAAGGGGCCAAAGAGCCACCGGTGTACAGGGGGATGGCTCCGATGTCCTAGCCATCGACGAGTGGGAGGATTTGATGAAGGTTTATCTAAGGAAAAGCAATATTCCCGTTGAATGCAGAACGGAGGAAATACTTGTACATTTGAGGGGCAAAGCCAGAAATGTCGCTAAGCTGGGTATAAAAAATGGCGGGCTGGATTCCACACATGGGCCCGAGGCCATTTTCGGTCTCCTGCGTAAACATTTTGGTGCGGGTTTATGCTCCTCGGTCCCTCTGGCTGACTTTTATTCCATCCGGCCCACAGCTAATGAGGACCCGTATGATTTTTGGTTACGGTTAAACAATGCTGCGGATACTGCTATTAGCTGCCTTGCAGGGTTGGGGAAATCCTCCGATGTTCCAGGGGAGGATGTCACGCGGTTGTTCATAAGACATTGCCCAAACAAAGAGCTGTCTTATACATTCCGGTCTAAGACCATTGATAAATGGACGGCTCGGGAGGTACAGGAGGTGCTGGACGAGTACCATTTAGAAAATAGCTCTAGAAAGACAGGGGTGTTGAATATGGTTTCTGTGAATAAAAGTGATATTCCCGCTATCGTAGCCCCCACTGCTAACATGCCCGACCACTCGGCATTCGAGGAGCTGGCCGCCATGTTGAAAAAGGTTTTGTCGCAGTCCCAAGATGGCGCCCAGGTTACGCATAGGCCACGTCGAGACACGCGGTTTCCCAGAGCAGGCGGGTTAAACAGCATGCCGTGTGCGATCTGTAGAGATGTGTCCCACACCACGTACACACATTGTAGGAAGCATAAACTGTGTTTTCGGTGCCATGAACAGGGCCACATTAGCAATGCGTGTTCCCAGGGCGTTGACACTTCTCCCTCCGGGCCGCAGGGAAACTAATCAGTCTGCGCGTAAGGGAGGACAGCGTAGATGGGGATATTTCACCTCCCACAATGGACAGTGTGGTACATCGTGGTTCCAGCCGGGCAACTTGCAGCGACAAAGTGCCGCTGGGCAAGACACCGATTGTACAAGTGTTACAGAGACTTTCAGAGACTGACTCGTTATTCCACACGGACGTTATCATGGACAATGGCCATGTCATCAAGGCCTTAGTGGACAGTGGATCTATGGCGTGCACTATTAATGGAGAGACTGATTCAATGATGAGGAGGGATTACCCGGAGATTGACAGGAAGCGTGCGGATGAGTATGTCATCGTGGGCTGCGGAGGTCAACAGGTATTGCCCACTGCTTTGTACGACCTCTCTGTTTTGGTGTACGGTATCAGAGTCGTTGTCCCGGTCTTGGTGGTGCCCGGCCAGTCTGACAGCATGATCCTGGGGAGTAACGTCTTGAAATGGCTCATGAGACGGATCGAAGATGGAGAAATAGACTCAAGTAAGATGGGCGCGTCCGGCAATGAGTTACCCCAGCTGCTATCACTGTTGTCCCATACAGTGCATCGTAAGGACACGTCATCGCTGGATTTTGGGACTGCAAAATTAAAAAGGAGTGTTACGCTGCAGCCTTTAACTGAACATTTGGTGTGGGCTAAACTACCATCCGTGGATGCTTCAGCGGTGGGGAGCTCCGTCATCGTGGAGCCCACCCGGTCTAAAACGAGACCAGCGCAGATCTTGGTGGGGAGGGTCGTCACCACTCTGTACGGGGACGGGTGGGTTCCCGTCAAAATAGTGAACCCGACGGAGAAAGCGCTCACACTAAAGAGAAATGCCAAGCTAGTGGATGTTTCGCCCAGCTTGTCAGTGCAAGATCTACCGGAGCCACAGCGAGTTCAGTCAAATATCCAGCGCGCGACGGAGACCCCGTTATTGAGAACTGAGGACGAGATCAAAAAGGCTCTTATCGACATGGGACTCTCAGAAGTTGACATCACGTCGTGTGAGGTGTCCTTGGAGTGGAAAAACAAGCTACTCAACCTGATCGAGCGATACGACTCCACGTTCTCCAGGCATAAGATGGACTGTGGAGAGGCGAAAGACTTCGTACACAGGATACGATTGATGGATGACAAGCCGTTCAGACTACCATACCGGCGTGTCCCTCCGTGTCATTACGAGAAATTGAGGACAGCTTTGAACGAGATGGAGGAGGTCGGGATCATCAAGAAGTCCCAGAGCGAGTATGCGTCTCCGTTGGTCCTCGTCGTGAAACCCAATGGTGATTTACGCATCTGTAATGACTTTCGGTGGCTGAATGCGAGGACTATTAAAGATGCACACCCATTACCCCACCAGACTGATGCGCTCGCGGCGCTTGGGGGCAATGTATTTTTTTCCACCATGGATCTCACCTCGGGATTTTACAACGTTCCGCTACACGAGGACGACAAACGGTACACTGCGTTCTCCTCCCCGTTCGGGCTACACGAGTATAACAGGATGCCCCAAGGACTGACCAACAGCCCCGCGACATTCATGCGCATGATGATGTCGGTCTTCGGTGATAAAAACTTCACCAGCCTGTTGTGTTACTTGGACGATTTGATGGTGTTTGCGCCGTCCGAACAGATTGCGCTAGAGCGGTTAGAGATGGTATTCTCGCGGTTAGCTGCAAACAACCTTAAGCTTTCCCCCAAGAAATGTCACTTCCTCCGGCGTTCTGTAAAGTTTTTGGGCCACATCGTCTGCGAAGAAGGCATGAAAACTGACCCCAGTAAAGTCCAGGCCATCGGGGACATTAAGGAAACGGACCTCATGGAGGCAGATGGTAGAACCCCCTGTGCTAAAAAGATTAGGTCCTTTTTAGGCATGGCCCTGTATTACCACCACTTTATTGAAGGCTGTTCAGCCAAGGCTAGGCCCCTGTTTAGTCTCGTGTCAGAACCCTCCACTTCCAAGAAAAAGGGCAGACCCCCCAAGCCTAAGTTCAAGAAAGGTTTAGTGAGACTGAAACCCGCTGACTGGACTGACGACTGTAGGGTAGCCTTCGAGACCCTCAAACATGATTTGATACACAGTGTGACGTTGGCTCATCCAGATTTCGAGGCCCCTTTTATCCTCGCTGTAGACGCTTCTTTCGACGGGATAGGCGCTGTTCTTTCGCAATTGCCACCTGGTAGTAAGATCGCCAGACCTGTGGCTTTTGCCAGTAAAACTTTGTCCCAAGCCCAGTTGAATTATCCAGCTCACCGCCTGGAGTTTTTAGCTCTTAAGTGGGCTGTATGCGACAAATTTGGCCATTGGTTAAAGGGACGGACCTTCTCTGTTTGGACTGACAATAATCCACTGACGTATATATTGACTAAGCCCAAACTCGACGCTTGTGAACAAAGGTGGGTGGCGAAGTTAGCGGCGTATAGCTTCGACCTTAACTATGTCCCGGGCCCTAAGAATGTGGTTGCTGACGCGCTCAGTAGGGAGCCATTTGTTAAGTCCTGCGTAGCCCACCGTCTAGTGTCTGAACCGTACTCTCACATGCTCGCCCAAGTTAGTGAGTTAGCGGACCAGAGAGTCCAAGATGCGTTTAGGTGCACAAATAACTGCCAACGTGTAGACGAGTCCGGGGATTCCGCCAATTCGCTTCTCCCACAGCCATCTCTGTCCCTCGACGAAGTCCAAGCGGTGTTAAGCGCGCAGAGTGAAGGGGGTACCAGCCCGTTACGTGTTACTTGTGCTGATGTCCCGCAACTAGCGTGTATCACCGACAGTGCTTCACTTCCGCTGAGCCAGCTTGTGTCCATGCAAGAACAGGATGGCACCCTGAGTCGAGTCTTTTATTACGTGCAAAGGCGTAAAAGACCCACCAAGCGTGAGCGCGCACGCGAACCAGGTGGTGTTAAGAACCTCCTCAAACATTGGGCAAAGTTGTCCATCAAAGACGGGTTGTTGTTCCGGTCGAAAAGAGACAATAAAATGAACGTGACACTCCATCAGTTCGTCGTTCCGAGCGCTTTGAAACAACAAGTCCTCACTGGCCTCCACGATTCAGCGGGCCACCAAGGCCAAGCGCGGACGCTATCTCTGGCCAGGCAAAGGTTTTTCTGGATAGGGATGGAAAGGGATGTCATCAACCACGTCAAGAAGTGCTTCAGATGCATCGTGGGTAAAACGCCTGAACCACACGGACGTGCTCCCTTGGAAAGTATCCAAACCTCAGAGCCAATGGAGTTGGTTTGCATCGACTTCTGGACTGCTGAACAGACGGACAAAAAATGTGTCGATGTCTTGGTCGTTACTGACCATTTTTCGAAAATGGCGCACGCATTTCCCTGCAAGAATCAGTCTGCTAAACAAGTCGCCGCCGATTGTGGAGTGACTTTTTCTGCGTGTATGGCTTCCCAAAGCGCATCCATTCAGACCAAGGTGCAAATTTCGAGAGCAGTCTCATGAAAGAACTTTTGACGCTGTCTGGGGTCCAGAAATCGCACACGACGCCATACCATCCTATGGGGAATGGCATCACAGAACGGTTCAACAGGACTCTGGGGAACATGATCCGTGCTTTGCCCCCGCAGTCGAAAGCAAGATGGCCCCAGATGTTGCAGATGCTGACTTTTTGCTACAACTGCACTGAACATGAGACCACGGGATTTGCGCCCTTTTATCTCATGTTTGGGAGAGTCCCACGGTTGCCTGTCGATATTGTTTTCCAACATGTGCTCGAGGGTACACCTGTCGTTGACCACCATGAGTTTATTGCAGCTTTGAGGCGGGATTTAGCTGAGGCATCGCGTATTGCCCTCCAAAACAGTAGGACAGCTCAGGCCCGTCAGACAGAAATCTACAATCGTAAGGCTAAGGGCGCGGCTCTCGTCGTGGGGGATCAAGTTTTACTCGCCAATAGAGGGGAGAGAGGGAAGCGGAAAGTCGCGGACAAATGGGTTTCGACGGTGTTTGAAGTTATCTCCGTGAGACCGGGCGTAAATGTCTATTCCATCAAAGATCCTGACACTCAGAAAGTCAAAACGGTACATAGAAATCTTCTACTCCCTGTCAGTTTCCTTTCGTCGAATGTAGAGAGCCCATGTGCGTCTAATTGCCCCTCATTAGCGAACGACGAACCAGAAATTCCTGTTGAGACACAGGATAGTGAGACTAGGACGATTAATTGGCTGTTGAACACTGAAAATGGTTCTTACCAGAGTGTAGAAGCGAGTCTAGTCGACAAAGAGACTGTGTCTGATCCGTTTGCTGAATCTGATGTGGATTCTGTGGCGTTGAGTCCGTGTGGCAGCGCTTCAGTCCGTGTTGAATCTGAGAGCGCGCTTTCTCAATTGCCAATTAGTGTGAGCGACCACAACTCACCTGAGAACCAATCAGAACCTGCCTCTGCAGATGTAGTGACGTGTGACGCAGTAGCTGACGCGCATCTGTTACCTGTGCGTACCAGAACAGGCAGATTGATTAACCCCCCGCTCGGTTAATTTGTGAAATGAATGAACAAAATGTAGAGTTAAGGGGACCCTCAATACCTGTGAGATTTGTTTTCTCTTTTGTAAATAGTATGTTCACGCATGGGAAGGCTTACCAGCTCCCATTGGTTTTGTGTTAAGGAGGTTTTTGGAACTCCCATTGAGAGGAAGAGGTGTAAAGAAATTTTTTTTTTTCCCTTTCATGAGTATCACTGCAGTACGAGGGGTGTAAACGGCACTCCTCATACCCGCGTGGAGTAGGGCTCTACTCTGTGCGATCCTTTGGGATGGATTATTCCGGTTTTGGGGGTTACTCTGGTATTTTTTTTTCTCCTCTTTCTGTAATTTTGGTTAAACACCCCCTATTACTCAGAATTTTGGGGGGGTGTGTGTAACAGAGTGTAAAGCTGGTTAAATTCTGGTAATAGGATTACCTACTTGTTGTCTTATTGTGATGTTAATGTACCTGGCAGTGTGTGTAGTCCACGTATGTCTTTTGTTTTGGTAGTCTGTCCCCAACGTTGGCACTTCCGGTTTGGTCGATATAACTGGTCAACTCCGCCCTAGCTCTTTCTCTGTTCCTGTACTCATGAGAGAAAGGTTAGCGAGTTTTGTATCTAGAAGCATCGTGTTATTAGATTAGCATCTGTGTAATTTTGGTTTGTCTTTTATGTTACTATAATGTTCTCGTATCATCCATGTTAATAATTTTGTACTTATGTGTTATTATTTTATACTTACGTGTTGTTTCCCCCCCCCGTGTTTCTAGGCCTCGTTGGGCACATGATATTAGGCTAACGCCAAAACTTTTATTTCCCTCTGCCAGGTATGTTGTTGTACATTTATGTTCTCTCTGTTCCTGTACTCATGAGAGAAAGGCCTCGTTGGGCACATGATATTAGGCTAACGCCAAAACTTTATTTCCCTCTGCCAGGGTAAATAAATGGGGTTTGAGCGTTGCTCTTCCCCGATTGCAGCCTTGCCTCCTCTCCATGGTTCAGAGCACCATAAGCACAACACAACGCAGAGAAGTTTATCATAGGTCACACTGGTTTATTTTGCATTTTATTTTTTATTCCATGGGCTTGCTTGGGTAGTCTAGCCAATGTCAACTTTATTTTGGTGTAGGTGTTGCCATCCCATTTTTTGCACTTTGCTTTTTGCACAAGTGCTTATGCGCTTCTTATTATTCATGTTTGGTAATGGTTCACTGTAAATAATATTTATTCATTTTTGCAAATGTAATACACTGCCTTTTTATTATAATATTTTGTGTTGAACCGGAAGCACGTGACTTGCCCGAGCTAGTTTTAAAAGCTAGGCCCATAGCCTCTCATAGGAGGAGCTGTGTGGCGCAGTAGTCGGGCCGTGGCCGACTCTGTACACCTGTGGGACGTGTAAATTTTCATTTTGTGTTTCTGTACACTTGTATCTTAAACTTAATCCTAAACATTCTAAAACCTTTTTATTTGTTTGTTCACAGGGGACCTATGTTTACCTCCTTTAAAATGTTTGAGCTCATAATAAACTTTAAAAAACGACATCTGAGTGCTCTGGTCATTTCGAGGGGGCAACAAAATCTTGGTGTTTCTGCCCGGTTGGATTAAGTTTGTGGATCATCTGGATCGCTGCCGTGGATTCTTGCCACCGGAGCTCGTGTGTGGATTTTAATCGTGAGTGGATTACGCTACGAGAAACGCCAACACGAAGCTATCACGGAGCTAATGCTAACGGAAGCTAGATCAAGGAAGACAACACAACCTCCCACACGTTGCGATCAAAGCCAAGGTAAGACTTTCCAATCATGCCAGACTTTAGTGAACAAGTGTCTGAATGGGAAAATACGGTGGAGGAAATCACTATTGTTGATGAAGATAAAAACTCACCTCGTAAATTGAGAAGGCTTATTCTGCAGCATTTTGAGTGTGAGGACATCACTTCGCTTGAAGATTGAGGAATATTATTATTTCGAGTGAATGACAGAGTGATGAACTGTCCGAGTCTGGTCCATAGGTCCCACGTCGCCACTCCGCCCTCTGGCGGACACAGCTGGTACTGCACACAGCAACACTGAACCTATGGAAAGACCACGCACTTCTGCCACTATGTCTATTGCTACAAATTTGTCCGAAAGAACTCACTGTTGTTCACCCAAAGCTACGAAGGAGCATTGTAGTCAGTAAAAAAAAAAATATATATATATATCTCGTTATTACGAGATATATTTTTTCCGTATATATATATTTTTTAATCCGTTTTTTTAATGTTTTTTTTTTTTATCTGTTACACACATTTTTTTCTCTCCAAATAGATTATCTCATTACAAGATACTATCTCGTAATTACGAGATATTTTACGTTTTCCGAATTAAAAAAAAAATCCTTTTCCCCCCAAAAAAAAATCCCAAATGGATTATCTCAAAATTACGAGATAGTATCTTACGGAAGCCCCAAAAGGACATAGAAGATGTAAATCTACAAGCACTTTTTTTTCATCTTGGAAAATGACCTCAAAAATAACTTAACATTTTTATTTTATAAAAAAAAAAACACATACACACGTATCTACGGGGGCGTAGAGTTTCCTAAAGGGAGAAAAAATATATAGAATGTGCTAAAAAAGATAATTGAGGGGAGAAAAAAAACATCCCTAAAATAAAAATATTTTTATTTGCTGCAGAACCACTTACTATGTTATACTATCATCTTGCAACGCAAGATGCTCACATTATGTTATGTTAGCTTTTTGACTACAGTTTATAGTAAAGACTTTTGCCTTCTTGTGTCTGTGTAGTTAATGCTATATGTCTGATACTCTGAGTGAGAGTTGTACATTGTTTCTGTTGGTATTTGCTGATGTATGGTTAAATACTTCATTTTAGTCAGCAGTAAATGCGTTGAAGTAGTTCTGATAGTAGTAGTAAAGGTAAACTCAACACGGTGTGCACTGTGCAACAGCCCCACCTAGTGGTCAACCTTCAGCGTTGTTGCTCAGGCATTGTGATCAGTAGCCTGATAAACCACACCCACTTTCTGCGTGATAGAAGGTGGGTCTGGACACACACGGTAAACAAGTTGCTGATTGGCGGCTAAGGCCTAGCCGAACCAATCACGACCGTCACAGAGAATTGACAAGGTTACGTCACTCGCTGCGCTGCTATGTTAGTTCAATTAACATTAGCCAAAACTAATCATGGATGAAGTAGTCGAGGATTTTGCCTCCGCGTTCTCGCGAGTTTATATTCAGTTAATATTTTGTAAGTTGGACTACAGCTGTCGTCACGTCCGCTAATTGGTTTATTTCACTGACAATCTGTGCGCGTTAGGCCCGCCCATTCAAACTCCTGCTCTAATTACTCCGTTACCAGACTTCCCTGTGTGGAATGGACAGGGAAATAGTATGGCAGAGCCAGGCAATGTGATCAGCAGGTGACATTTACTAATTTCGAAGACTTGGTCGAAAGAGAGATATTGCCTCTTACCCAGGGGTGTCCAAAGTGCGGCCCGGAAGCCAAATACAGCCCTCAGACCAATTTTTGGTGGCCCTCAGCCTTCTTGCTGAATCGGTACACATCAGAGATGGTCCTTTTTATTTGAAATGTAATAATTCTACACAATTCTAACCTAATGTAGCAAGACGAGTGGTGATGGTATATTTTAGCAGGATTCAATTTAAATAAAACTAAAGACAACGCCACCGGAGAGAAGGCTCCGGACCTCTAGAAAGGCTCGTAGGTTCGTTCATTGATAGACAGAACATGTTCCAAAAGTATACATGATATTTATTTATCACATTTGTTTCCTTTAAAATCTTTTGTTCATATTTCCCTTCTTTTAAGACCTTGGGAAATCATTCAGTCCATAGTTCATCGTGTAACAATTATTCTTTTAACAGAAAAGGTCCATACAAAACGGACACTAATAAAACAAGAAAACCAAGGGGAAAAACAAGGCAGCAGGAGAACATAAAGCAGCAGGGATATGACCAAAGCCCTCGACCTATAAATTAAGAATAATGTTAGACTGTAACAGGAAAGTAGGAAAATGACCGTAACGCTAGCTGGCTCATACCGTTGCACGCCCGCACAAGCTACTCGGCCATCCCGGTGCTTCGATAGTGCTCATGTGACCTATGTTGTATGGCTCTGCGTTGTGTATGGTGCTCTCATTAATGTGGAGAAGACCCAGGCTGAATTGGGAGTGAGCAACGCTCCAGCTCCATTTATTATCTGGTGACAGAAATCAATAATTGGCGTTAGCCCAATTGTCATGCAGTGTCGACCCAACGTGGTCTTTGGAATAAAACAAAACAAAATACACGCAAGTAACAAATATCGACATAAATAATAATAAGACAATATATACAACATAAAAGACAAGTTCAAACCTTATGATATAAGTTCTAACAATGTGATGGCTAACGATGCCTAAACACGCTCACCTTCTCTCAAGACACAGAAATCAGAGAGGGAGGAAGAGGAGGAGCCATCCCTATATACTCCTAGACCGGATGTTCTCAGTGTTAGACCAACAAAATAAAATACACAAGACGACTAACGCACACTCAACCAGTAACGCACACTCAACCAGGTACATAAAACATATATAACCAAAAGGTGGGACAATATGTACACAGCCCCGAGTAACACTTACTCGGGGGCACTCCCACACCATGCCACACCGTGGCGCTCAAAACCCATTACCAGGATTTTAACCCGTCTATAATAACACCATTACATACACCCCCCCCAAAAGTCTGAGTAATCGGGGCTGTATAACCAAAAAGACAGAAAGAAGAGAGAAAAAAATATATACAAGAGTAACCCCCAAAACCGGAATAATCCATCCCAAAGGATCGCACAGAGTAGAGCCCTACCCCGCGCGGGTGTGAAGAGTGCCGTTTACACCCCTCGTACTGCAGTGAAACTCTTGAAAAAAATGTTTTATCATTTTACACCTCTTCTCACTCGCACTCCCACACCATGCCACACCGTGGCGCTCAAACCCATTACCAGGATTTTAACCCGTCTATAATAACACCATTACACTCACACCGCACACCAGCAGACCCCGGAATGCCAACCGAGCAGAGCTTTGGACGCCATGGAATGGTGCGCTATGAAGCCCTCAACCATCCGCGACACTACGGAAAAGCTCGTATTAGCGGCCATACAAAGTACAAAGATAAATGAACGGCAAATAGCTGCAATATCTACCTGACAGAAGACGTAAACACACCCTGGGCGCTCCCCAGCCCAGCGGACCCAAAGGCGGAAGTACGGAGAATAGCAGAGGACCAGTGAAGAAAGGGAGGGGCTTTTATATGATTTTAAGGGGTCGAGCGCCATCTGCTGATGTTCCGATGCTATATACTAATAATGAATAATAAAGATCTACTAGCTTATATTTACAATAAAATTGGTAATGCCACACTAACAACTAACATTTTATTGTGAGACAGAGCTGGCACGAAGGTTTTAAGCGTAAATAAAGGTATGGGGCACAATTTAAACCTCTGCTAGTCAAAGGTTTTGCGGCACTAACCACTGATTTATGGCCCTTCACCCCGTGTACGCTTCAATATGCGGCCCCCATGAAAAAAGTTTGGACACCCCTGCTCTAAGCATACATCTTCCTAGAACCTTGAAACTGCATGCAAAGCCTGTGCTCATGTTCTGACGAGATGTGTTGTTCGCAACAAAACAAAAATAATAATAATTTAAAAAAAATCCTGCCTGTGTGGCTTTGAGGTGGAGGTGCACAGCCGACTGGGGGCCGCTTGTGCTTTCTCTTTGGTGTTGATAAAGTCTCTTCTGTAGAACTTGTTTTGTTTCTCCAATATAATGTTCTTTGCATCGAATAGAATAAACCACATTGCTTTGTTTGTGGCTCGGAGTTTTGTCTTTGGGATGGACTAATTTTAGGCTCAGTGTGTTCACCGGTTTGTGGTACACTGGGATCCTGTGTTGCCAAAAAATTCTCTGAAGTTTCTCTTATACCCCGGCTACATACGGCACTGCAACTCCCTTTCTTCTCTGTGGTCTGTCTGTCTTGTTCTTTGGGTCTTCTTGCCCTTTGTGCTTTAGTGAAAGACCAGTTAGGCTAGCCGCAGTCTGAGAGGGCTCTCTGGACATGTTGCTCCTCTTCGGTCTTTCCTTCTGCACTGGTAGGCATCTCTTTAGCTCTATGTCTGAGTGTCCTAATGACCCCTAGTTTGTGCTGGAGTGGATGGTTTGAGTCAAACATCAAATACTGGTCAGTATGAGTTGTCTTCCTGTAAACCTCAGTCTGAAGTTGTCCGTTTTCCCCTATGATAACTTTACAATCTAAAAAGGCAAGTTGTTTCTCCTTTGCGTCTTCCCGAGTAAATTTAATGCTGGGGTCCACTATGTACTGCATAGTAACGTGCCTTTATAACATAAAAATAGTGACTTCCGGTAATGTTACCAAGGTGTGGCATTGGTAACATGCTGAAATAATATTATATTAAGGGTTGCCTTTGTTACTTGCTTTGTACTAAACATCGTACATGAAACGAGACCGTGGTTCGTTGTGCTTCGTTTCTGTTATCTATATGAACATTTCAAACAATGCTCTGTAATTTGGTCTGTGTTAAAAAAGCCGCTTTGAAGTGTAACTGGTTCTCCTTTGACATTGATGAAAATCAAAATATGATGCTGCTAATTGTATGATTGATAATGTAATTGCAATAGGATAAAGTTATTATTATAGTTCTGTCATGTCATGTCTTTATGTAAATGCTATCTTGTAAATGTTGTATTGATTTTGGGAGTGGGCTCTTGTTTCAGCCCACTCCTTTGAGGAGAATGTTTACTGCTCTAATAAACTATAACATCGGGAGATTAGCGGGAGAAATGACTGAGCGCGAATCGTGAGAGTTGGCAAGTATGAGACTCTTCACATCAGTTGTGCAATTTAGGGCTGCAACGATTAATCGATTAAATCAATTAACTCGATTAGTAAAATGCTTCGAATATTATTTTCCCGCTTCGATGATTCGTTTAATTAATATATCTCATTAAAACCGCGTGAAACAGGGCCGCTTACGCGCCCGGAACTTTAAGTGGCGCTTGTTTCCGCACGACCGCTTTTGAAGAGCACAGCTCAGTCTTTGGTAGTTTTTTTTAGTTTTTTTTATTTATTTTTTTATTAACAACGATTTACACAAAATGACATTTTTAACAAATTAAAATGAACAATTCAAGGCACCAGATATTAAAGCAATAGAAAGAAAAAAAGAAAAATACACTCTTAAAACAGATGTGTTGAAAACAACACAAAATGTGTTAAAAAAATGCACATCCCTGTGTCTAGTTAAGGACTGCATAACATGTGTTGTTTTTAACACAGTCAGTGTGTTGAGATATTTAACACATTTTTTTGTGTTAAACATTTCAACACACTGACTGTGTTAAAAACAACACATGTTGTGTTGTCCTTAACTAGACACAGGGATGTGCATTTTTTAACACATTTTGTGTTAAAAAGTGTGTTATTTGTATTTCATTGTATTTTACCCCTAAAATGAATATTATACAGGCAGGAATTACACTACAATAATCACAAACAATATAATTAAAAGTAATTCTTATTTATTATGTATTAGCAAATCACAAATGTGAACACATAAAAGAATCTCTACAGTTGGTTTGAAAACATGGAGGATGTTTGAAAAAACATTGAGTTTTTAAAATTGCATTTTTCAGGTTTACCATAGTCCTTAAGTTTACAGTACACCATACTAAAGTCAATAGCATTGTGCCAAATGTTACAAAAAAAAATAAGGATGTTCACAAGCCACAATGTAGTTTGTTTTAAGTTGTTGTTGTCTAATTGTGATGTGATTTTGCATCTAAGTTATGTGTTAGACACTGATCCATTAACTCTTGTCAATCGAAAATGAAAATCTAAAAATTAGGCTAGTTGGCCAAGTCCTGACTTACATACTACACAATCATAATTTAACACTAAACTTAAATGGTTCAGATTACAAACACAGCACATTTAGAACAGTCTTTGGTACTCATCACTCGTTTGGATGATGACTGTTGTTCTGTGCTTTGGTGCTGCTCAGTGCAGTGGTGCTGGTAAGTCCTGTTCTGTTGGGATGTCCTCTGCTGTTGGGATGTCTTCTGCTGTTGGGATGTCCTCTGCTGTTGGGATGTCCTCTGCTGTTTGAGAGGTCCTGGGCTGTTGGGTTGTCCTGGGCTGGCTTGTTGGTTTGTCCTGGGCTGGGCTGCTGGTTGGTTGCCTCTCGGTATTTTCCCAAAAGGGCTTTTAATGCTTTTTCCAGTCTGAGCAACGACACAATACATTAACATTTGAATACTTGTGAAGTTAACACATTATAAATATTTCTTTATATTGTACAACTGATACAGAAGCAAATTATGTTTAAATGTTTTACAAAGACTCCACAAATATTCAGAAATGAATAGTAAAACTCACTCTCACCATTTGGAGCAACTTCTGCACAGCGAGTGATCCATCAGCACACCCTGATGCAGAGGTAGTAGGTCAATGCTGAAGAGCTCAGGAGGAACACGACTCTAGGAAAACACATAAGACAAAAATTCAATTGTGAGATAGGTTTACAGAATGTTAGAAGTTTCGGAGAGTTCATACTCACCAAATCCATCTTGAAGTGGAAGTTACAGTATCATCTTTTTGGATTTTTGAAGGATGGCTGAAGAAAAGCTCACATATCAAGCATGGTCTGAATTCTTATTTGACTGTATCACAAAAAAATAGTTCACCATGATCTCCTGATGACAACTCCCCTCTTGTATTAGGGTCATCAACAGAGAAGGTCCCACTGGAGGCTTGTTATTCTGACGACTGGTACTGTTTATGAATCTGCAATACAGGTACATAGTACAGACTAAATGCAACTGCAATACACATTGGACAGATTAGGTAATACAGGACATATTCAGACAATATACATGGGTTTATTTTATGACCATCTCATTTAAATAATTTACAGAGCATATACCTGTTGACGTCACACTCAGGCCTCCATTTTACAATCTGTAAGAGAAGAAATTGTTTTTAGTGAGGGAAAAATGTCAGCCTATGTAACTTTTTAAGTTTAATTTTCATAACTGCTTTCCCTACTTTAGCATATTTATGGCACACGTTTCACAATCAATCTTTAGATAATGATTTTACCAGAGTTTTGTGGCAGTGTTGATTTAATATTAATGTAAATTCTATAATCTCCGATGTGCCTTCATAATAAGTGCCAAGAGCTCCTATCTTAATCTGCTCAGACTGTCGTCCGCACTTCGGCCAGGAGCGGGGGCAGAAGCAGAGCGCAGTCAGCCCGGGGCGGAGGCGTGTGAGGCGGTGACAGAGGAGGCTGCTGCCCCGCACCTGCACACATGTCTGCGGTCTCGCTTCAGCCCCGCGGAGGCGAAGATAATAACGTTCAATGCGGCCTAAGTTTTATGTCACAGACTCTGCGTTTGGTTTATAGCAGCCAGGCTCAGTCACTGTATCCGGAGGAAGCTAGCTAGCATACGTTACGGTTGACTTGCTTTTACCAAAGAAACAACTTCTACCGCGAATGGCAAACAGACGACATAAAGAAAACAGTTTTCGGAAAATGTGAAATATGAACAAGTAATGCTCGCTTACCTTGTAAGTGTTGACTTGGCGCTCCTTTCTGCTCCAGGTCAGGGAAAATGTCAGCTCGAGCTGAAGATTCAAGCAGCGCGTGTCCCGCTCCGTGATTGGACAACAGTTTAACACATGCAGTGTGTTATTGTAAATATGCAACGTGATTGGATAATAATTTAACACGAGATGTGTTATTTTGTGTAATTTCATTTTTACACAGAAATTTCAACACCAACACAACATGTGTTAATATTAACACAACATGTGTTAAATGAGCCTTAACACAGAAATTGTGTTAAAATTTAACACATCTGTTTTAAGAGTGTAAATATAAAATATAAAAATTAAATAAATAAGCACAACATGAAACAAACCCATTCACACACACACTCACACTAAGCAGTTTCCATTAGAGGTTTTCTTCAAAAACATTCAGATTGTCAAATACATTAAGAAGAGATAGTGCAGATTTACATTTTAAAGATATCAGATAGTTTCCTTCAAGTTGTCTCTTAAACACTGTGAAAATAGGCTTGACTTTTTTCCATTTGCAAGAATGAATAAAATACGAAAGGATTAATAAATTGTTCAAAGCATAGTCTGTCTGTGAGTCCTTCAGGGAAATCCCAAAAATGATATTGTCCAATGTAAGAGAGTCCTGCTGCAGCTGAATTTTCGAAGATAACCAGTCCATAAAGTCTTCTCAAAATGTGCTTGTGTACATACATTGATAAAACAGATGTTCAGTGGTTTCAATGTCTGAGTCACAGAAAGTACAATTGTTATAATCTATACCAAACCTTACTCTAAGAAGCTCACTGGATGGATATATCGCGTTCAAAATTTAGAAATGAACTTCCTTAGTTTTTGGACTGACGGGAAATTTTTAATATTTTGTTCTTATATTTTTAATCTGTTCTTTTGAAATTTTTGAACAATTGAGTTCCTGTTAGATTTGATTGGATAAAAGTGATCATTCAGACACTTTCGCAAAGTTTTTGGTATCTCTTTTCCCATAAAATTTCCCCTCTTTTCCCCTTGCTCATTGATGTATAGTGTTGCCAATTTGGGAGGAGGTAAACTCCTCAAATCAGTATTTTCAATTAATTGTTTAACAGATTGGGGAATAGCTTTGCATATTTTTTTTTAAATTCAGTTCTTTTGCATGTTATATTGTAAATGGAGATGAAGTTCTCGTATGATAACCAATTACCCTGTCTGTCCATTAGGTGGCGTAGGGACCACACTCCTTTATCCATCCAATGTTGCAAAAACAAAGATATTCTATTACACAACACATATCTGTTATTCCATATTGGTGTTTGATGCGGAGTAAAATTGTGGTTGTACATAAGTTTCCAGCTTAACAGAACTTGCTTGTGAAAAGATGACAACTTAATTGGAAGTTTCTCAATATTAAAGTCGCATGCAAGGACAAACTCAATACCTCCTATTTTCTCAAATAACCCCTGGACAGACAAAACCATACACTGTTCTTCTCTGTTATGAAGGACTTCAGCCATTTCATTTTTAGGACAACATCTAACCAGTCATCCCTGACTGTATTCCAATCTCCTCCCATTATGATATTATCCGTTGCATATTTAGTTTTAAGTTCAACCAAGATTTCTTTGACTTCTCCAAAAAGAATTGTATTTCTTCCTTTATTACAGTATCCATAAACATTTCCTAATATTAATATAGATTTATCTACTTGTAAAACTGAAATTAACCAGTGACCATCTTTGCTAACTTCAGTTCTAAGTATTTTCCCATTACAATTATTAAATAGGATTGCTACACCTGCTGATTTTGTTGTGCCATGTGAAAAACATATTTTATCCCCCATTGTGTTTTCCAGAATGTTTCATCGGTTTCATTTGAATGGGTTTCCTGAAGTAGTACACATTGAGGATTTTTGCTCTTACAGTAAAGGAATAATGCCTTTCTTTTACACTATCCCTGAGACCTCTAGTGTTAATTGTTAATAGTTTGAGATTAGTTTTCAAAGACATTTACAATCACTCACACACTCACACAAAAATAAAATAAAACAAAAACGTAAAATAGAAACCTTCTAGCTTAAGCTGGAAAAAAAAAAACTTCAGGCAGGTCCTTATTAACATTGTTTTTTTAACAAATCAATCTCAAGAGTAAACATTAACCTTACTTCAAATAATACTACTATGTTCGCCTACTCAAAGCTGATAGTGGATGAAACCTTTGTTGGATTTAGGCAGTTACAACCTCCTGTCCATCAATGACAGCCACGTGACCTCTGTAGTAGGCCACCTTACCCTGTGATCTGGCCAACTTTATTTGGGGCCAGAGCAGCTCTCTTGCCAGCCGATCTTCCTTCGTGAAGTCCTGGACAAAACGGACCTCTCGCTCCTTGCAGATAGAAGAGTCCTTGGTAGATTTCCACACTGCGTCTCGGTGAAGCCTCCTCACGAACTGCATGATAACCTGTCGGCTGCGCCCCTTATCCTTAGGACCAACCCGGTGCACCGAGTCGATGATGTTCACGATGTTGGTGGCCCACTGTGGGAAAAGTTGCATCAGCAGCTCCTCGATCTTCCCTCTGATGTTTTCTCCTTCTTCTTTGAGCCCGGACAGTCGCAGGTTCCAGCGCCGTTTGTACCGTTCAACCTCCCGCACACTTTCTCTCAGTAGCTTATTTTCGTTTTTCACTTCAGCATTCTCTTTCTCCAACTTTTCAACCTTTGACTTGATTTCCGCGATCTGCCCTGTGTTCTCATCCAAGCGTTTCACACAGTTAGAAATCATCTCGGAGTTCTTTTCCAGCTGCACTGCGTTTTCATCAACTGCTCTGTATTTTCAACCATTTGCCTTTCCATGGCGTCCACTTTCTTTCCCACTGCGTCAACTTTGGTTTCCAACTTTCGAATAACCGCCACCAGGTCCGCAAACGAGGCCTCGTTCACAATATTAACATTAGGTGTCGGTTTCTTCGCGGGTGGTTGTTGTTTAGTGGGTGTGGGATTTAGTGGTCTTCTGGTTCCCTGTTGCGATGGGTTTGCGTTAGCCTTGTTCGGTTTTGAGGTGTCCATAGCCTCCTCTTGGTTAGCGGAGTAGTTGTGGAGGGCTAACGAGTTTCCCGCCTTACCGTTAGCTGGCTGGAGCGGTGGAAAATCCTTGTCATTTGTGACAGACATCGTGTAATTTAGTTTAGTTTAGTTTATTTATTTGTTTGAGCAGTTAACCTGCTCAAAGGGAGTGGGCTGAAGCCAAAGGCTTAAAAGCGCCCACCCCAAAATAAAAATAATAACATTACATTTAATATTTACAAGGTAGCAAATCATAAACAAAGGAACATAGGGCAAAGTAACAATAAATGATGAAGAAGAATAAAACAAAAACAACAGCAAATAAAGAACAAAAGAATGTGCTACTTTTATGTTATAAAGGTTCATTAATACATATTATACTCTGAGATCTTGCTACTTCCCAGTTGTCATTACCATCCTCAATATAATTTAATTTGGGTTTAATTATCATTAATTATCATTATTAAAGGTGCATTAATACATATTAAATTCTGAGATCTTGCTACTTCCCAGTTGTCATTACCATCCTTAATATAATTTAATTTGGGTTTAATTATCATTATTATTATATTTGTTTAATTGAGTTATTTGTGAAGTGTGATGTAAGCCCTGCATAGTGTGGTGCATTAAAAAGCCGTTCTACACCCTGTAGAACGGGCCAGTTGAAGAGGGCAGTAACTCCCCCTCAACAAACCCCCACCCAGCTGCCCTAACAGCTGATTTATGATAACTACAAATCTGTAACTATTTTCCTCTTCAACAATTAGGTTAAAAAAAAGGTTCGAGGTAGTTTGAGATAGTCTTTTTGTCTGAAGGGGGCGGTGTAATGTCTAGTTTAGGACCAAGCGAGCGGAGCTTAAAAGGTTACTTGTGCCCTGTCCGCCATCTTGCCCGGAAGTCCATAAACTACTCAATTTGACGGCTTGAAGCGATGAGCGGGAGTCCTCGTCATACGCATGCGCAATAGCAATAAATCATACATTTTTTTAATTTAATTTTTTTAATTTATTCATCCATGTTCATATTTTTCTTTACAAGGTCATATATTAATATGAACAGTACATGGTAAAAAGGAGCATGATGAAGACATTGTCTTATTGTCCATGCCCCTTTGTAATAATTACAACAACAAAAAATCGATGACCAAATCGGCGGGTGATCCGTTCAACAAATTTGTGACACTCATGTATTACAAAAATCAATCATTGTAACAATTTTCAACATACAAGTTATGTTTTTTTATATTTCTCCATCTGCATCTCCTTGAACATATTTTTAAATGTATCTATTGTTTGAGAACATTTTAATGTGTCCTTTAATGCATTCCATAATCTTACCCCAGCAACCAAGAAACCCCTCTGTCTTAATGAGATTCGGGAGAACGGTACACAAAAGTTTCCCCTTCGCCTTGTGTCGTCTGTGATCAAGGTCAATTTCTTGTAAATATGTTCTGGTACCAACTTGTGCTTAATTTTCCACATGGTCTGTAAAATTTTTAAATTAGCAAGATCTTTAAAAATTAATAGTTTCAGCTTCACAAAAAGGTCGTTAGTATGTTTTCTAGAGCCTTTATGACTTATAATTCTCACAGCCTTTTTTGTAGCAAAAACATTCAATCTATTACACTTTTGCATGCGTTTCCCCAGACCTCGATACAATATGTAAAGTAAGGGACAATTAATGAAGAATATAAAAGAAATAAGGAAGCCTTATCAAGAACATATTTTACTTTATGCAAAATACCTATACATTTACTCACTTTTGTTCGAATATATTCAATATGTGGCTTCCAGCTGAATTTAGTATCCAACATAACTCCCAGAAATTTAATCTTGGTAACTCTTTCAATCCTTGAATTGTCAATAGTGATGTTAATATTCCCCTCAATTTTCCTTGTCCCAAAAATCATATATTTGGTTTTTTCCCAATTTAATAATAATTTGTTTTGGTCGAACCATTTTTTTAAATTTGCCATTTGCCATTGCTTACATAAGATAATAATGTATCGAGGTCACTTCCTGATTTATAAACGGTTGTGTCATCTGCAAACAATAGAAAGCCCATTCTCTTTGTTGCTTCATAGATGTCATTTATGAATAAAATAAAAAGTTTTGGGCCGATTATGGAACCCTGTGGGATTCCACATACCACAGTTTCATGTTTTGAGTTTAGTTGATCAAATTGAACATACTGTTGTCTGTTTAGCAGGTAGCTTTCCAGCCATTTAAAAACATGTCCTCTTATGCCATAATCCTGCAACTTAGACAACAGAAGTTCATGGTTCACTGAGTCGAACGCTTTCTTTAAATCCAGAAAGACGCTCACCATGTACTGTGAGTGGTCAATAGCAGCGAGGACTCTTTCAGTAAAATGTATCAGTGCAGCAGAGGTGGATCTGTTGGATCTAAACCCATATTGATAATCAAATAATATGTTTTTTCTTCTAGAAAGGAATCAAATTTGATTGTGAACCATTTCTCAATCATTTTTGAAAACTGTGAAAGTATGGATATGGGTCTATAAGTGTTAAACATGCGCTTGTCCCCATTTTTAAATATTGGTATTATTTTTGCCGTTTTCCTTTTTGTGAGGAAAGACACCAGAGATAAAGGAGAGATTGAAAATGTAGGAAAGTGGTTTGAGAATACAATCAACTGTCTTTTTTACAATAAACATATCTATTCCATCAGAGTCTATTGAGGTTTTGGTTTTGAGTTTCTGCACAATGTCTAGAATGTCATATTCTGTTATTTCGCTAAGAAACAATGATTGAAGAGTTTTACTTCCACCTGCTGCTGCCACGTTACATCTTGTTTCCTTGTGGTTTGGGTTTACAATTTTTTAGCAATGTTTGGCCCCACATTGACAAAGAAGGAGTTGAACTCGTCTGCTATTTCAGTTTGATTTTTCAATACTTTTCCATTATGCATAAAAAATTTGGGTAGATTATTACACTGGGCATTTGGCTTGATTACCTTATTTAGGGTTTTCCATATTTTTGTTGTCATTTAATTTATTTTGAAAATAATCTCTTTTGCTTTCCTCATTATCATCGTCAACTTATTCTTATATTTAGTCTCGTGCCTTTCTGTTCGATATTTCATGTAATCCCTATATAGTTTGTTTTCTTTTTGCATGCTTTCTGTAGCCCACTTATTATCCATGGCTTTTTTGCAAACGTGTTCTTCTTACATATTTTTACAGGACAATTTGCATTGTAGAGGTTTACATAAGTGTTTAAGAATTTTTCATAGGCAACATTTATTTCTGCCACATACACTTCTTCCCAGTCTTGTTTAATCAAATCATTTCTAAACAAGTCAATCTCCTTCTCTGATCTAATTCGAATATTCAATTCCTGGATGTTCCTATTATTGATAGGTTTGGCTCTAATAACAGTAAATGCAGGCAAGTGAACAGTTTTGTCGCAAGCCAGTAAACCGTTGTATAGAGTATTATTCATATCATTTGAAAAAATGTTATCAATTAACGTCGCACTTGTAAAACAAAAAAAACTGAATGAAGGAAATGACAACTGGGAAGTTGCAAGATCACGGATAATATAATATGTATATTAATGTGCCTTTTGAACACAGAACTAGTGCCTTTTGAAATTGTTATCTGTGTTTGGCAGTGGTAACCATCTGTAACCTTCTGTAAAGAAAGAGAAAAAAAAAAGAAAAAAAAGGATGTGTGTATGTGTGCATATATGTGTATAAATAACTTAATGATCGCCTTTTCACTTGCTTTGTATTAGTCATCGCGTACATGAAATGAGACAGCTGTTGTAGTTGTGTTTCCTTTCAGTTGTGTTTCCTTTCCGTTCCGTTAAATTCTGTTAACTTATTTTTATACGGACATTTCTAGAGGTGCTTTGTGGGTGTGGTCCGTGTTGAATCGACCGCTCTGGTGGGTTGTAGGTTCTCTTTTGCCGGTGGGCAGTATGATGTTGCTTAATGTAGGATTGATATTGTAAATATAACAGGCAAAGTTGGGTTACGGAGGGGTACGTTGTGTGTGCATGCTGTGTTCCTGCTCTTGTGTCTTGTACTTTGTAACATGCTCCCTGTGCTAGTGTGATTTGATCAATTGTTTTATTTCAATGATGTCGGGGGTGGGCGCTTATAAGCTTTTGCTTCAGCCCACTCCTTTTGAGCAGAATTTTAACTGCTCTAATAAACTAAACAAGGGAAGCGATTTCGACAGAACACCCCCAGCCATGTGTGAAATCCTGTGTGTTTTACAATAGCGACCAGACAAACAGGATGAGGAACCTTTACGCCGTACATTTCGACAAGGGAAGCGATTTCGACAGAACACCGGTTCTGAGAAGTACCAGCCGCGCGCGTTCATTGTGCATTCCGTAACATTTCCAGCTCTGTCCCTCAAAAAAGAAAGACACCTGTGGCCCTGGTCACACTACCCTGGTCACTCAAAGTTTGATCAAGAGTTTTCCAAAACGGCCCAACTCCCTGAGCAACACACACGCTCTGGAGGGGTCGCCCCCTAGCTCGGACGTCTATGTACAAGGCAGATCCACCCCCTCCAGAGCTGTTAAGACAAGATGCAATGAGCTCCGCTCAGCGAGTCAGATGCAGAGTCCTGGCCCCTCTGTCCATGGTCAGGGCCCTACTGAGTCCCGCCAAAGCATGCAGGACATGTTCTTAAAGGGGGAATATTATGTAAAATCGACTTTTTCAAGCTTTATATCATGTTATTATGTCATTCCCTCATTAAACACATGCCTGAAGTGTTGCCTTGGCTCATTCACATATTTTGGAGTAATCAGTAAAAACTTAGACGGCAGCCATTTTAGGTGTAGCTATGCCTCAGTCCTCCTAGGAACGCCCCCACCTCCTGGAGACACCTCTGGACCTTTTGTCACCAGCCAAGCCACCAACCACTGCTCCTCAGCTCAGCAGAGCCCCCTCCCCGCACAGTGTTGTTTAAATGCCACAGCAGTGTGCTGAAGGGGGCGTGTCGGAAAGCTTCTTAAAGAGACAGAGGCCTATTTCAAGACGTTCAGTACAGCCATTTTGAGAGAGCAATTTTATTCAAGGCAGTTATTTTAATTTACTGCATACACAGACCAACAGAAGGTTACGTCATCATTGTAGTATGCTATAGACTGGTGCTATGTGATTGAAAAAAGCATAATACCCCCACTTTAAAACATGAAAGCACTGAAATCATTTTGCAGAATAGAACACATCTAACAACACTGGGTTTCAAGTTCAACAGCAATAAAGTGATTAAGTAATTATCCCCCCTTCTGTTTTTTGACAAATCGCACCCTGCATAGGCCGGTAGCCGGAAGGGGCGTGTGTGAGTTGTGGTCGTTGTGGTCCTGCTCTCGAACCTCAGATAACTACTTCTCCATTTATAGCAGTGCATTTGATACAATTATTCCATCAATCCTTGTAACCAAGCTAAAAGCCCTTAGCCTTGGCTATTCCATCTGTAAGTGGATACAAGGTTTCCTGACAGGACGGCCACAGACTGTGAGGGTGGGCAACGCGTATTCATCTTCTGTCGTTTTAAACATCAGGGCGCCACAAGGATGTTGTCTTAGTCCCTTATTATATAGATTGTATACTTATGACTGTGTGGCAAAACATCCCACAAACAGCATATTTTAATTTGCTGACGATTCTACGGTCATAGGTTTGATTTCTGACAACAATGAGCCGCACTATTGGGACAAGGTGAGTTCCCAAATCACATGGTGCAAACAAAACAATCAGAATCAGAATCAGAATCAGAATGGGTTTTATTGCCATGGTTTGAGAACAGGTTCACAAACTAGGAATTTTTCTCGGTGCAAACGTGCGACATAGAACATATACCACAGTTAAGATAAAAATAAGCTAAAAAACATTAAAACTATAAGGCTATTAAGGGCATGCGTGAAAAATATTAAATAAATAATATAAAATAAAGTGACATATGACATAGACAACAACAATTTGACATTGAACAACAGCGTGATTGTATTAACAGATGTAGGCATATAAAGTGATAAAGTGATTTAGTGATAAGTGATAGCAGTGGGTCTAAGTGTGGACACACCACACAGTGCAGTGCAGATACATCCATGAGTCTGTAACTGGGTTATTGGGTCTTATTATTGTTCATGAGTCTGATGGCGGAGGGGAAAAAACTGTTCAAGTGGCGGGAGGTATGGGTCTGGATAGACCGTAGCCTTCTGCCCGAGGGGAGAGGGGTGAATAGTCCATGTCCAGGGTGAGAAGGGTCAGCTGTGATCCGACCCACACGCCTCCGGGTCCTGGAGGTGAACAGGTCCTGGAGAGATGGGAGCGCGCAGCCAATCACCTTCTCAGCAGCACGCACAATGCGCTGCAGTCGATGCTTGTCCCATTCTGTAGCGCCGGGGTACCACGGCTTTCAAACTTTTCTACCACCGAAATTAGATCTAAATTAGACTGAATTATGTCCAAAATGAGTGTAAACCATTAGAAAAGCAAAATTATCCTGAATACCACCTGAAGACACCAAGAACCTCCAGTTGAACACGTACCACAGATTGGGAACCACTGATCTTGTCCAACAACTGCATCAAAATAACTTACTTGATATCATTGCAAAGGCTACAGGGAAGGTGGGCATGATAATCATTAATTTCATTCTTAAGGCTAATGGTTAACAACATTGAAAGCTTAAGTCTGCATGTATTTCCTCACAAAGATGCTTCAACGCGCCTCGCTGCACTTTCAGTTCCTGAAAGACCTGAACCTTGACAAAACAGGAAGGAGTCACTGCACCTACCCTGGACCCAACCCAATAGCTCTCTAAGAAAAATAAATCTTTAAAGGCACACTGTGTAACATTTTAGACTATACTGTTGCCATCAGTACTGCAGTGGCTAATCAAAGACTGGATTTGGATGAGAACCTAACCTGTTTAAAGGGACTAGATGCAAGTTGGTAATTTTTATACTCATTACTGCCACCTGAGGTCTTATGCGTAACTGCAGTCTCTATATTAAGCTCGTGCATGACGGCAATTCAGACCTGAATTAACACCTTTTTTTAGTGACAGTGCAGGATTTTAGAGGCAGTTGTGGTGAATAGGTCTGGGTTCATTCTACACATTAGTCCATTTATACTCCGGGCGGCACGGTAGTACAGCGGTTAGCGCTCGTGCTTCACAGCTAGACGGTCCGGGTTCGATTCCCACCAAGGCCGAGGCCTTTCTGTGTGGAGTTTGCATGTTCTCCTCGTGTCTGCGTAGGTTTCCCCTACCACTAAAAACATGTACAATAGGCCAGGATGAATGAGAGAGAGTGTGTTTAAGAGTGCGCATGGGGGATGACTGATGGAAATTAGCCTAAGGCTACAATCCGATGTGGCTTGTTCATTAACTTGCACTGTCCCAACCAAATAAACCAAACTAAATCTCAAAATCTGCTGACTTTAGTCACATCTCCATGGAGACGAGCTGGAGACGTTCCCAGTAAAGTTACAGTCATGTCTTAGGAGAGGTGCCGCTCACAGTAAAGGCACATGTTTTTTTTGTTCCCCGATGAAGGCCTGTGGGCTGAAAAGCATTGGGATTTAAGTCTATTTTAGACATGCCATAACAAATAAAGTCATTTTAACACATTTTTGAGAGAGTGCCTTGGTTTTTTCTGCATTTTACAGTGCCTTGCGAAAGTACTAATACACCTTGAACTTTTGCACATTTTGTCATGTTTACAACCCTAAACATCAAGATTTTATTTAGAATTTTTTACTGAAAGTTCACACACAAGTAACAGACAACTGTGAAGTGAAAGCAAGACATGATTCTGTTATTTCACAAAAACAGAAAAGTGAAAAGCGGGGCGTGCATAAGTATTCATACAGCATGAATTAATACTTTGTGGAACCCCTTTTCCTGCAATAACAGCAGCAGATCTTTTGGGGTATGACTACAAGGTTTGCACATCTAGGGACTGACATTTTAGCCCATTCCTCTTTACAAAACAACTCAAGCTCTGTCAAATTAGAAGGAGAGCGTTTGTGAACAGCAGTTTTCAGGTCTTTCCACAGATTTTCAATAGGATTTAGGTCAGGACTTTGACTGGGCCATTCTAACACATTAATATGTTTGTTTTTAAACCATTCCATTGTAGATTTAGCTTTGTGTTTAGGGTCATTGTCCTGCTGGAAGGTGAATCTCCGCCCCAGCCTCAATTCTCTTGCTGACTCCAGCAGGTTTTCCTCCAAAATGTCCCTGTATTTGGCTCCATCCATCTTCCCAACTATTCTTACAATCTTCCCAGTCCCCGCTGAGGAAAAGCAGCCCCATAGCATGATGCTCCCCCCACCATATTTGACACTGGGGATGGTGCACTCAGGACGATGAGCAGTGTTAGGTTTGTGCCATACATAATGTTTTGCATTTGGGCCAAAAAGTTCAATTTTTGTCTCATCTGACCAAAGCGCCTTCTTCCACATGGTAGCTGTGTCCTCCATATGACTTCTAGCAAACTTCAAACAGGATTTCTTATGGCCTCCTTTCAATAATGGCTTTCTTCTTGCCACTCGTCCATGAAGGCCAGATTTGTGTAGAGTACGACTTATAGTTGTCCCATGTACAGATTCCCCCAGCTCAGCGGCAGTACGTCGCAGCTCCTCCAGAGTTATCTTGGGGCTCTTGGTTGCATTTCTAACCAGTGCTCTCCTTGTTCGGTCTGTTAGTTTAGGTGGACGCCCGTGTCTTGGTAAGTTCGTGGTGGTGCTATACTCTTTCCATTTCCGAATGATGGATTGAACAGTGCTCCGTGAGATGTTAAAATCTTGGGAAATCTTTGTATAACTTAACGCTGCTTTAAACTTCTCCACAGCTTTATCCCTGACCTCTCTGGTGTGCTCCTTGGCCTTCATGATGTTGTTTAGTGACCAATACACTCCGACCATAGCTCTGAGGCCCTCACAGAACAGCTGGAATTATACTGAAGTAGATTACACACAGGTGGCCTTTATTTAATGGTTAGGGCAAGGTGTGAACTTTCTGCAGTCATTAGGAATGTTATAAAGGCAATTTAATGCACTCAGAAAATGCTGTATGAATACTTATGCATGCCCCACTTTTCACTTTTCTATTTTTGAAAAATAACAGAATCATGTATCATTTTGCTTTCACTTCACAGTTGTCTGTTACTTGTGTGTGAACTTTCAGTAAATAATTCAAAATAAAAGTAGTTTAAAAAAATAAAAAATAATCACAATAAAATCTTTATGTTTAGGGTTGTAAATATGACAAAATGTGCAAAGGTTCAAGGTGTATTAGTACTTTCGCAAGGCACTGTGTGTATATATCATGTTTGTTTGTACATTTATGAGGTATTTTTCCAATGATGAAATTATCTGTCATAAAATAAATGCTTGCATTTCAATTGTGTTTATTGGTTAAAATTCTACACTGTGTGGCTTTAAATGTGACTTAATACATGAGTTATTTCACAAAGACAGTAATCCAGACTTGTGGGAAGCCTTTGAGCTACTTGGAAAGAGAGCAGCTGGTTGACCCATCATACAATATATCATAATACTGTTAATGATTTAATTCAATATGGACTCATCTCCAAAGTAATTTAATGTCTTATCAGTTTTTTATTTGTTTCCCAGACTAATTTAGAAGCTTATTAATCTGTATCACATTGTTGGCCTTCAAAGCGTCTTCATCTAACCCAGGCGTGTCCAAACCCATTTGATTATGGAAAATCAATACAATAATATTGACACAAAACCTGTATAATAAAATATGTGGAATTTACTGTATGTGTAAATAGTGTGGGTATCTGTACAACAATATTTCAATGCATTTTCAGGAACAGGAAACTGATAAATTGTTTTATTTTTTTTCTTTGGCGAGTTGTACAGAGGGCATCTTTCAGACTAGGAAAATGTTATGCAAAATGTGGCAAGCCAAGTTCAGGAGGATTTTTCCACAACTCTCTGGATGTAAGGAAAAAAAGTGACTGTTACTTATTTGGACCCGGAGTTGAACATTTTTGAAAATTGTTGAAAAAGTTTAGAAAAGGTGAGGGTTAGGTTTATTTAGCAATATATAATGATGTGACAGCTTTTATGGAGCCCAGGGGACATCACGAGAAAATGTATTTATTATTAATAAACGTTTTGCGATAAAACGCAATAATTATTGCGAAATAACGCAATCATATTTGGGTAGAGAACGAGGCTGCAAGTTGTTTCTCCTTTGCGTCCTCCTGAGTAAATTTAATGCTGGGGTCCACTATGTACTGCATAGTAACGTGCCTTTATAACATAAAAATAGTGACTTCCGGTAATGTTACCAAGGTTTGGCATTGGTAACATGCTGAAATAATATTATATTAAGGGTTGCCTTTTGTTACTTGCTTTGTACTAAACATCGTACATGAAACAAGACCGTGGTTCGTTGTGCTTCGTTTCTGTTATCTATATGAACATTTCAAACAATGCTCTGTAATTTGGTCTGTGTTAAAAAAGCCGCTTTGAAGTGTAACTGGTTCTCCTTTGACATTGATGAAAATCAAAATATGATGCTGCTAATTGTATGATTGATAATGTAATTGCAATAGCATAAAGTTATTATTATAGTTCTGTCATGTCATGTCTTTATGTAAATGCTATCTTGTAAATGTTGTATTGATTTTGGGAGTGGGCGCTTATAAGCTCTTGTTTCAGCCCACTCCTTTTGAGGAGAATGTTTACTGCTCAAATAAATAATAAACTAATAAAATAAACAATAAAATCAGGAGATTAGCGGGAGAAATGATTCAGCGCGAATCGTGAGAGTTGGCAAGTATGAGACTCTTCACATCAGCTGTGCAATTACAAAAACTCAGCAGAGACTTTATTTTTAAGGTGTCTCAAAAACTATGGCTTGACAAAAGAAACTCATGAACTTTTACAGATGTACAATCGAAAGTGTTTCACCGCGCCTCGCTGCACTTTCTGTTCCCAGTGAAAGACCTGAACCTTGACAAAACAGGAAAGAGTCACTGCACCCACCCTGGACCCCACCCTGTTTGCGTCACGGTGGCAATTACTCATGGAACTAATCTATCATATCTTAATTTATTTACGATCAGAATTAATGTCTGGGGAGTTCAAAGTGCACAACAGAGGGAACATTCAGTAAAGCTACCTGCTATTTCAGTTAAGGAATCACATTATTGTTATTATGTACAAGTACATGCTGCAATACCTTCAAAGACAGAGGAATAATATTTCTCAACCCCAACTTATCCCCTGCTGTGATTCACAGTTTTCCGATCAGCTTAGTATGTCTGTACTCACTGTATGGTGCTCGTCATATACAGTGCCTCTCGAAAGTACTAATACACCTTGAACTTTTGGACGTTTTGTCATGTTTACAACCATGTGATATAATGGTGTTTAATGAGAGTGTTCCGGCACATGTTTTGGCCTGTTCCCCGAATCCATCACATCAGACCAAAAGTGGCCTTCATGGACGAGTGGCAAGAAGAAAGCCATTATTGAAAGGAGGCCATAAGAAATCCCGTTTGAAGTTTGCTAGAAGTCATATGGAGGACACAGCTACCATGTGGAAGAAGATGCTTTGGTCAGATGAGACAAAAATTGAACTTTTTGTCCCAAATGCAAAATGTTATGTATGGCACAAACCTAACACTGCTCATCGTCCTGAGTGCACCATCCCCAGTGTCAAATATGGTGGGGGGAGCATCATGCTATGGGGCTACTTTTCCTCAGCGGCCAATATATTGGGACTTGCTCAAAGTTCTTAAAATCTAAAAAGGGTTTAACTTTTGTTAAAAGACGAAGGTGATAAAAGCTGGCCTTAACAAAATGTTGATTTGTTTTCCTGTTAATAGCTTACTTAACGATTTGCTTAAATGATTGCAGATTGCATTCAACGTGTTCATTACCCATGAATTATATAGCTCTCTAAGAAAAATACATCTTTAAAGGCACACTGTGTAACATTTTGGACTATACTGTTGCCATCAGTACTGCAGTGGCTAATCAAAGACTGGATTTGGATGAGAACCTAACCTGTTTAAAGGGACTAGATGCAAGTTGGTCATTTTTATACTCATTACTGCCACCTGAGGTCTTATGCGTAACTGCAGTCTCTATATTAAGCTTGTGCAGGACGGCAATTCAGACCTGAATTAACACCTTTTTTAGTGACAGTGCAGGATTTTAGAGGCAGTTGTGGTGAATAGGTCTGGGCTCATTCTACACATTAGTACATGGCTGAAATATGTACAGGGAGGAAAATACTTCATTTTAACATTTTTAAACTCCGTATAGTCCCTTTAAATCTCAAAATCTGCTGACTTTAGTCACATCTCCAACAGTTACAGTCATGTCTTAGGAGAGGGGCCGCTCACAGCAAAGGCACATGTTATTTTTTGTTTTGTTCCCCTGATGAAGGCCTATGGGCTGAAAAGCATTGGTCATTTTAACACATTTTTGAGAGCGTGCCTTGGTTTTTTCTGCATTTTAAATAAAGGGTCATGTTTGTTTGTACATTTATGAGGTATTTTTCCAATGATGAAATTATCTGTCATAAAATAAATGCTTGCATTTCAATTGTGTTTATTGGTTAAAATTCTACACGGTGTGGCTTTAAATGTGACTTAATACATGAGTTATTTCACAAAGACAGTAATCAAGACTTGTGGGAAGCCTTTGAGCTACTTGGAAAGAGAGCAGCTGGTTGACCCATCATAGAATATATCATAATACTGTTAAAGAGTAACTAAACGGGCGTGCCAAAGCCTTTCCCTACCCACAAACAAAAGTCAAAAAGTGCTGTGAAAGAGGCGGTCTCTGAAGTTTGGGGGTGACATGCGGGGGTGAGTGTGTGGGCCTTTGCATTGGCACAATAACAGCAGACTGATTACGTGGGAGGGACTTGGTTATATACCGCAGGTACAGGGGCAGGACAATGGGCAGCACCTGTGGAGCTGGTGCGGCTTATGACGTTCTGTGGAGGCCGTGGACACTCTCCAGCCAATCAGGAAATTCTAATTTAGTAGCAGAGTTAACCCTGAAGGGGGCGCAACCCATTCGTTTTCAGGCCAAAGTTAGGATTTGACACATGTTTGCGCTATATTGTCAGAATAATGTCAGGGACCAGTGGACAAAACTATGAGACACCCATTGAGACAGTTTATCAGTAAAAAAAAAACTTGATTTGGTGTTTAGTTGCTCTTTAATGATTTAATTCAATATGGACTCATCTCCAAAGTAATTTAATGTCTTATCAGTTTTTTATTTGTTTCCCAGACTAATTTAGAAGCTTATTAATCTTTATCACATTGTTGGCCTTCAAAGCGTCTTCATCTAACCCAGGCGTGTCCAAACCCATTTGATTATGGAAAATCGATACAATAACCTGTATAATAAAATATGTGGAATTTACTGTATGTGTAAATATTGTGGGTCTCTGTACAACAATATTTAAATGCATTTTTCCAAAAACAACAAACAGGAAACTGATAAGTTGTTTTATTTTTTTCTTTGGCGAGTTGTACAGAGGGCATCTTTCAGACTAGGCAAATTTTATGCAAAATGTGGCAAGCCAAGTTCAGGAGGATTTTTCCACAACTCTCTGGATGTAAGGAAGTGACTCTAATCTGTGATAATCCAAAATGTTTAAATAAGAGAAATAAAAGGTACAGAGCCAGATTGAATGACAGACATTTTCTTACAGAAAGACTTAAAGGTTGGAGATCCTCAGCAAGAATGTGCAATAAAATTGGTCTAAAAATAAACAATGATAAAACGCATAGTAAAAGCTCTCTGAAAGTGAAATGCATAAGACAAATCTTGCAGTTTAGCTGTGAGTGACAAACACAGTGTTGCTCCTCGGTTAGTTTTCCCGGATCTTTAGCTCGCGGTTCATTTGGCACCAAACGCAGGCGTAGCACCAACATATCTTACAGCAGTCATCGCAGCCAGAGCCCTGGGGAGACAAGAGACAAGCTTTTGGTTAGTTAAACACAACAATACAGACAAAGGCTTACTGTAAATTACAACTGTAATCAAGTACTAGTAGTAAGTAGTGTGTGTTTATTGAATTGCAAATTACGTTAGCCCAATTTAACTTAACTAACTTGATTGACTAAAATAAGGTTAATGAGGTCAATAGTAGTTTTAGTAGTTGAGTTGAGTCCAGTTGTTTCGTTTTATCCTCTTGTGTTTGAGTTTTAGTTTACCGGTATAACATTAGATTGGGTCTATGATTAACTTCTGTCTTTGTTGCATTTTACTGAAGAGGGAAGATCTGAACTGAACCGCTCCCTCTGCACTTGACATTTACAACTATACTCAAGGTTGACTTGTGTTCAAATGGCCCTTATAAACATTGATTGCAACTGGTCATTTCATCCACTACTTAAATTAGATAAGATTTTGCTAAAGTACTTTTAATTTCCTAAAAAATTCGGCAATACAGTCCAAGTTAAAGCAGTGAATGGAACATGTTTTCAGTCATAGAGTGCTTGGCATTATGATTCTGATTTCCTGTGTAGTTCACACTGAGTGCTCTGCATGCACTACCACCATGACCACAGCTACGTACAGTAAGTGCTATTTGTCTTGTACAATAGAGGGAAATAACCTACTACGCTAAAACAACTAAACCTGTAATGTAGAACTTTCAGAGGCCAGTGGAAGTGAAATGTCCCTGATCGCCCTGACTTGTTTAAGTACAGTCGTTATGTATCGATACCAGTTTATGTTGACACAGGGATAGGCAGCATGAGCTCGCCTGGCAACAGGAGAGTAGACTTGAGCAGTGCATCTCTAAGTCTTACAGGGATGTTGTAGCGTTCTCGGATGTTGCCACGGAGGATGCAGGAGACCACACCGCAGCAGTCCAGCAGAGGCATGGCACAGCACCAGCCATATTTGCTGGCCGTCTGACACTGGAGACAGGGGAAGCACAAGAAGCCAAAACAACCTAAAGGCAGGTAAAACACCAGGCCATCAGATTAGGTTAATAAAAAAGATGCTTTTTGATGTAACATCTGGCTTATATCTATGGCTTACAGGTCTCCATGTCAGAGCAGCAGTCATACACCCCTGTGCTCCACACTCCGGGACCTTGAGCATTAGTTGTGGTCACTGTCACAAAATGACCTGGCTGCTGTTGAATGGCCATTTCTGAAAAACAAAGAACAAACAGATTATATTGATCATGTAGATCAGATTCCTCCATGGTTCAGTGTTTCCATCTCTGTTAACCTCTTACTCCCCGCCTTAACCGAGTGCATTTTCTTCAGTTCGGCTTTACCCAAATCTAAAAGCTTCTGGACTGGAGCTTATAGCCTCATTTGAAAGCTAAAACAAACAAAACTCATCTAAGCTTCTTCCTTGCTATGAGTGTCAATTTTTGTTGAGTTTTCATCTTTGTTACTTATTTGGACCCAGAGTTTAACATTTTTGAAAATTATTGAAAAAGTTTAGAAAAGGTGAGGGTTAGGTTCATTTAGCAATATATAATGATGTGACAGCTTTTATGGAGCCCAGGGGACATCACGAGAAAATGTATTATTTATTATTAATAAAAGTTTTGCGATAAAACGCAATAATTATTGCGAAATAACGCAATCATATTTGGGTAGAGAACGAGGCTGCCTACGGCAACTCTACGCCAGGTGTCAAACAGGCGGCCCACGGGCCAGATCTGACCCGTGAGATAATTTAATCCGGCCCCTGCCTTGTGGCATACATTCCAGAGTATGTCCAAAAAAAGTAAGTCTAGCCCATTCCTGTGCAGAGCTATGATTTTTTAAAGAATAACCAGAATGCTCATTCCAGCCACTAGGGGGCAACTTAAATTAAAAAATAGGAAAGATTTTCACACTTGTCCCGCAGAGGGCACTGACATAATAAGAGATCAGGATATGAACAACACATTATAGCTTAGGTAAATGGTCAGTCTGCCCCAGGTGCGGCTGTGGCTTCAATAACAGCTTACACCCACCATGCATGGAGTGAATGAATACTTACTACTATGTAGCACTCTGAGAAACTTGTGACAGGCTTGTAAAGTGCAATACAAGTATAAGCCGTTGTTATTGATTAGGCTACAGTCAAATCACAGCTCATTATTATTATTCATTCATTAGAAAAATGCTCTCAACAGTATTTTCCTGTTTACATTATATGTGGCCCACGACCCGCCATGGGAGCTGATTTTCGGCCCACGAACCAAAATCAGTTCGACACCCCTGCTCTACGCTATCATCCTCCACACACAATGGATCATATCCACCAACCCTGGGGTCAATTTTGTCGCTTGTGTCAGAGGCGCGCTGCTGCAGCGACGGGTGCTCAGATGGCATAGTTGGTAAAGTTGCTGCGCTTGTAAGTACTGCTCATCTGAGTAGTGACAGTACGAATCCCAGCTCTGACAGATTGCTAGATGTCAATCTGAATTGCAGCAGGTACGGGTAAGATGCGTGAAGACGCACCGCCTTTACGCTGCTATTTAGGGACAAGCGCCAAAATTCACCCCGGGGCAGAGGCATGCTGGCCATAGGGAGAGTCGGGAGGTTTCCCGGTGGGCCGCGGTACTGTTTAGGGCCGGGCCGCCCCCACGAGGGGGAAATGTGTCAAAATCAGCAAAGATTTCGCATCTAACTTTTCATCCTTGTGGCGGGGAGATACCATTTGACATTGAACTAACTCAGAGGGGTGTTTAAGGGTGTTTAAGTGGAACACCCCTCCGCTTTAG
The DNA here is from genome assembly GCA_007210695.1 of Neogobius melanostomus. Lineage (NCBI taxonomy): Eukaryota > Metazoa > Chordata > Actinopteri > Gobiiformes > Gobiidae > Neogobius > Neogobius melanostomus. The sequence continues at coordinate 6,301,670 of VHKM01000042.1, forward strand.
TTGAAGTTGGTGCAGTCCAATCCAGTGGCGCGCCAATGGCCACTGGCTGCTCTGCTTTGCAACGACGACACTAGAGGCCGCCATTGCTGTAGTACCTCCATATAACTGCTAGGCCCCCATTGGAATGCATTGGACTTTAGACACGTTAAAAACAACTTTAATGCCCAGTGCCTATTTTTTTGGAACTGTCTAGAGCTAGATATTCCTCCTGTGATTACGCTGGGTTAGACACAATCAGAGGCACCGGGGTGGTTATGGTAGGATAAATTTTAGAAATCTCCTACATAACGGGGTCGGACTGTTAGCATTGGAGCTGCGCGAGCTACACGTCACGCAAGGGCCAAGTCTACAGTGAAGATCCCGCCCTTATGCCCTTATTAGGAATATGCTTCATCAGAGCTGGGGAGGAGTCTGTAAATCCGCCATGAATTCCTCCTCGAACGTGGTCATTGTGGTAAACGGGGAGGAGTGAGTATTGACGGTCTATTAATAATATGTATATGGTCCGCGCGAGTAAAGAGAGAAAGAGGCACTGAAAGGTAGAAAAGTGGACAAATAAATATTTTTTGTCTTCATAACTTGGTGCTGATTGTGGAGTTGTATCAGCCTCAGACTGTGTGTGCAGTGGCCCATGTAAAAAGAGCGTTTAAAAAAAAAAGCGTTAGAAATGTAACCATACTTGAACCCGGGACCTCCTGTACCAGAGACTAGCACTCTATCACTGAGCTATAAACCCACAGAAAAGTGGGCCGGTCTTCTCTAAATTCTCGGGCCGAAATGAGGTCCCAGCACGCCACTGCCCCGGGGCAAGGCCGGATTTATGCAGGGACTTAGAGGGGCTAAGCCCAGGGGCCCAGCAGGCTGAAAGGCCCATGAGCATAAGGAGAAAAGGAGAGCGTTCCCTTTCTCTTTGCAGACTCCCTCACATGTAAGGATTAATACGATGACTTTGTACCTGAAACTAAACCAGGTCTAAACCAGGATTAAACAAGGTCTGAGCCAATTTTATTGAGTTGACACTGGGAAGAAATATGTACCTATTGGTCTGTTAAAATGCATGCGAATGCACCAAATTGCACCATTAAAATAAAAAATCTCTGTGGGAGGACCACCACACCCCCTTTTAAAAAAAGTCCCCCCACCAGTCTGGCAGTAGCAAAGATTCTTCTGCGAGGGCCATGGAGCTCAAATTGGGGTCATTATGTTAAACTGTTTTTTCACAAATTTGTCTTTTTTTTTTAACTAGTACTATGTTTAAGAAGTAACTTCTGCATGTTCATATTAAAAAAAATGCATTCATTTATCTTTCCATTGTAGAGAGAGAGAAATCCGAGAGACAGACATACAATATATGGGGGCCCTGAAAAAATGTTAGCCCTGGGGCCCATTTTACTTTAATCCGGCCCTGCCCCCGGGGTTGGTGGATATGATCGTAAATTCAGGCCAGTTTTGTCAGCTAGACAGCAGTAGGGTAGTGACCCTTTCTCCTGATCTCGGGGCCTGGCTGTGCTAATCTGAAATCCTCTAACAATTGTCTGTCCAAAGATAGCCTCTCATGACTCTAGGACATCCTCCAAGACCGTACAGCTTCCATGAACACGTAATAAGATGTCTTTCACTTACATTAATACCATGTCTGTTAGCCAGAACTAATCTTAATTCTTTGTATTTTAAACCCAGTTCGAAATAATGGTAAATTAAATTCCCCCATTCATGCTCCATTGTATGTAAGTCTGTATCTACCCCGTAGGCGGCCTCGTTCTCTACCCAAATATGATTTGGGTATTTTGGGTATTTTGCAATAATTATGCAATAATTATTTCGTTATTTCGCAAAACTACTGGAAATAGTTAAATCCAATAATACATTTTCTCGTGATGTCCCCTAGCTGGCGGGCTTCGTAGTTTTAAATCAAGTTTAAAGTTTTTCTAATAACTAATCATTTAACTTATGTTTCAAACCAATGCATAAAATTAACAAAAAAACACATTGAGCTGTTAAAAAAAAGACAAAAAGAAAAGTGGTGTGTGAACCCTTGATCACTGGACGTCTTTTTACTCAAAATCATAAGGAGACGGCAAAATAGCAAAAAGAAAATGTTTTTCAACAAATATTTGTGAACCCGTTGACTAATCAGAAATCATTAGCCTATAGGCCTATTTAAAAGTTTATGATTCCGTTGTAATTTAGGCATATAACAGACGTTAAACAGAGCATTCATTCTTACCCTCTTTCGTTGTCTGCTCGTTTCTGATTGTATCACGACGACCACGTTGTAAAGGACCTTATAGGTTCATAAAAAACATAAAGCCACAGGTGCAGCCCTCTGTGTCGAATGATCAGCGCAGTGCACAAGCACGACATATGACTCATATCCTGCTGATAATATCATAATTTTGCATAATAAGGAAAACAGGGAAATAAACATGAAATAAACCCTCTCCCCTTTTCGTGACCATGTCTTTATGACCACAGAAACTCCTGTCTGTCATTTTTATTCTTAACTTTTCAATGCAATGTGCAAGTCCAAAAATGCTATTACAAATGTGAGAAAATTAGAAAGAGTTTTTTAAAGATAAATTTGGTAATTACTACGCAAACTGCCCACGCCAAGGAAAGGCAAATGAAAATGATACACCTGCGCCCTCGTGTGGCGATTGGCTGTATGGAAGGAGTAGGGGAAAGCTGCAGACCCGGACCGATCTACCGTGAAGCAAATCCACCGTGATAGTGCGCCCTCTGCTGGTAAGATTGATTTGGATCAAGTCAACGAACGTGAGTAGACTTTAATCGAGTTATTTCATTTTTGATTTCTTATGAACACATTTTTGAAATCGTGTTGTTTGTGTATATGTATATGTCATTCCAGACCAATGCTCTGCTTTGTGACCGCAAACACTGGAGGCCGCCATTGCTCTTCCATTGCTGTAGTACCTCCATTTGGCCGCTAGGCCCCCATTGAAAAGCATTGGACTTTAGACACGTTAAAAACAACTTTAATGCCTGGTTTCAATTTTTTCAACACTTAATATGGCTACATATTCCTCCTGAGATAACGCTGGGTTAGTCAAAAAAATAGAAACCAGGCTGGTTTTCGAACTATATTTTTTTTAATCTCCTACTTAAAGTGCAACTAAACCCCAAATCCACTTTTTTTTACTGATAAGCTGCCTAAATGGGTGTCAGATAGAGTTGTCTACATGTCCCAGTCAATATGTTGACATTTTGTGCAAAATTAGTTCAAAACCCCTCTTTTGGGTCCAAAACTGAGCGGTTACTGCCCTCTTCAGGTTAAAACATTCAACCAAAGTGGAATTATGTGATTGGCCAATGACCTTACCCATGCAACGTCACGGTACCAGAGCACGTCATCACTGCAGCCGTATATAACCCACATTCCCTCCCGCATACGCCTCCGTAGCGAGTTGGAGTTGGATTCATAGCGAGCGAGCGAGTTGTTCAGCTACAAGCGATCGCTTGCAAGCAGGCCGCTGTCACTGACAGCCCCAGACATCGCCCCCCCAACCCCCCCCGTCTCCCCCAAGGCCTCCCGGCACGCCTCTTTCGCGGAGTTTTTCGAATTTTGGGAGTGGGTGGAGTTAAGCCTCTGTCTTGCCCTTTAGTTCCCCTTTAACGGAGGTCGGACTGTTGGCATTGGAGCTGCGCGAGCTGCACGTCACGCAAGGGTCGAGTTTACAGTGAGATCCCGCCCTTTTGCCCTTATTAGGAACATGCTTCGTCAGAGCTGGGGAGGAGGAGTCTGTAAATCCGCCATGATTTCCCCCTCGAAAGTGGTCATTATGGTAAACGGGGAGGAGTGAGGAGGAGCTGTCTATTCTTTTTAACAGTCTATGTTCCAGACTAGTTTTGACCATATTATTATTATTATTATTATTATCATTATTAGCCCAGAATTATTCATATGTTAAATGAAAATAAAAATAAAATTTACATTATTCTTCCCCTCAAATGGATATTACAATACAAAAAGACAATTATTCCCTGCCTGAGATTAAGAGGTGCACAGATTGCTGCAGTGATTTCCACTGTCCATTCTGTGGTCCGAATCATTTCAAACCGACAGAGCTGGGAAGACTGAAGCGTCACCTTAAAATGCACTTCACTAGATCTGTCAATTATGACGGTAACTTCAAAAATGTTTTAACAATTTACATATTTGTAAGACATTCATTAATATCCTGCTATTTCATTTCATTTTCAGGATTTACCATTCACAGATGTGGCCACTCATGTAGAAAGGACTTACACTATCACTGCTTGTATTGTAAATTAACTGTTTTACGAAAGGACAATTTTATAAAACATCTAAAAGGTCACTCCTCAATGCCTCCAGTGTCCACTACTGTCGTGCCCAGCACCTAAATGCCTCCAGTGTCCACCACAGTCGTGCCCAGCACCTCAATGCCTCCAGTGTCCACTACTGTCATGCCCAGCACCTCAATGCCTCCAGTGTCCACCACAGTCGTGCCCAGCACCTCAATGCCTCCAGTGTCCACTACTGTCGTGCCCAGCACCTCAATGCCTCCAGTGTCCACTACTGTCGTGCCCAGCACCTCAATGCCTCCAGTGTCCACCACAGTCGTGCCCAGCACCTCAATGCCTCCAGTGTCCACTACTGTCGTGCCCAGCACCTCAATGCCTCCAGTGTCCACCACAGTCGTGCCCAGCACCTCAATGCCTCCAGTGTGCACTACTGTCGTGCCCAGCACCTCAATGCCTCCAGTGTCCACTACTGTCGTGCCCAGCACCTCAATGCCTCCAGTGTCCACTACTGTCGTGCCCAGCACCTCAATGCCTCCAGTGTCCACCACAGTCGTGCCCAGCACCTCAATGCCTCCAGTGTCCACTACTGTCGTGCCCAGCACCTCAATGCCTCCAGTGTCCACCACAGTCGTGCCCAGCACCTCAATGCTCCAGTGTGCACTACTGTCGTGCCCAGCACCTCAATGCCTCCAGTGTCCACTACTGTCGTGCCCAGCACCTCAATGCCTCCAGTGTGCACTACTGTCGTGCCCAGCACCTCAATGCCTCCAGTGTCCACCACAGTCGTGCCCAGCACCTCAATGCTCCAGTGTGCACTACTGTCGTGCCCAGCACCTCAATGCCTCCAGTGTCACTACTGTCGTGCCCAGCACCTCAATGCCTCCAGTGTGCACTACTGTCGTGCCCAGCACCTCAATGCCTCCAGTGTCCACCACGTCGCCCACCCTCAATCCCAGTGTGCACTCTGCCCAGCACCTCAATGCCTCCAGTGTCCACTACTGTCGGCCCAGCACCTCAATGCCTCCAGTGTCCACCATAGTTGTTCCAAGTATTAGACAAAGTATTAGACCAGTCAAAACTACTATCAAGGGGAGGCATAAACAAAAATGTCCAGAGTGTAATTTGACAATTTACAGGAGGAATTTAAAAAGACACATTGAACGAAAACACACACAAAAAATGAAGGATATTAATTCCGCTTGCCATCTCCAAACTGAGTGCATTGACCCTCAGAACGGGATCCATACTGTGCAGCATCCACTCCCATTCATGCCCAGATTAGAATATGGGGGAACAGCAACCTGGGATTTGTGCTTTAAGGGATTGCCAGGCAAATATGGAGTTGGCTTGGAGAAGTGGAATGACTTCCTACCAGTGTGTACACCTTCGGTCTGTTTCATATTGCCAATCATATTTAAGTTCACCTACACTCACAATTGAAACCCTCCAAGCAATGATCAAAGCGAAGTGGTTTGGAAATGATAAAATTAAAGTGTGTGTAGATCGTCAAACTTTGGCCAAGGAACCAAATACACCTCTCTCAGTTCAGTCAATGATTGGCATTCCATCTGCCACAAAATGTATCTCAGTTTATGAGCCAAGAATTTCATATTATAGCAGACTTGGCAGAGTAATGGTGTCTTATGACACAAAAAAGAATTCGTGGCACTGTCCTTGTGCAAAAAGTCAAAGGTCATGCACACATAAATATATTGGAAAATGGCACCTCTTTCTAACTAATCCAGAACTATTCCCCAAGGTCCGTTGCACTGAAGCTATCGTAGACGTATTGCCGGTGAGCACAATGGACAATGCTGAAAACACTGTAGAGGGAGAAAGTGCATACCCCCAAAAGATGTGCCAACATTGAAGGCCATTGTAAAGTATATATCTGGCAATAAAAAATACCTCCATCTCTTCCTGACAACCTGAAACATCCATCAATGGACATTTTGAAATTCCCCAAACATTTGATTCCTGAAGAAGCATTTTGCCACCACTGCCCAAACCGCATTGTCCTCAGTGACCCTGTGTGCATCACACACAAAGCCAAAATCCTTTCGACATCAGGCATTGTAGAAGGTAAATCATTTATATTTGTATACCTTATTACTGTACTCTGTGTAGCTTTAAACCATTTTTGTTCACACATGTGCGTTCTGCAGACATTTCAACCTACTACAAAAGTTGTCCACAGTGTACGATGATGTACAGGTACCAGGAGTGGAGCAGTGGTTTGCATAATTTCAACAATCGTGTTATCCTGGAAATATCTCTGTGTCTCACTATAAGGCACATGTTGCAGGTATTTTAAATATATGTATTCAAAATGTGTGCTTTGGGAAACATTTTATTTATTGTGCTGAATCTTGCCTAGGTGCACACTGCAGTCAGCCGAATAGCCGAGTATTTGGAGTTATCAACTGGTGTGAAGTTTCCTTGACCAGGTATTATTCTTCATGGCTACTTACATTTCGAGGCACTGACAGACCATGAATACCAGTATTCATGTGTCACCTGTGGTGACCATCCACCAGTGGTTATTATGGACCTTCACAGGAAGACATCTTTCCACCTCTCTGGTAAATATTGCTTGTATACAGTATTTCTGTATTACAAATAGAGGTAAGCCCATCATTTATACTTTTTCCGGAATATATAGTGAATGACCTAACACTTCCCCCTGAATATTTTGATGGAGAGGTTGATGTAGATACATTTTGGGAGGCCATTACTATGGAAAGGCTTGCTCGTGGATTTGTGACAAGTAAGTACTTTATATCACCCAACTAATGTAACTGACATCTGTCTATACGTTTTTAAGTAAATAGTACATTAAAATTGTTGAGGTACTGACATGTTATTGATGCTGTTTTTCTCCAAAGGCCAAAAAAACAACCCATTTTCAGTTTCACCCAGTTACAGTTTTTGGGCACCCTGGATCGGGAAGAACACTCGGAGATCCAACACTGTTCTGAATTCCGAATACAAGAAAGTACGGCTGACCATACCAGCGGAACGGCCTGAAATAACAGTTTCTGAAGACCGTCTGAAGGATGAGCTTATGAAACAAAAAGTGTTTATTTATTTTTCCATTGTATTCACTTTTATTTATTTTGTGGCTACATTTTTGACACAAATTTATCCATTTCATAGGTCCAAGTGAGACGGACTTTGTGTCGGGAGTGTGGCTTAGACGACAAAGGCTCTAGAACTGATCTTCTTTTGAGATTGTCTGAGGAAATGAAGTCTAGAGAGGCCTATGACAAGGTTTTTGAAAACGTGTGGGCTGCCTCAGGTAAGCTTTTATTTTGCAAATCAATATATTACTTTCTCTTGCATGAGATATCAAACTTCTCATATTCTGTTTTATGTTGTAGGGGGTTGGGCTGTCATCATGTGCCCTTGTGGCATAGTTTACAGCATAAAATGCAATCTGCGGGCAGAAAGTCCACGAGATTTTGCAGATATGCTTTTATCATTCACTCACACCAATTTAAGACAGCCCATCACCTTTGCACCCTTTGAGGGAAGGTTGATGGAACCCACTCCAGAAAATCTCAGGAAGGCGCAAACAGGAAACCTAACTATTTCACTGCCATGGCTCACAACAAAAAAGGAGTCTCCAGATCAAAACGGCCATCCCATAACAGGATCATCAGATCATTATGTTCTGTATGACCGTTTTCATGAGGACAACACAAAAGATCCCCGGGATGTGCTCAGGAAGCTGCATCTTGTGCCTCAGCTTGCTGGGAGAGTGAACAGCCAGGTGGTTGAACAGATGTTTGCCAGAGTAAAAAAACAACAACTACTTTCTGAATATGGCTTTACCATCCACACATATTTTTCTGATGCGCAATATAATTAAACATTATAATGTGCGACAAAATAAAATACGGCGTAATGGCATAAAGAAAGAATTCCAGTCAACCATAAGCATGAATAACCATAGTCAGGCAGTTTTGGGTCATTTTTCATTTTTTTATTATTATTATGAATACTCCACCATATACCATATTATAAACTGTAGTTAGGCCCGAGCGCCATCAGGGCTGGCGAAGGGGCGCACTCCCCCAAAGTGCGCGGAGCACACAAAATGAGCGCGAAGCGCTCGCCTCCTCTCAAACATGCACTAACGCACTCCTCTCGTCGTGCACGTTCCGTGCACGTGCACATGTATCAGAAAACGAACATTGTAATTGGACAGTGCGCGGAGCGCACTCCCCCAAAGTGCGAACAAAACGAGCGCGAAGCGCTCACCTCCTCTCAAACATGCACTAACGCACTCTTCTTGTCGTGCACGTCCCGTGCACATACATATATAATGCAAAAATCAACATTGTAATTGTACAGAGCCCATAAAAGTCAATGGGCGACTGAGAGCCCTGGGTCACTGACGGGCACGAAGTGACCCGTTTTTTTTTAACATTGCGAGATAGGATTTGGCCAAAAATGAAGTTTGTCGTAGAATCATAAAAATCGGTACAGACGTGCATCATGACAAGTTGAGCAAAAAATATTATTACGGCAACGCCGTCCGCCATATTGGGTGTCGGCCATTTTAGATGACAGCCCGCGAAGCGGGAATCCGCCTTTATTTTTCACTTCGTACAAAATCTATCTCCTCCTAGAGCGTTTATCGGAACGAGCTAATTTTGGGTGCAAAATAATCTTGAGAAGTAGAACTTTAAAAGTTATCCAAATTACTTTTCTAAGTTTTACGGTTTTTCTGCGGCGAAGCCGCAAACTGTACGAAGTATTTTGAGATTTTTCGCAAACAAAAAATGGCTCCCATTCGCACATATGAAGCCCGATTTCGCTCATTTTGTTATCAGTTGTTAAAGTCTCAGTCCTAAACACTTTCACTTTTTTTTTTGGCAAAATTCAAATTGGGCGCGATAGCGCCCCCTATAGGAATTATATGGAGAGTACAAATTTTAGTTTTACGAAAATTAAAATAATTTGGAACAAAATTCTATTTGGTCGTTCCGATCAGAAAAGTCAATTACACCCATGCCATATTTTTCACGGTGTTGCCGTAGTGATGACCAGAACGTCCCATTTTATTCTGATGGAAAAATGTTAAACTCCATAATTCAGCGAGAAGTGAGGAACCAAAGGTTATCCAAAGTACTTGGATAACCTTTGTGGATGATCTGCGGCGCAGCCGCAGCCCTAAGTAAAATGTAAAAATATGCTTCAGTTTGCAGATATAGTGTGATACAAATGCATACTAATTTTTCTCTGTATAATGTCAAAATTGAGCGCGGAGTGCGCGTTAGCGCATTCCAAAAATCCTAAAACTAAGACCCTTGGGAAAAAAGTAAAAAACAAACATAAAGGCAGTAGCAATACCATAATTTTAGATTGAGGGAGACAAAAGGGCGCGATGCGCCCCCTTGCTTTAGGCAGGGCGGTCGGCGAGGGCCGATAATTGCCGCTTGTGGCTATATTTCGTTTTGCTTTTGTGACACACTAATGTGTATTCACATTATTATTTGTTTTGGGTTTTAAGAGAAAGACTGATTTGGGGAAATAACTTTGTTTTAGTTGTAGTTATACACTCACGCCAGAAGGTGGCACATTACTCCGTGAGACGGTATGGTGATGTCATAGGCCCTCCTTCTTCAATAGGTTGCGTTCACGTTTTAGGATTCTATTTCAGTTGGAGGGCAGGTGCCAATACAACTCTATGGGAGCAAAACAGTTTTTGAAAGAAATTTCCAAAATGAAAATGTCCAAATAACCCCGTGAACTGCTACCTTAACGTGGTGGGGTTGTTTGAGTGCCCGAATGATCCGAGGAGCTATGTTGTCTGGGGCTTCATGCCCCTGGCAGGGTCTCCCATGGCAAACAGGTCTTAGGTGACGGGTCAGACGAAATGCAGTTCAAAGACTTCTATGGACAGTATTAAATCAAGGACCGTGACGTCGCCCGGTATGGCGCAGCCGGGGCCCCACCCTGGAGCCAGGCCTGGGGTTGGGGCTCGAATGCGAGCGTCTGGTGGTCGGGCCTCTGCCCACGGGGCCCGGCCGGGCACAGCCCGAAGGGACGACGTGGGCCCGCCCTCCTGTGGACCCACCACCCGCAGAGGGATCCGTAGGGGTCGGGTGCAGAGAGGACTAGGTGGCAGTCAAAGGCGGGTGCCTAGACGACCTGGTCCGCGTGCGCAGCTTCTGGCGTTCGGGACATGGAACGTCACTTCGCTGGGGGGGAAGGAGCCTGAGCTTGTGCGGGAGGTTGAGAGATACCGGCTAGATATAGTCGGGCTCACCTCCACACATAGCCTGGGTTCCGGATCCCAACTCCTGGAGAGAGGCTGGACTCTCCATTTTTCTGGAGTTGCCCGCGGGGAGAGACGGCGGGCTGGGGTGGGTTTGCTTATAGCCCCCCAGCTCAGCCGCCACGTGTTGGAGTTTACCCCGGTGAACGAGAGGGTCGTGTCCCTACGCCTTCGGGTTGGGGACAGGTCTCTCACCGTTGTCTCGGCCTACGGGCCCAACATCGGTGCAGAGTACCCGGCCTTCTTGGAGTCCCTGGGAGGGGTACTAGATAGTGCTCCGACTGGGGACTCCATTGTTCTACTGGGGGACTTCAACGCCCACGTGGGTAACGACAGTGAGACCTGGACGGGGGTGATGGGGAAGAACGGCCTCCCCGATCTGAACCCGAGTGGTGTTCTGTTATTGGACTTCTGTGCTAGTTACAGTTTGTCCATAACGAACACCATGTTCGAGCACAAGGGTGTCCATAAGTGCACGTGGCACCAGGACACCCTAGGCAGGAGGTCGATGATCGACTTTGTAGTTGTGTCATCTGATCTCCGGCCGCGTGTCTCGGACACTCGGGTGAAGAGAGGGGCTGAGCTGTCAACCGATCACCACCTGGTGGTGAGCTGGATCCGCTGGCAGGGTGGGAGGAAGCCGGTCAGACCTGGCAGGCCCAAACGTGTTGTGAGGGTCTGTTGGGAACGTTTGGTGGATCCCTCTGTCAGTAGGGTCTTCAACTCCCACCTCCGGAAGAGCTTCAACCAGATTCCGAGGGAGGTTGGAGACATGGAGTCCGAGTGGACCATGTTCTCCTCCTCCATTGTCGATGCGGCTGCTCGTAGTTGTGGCCGTAAGGTCTCTGGTGCCTGTCGCGGCGGCAATCCCCGAACCCGGTGGTGGCGCCCGGAAGTAAAGGATGCCGTCAAGCTGAAGAAGGAGTCCTACCTGGCCTTGTTGGCTTGTGGGACTCCGGAGGCAGCTGAGAGGTACCGGCAGGCCAAGCGTGCTGCAGCTCGAGCAGTCACAGAGGCAAAAACTCGGGTCTGGGAGGAGTTCGGAGAAGCCATGGAGGAGGACTATCGGTCGGCCTCGAAGAGATTCTGGCAAACCATCCGGCGCCTCAGGAGGGGGAAGCAGTGCTTCACCAACACTGTTTACAGTGCGGGCGGGGAGCTGTTGACCTCGACTGGGGATGTGGTCGGGCGGTGGAAGGAGTACTTCGAGGATCTCCTCAATCCCACTGTCACGTCTTCCGATGAGGAGGCAGAGGCTGGGGACTCGGAGGGGGGTTCGTCCATCACCCAGGCTGAAGTCACTGAGGTGGTTAGAAAGCTCCTCGGTGGCAAGGCCCCGGGGGTGGATGAGATTCGTCCCGAGTACCTTAAGTCTCTGGATGTTGTAGGGCTGTCTTGGCTGACACGTCTCTGCAACATCGCGTGGCGGTTGGGGACAGTGCCTCTGGATTGGCAGACCGGGGTGGTGGTCCCTCTCTTTAAGAAGGGGGATCGGAGGGTGTGCTCCAATTACAGAGGGATCACACTTCTCAGCCTCCCGGGTAAGGTCTACTCCAGGGTGCTGGAGAGGAGGATCCGGCCGATAGTCGAACCTCGGATTCAGGAGGAACAATGCGGTTTTCGTCCCGGTCGTGGCACACTGGACCAGCTCTATACCCTTCATCGGGTGCTCGAGGGTTCGTGGGAGTTCGCCCAACCAGTCCACATGTGCTTTGTGGATTTGGAGAAAGCGTTCGACCGTGTCCCTCGTGGTGCCCTGTGGGGGGTGCTCCGGGAGTATGGGGTCCGGGGCCCTCTGCTAAGGGCTGTCCGTTCCCTGTATGACCGTAGCAGGAGCTTGGTTCGCATTGCCGGCAGTAAGTCAGACTTGTTTCCGGTGCGTGTTGGTCTCCGCCAGGGCTGCCCTATGTCACCGGTTCTGTTCATTTCCTTTATGGACAGAATTTCTAGGCGCAGCCAGGGGCCGGAGGGTGTCCGGTTTGGGAACCTCAGGATCTCATCTCTGCTGTTTGAAGATGATGTTGTTCTGTTGGCTTCATCAAATCAGGACCTCCAGCGCGCACTGGGACGGTTTGCAGCCGAGTGTGAAGCGGCCGGGATGAGGATCAGCACCTCCAAATCTGAGGCCATGGTTCTCCACCGGAAAAAGGTGGCTTCCCCGCTTCAGGTCGGTGGGGAGTCCTTACCTCAAGTGGAGGAGTTCAAGTATCTCGGGGTCTTGTTCACGAGTGAGGGACGGATGGAGCGTGAGATCGATAGACGGATCGGTGCAGCGTCAGCAGTGATGCGGTCGCTGTATCGGACTGTTGTGGTGAAGAGGGAGCTGAGTCAGGGGGCAAAGCTCTCGATTTACCGATCGATCTACGTTCCCACCCTCACCTATGGTCATGAGATTTGGGTAATGACCGAAAGGACAAGATCGCGAATACAAGCGGCCGAAATGAGTTTCCTTCGCAGGGTGGCTGGGCGCACCCTCCGAGATCGGGTGAGGAGCTCAGTTACCCGGGAGGAGCTCGGGGTAGAGTCGCTGCTCCTTCACGTCGAAAGGAGCCAGCTGAGGTGGCTAGGGCATCTGTTCCGGATGCCTCCTGGTCGCCTCCCTCGGGAGGTGTTCCAGGCATGTCCTATTGGGAGGAGGCCCCGTGGAAGGCCCAGGACACGCTGGTGGGACTATGTCTCCGAGCTGGCCTGGTGTCGCCTCGGGGTCCCCCCAGAACAGCTGGAGGAGGTGTGCGTGGATCGGGAAGTCTGGGCATCTCTGCTGAGACTGCTGCCTCCGCGACCCGGCCCCGGATAAAGCGGAAGAAAAAAATGGATGGATGGAAAATGTCCAAATATTTTCCCCGATCATCACTTAATAGTGATTTGATTCACAAACCCGCCATATATATTTTTTTATGGCTGAAAGTCCTTTCTACCAGCCAAAATCACAAATATGTTTTTGAATATTGTCTCCACTTTTGGACGCCTTTATGAGGAAATAATTAGACCATAGTTCATATGAGCTGAAAGAGAGGACTTTGAACTTTGTGACAGTTTTTCTTTCATGTGATTTGGCTCAAGAATTACAGAGAAATTAGCAATTAAATAAGAGTAGTAATCTGCATATTGAGCGTTACCAGGGTTACCGCAGTGGAATTTTCAGTTGCCCTCCACCTCAATTTTAAACTATGGGCTCTTTAGAATGTTGTGATGTCACGTGAACGCTACCTATATGGCAGAAGCGAGGCATTGAGAAACTTCACCTGTCGCCTGTCTCATTCATTTCCCTGTTTTACAGGTTAGTAAACGAGTATAAACCACATGAAATGGGTCGGAAAGTACTTATAAGAAACACAGCTAAACGTGTCTTTATAAATCAGTCGATAAATACTGTATTTTTGTTGAGTTTTGAACATGTGAAAAGACGTGAAAAAGCTAAGTCAAGGCAACGCCGCGGGCGCCATTTTGTGTTCGTATATTTGATTGAAAGCTCCTTTTTTTGGGGTAATATAAGCTCCAGATGGTATCCTGACATGTATGTGTTTATATGCCGTTGGCAGAGTGTTACCTAGTTATAGTAAAAAGCATATTGGAAAGAGTTAAAAGCTAAAGCTAAGCCTGCCAGTAAGCATGTGTTACTACCATGCAATTCATGAGCCGTGCTAGACGGAGATAAGCTAAAGCTAGCCAAGTTAACTAACTATATGTTAAAAAGCAGTCCAGCTGTGAACATTAAAAAGATTTGGGTTAAAATGAGTAATAAGATAAGTAAAATAGAATAAATAGCTAAAAGGTAATTAAAAACAGGTAATTCATATTTGTGTATTTTGTCAATGTAAATAAAGAGTAATTGTGAAAAGTAATTTAAGTTACTGTACATGAAGGACATTTTATTGCATATTTTGCATATGGGAACAGTTGTAAAGCTGTAAGTTTGATACATGTCATTGTATTTAATAAATATAGCAGAAGCGAGGCATTGAGAAACTTCACCTGTCGCCTGTCTCATTCATTTCCCAACATATAATCTGCCCAACAGGCCCAAAACCTGGGTCTGTTACACTTTTCTATTTATTTAAATCAACAGTTACATCAGTGCCAGAAACCTCAACCATACAACCAGTCATTGCTGCATCACAGCCAGTCCTGACAGCAGTCCCCACTCCTACACCTTTAGCTGCCACTCCACCTCAGCAAGTGCCCAGCAAAGAAACTACTTGGGAACCGACCAGTCTTCTGCAATATTTTGCACCTACAAAGCAATGGGAGAGGGACTGGCATCCATTACAAGAGCAACTGGTGGAATTTATTAAAAGGATTTGTAAAATTGCTGATATGTATATGTAGCGGGCAGCGTTTGCCCTGTGCAAACCTCCGCTCTGGCTGCAGTGTTTAAGGCGTCTCGGACGTGTGTCTTCAAAGTGTGCAGAAAAATACTGTGTTCCAAAACGTTATTGGCATTACCTTCAGCCATCCACAACATACACAGCTCCTCAGCGACAACAGACACGCGTCCGAGACGCCTAAATATGGTGGGACGATATGGTCATGCTCGCCACTTTCTTGCGGCGCTTTTGACGCCGTATTTTCAAAATAAAACGCCGCTTTTTACGCCACACGCCGACCGGCGTAAAAAATAAAGCGCCGCTTTTTACGCCACACGCCGACCGCCGTAAACCTATAAAACGCCGCTTTTACGCCACACGCCGACCGGCGTATTGATATATTTTAATAGAAATGCTAATGATCTCCACCCTGAAGTTTGGACAGCCAGTAAAATGGATGGTTTTGCAGCCAATGGGAACAAGCCAAACCCTTCACTGCAAGGCAAGAGCAACGCACCATCGATCGTCTCTGGGCTGAAACCAGGAGGATACTTCTGCCTCAGGTAAAGGCTGATTAAAGGCTAATTTATACTTCAGCGACAGCTCCGCGTTTACGTGCCGGACGCACGTGGGAGCCAATCAGGGAGTTCGCGACAGCTGCATCTGCCGCTGACGTGCACCTGCCGCACAAGGTGACTCCGCGGCAAGTGCTGCAGAACGCAAGTAAGGTGATTGGTTGATCCTTTCGCAAAACAAGGAAACACACAACAAACTCCTTCAGTCTCCCTCTTTGAAGTTATTTTTCATGAATATATTATTCCTATGATTTAGTGCTTTTGTGTTTTCACTTTTTATGCTATTAACAGTAACAAGGAGTCAACACTGGTTGTCCAAGTCTGCTGCAGCATTTGAGTGCTGGTGGCGATTTAGAGGCCACACGCTATGAGCTGAAAATGTATTTACAGTTCAACAAATAACATGTTGAAGATTTTACTCTTCTTGGTGCTGTCCACGGATACCTTAAAAAGAGCAAAGCAAACTCAAGACTCGCCGTCTCTTTGTTTTCATGCAAATTACCTGACTCCGGACAGCACCGCGTGTTCAAACGCTGGAAGGGAAGTCTTTTAAATGTTCGTCAACACTACACTAACAAAACCTAATAACACGCATCAGAGTAGAGATGACCAGGATTCGGAAAGATTAAAGTCACGAAAGCTTTATTTTCCCTAATACAAGTCACCTAAGCAGAGCGCTCTGTGTTTCTCCCCGAGTCTCCCTAACCTCTCTGAGCGTTTCCCGTTCACACAGGAAACACTGTCTCTCTCTGGGAGGAGTTAGAGCTTACGTCACATTTTCACATCACACAATTATTTGAGCCTAAGCTACGTGTCGTTGTTCCATTGGCTTCCGATCCGTCATGTGATGTTTGGCTCCGCCCTCCGCGGCCATTTTATGAGTTCATTCTCTCCCACATGTTTTCCTCTTTTCCTGGGAGGGGGTCTTTCCTTTTGTTCTTTTCTCACACCTCCCCCTCAGATCTGTAATTTTCCTCTGTAATGAAGAACTGCAAAAACACTTCGTACAACTTTGATTAACATTCCTAAATAGCCATAACATCAAAACATCACTAAAAATATAACTCTTCATAACCCCCTTCTGATCTTTTAAGAGATCATTTAAAAAACCATTATATTTTTAGTTCACAAAAGTACAGCTCAACCAGCCGCTCGGTGGTTTCAAAATCTTCTCTCTCTTCCCAGGTATAACTTCCGCTTACAAATCTTTCCATTCAGAGTTCAAGCTTGCTGTACTCCTTTCAAGTACAGGCTGGGACCGCCCCCTTCTGGCGTTTCGCTTGTCCCGCACTCAGTGTCCCCCTGGGCCACCCAACTTATAGATGCCCCTAGTGGAACTCAAGAGTCAGGACAACCATACAGCACCCAACAGCAGATTACAATCAACACAGTTTCATATTACCCTTAAGGCCTATTATAACAAAAACATATATAAAAATAGCCAACAATCCTCCTTTCACCGTCTCTTAATATATCGCAATCAAACTGAATATTTATCATGAAATTACAGTTACAGACGAAATGCTCTTGAACTAATCGTTGGTTATCGTTGCCTCCGTCTGTGCAGGTTCAGCGTCTGGGCTATCGAATCATATACTCATCACTGGGGTGTTTTTATTTGGTGTGTTTTGTTTTGCACCTTTAATCATATTTAATCATTTGGGTCAACTATTCTCATAATTACAACCACTTACCGCACCCACAGAGGCAAGGAACCAAAACAGAATTCTGTAACAGATACACAAAGAACAGACATTAAAAATTACACAAAAAATTCTCATCAAGATCGCTCATTGTGAGCCAGTGGACGACCATGTCATCTAATTTTAAAATATGGCTGTACTCAAATTTTAACTATTTAACTTGATTTATCTATTGGAATGTTGTCAATTTTATCTGGAAAATTCAGGGATATAAGCACATAGGTTTCATTAATCCTAAATTTGTGGAGAATGTATCTATATCCGAAACGTATGTCTTATATCGTCGTTTGCCATAAAATTTATCAATTTGTCACTTTTTGTTTGTATTTTAGATATTTTAGATATATCTACCATATTTGCGTTTGTTCTTTCCCATGTCCAACATAAGCCAAATTATAATCGTCCCATAATTAACACCCCCTTCTTGGACTGAGAAAAACTCAGTCCAACAAATTGTCATGTAAACGTGTAAAAACAACCTTCCATAGATTAGACCTCTATCCTTTATCAGGAAACACAGCAAACCATCCCCAAAGTTCACTGGAGATTAATGCTTCCAGCATCTGCAAAAACTAACACAATACACATATCAACACAAAGAAAAAAATCAACACAAACTAATTAATGTTAGGGCAAGTCCCTGCAGATTCGATTTGGTTTTACTCAGTCACTTTGGTTCAACAGGGCGAGTGATAGGTTTGGGACCACTCGGCTGGTTTTCTCTGGGACCTTGGCAACATCGTATGGGATCAGTCCATAACTCCAACATAACAATGCCCTCTAAGGCTTCACATTTAAATTTTGTATTTAGGTATTCTAATCTTTTAATTTAGTTGTAATTTTAAAGATAATTGATTAAGTAGTAAATAAGCCAGCATCATCAGGTCTTAAGGACCACTCTATATTTGATGCATTTAAAAAAAGTTCAGTTAAGTGAAAATTATTCTCCACCATTGTGTCGTGGAATGAATTGGAATGTTGAAACAATTGATACAAGTCTAGCATTAACATCTACAAAAATAAGACACAGATTAAGAGTACAGGAGATCTGAAAAATTCAAAAATGTTACAAAACTTCTGTTTCACTCAGCGCTTTGATCATCGGGCTCAATTTTAGCCTGGTGTCCAGGAGAGAGAGCAAAGGTGAATCAAAATAAGACATTTCATATTCTTGTGCCAATACAGGTGTAAACAATTTTCAGTCACACCGTGTTTACCTTTTGCAATTTTTTTGGTTTAAGGGAACATTTACGCCCCTTAAAGTTAGCCTTAAAAGCTTCTCTATATACCAAATCTTAATTTGTCATAATAAAATTGTTTGTAGCAGTTTACGGGTGATTAGGCGGTATGCAGAGAAGATTTGTGGTGGGTCCAGTTCAAGCGTCAGCAACCACTGTCTTACGGATGACTTAAGACAGCCATGTCCATCATATCTCAGGACAGGAACAGGAATCTGAAGGGCTCTATTGCATCTGTATGCTAGAGTCCGTCCTGCGAGATCATAGGCACTGGTTAGGTGTCAGCTCACAGACTCTGTGGTTCTTCCAATAAGCCCACTAATGTGGTGTCAGGTAACAATCTTATAGTTCAGATGTTTTTCACCTGTCTGCACCAACATGCCAAGAGAGATGTCTGTTCACTGGTAACAGTTCTACCTGTACACCCACCAGGAGCATTGTTGCACCCGCCTCGTTCTCGAACGTTGCTGGTCCAATTTTGGTTCTGGATCGCCGTCTGAAAACACCTTAACCACAATTATCATCAAAACCACCACAACCATAAATCGCTCCACATTTAGGTAAACTTTTTAGATTTTTTCTTTATTAAATTTTGTTGCTTACTTATTTAAGCTGCATCTTTAAAAGTTGCACTTAATTTTCTTTATTTTTAATTCATCTTGCTCTCACTTCTGGTCAATGGCGTACACCATATTATGTACCATAAATGTATTCATTAATTTATTAAATCTGTTTATTTGGTCTCCTAAAAATAATAATTCAAAATTTTGCATTTTGCTTCTTCATAACTTTAAATGGATAACGGTCTGTACTCCAAATCAATGCATCCAAAGTTATAACCTATAAACACTTTTGTTCTCATTCCATGTCACCACAGTGGAGAGAGAGATTCTAATCTTTTAGTAACCTCTCTTTCAGGGGCCTAAAATGTTCTATTCACCACAGACACACAAAAAATAAAAATAGCCTCTATCACACTTTAGTTAAATTTGGATATTTCAAAATAGCAATTTTATGCTATTAAGACTGCCTTCAGCAGAAATGTCTAAAAAATAATAATAACTTCGTTATTATACATTCAGGATGTTTTTCCCTTATTCACTATGGGAAGCTCTTTTCTTCCCACCTCCTTTACATGATATCTTAATACAGGTGAATGGCCATTCCTCAATGTATCAAGACCTCCTGTTTTACAATTTCTCAATTTTCTTTCTTTGCTTCATCCACACAATCATTCATACAGAGCAAATACAGCCTCTCTTTTTTATTTTTATGTTCTTTTTATACCCGTGTAACATCTCTAAACTTTAACATGCACAGATTTCTTCTGAGCAAGGAACTCCCTTATTTTATAACTTTTCCTCATAACTGCATAAGCTACACAATTTTCGTTTTGCAAAAATACTCCTCCACTCATAAATAGTGTATCGTTTTACACACTAAATGAGTTTCCTGTGCACACACATTTTTCAGCACTTTTCCCTGGGTTTGGCACCAGGCAACTATGTTCAAAATGATGCTACATTTTTTCTTACATTTCTAAATGTAAGTGGAAACCAATGTTGACTTGCATTGCTGAAGCCTATGACACAAAAATACTTTCATAGCGTTTAAGCAATGTCTGTGAATTTGAAACATTGGCTTTCTGTTACACAACATTTTCATTCAACCTCATTTGTACCCACAAACTCCACACTCATCACACACTCGTCACTCCACAATAAACACATATGACAACGAGACAAGACAAGACACTAGAATTTCACAATAATCCCATCACCACAAATATCTAACCTGGCGATACAAAAGCTAATTTGCATTTTGGCCAATAGAATATTCACAGATATCATAACATGATAAACTACTCAGTGGTTTATAGGCCACTGGGACCGGGTCCCCTGCACTTACTGGGGTTTGAACAATATGCTTTTTCATAACTGGCCCCCGCCAATAAATAACCCTTATCTAAATAGATTAGACAATAAAACGTAAGTTTCGATTAGGGTGATCAAGCCTGATCGAAAGTCACATTTCCGTCTTTTAAAATGGCTTATTCTCCGCCCTCATGGTCAGGAGATCCATTTACAATACTCCCCTCTTATCTTTTATTACTCTTTAGTAATGTTTCTACTCTGCTCTACTTTTCACATGCATTACATGTTGACAAGAATTAACCTAATGTTTAGTTATATATTTTCAAGTCTTCAACTATTTTAATATGACCAATTCCAATTGTTTTCTCTAAGTTTAAGTAACATTTGCATTTACTGTGAGACATCTAGACCTAAAGTCTTTTACAGTCTCAATGTACATTTACTTGCACTGTGAAATTCTCTCTTAATTTGTATGATTAACATACTTAACTTTGGATTTTTCCAACACTGTATCATGCTTGAGCACTGTTTTTTCTTGTACTCTTGAGCAAGGCACTCCTTAACATACACAGACTTTCCTGTGTAAGGCATTTTCTCTTATTTTACTTTACTTTGCTACTCTATTTTAAAATCGAACTTACTCTAGATTAAAATAATACTAGCAAAGACCCAGTTCGTATGAAGGAGGGGCCGTTGGGGCCAAGGCGGGAGCTACTCCTCTTAGGAGGGGCTTTTGAGTCCCGCCCCCCGCAGTGGGGGCTTATTTTTTCAGCCATCGTGCTGTGGCCAGTTCAGGGGCTGGTTCTATTCGTTTTCTCAGTTGTGCACAGGCCTCGACTGTTTTGTTCCTGCCTTTTCCCGCCATCTTTTTCAAAAGAGGCGACGCCTTACTGACCATCCTCCCCCATCCTTCTCCTTAGTAATTCCAACATTTTCTTACCTCGTATACTTTTATAGTTACAAAAAACCGAACATTAATTCACCAAATGATCTCTATATATTTCGCCAATATTTAATTTTTCAGACAGCCCCAAATCTGCCTACAGTCTTATCTTCGACCGCTTTATTTCAAGACGCGCGTCCGTGCCTTTGGGAGATACCACCTACGGACCTTTCTCGGCTTTTAAAGGGAGTACACCCAACGCGTGGTTCTGTTATATGGGACTTAAACCCAATCTTAAAAATCGTCCTTATTGACACTTATTTAACTTTTAGAATTTAACTTTATTTAACTTTATTTAGTTCGGTATTGTATATTAATAATAACGTGTGTCCCTCCCTTCTTCCGCCATCAATTCACAGATTTCACCACTCAACAGTCAGCTTCATTAAAAATTAATCTAAAATTTGGAAAAAGATGCCAATAGACGTACTTTGAGACTCACACAATATGAGGGTTCAAAAGTCGTCTTACCTTAATCTAGTTGGACGTCCGTCGAAGCCTCTGCCGAGTGATTGCGGAAGAAAGTTCTGATGCGTCTACCGCAAACGTTTCACCGAGCCAGACCTCCGCCGCGCTCGTTTGCTGACGAACCAAATTCCCCCTTCAACACTGTCGGCGGTCACCATGTGAAGATTTTACTCTTCTTGGTGCTGTCCACGGATACCTTAAAAAGAGCAAAGCAAACTCAAGACTCGCCGTCTCTTTGTTTTCATGCAAATTACCTGACTCCGGACAGCACCGCGTGTTCAAACGCTGGAAGGGAAGTCTTTTAAATGTTCGTCAACACTACACTAACAAAACCTAATAACACGCATCAGAGTAGAGATGACCAGGATTCGGAAAGATTAAAGTCACGAAAGCTTTATTTTCCCTAATACAAGTCACCTAAGCAGAGCGCTCTGTGTTTCTCCCCGAGTCTCCCTAACCTCTCTGAGCGTTTCCCGTTCACACAGGAAACACTGTCTCTCTCTGGGAGGAGTTAGAGCTTACGTCACATTTTCACATCACACAATTATTTGAGCCTAAGCTACGTGTCGTTGTTCCATTGGCTTCCGATCCGTCATGTGATGTTTGGCTCCGCCCTCCGCGGCCATTTTATGAGTTCATTCTCTCCCACATGTTTTCCTCTTTTCCTGGGAGGGGGTCTTTCCTTTTGTTCTTTTCTCACACCTCCCCCCTCAGATCTGTAATTTTCCTCTGTAATGAAGAACTGCAAAAACACTTCGTACAACTTTGATTAACATTCCTAAATAGCCATAACATCAAAACATCACTAAAAATATAACTCTTCAATGTCACTTAACATTTGACACACACCAAGGTGAATGGATAGATCAGTGCAGCCGTATAGCTTTTGCTGCATACATTGCATTGATATAATCTTTTTTTTGTGTGTTTTAAGGGCCTTTTGCACACGGACAAAAAGTACACAAGTGAGCTAGCCGAAGGAGGAGGAGGATGATGAAACTCAGTCAGTCACCATCAAGCTGCGCAGTGAGGTTGGACTAAATTACATTCTTCCTCAACGTAACAAAATGATTTACTCACAACACTTTTGTTTTGTTTTAATCCAGGATGAGAAATTTCAAACTGAGGATCCAAATGCCTCACAGATGATGAGGATGGCTCCGCAGCAACTGTATGATTTCTTCACATATGACCACTTAAACTCACTCTGCCAAACATCAGTAAACTGGAGACCTGTATCTATATCTTCATGGACTCCAAGATCATCAGGCTCCCAAAAGCCAGCTGTTTTTTCATTGAAAAAATCAAGCAACATTTGGACAAAGGTGGTGTGGTTGGGGCCGTCTTTCTGGATCTAAAGAAAGCCTTTGACACAATAAATCATAATATACTGCTCACAAAACTCAACACATTCAATTTCTCACCAGAAGCTACAAAATGGTTCGAGTCATATCTAACAAATCGGTCGCAGTCTGTCAAAATCAATGATTTCAGCTCTCCTCCCCTCCCTTTAAAGACAGGAGTACCACAAGGTTCCAACCTGGGTCCACTGCTCTTCTCTCTCTACATAAATGACCTTCCCTCTGTTTGTTCCAATGTCTCCATTCAAATGTACGCCGATGACACAGTTATTTACAAACATGGCAAAAATCCAACTCAAGTGGCAGATAAACTCTCCCAGTCTTTGGCCCATGTTACAGAATGGTTACATCAGTCCTGTTTAAAACTCAATATCAATAAAACTGTCTCAATGTTCTTTACAAGGTCCCACATCAAAAATTCAACAGCAGATATCTATATGGCAGGTGAAAAATTGCAAGTGGTGTCAGAATACAAATACCTGTGCTTGCAATTTTTTTTCACATACATATAACACAATAAAAATATGTAGCTTTGAGGAAGTCCTTTTCTGACTATTTGCTGGCAACGACTATGTTTAAGTTTAGTTGACATATTTGACCATGCGCAATGTTCTTTAAAAAATACCTTACTCCGAACAAAGCTACACAGTCATGTCAGCCTGTCTGTAATCGCCGACCACCTTACACTTTAAATGTCATGTTTTACCTTGGAAAGTAGTCCATGTGGAGACCATACAAATGATATATTACTCGAGGATCCAAGGTGATGATCCAAAAATACCCTTATGGTCCAGGTATGTTTAACCTCTCCAGCACACAGTCCTAGGTAAATGTGCTATGTGAGCAACATCCATGTCTTTTAATAAGAAAAAGTCCTTCCTGAGGTTACTATGCAGATGATAGTCACTAAATGATGCCTTCGTCTCAATACATTGTTAGTCTTCTTTCCGCACCCTCTCCAGGCTTGACTTTGTGCTTGCCATGACAGGGACAGGATCTAGGTCTTTTTAAAAACGCTTTCAGTTCAAAATTCAAATTTGGTGATGTGACGTGTTGTATGTTCTACAAGGGCAACGTAAAGACGAACAGCAATGTTTACACATTAAAAGCCAGATTATTTGAAACAACAGGTTAGACCAGTATAATGTATACAGTGGGGTAAAAGAGTATTTGGCTGAAATCCAATAGGAAGTCTATGGGGAACTGACAAAATACTTTTTTGCACCACTCTGTACTAAAAGCCGACAGCACAGACACAAGATTGCTATTGCTGTGATAGCCCAGTAGATGGCAGCAAATACTAGTAATCACAGTCAATGGTCTGCTTTTTCCCCTAAAATAATATTTAAGAATAAACAATGATTTTATCTTATTTAATCACTGACTAGAGTTTGTGTACTGGCCAGCTGTCTCACTCCATCAGTAGGCAGTCCGATCAGGTAGAACCAATGTCGAAATCGTTTCCTACACAGACCAAATGAAACAAAGGACTTTTAAGGTGTAAGCAAACAAAAGAAGCGTAAGTAAGCTGCATTTCTGTTACTTGTAAATCACGCTGGGCAACCTATATTAATCTAAACTGTTAAAAGCATTGTTTAAGTGATTATAAGAATGCTAATGCTAAAAACGTTGGCTAATAAAGAAAAAAGTGAACAAAAAGGCTTGTTTACGTATTAATTTAAATATATTAACTAAATCATACATGTATGCATTTGGTTAACATAGATATTTACATTTTATTTCATCTCCTGCATCAATGCAAAGTCTTCAATAAAAAGTGGAAAATAGATGGAGTGAAAACCCAATACATCCTTCATGTATACGCTAAGGAATGCTAAGGAATTTTGGGCTAAGGAAGGCTCATTTTTTTCCTAGTTCACCTCAAGCCTGGTTTCGAGGAACATCTGGTACTGATATGTTAAATCAGCATCATCTTCATATTGAGATTTGCAAACTCTTTCAAGAATGTCTAAAGAAATATTTTCCATTCAGAGTACCACCACTTGCAAAACAGGTCTATAAAAAGGACCATACCAGGCTGAATATTTATGAAACAGGGGTTAACGTAAAAAGGGACCCAAAAATGAAACTGTTTCCAAATTAAACCAAAACTAGAACTGCAGGGAAGCTTGACTACTATAATTGCCCTGTTTTCATCGAAAAATGTTCAGTTTGGCTATGAAGTATTCCACATATAATTCAGCCTGCTGTCCTGAAATTCACGAGGTTGGAGGCAGCTCTTCTGTGAGAGGCGGTGGATCCTCAAGGCCACCTTCACCATTCAGAGCAGATGCACTGCTTTATACACTAGAGGCAGTAACAATTGCTGAACATGCCCTCAACAGTCCAGGGGTGGAAGTTGCTGAAGATCTCATACAGTTGCTGCTGAGCCATCCTCATTTGTGAGGCATTTGGATCCTCAGTTTGAA
Organism: Neogobius melanostomus; assembly: GCA_007210695.1. Taxonomy (NCBI): domain Eukaryota; kingdom Metazoa; phylum Chordata; class Actinopteri; order Gobiiformes; family Gobiidae; genus Neogobius; species Neogobius melanostomus. The sequence goes on from VHKM01000042.1 coordinate 6,327,138, forward strand.
ATTCCTTATCCTGGATTAAAACAAAACAAAAGTGTTGTGAGTAAATAATTTTTGTTACTTTGAGGAAGAATGTAATTTAGTCCAACCTCACTGCGCAGCTTGATGGTGACTGACTTAGTTCCATCATCCTCCTCCTCCTTCCTCGGCTAGCTCACTTCTGTACTTTTTGTCCGTGTGCAACAGGCCCTTAAAACACAGAAAACAGAAACAATGACTATTGTATCAATGCAATAGCTGTATAGCAAAAGCTATACGGCTGCACTGATCTATCCATTCACCTTGGTGTGTGTCAAATGTTAAGTGACATGTTAGTTGTTGAACTGTAAATACATTTTCAGCTCATAGCGTGTGGCCTCTAAATCGCCACCAGCACTCAAATGCTGCAGCAGACTTGGACAACCAGTGTCTACTTACACTCGAGGGCTGACTCCTGTCTGGGTGGAAGACTGCCGTGAAGCTGGTAAAGAGGATCTTCATGATGCTCGTGGTTTGTTGTCACTGTAGCAAAACAAATAACATACAATATGCATTGTACAGCATACAAGCTTCATTATGTTCACTCACTTGAGCAGCAGGCCAGACATTCAGCTGCTCCCGATGAAGATCCTTGATATCTGAAGATGAGTTCCTGGATGCAGCAGTCACCTACAGGATCATCCATGCTGGGGCTAGTTGATTACCATTGCAGATTGTGCTATGTAGCAGACAAAATGTAAAAATTAATAAGTCATTCATTAAGCTGAAATATGGAAAAAATGAATCAGTTATATTGTTGTTCTTTGCCATGTACTGTTATTTTGTCTCCTTTATTATTCCCCTAATGTTTAATATTTTATTGTGAATTTTTCAATGAGTCAATGAGTGCTGACAGAGTAGTGTTTATTAGGCTACACTTCCAAACAACCATAAGACTGTAGCTCCTATTACACAGAAGACTCATGTATGTGTAATGGTGTTATTATAGACAGGTTAAAATCCTGGTAATGGGTTTTGAGCGCCACGGTGTGGCAGGGTGTGGGAGTGCCCCGAGTAAATGTTGCTCGGGCTGTGTATATTTTGTCCCACCCTTTTGGTTACATGTTTGTTTTATGTACCTGGTTGAGTGTGCGTTAGTCGTCTTGTGTATTTTATTTTGTTGGTCCAACGATGAGAACATCCGGTCTGGGAGAATATAAGGATGGCTCCTCCCTTTTCTCCCCCTCTGATATCTGTGTCTTGAGACAAGGTGAGCGGGTTTAAGGCATCAGTAGCCATCACATTGTTAAAATACATATCCATAGCTTTTAACTTGTCTTTTATGTTGTTTATATTGTTTTATCATTAGTCATGTCGATATTTGTTACTTACGTGTATTTTGTTCTGTTTTATCCCGAAGACCACGTTGGGTCAACCCCATGTGCTAATGGGCTAACGCCATTCATTTTGATTTCTGTCACCAGGTATAGTTTAATTTCTTTATGTTCGCTCTGATATCTGTGTCTTGAGACAAGACCACGTTGGGTCAACCCCATGTGCTAATGGGCTAACGCCATTCATTTTGATTTCTGTCACCAGAAATAAATGGGCTTGGAGCGTTGCTCCCCCCAACTACAGCCTGGTCTCTCTGGTGGTGTCAGAGCACTACAACACAACGCAGACAATATAATATAGGTCACATATGTATGACCTTAAAAACACATTAGTTGTCTGTCAACATTAGGCATAAGCATTTTCATGGTCAAAAACACAAGTGAGCTAAGTTAGCTCGCCTTGAGCCATTCTATCAAAACAAAGGCCCTTTGACAGATCGGAGCTAATGCTAACTAGCATTCCTATCCTACTACACTGACACCTTCCCCATTGCAAAAATAAACATCTACTTCTTCGTTACATTGGAAGAGCACACCGCTTTTTATTTGTCAGCAGAAAACGACTTACCTGAGGCAGAAGTATCCTCTTCCTGGTTTCAGCCCAGAGACGATCGATGGTGCGTTGCTCTTGCCTTGCAGTGAATTGGGTTTGGCTTGTTCCCATTGGCTGCAAAACCATCAATTTTACTGGCTGTCCAAACTTCAGGGTGGAGATCATTAGCATTTCTATTAAAATATATCAATACGCCGGTCGGCGTGTGGCGTAAAAAGCGGCGTTTTATTTTGAAAATACGGCGTCAAAAGCGCCGCAAGAAAGTGTCGAGCATGACCATATCGCAGTGGATTGGGTTTGCGGTGCCCCGATGGTCCTGTGATGAGCGTCATCCCCAGGGTACGATTTGCTGGGGGGGATGGGGGGATGGGGGGGATTTTCCCCCCTTCTGGTTTTCTTGTCCCAGTCTCTGTTTCTTTAATCCCTATCCCTACTTCTGGCGTATTATTGTATTAAACGTAGGGGGAATAGAATTGTAAAATTGGCTGTGTTCAAGGTCCTGAACCTGCTGTTCAGTTGATTTCATTTTATATGAGACGCGGGTGAGCTCTGCTTTAGCGGCTTTGATGCGCACAGAGAGCGAGGGTCTGGGGAGTCAGAAACACTTTCACCTTTCGCTGTTTCTTGGACTTTTTAAGTGTATAAGGCTACTGCATGTATCATTTCTGATGAATCAATGCACAGGGAACTGTGTTATGTCCTTATTGACTTTATGATCAGTTAAATCTATTTTGCACACATATAGAAATGAGCTTGAAATGAACAGGACTGGCGTGTAGCCTACAGTAATTATCCCCTCGCGCATAGACATTAAGCTCCACAAAAGCGTTTTTTGGATCACATTCAGCAAAACGCTGCTTATTTTGTGAAAATACGCCGCATATTTATGTCAAAACCCCGCTGTAAAGATGATAGAATGAATCGTGCTGAACAATGAATGCGCGCACGGCGGCAATGAGTGGCAGCGACCGCTCCAACCCGACCCGCGATCATAGGAGAATTTTATGACGGTCTGGGCAACCGGCCCTGCGGGGACCGCGGGGGAACCCGTAACCCGCGCATCAGGTGCGTTAATGCCCCCAGCCATGTGTGAAATCCAGTGTGTTTTACAATAGCGACCGTTTGAAAAACAGGATGAGGAACCTTTACGCCCGGTGTTCTGTCGAAATCACCCCCCCTGTCGAGAAGTGCCTCCCCCAGCGAATTCGACAACTCTACCTACATTGAAATGACGTAGTAGATATCAAACAGCATAAAGCGCATTTAAACCCAATTTTTATGATATTTTCACATCCGTAAAATGTAAAAATGCCCTTGCTTGTGTATGTATAAGATCAAGTTATTTGTTTTTAAAGGTCCTATATCATGCAAAATCGACTTTTTTGAGTTTTTAGCCATGTTGTTATGCTATTTCCTTATCAAAAACACCCCCAGAGCGGGTTTTGGCTTCATTCACGCAGTTCTAAGTAATCCTCCTGAATCCTGCTCTCTGAGCAGCTGCTCCACCCTCTCCTGGAAAACGACTGAGCTGTTCAGTTGTGTCGTCACAGCGGAACGGAAGTGCTCTACGTCTGTAATGTAATGCCTTACGGCCTGATTTTAATTTATAAAACTTTTTTTTTTTTTGAAAAAAAATAAAAAAATAAAAAGCAACTCTCCAACGCGTCTGTGCTGTCCCACGACGCTAATCAAGCGCACCCACGGCTGGAGGATCCATGGATCCGAGCATAAGTGTTGTTTTTGAAGACTGAGCTCTTTCTAACCTACTCTGGACACCGCCTGTTATTTTTTCTTACCGATAATGCCACGGATGCGCGTTTGGCTACGAGAGGAACAGGACTATTCAACCTTCCTAAAGAAGAGTGCACTCGCCAGAAGTTGGAATTTCTTTCCGGGATTAAGCTAGCTACTATATCAACCAACCTGATGGATGCTTGGTGAACCTTGGCCAGAATCAAAGTGGATTAACTTTTATAACCAACGCGATCTCATGGGGAGTCCAGACTGAGCGGTGAGTCAATCAAAACGCGTGTTAGCATGTGTGTTAGCGTGTGTGTGTTAGCCATTTATGAAACTGCTTTGCACATGTCAACTCCTTATAACTGCATTATGTGAAGTAACTTCACTTTTTGCTGCAATATTTATATTTATAATACTGCAAATGTGGAATGAGAGGAGAGAGGGGCGGAGTTAACTGAATCGAAGCGTCTTGTCTTCCGGGTAGGGAAAATACCCCCCAAAAATACTTATATTTCTCTCAAAAATGAGTACTCCATAGTGATAGAGGTACAATATATCATATATATGCCTATACTTTACTTTGGAATGGCTAAAATAGCATGATACAGATCCTTTAAGAACAACATGTAGACATCCATGGTGATCTATCTCGATAAATGATATGCACATTTTCGGCATCTTCACGTAAATATTATAAACTCATTCTTTATCAATTAAATCAGTAATGCTGTGGAGAAGTGCAAATCATAACAAAATAAATGAATGTACCCACGATTAGCGTAAATAAACTACTCAATTTGACAGCTTGAAGGGATGAGCGGGAGTCCTCGTCATACGCATGCGCAATAGCAATAAATCATACATTTTGACAAGGGAAGCGATTTCGACAGAACACCCCAGCCATGTGTGAAATCCTGTGTGTTTTACAATAGCGACCGTTTGAAAAACAGGATGAATCTTTACGCCGTACATTTCGACAAGGGAAGCGATTTCGACAGAACAACGGTTCTGTGAAGTACCAGCCGGGCGCGTTCATTGTGCATTCCGTAACATTTCCAGCTCTGTCCCTCAAAAAAGAAAGACACCTGTGGCCCTGGTCACATTACCCTGGTCACTCAAAGTTTGATCAAGAGTTTTCCAAAACGGTCCAACTCCCTGAGCAACACACACGCTCTGGAGGGGTCGCCCCCTAGCTCGGACGTCTATGTACAAGGCAGATCCACCCCCTCCAGAGCTGTTAAGACAAGATGCAATGAGCTCCGCTCAGCGAGTCAGATGCAGAGTCCGGGCCTCTCTGTCCATGGTCAGGGCCCTACTGAGTCCCGCCAAAGCATGCAGGACATGTTCTTAAAACATGAAAGCACTGAAATCTTTTTGCAGAATAGAACACATCTAACAACACTGGGTTTCAAGTTCAACAGCAATAAAGTGATTAAGTAATTATCCCCCCTTCTGTTTTTTTGACAAATCGCACCCTGGTCATCCCCTTAAGACCGGACTCAGACCAAGCGGGGAAAAAACGCTTTCCGTCGCTCAGCTCTCTCTACTTCCTTCGCCAGCCCCCCTTGTGCAGGAGCACGTGGAGGTGGGGTTGGAGACGCAGCTGAAGTGCATGAGCCAATTACGCACAGGTGTCTGTCAGATCATGTTCTGTGGTTGGTGGTCGCCGCCGGAAATGGCTCTGTATTTGCATAGCGTTGAAAAAATGTCAACGCTATGCAAATACAGAGCCGCTGCAGCCGCCCTTCTCGTGCCGCTCTCATGTGGATTTCCGGAGGCTTCTTTCCGGTCGCCACGCAGCATAGGGAATGAACGGAAGCTCGCCGCTCTCCTCTCTTTCGCCGCTCTTGGTGTGAGGGCGCCGTAATACAGCACACGTATGGTGGCTCTTACCGGTATGTTTTCCAGCTGTGATGGCAGGTAGCTTAGGTCACTTAAGCATATATCTGTTATGGTAAATGTATTTATTTTATAGGCTCTACGGCAGTAGCACCAGCGCTGCCCATCGCTGTCTTGTCTTGTCCTGTCTTCATGTGTCCGTGACTTGGGTCTGTCCAGCGGTTGGCGGGGACTTGTTGGAGGACTCTTGCCTAAAATATGAAATATGTATCTCATGGACCAGTGGCGTAGCCAGAAAAAAGACACTGGGTGTGCACCAGCAAACACTGGGTGTGCCAAATTTATTCTCAACAAATAGAACTTTTTGACGGGGGAAAATGTTGCCAGTTTCATAATTTGCTTAAAGCAGAGTGGCAAGAGCTCCCCCTCCAGGCCTGCAGGCAAAACTAATAAATTCCGACTTACATATTCAAAATCAGTGGCTGGCATTAACTTGTATAATCAAACACATTCTCAATTTCTGAAATACATCATAACTTTTCAACCTTTAAACATATGTTTTTAATGCGATTTAAATGAGTTGTTAACACTTTTCACATGTATTTCCTGTCATATTTATAAGTAAACCTGTTTTATCTTATCCTGTTTATTTCTTACTCACACTATCACATGTATTATTTAAGCATCTGAACTTCCCACCTTCTTATTGCAGCTTCACAAGGCAAGGCGGCGTGGCTTGGCCTTGAATAGGTTTATTATTTCGTCAGAGTCCAGTTTGTCTGCAAGTAGTAGCTAGGCTACAAACACTTTTATCGCTCCTGCAGTGCTCGCTGTGCGGGAGGGTCACAGTCAGGTCATTAGGTTGGTTGCCAGGTGCAGGTCACAACCCCTTCGCCTGATAACACTTTTTTATTGATTGATCGAGTTAATATGCCCAGTGCAGGTGTCGCAACGCATCGCCTGGTGGCAATTTTTACAAATTGATCGACTGGTTATCAAACATGTTAGGAAAAGCTACATACCGTAAATTCTCTAATATAGGCCGGGGCCTTTATTTACTCAAGCACATCGAGGACCAGGCCTTTATTGGAACCAGGCCAAAATTAGAGACAGGCCTTTATTTCTATTTGAGCAAAACGGACTACCAGTAGAATGAATAAAAATGAGATTTGTGTCCATTTGAACCTAAAATATTAGGTTCATTTATTAATTAACATTGCAAACACTCTCCCAGCGGCTGGAACATTGACGCTTTTTATTTTGTAGGGACAACAGGAAGCGTTTCGTTGCTGTTAGCGGAACATTGACATCAATGTCACACCAGGTTTCTCTTCTTTTTTTTTTTTTTTCACCACGGACCGGATTATTTGTTGTTATCTCGTGTAAAGGCGAGTTTAGACGGAGCGTTTGTGTTTGTGATCGATCATAAAACAGACCCGAGAGAAGACGAGACACTCGCGCTGACCGGAGGAGTTACTTTGAGGTGTGGAAACCCCAGTTACCTACGTAACTACGGTTCTATGAATATGTTGCGAAGCCCTTTAGGTTTTCGCTGATGCATAGTCTCTCGGAAGCTCCGCTTCCCGCCCTGAGAAGATCAAACGATCTACCGCTCCAATCACCGTCAGAGCCTAGCACAGCCCTAGCCCTATAAAAAGGGCCCTAGCCCACCGCTCTTCTCCTTTGAACTCAGCCGTCGGAGGAGAGGACTTGCCTGCTGGGCCTGAAGCTAAAGGGCTTCGCAACATATTCATAGAACCGTAGTTACGTAGGTAACTGGGGTTTCTATTTCATATGTTGCTTCAGCCCTTTAGGCTTTCGCTGATGCATAAGCCATCGCGAAGCCGAGGAGACCGATGTACTCCCAGCAGGCATGGACTCAAGTGATTGGAGCGAGCCCGGGGCTGACATGCACACGACAACCCATGTGTCAGCAAGCCACAAGCCCACAAGCCGGGTGAGGAGTGCAGTCACCATACAAGGTACCACAGATTCTCACCACAGAGAAAACGGGGATGCCACCCCAGCCGCCAACAGCGGGGCTGGGGCGTCCAGTTTAAAAGTATGTGGGGGGTAAGGCCGCCTCTCCCAAGAGCGCCAGCACCCCCAGGAAGGAATAATGGTCAGTTCTAGACAGGCAGCCTCTCTCAAGAGCGCCCGAGGAACCCAAACCGACCATGCCAATAGCGGGTGTATCCCAGGCCGCCTCTCTCAAGAGCACCGTACACACCCAACATGCCCCAGCCAGGCCGCCACTCTCAAGTGCGTCGCTGGGAGCTAAGGGGGCACCCCGATTTCTGGCTCCTAGTCCAACAAACAATTGGTCTGACCGTCTGAAGCCAGACGTCCGATCCAAATAACAGCGCACAGCCCTCACTGGGCAAAGGCTGTGACGACGCTCATCCTCCGCAGAAGCATGCGGAGGAGGGAAGAAGGGTCTCACCCTGATCACTCTGGACCTGAAGGAGGACGTGATGACTTTGGGCTGGAAGGCCGGGTTGGGCCATAGTTCCATTAGACCATCGTCGTCGGCAGGGAGAGACAAGCAGGACGGATGCATGGAAAGTGCGCACAAATCGCCCGATCTGTTGGCCGAGGCCAGAGCTAAGAGCAACGCTGTCTTGTAGGACAGCCAGGTAATGTCCGCCCTGCCCAGGGGTTCGAAGGGGGGCCCGGACAGGCCCTTGAGAACCACCTGAAGATCCCATGATGGGGCGGTTCGGCGCACCGGCGGTCTGAGCCACCAGGGGTTTACTACGGGCCGTAAGGCTGCCAAACCCCATGTGACCCGTAGTGATGGCCGCCGCAAAAACTCCCAGAGTAGCGGCCGCCCTGCCCCTGTCCAGTAGGTCCTGGAGGAAACTCAACACATCCTCAATGGAGCAAGATGTGGGGTCCAACGACCTACCAGAGCACCATTCGGCGAAAAGCCACCAACGGACCTCGTAGGCCTTGGTTGTGGATGTGGCCCGACCTCCCTGGATCGTAGCCACCACCGTGGGGGGAAGGCCTAAACGGAGTAGCTTCCCCCTTTCAGCTTCCAAACCACGAGCCGGTGTCCCAGAACCGGGCGTGATCGGAGGGCTCCCTCGGCCTGGACTAAGGCGTCGGGCCGGTTTGGGAGGGGCCATGGTTGGGCGAGGGCCATTTCCACCAAGTCCGAGTACCACCTGGCACTCGGGCTGTCCGGGGCCACCACGAGAATGAGGGCCTGTTCCGCCCTCACCCTGTGAAGTAGAGACGCCATAAGCCGGAGAGGGGGAAAGGCGTACAGGAGGCCTACTGGCCATGGCTGACGAGCCAGAGCGTCCACCCCGAGAGGAGGCTCGTCTGTTGACCTGAGCGAGAACCAGAGTGGGCACTGTGTGTTCTCTGCACTTGCGAAAAGGTCGGCTATCGGTCTGCCGAACCGGAGCCAAACCTCCTCCGCGATGTCTGGAGCCAGGCTCCACTCGTCCCGCAGGGCGCCCTGTGACGCTGGGCCAATCATCGTTCAGGCCGGCGTGTGGGCGTGAACGAGAGGCAAGGCCGAGCTCGAGGCCTTAGAAGGCCTTAGAAGGCCCCACTGTGCGAGCAGAAGGGTGGGCTTTATTAACAAGCGAGGCCGCCCGAGCCTCGCTGTCAGCCGGCTTTAGGCCGAACTCGAGGCCGCAAAAAGCCTCAGGCCGTGGAAGACCGCAGAAGGCCCCAGAAGGCCTCACCGTGCGAGCAGAAGGGCGGGCTTTATTAACAAGCGATGCCGCCAGAGCCTCGCTGTCAGCCGGCTTCGAAGCACTGAAATTCAGCGATCTCTTCACGCTGTCGTCAGAGATATAAACAGAAGCATGCTCTTTAGTGATGTAACGGGCCTGACGGCCTTGAGCACAAGGAAATATTTCCCCCCTCTCCCTCTGGACCCGTAGGATGGACCCTGGTCCCGTCTCGGTTCCTCTCTCCGCTGCAGGTCTGGTCTCGGTCCGGAAGCCCTGCTGGGGCCTGGACGCGCTCTAGACGCGGAGGAGCGGCGAGGGGAGGGCTTCCTCCTCTGTTCGTACAGCGGCCGTCGGGACGTCGATTCCCGGGGTCTCTGCTGCTGCGGACGGAGATGTGGAGCCAGCTGGGCCGACGTCTTGGACGCAGCCTCCATACGTTCCACCAGCGTTTGGATATCCGGACCAAACAGGGACGTGGTGGACAGCGGCAGGTCCAAAAGGCGCCGCTTGTCCGTGTCTTTGAGCGAGGACAAACCGAGCCACAGATGACGGCTGGCCACCTGTGCAGCGCACATGGTGCTGCCGCCGTCAACCGCGAGCCCCTGGGCCATGCGGAGAAAGGTAGCCGTGGTGTCCTCCGCTTCCTCAATGTCCATCCTGGACAGCTGTTCTTTACCCCGTAGCAGCCTGTCCAAGGAGGCGGCGAGGAGGGTTATATTGTTAGCCAACGCCACAACCTGAGCAGCGTTGGCATAACATCTGTTGAGCATGTTTCCAGTAAGCTTGTCCCGCTCGGAGGGAAAAGCAGTACCGGACCACGGGGAGGACGAGGGCAGCAGAGACAGCCGGACGCCGTCCTCAATGGGCGGGACACCGGTAAACTTGGGCCACTCGTCCACACCAGCATAAACAACGTACGCCAGGGCCGGGGCTTTAGCTGCCATGGGCTGAGACCATTCGCGCTGCGCATAATGCAGCAGCGGCTCCATCCGCGGAGCAACGACATCAGGTCGAGGCCGCCGGGACGGGGAGACGAGGGTCTGCAGGTAATCAACCGCCGGAGCCAGGGGCTGAGGGGGAAGCTCCACCTGCATCCTGACCGCAGCGGACTCCATCAGGTGAGGGAAGCGGTCTAGAGGGTAACGCTCCCGCCGCTCCCCCTCCTGGGGAAGAGCGAGAGCACGTCCTCATCATAGCATCGCTGGTCGTCTTCCTCGTCGTAATCTGCCCAAGCCTTACCTGCCGCGGCGGCTACCGGAGCCGCCGTGACAGCTGCTGGCAGTGACGGACCCTGCCCGGGTGATACCGAGTCCTGATCGGCACACACCGGGGGGTTTTTCCGCAGAAAGCTGCTGCGGCGCTCGCGCTCCTCCCTGGGGAGCACGAGGCAGCCAGCGCACGAGTCCCCTTCCTGCGCGACGTGACGCCAGCCCAGGCAAAAGAAGCAGGACTCGTGCGTGTCCGTCTGGGAGAGGGACGCCGGACAGGAGTCGCAGACTCGCACCTCGACACCGGAGGGTGACGCCATCGCAGGTACTAAGTTCTTGCTTGAAGACATATCTAGTTAAAGATTTTCTCAAAGGCGAGCTGAGAGAAAAAGGAGAAGAGCGGTGGGCTAGGGCCCTTTTATAGGGCTAGGGCTGTGCTAGGCTCTGACGGTGATTGGAGCGGTAGATCGTTTGATCTTCTCAGGGCGGGAAGCGGAGCTTCCGAGAGACTATGCATCAGCGAAAGCCTAAAGGGCTGAAGCAACATATGAAATAGAACTTACCTGCACACGGAGCAGCTGGATGAGCTTTGAGGACTTTATTAAAACCCTGGAGGGTCACACAACATTTGTTGCTTGCCCTGTTTATAGTCACAGAAGGTTTGAATTGAAAAGTGGCTAAATCTGTCTCAAAGTTACGCTTGGATCAGCTCCGCTCCGCAGCAGCGTTCCCTCTCTCGGCCTGGGTTCCCGTTTGTTTACTCCTGCACGTGAGTTATCGTTTACACTAGTATAAGACAAATTCCGAACATGGGAAATATTTCTACCGCTATAGTTTCTAGTAATAGCCCCGGCCTGTTTTAGAGACCGGCTTTTATTACGAACTAGGACACTGTACCTGGCCGGTAATGGAATACAGGCCATTAGAGGATTTACGGTATATGTAAAAAAAAAATGCATTCAGTTTTTTGGGTGTGCAAGCTGGCTCTGTGGGTGGCACTGGCACACCCTGGCACACCCGTGGCTACGCCAATGGTCTATTCTTTTTAACGGTCTATGGTCTGGACACACACGGTAAACAAGTTGCTGATTGGCGGCTAAGGCCTAGCCGAACCAATCACCCCGTGTACGCTTCAATATGCGGCCCCCATGAAAAAAGTTTGGACACCCCTGCTCTAACCATACATCTTCCTAGAACCTTGAAACTGCATGCAAAGCCTGTGCTCATGTTCTGACGAGATGTGTTGTTCACAACAAAACAAAAATAATAATAATTTTAAAAAAAATCCTGCCTGTGTGCTGCGCCAAAAAAAAAAAAATATATATATATATATATAATTAAAACAAAAAAATACTTTTGAGGTTATTTCCCAAGATAAAAAAAAATTCCTGTACATTATTTACATCTTATTCTATGTCCTTTTGGGCCTTCCGTAATGTAGAGCTTTCATAATACATTAACATACATGAAAATGAATAAATAAAAAGAGGAAATTGTACACAAATGGTAATGACAACTGGGAAGTAGCAAGATCACGAAGTGTAATATGTACTTCAACGAAGGTACTTGAGTCATCTTCTGTACTCAGTAGTTGAAGTCTCCAAACGTTTCGCCTCTCATCCAAAAGGCTTCGTCAGTGGACGAAATCCCGCTCAGCACGCAGCGTAGATAAAGACCATGGGGAGGAGTTGGGGTTGGCCCGGCTCCTCCCCTCTAATCACAGCTACTCTCAACTGTGGGTAAACAGCCTTTGAAGTAGAGCGTCTCTAACGACCTGCTCACCCCAGTATCGGTCAGTCCTGTCCTATTCATAGATGATCACTGCCCATTATTTGTCCTATTCATGGCTGATCACTGCTAATTACTTGCCTATTGTTCTTTTGTTGGCCGGGGTGCCGTCTCCTTGGACTGGCTGTGCCCTGTCGGTTTTCCCCGAAGGAGATTGGAGTAGAGTGACGGTAGATTAAATCTGAGCCCACCATTCCGGTTCATGGAGGGGTTTTATTTCCTGACAAAAATAGCTTCTTTTACTCCTCTTTCAAACCACCGTTCTTCTTTAGCTAAAAATTTGACCTCCCCGTCCTCAAAGGAGCGGTTGGTGGCTTTGAGGTGGAGGTGTACCGCCGACTGGGGGCCGCTTGTGCTTTCTCTTCGGTGTTGATAAAGTCTCTTCTGTAGAACTTTCGTTTCGTTTCTCCAATATAATGTTCTTTGCATTATTCTTCTTTGCATCGAATAGAATAAACCACATTGCTTTGTTTGTGGCTCGGAGTTTTGTCTTTGAGACCAGTTAGGCTAGCCGCAGTCTGAGAGGGCTCTCTGGACATGTTGCTCCCCTTTGGTCTTTCCTTCTGCACTGGTAGGCATCTCTTTAGCTCTATGTCTGAGTGTCCTAATGACCCCTAGTTTGTGCTGGAGTGGATGGTTTGAGTCAAACATCAAATACTGGTCAGTATGAGTTGTCTTCCTGTAGACCTCAGTCTGAAGTTGTCCGTTTTCCCCTATGATAACTTTACAATCTAAAAAGGCAAGTTGTTTCTCCTTTGCGTCTTCCCGAGTAAATTTATTGCTGGGGTCCACTATGTACTGCATAGTAACGTGCCTTTATAACATAAAAATAGTGACTTCCGGTAATGTTACCAAGGTTTGGCATTGGTAACATGCTGAAATAATATTATATTAAGGGTTGCCTTTTGTTACTTGCTTTGTACTAAACATCGTACATGAAACGAGACCGTGGTTCGTTGTGCTTCATTTCTGTTATCTATATGAACATTTCAAACAATGCTCTGTAATTTGGTCTGTGTTAAAAAAGCCGCTTTGAAGTGTAACTGGTTCTCCTTTGACATTGATGAAAATCAAAATATGATGCTGCTAATTGTATGATTGATAATGTAATTGCAATAGGATAAAGTTATTATTATAGTTCTGTCATGTCATGTCTTTATGTAAATGCTATCTTGTAAATGTTGTATTGATTTTGGGAGTGGGCGCTTATAAGCTCTTGTTTCAGCCCACTCCTTTTGAGGAGAATGTTTACTGCTCTAATAAACTATAAAATCGGGAGATTAGCGGGAGAAATGACTGAGCGCGAATCGTGAGAGTTGGCAAGTATGAGTCTCTTCACATCAGCTGTGCAATTACAAAAGCTCAGCAGAGACTTTATTTTTAAGGCGTCTCAAAAACTATGGCTTGTCAAAAGAAACTCATGAAATTTTACAGATGTACGATCGAAAGTGTTTTAACGGGATATTTGTTGGTGTGGTTTGGCAATGTTACGTCACATGACCACACCCTTCTGAAAAGGACAGTTAAAACCGCATCTCGGATTATTAGTTCCCCTCTGCCTCAGATACAGGACTTATAAACTTGAACTTGAACCTCTTAACCACCATCCGAACCGAGCACATTTCCTCCAGTTTGGCTTTATTCGAATGTAAAAGCTTCTTGGGAAAAAGTTAAAATAGCGCCAAAAATGAGACGAATTGAAGATGAAAATGAAACAAAAGGGCCAAAACGTGACAAATGGGCAATGAAAAAGTGATGAAAATGTGTGACGAAAACGCATCAAAAAAGCCACAAATGAGCAACAGAAATGTGACAAAAACACAAGAAAGGGCAACAAAGGAATAACAGAAAAGTGACAACAACGTGAGGAAAAAGATCCATTTAGATGAGCTTAGCTTTCAAATGAGGCGTTACACTGGCCTGTAGATTTGGGTAAAGCTGAACTGGAGAAAACGCACTTGGTTAATACGGGGTTTAAGAGGTTAAATTGCAGTTAAGTGTGACATTAAGACAAGCAGAGGTATATTCTTTTCTCTTTTAAAAGTATCAATTATATGGGATAGTCTCATGGATTTGAGCAGATATTATAGTTACAATATTGTAATGGCACTCGCACACCTATGATCTGGCCTCTATGGCATATAGCACATGCTTTTCTACCACCGAAATTAGATCTAAATTAGACTGAATTATGTCCAAAATGAGTGTAAACCATTAGAAAAGCAAAATTATCCTGAATACCACCTGAAGACACCAAGAACCTCCAGTTGAACACGTACCACAGATTGGGAACCACTGATCTTGTCCAACAACTGCATCAAAATAACTTACTTGATATCATTGCAAAGGCTACAGGGAAGGTGGGCATGTTAATCATTAATTTCATTCTTAAGGCTAATGGTTAACAACATTGAAAGCTTAAGTCTGCATGTATTTCCTCACAAAGATGCTTCACCGCGCCTCGCTGCACTTTCTGTTCCCAGTGAAAGACCTGAACCTTGACAAAACAGGAAGGAGTCACTGCACCTACCCTGGACCCAACCCCCCTCTGTTTGCGTCACGGTGGCAATTACTCATGGAACTAATCTATCATATCTTTATCCATTTATTTACGATCAGAATTAATGTCTGGGGAGTTCAAAGTGCACAACAGAGGGAACATTCAGTAGCGCTACCTGCTATTTCAGTTGATAAGGAATCACATTATTGTTATTATGTACATACTGCAATACCTTCAAAGACAGAGGAATAATATTTCTCAACCCCAACTTATCCCCTGCTGTGATTCACCGTTTTCCTCAGCTTAGTATGTCTGCACTCACTGTATGGTGCTCGTCATATACAGTGCCTCTCGAAAGTACTAATACACCTTGAACTTTTGGACGTTTTGTCATGTTTACAACCATGTGATATAATGGTGTTTAATGAGAGTGTTCCGGCACATGTTTGGCCTGTTCCCCGAATCCATCACATCAGACCAAAAGTGTTCCTGTACTGCCGCTGAGCTGGGGGAATCTGTACATGGGACAACTAGAGTCGTACTCTACACAAATCTGGCCTTCATGGACGAGTGGCAAGAAGAAAGCCATTATTGAAAGGAGGCCATAAGAAATCCCGTTTGAAGTTTGCTAGAAGTCACATGGAGGACACAGCTACCATGTGGAAGAAGATGCTTTGGTCAGATGAGACAAAAATTGAACTTTTTGTCCCAAATGCAAAATGTTATGTATGGCACAAACCTAACACTGCTCATCGTCCTGAGTGCACCATCCCCAGTGTCAAATATGGTGGGGGGAGCATCATGCTATGGGGCTGCTTTTCCTCAGCGGCCAATATATTGGGACTTGCTCAAAGTTCTTAAAATCTAAAAAGGGTTTAACTTTTGTTAAAAGACGAAGGTGATAAAAGCTGGCCTTAACAAAATGTTGATTTGTTTTCCTGTTAATAGCTTACTTAACGATTTGCTTAAATGATTGCAGATTGCATTCAACGTGTTCATTACCCATGAATTATATAGCTCTCTAAGAAAAATACATCTTTAAAGGCACACTGTGTAACATTTTGGACTATACTGTTGCCATCAGTACTGCAGTGGCTAATCAAAGACTGGATTTGGATGAGAACCTAACCTGTTTAAAGGGACTAGATGCAAGTTGGTCATTTTTATACTCATTACTGCCACCTGAGGTCTTATGCGTAACTGCAGTCTCTATATTAAGCTTGTGCAGGACGGCAATTCAGACCTGAATTAACACCTTTTTTAGTGACAGTGCAGGATTTTAGAGGCAGTTGTGGTGAATAGGTCTGGGCTCATTCTACACATTAGTACATGGCTGAAATATGTACAGGGAGGAAAATACTTCATTTTAACATTTTTAAACTCCGTATAGTCCCTTTAAATCTCAATCTGCTGACTTTAGTCACATCTCCATAGAGATTAGCTGGAGACGTACCCACTCCCGGTAAAGTTACAGTCATGTTTTAGGAGAGGGGCCGCTCACAGCAAAGGCACATGTTTTTTTTTTTTTTGTTCCCCTGTGGGCTGAAAAGCATTGGTCATTTTAACACATTTTTGAGAGCGTGCCTTGGTTTTTTCTGTATTTTAAATAAAGGGTCATGTTTGTTTGTACATTTATGAGGTATTTTTCCAATGATGAAATTATCTGTCATAAAATAAATGCTTGCATTTCAATTGTGTTTATTGGTTAAAATTCTACACGGTGTGGCTTTAAATGTGACTTAATACATGAGTTATTTCACAAAGACAGTAATCCAGACTTGTGGGAAGCCTTTGAGCTACTTGGAAAGAGAGCAGCTGGTTGACCCATCATAGAATATATCATAATACTGTTAATGATTTAATTCAATATGGACTCATCTCCAAAGTAATTTAATGTCTTATCAGTTTTTTATTTGTTTCCCAGACTAATTTAGAAGCTTATTAATCTTTATCACATTGTTGGCCTTCAAAGCGTCTTCATCTAACCCAGGCGTGTCCAAACCCATTTGATTATGGAAAATCGATACAATAACCTGTATAATAAAATATGTGGAATTTACTGTATGTGTAAATATTGTGGGTCTCTGTACAACAATATTTCAATGCATTTTCCAAAAACAACAAACAGGAAACTGATAAGTTGTTTTATTTTTTCTTTGGCGAGTTGTACAGAGGGCATCTTTCAGACTAGGAAAATAAATCTTATGCAAAATGTGGCAAGCCAAGTTCAGGAGGATTTTTCCACAACTCTAAAAATAAACAATGATAAAACGCATAGTAAAAGCTCTCTGAAAGTGAAATGCATAAGACAAATCTTGCAGTTTAGCTGTGAGTGACAAACACAGTGTTGCTCCTCGGTTGGTTTTCCCGGATCTTTAGCTCGCGGTTCATTTGGCACCAAACGCAGGCGTAGCACCAACATATCTTACAGCAGTCATCGCAGCCAGAGCCCTGGGGAGACAAGAGACAAGCTTTTGGTTAGTTAAACACAACAATACAGACAAAGGCTTACTGTAAATTACAACTGTAATCAAGTACTAGTAGTAAGTAGTGTGTGTTTATTGAATTGCAAATTACGTTAGCCCAATTTAACTTAACTAACTTGATTGACTAAAATAAGGTTAATGAGGTCAATAGTAGTTTTAGTAGTTGAGTTGAGTCCAGTTGTTTCGTTTTATCCTCTTGTGTTTGAGTTTTAGTTTACCGGTATAACAGTAGATTGTGTTAATGATTAACTTCTGTCTTTGTTGCATTTTACTGAAGAGGGAAGATCTGAACTGAACCGCTCCCTCTGCACTTGACATTTACAACTATACTCAAGGTTGACTTGATTATAAACATTGATTGCAACTGGGTTTTCCATCCACTACTTAAATTAGATAAGATTTTGCTGAAGTACTTTTAATTTCCTAAAAAATGCGGCAATACAGTCCAAGTTAAAGCAGTGAATGGAACATGTTTTCAATCATAGAGTGCTTGGCATTATGATTCTGATTTCCTGTGTAGTTCACACTGAGTGCTCTGCATGCACTACCACCATGACCACAGCTACGTACGTGCTATTTGTCTTGTACAATAGAGGGAAATAACCTGCTATGCTAAAACAACTAAACCTGTAATGTAGAACTTTCAGAGGCCAGTGGAAGTGAAATGTCCCTGATCGCCCTGACTTGTTTAAGTACAGTCGTTATGTATCGATACCAGTTTATGTTGACACAGGGATAGGCAGCATGAGCTCGCCTGGCAACAGGAGAGTAGACTTGACCAGTGCATCTCTAAGTCTTACAGGGATGTTGTAGCGTTCTCGGATGTTGCCACGGAGGATGCAGGAGACCACACAGCAGAAGTCCAGCAGAGGCATGGCACAGCACCAGCCATATTTGCTGGCCGTCTGACACTGGAGACAGGGGAAGCACCAGTAGCCACAACAACCTAAAGGCAGGTAAAACACCAGGCCATCAGATTAGGTTAATAAAAAAGATGCTTTTTTGATGTAACATCTGGCTTATATCTATGGCTTACAGGTCTCCATGTCAGAGCAGCAGTCACACACCCCTGTGCTCCACACTCCGGGACCTTGAGCATTAGTTGTGGTCACTGTCACAATGTGACCTGGCTGCTGTTGAATGGCCATTTCTGAAAAACAAAGAACAAACAGATTATATTGATCATGTAGATCAGATTCCTCCATGGTTCAGTGTTTCCATCTCTGTTAACCTCTTACTCCCCGCCTTAACCGAGTGCATTTTCTTCAGTTCGGCTTTACCCAAATCTAAAAGCTTCTGGACTGGAGCTTATAGCCTCATTTGAAAGCTAAAACAAACAAAACTCATCTAAGCTTCTTCCTTGCTATGAGTGTCAATTTTTGTTGAGTTTTCATCTTTGTTACTTATTTGGACCCAGAGTTTAACATTTTTGAAAATTGTTGAAAAAGTTTAGAAAAGGTGAGGGTTAGGTTCATTTAGCAATATATAATGATGTGACAGCTTTTATGGAGCCCAGGGGACATCACGAGAAAATGTATTATTTATTATTAATAAAAGTTTTGCAATAAAACGCAATAATTATTGCGAAATAACGCAATCATATTTGGGTAGAGAACGAGGCTGCCTACGGCAACTCTATGCCAGGTGTCAAACAGGCGGCCCGCGGGCCAGATCTGACCCGTGAGATAATTTAATCCAGCCCCTGCCTTGTAGCATACATTCCAGAGTATGTCCAAAAAAAGTAAGTCTAGCCCATTCCTGTGCAGAGCTATGATTTTTTAAAGAATAACCAGAATGCTCATTCCAGCCACTAGGGGGCAACTTAAATTAAAAAATAGGAAAGATTTTCACACTTGTCCCGCAGAGGGCACTGACATAATAAGAGATCAGGATATGAACAACACATTATAGCTTTGTGTTAAATGGTCAGTCTGCCCCAGGTGCGGCTGTGGCTTCAATAACAGCTTACACCCACCATGCGTGGAGTGAATGAATACTTCCTACTATGTAGCACTTTGAGAAACTTGTGACAGGCTTGTAAAGTGCAATACAAGTATAAGCCGTTGTTATTGATTAGGCTACAGTCAAATCACAGCTCATTATTATTATTCATTCATTAGAAAAATGCTCTCAACAGTATTTTCCTGTTTACATTATATGTGGCCCACGACCCGCCATGGGAGCTGATTTTCGGCCCACGAACCAAAATCAGTTCGACACCCCTGCTCTACGCTATCATCCTCCACACACAATGGATCATATCCACCAACCCTGGGGTCAATTTTGTCGCTTGTGTCAGAGGCGCGCTGCTGCAGCGACGGGTGCTCAGATGGCATAGTTGGTAAAGTTGCTGCGCTTGTAAGTACTGCTCATCTGAGTAGCGACAGTACGAATCCCAGCTCTGACAGATTGCTAGATGTCAATCTGAATTGCAGCAGGTACGGGTAAGATGCGTGAAGACGCACCGCCTTTACGCTGCTATTTAGGGATAAGCGCCAAAATTCACCCCGGGGCAGAGGCGTGCTGGCCATAGGGAGAGTCGGGAGGTTTCCCGGTGGGCCGCGGCACTGTTTAGGGCTGGGCCGCCCCCAAGAGGGGGAAATGTGTCAAAATCAGCAAAGATTTTCGCATCTAACTTTTCATCCTTGTGGCGGGGAGATACCATTTGACATTGAACTAACTCAGAGGGGTGTTTAAGGGTGTTTAAGTGGAACACCCCTCCGCTTTAGTTGAAGTTGGTGCAGTCCAATCCAGTGGAGACAAGTGTCCGCTTCTATGGTATCTGCGCCGCGCCAATGGCCACTGGCTGCTCTGCTTTGCAACGACGACACTAGAGGCCGCCATTGCTGTAGTACCTCCATATAACTGCTAGGACCCCATTGGAATGCATTGGACTTTAGACACGTTAAAAACAACTTTAATGCCCAGTGCCTATTTTTTTGGAACTGTCTAGAGCTAGATATTCCTAGATATTACGCTGGGTTAGACACAATCAGAGGCACCGGGGTGGTTATGGTAGGATAAATTTTAGAAATCTCCTACATAACGGGGTCGGACTGTTAGCATTGGAGCTGCGCGAGCTACACGTCACGCAAGGGCCAAGTCTACAGTGAAGATCCCGCCCTTATGCCCTTATTAGGAATATGCTTCATCAGAGCTGGGGAGGAGGAGTCTGTAAATCCGCCATGAATTCCTCCTCGAACGTGGTCATTGTGGTAAACGGGGAGGAGTGAGTATTGACGGTCTATTAATAATATGTATATGGTCCGCGCGAGTAAAGAGAGAAAGAGGCACTGAAAGGTAGAAAAGTGGACAAATACATATTTTTGTCTTCATAACTTGGTGCTGATTGTGGAGTTGTATCAGCCTCAGACTGTGTGTGCAGCGGCCCATGTAAAAAGAGTGTTTAAAAAAAAAAGCGTTAGAAATGTAACCATACTTGAACCCGGGACCTCCTGTACCAGAGACTAGCACTCTATCACTGAGCTATAAACCCACAGAAAAGTGGGCCGGTCTTCTCTAAATTCTCGGGCCGAAATGAGGTCCCAGCACGCCACTGCCCCGGGGCAAGGCCGGATTTATGCAGGGGCTTAGAGGAGCTAAGCCCAGGGGCCCAGCAGGCTGAAAGGCCCATGAGCATAAGGAGAAAAGGAGAGCGTTCCCTTTCTCTTTGCAGACTCCCTCACATGTAAGGATTAATACGATGACTTTGTACCTGAAACTAAACCAGGTCTAAACCAGGAATAAACAAGGTCTGAGACAATTTTATTGAGTTGACACTGGGAAGAAATATGTACCTATTGGTCTGTTAAAATGCATGCGAATGCACCAAATTGCACCATTAAAATAAAAAAATCTCTGTGGGAGGACCACCACACCCCCTTTTATAAAAGTCCCCCACCAGTCTGGCAGTAGCAAAGATTCTTCTGCGAGGGCCATGGAGCTCAAATTGGGGTCATTATGTTAAACTGTTTTTCACAAATTTGTCTTTTTTTTTAACTAGTACTATGTTTAAGAAGTAACTTCTGCATGTTCATATTAAAAAAAAATGCATTCATTTATCTTTCCATTGTAGAGAGAGAGAAATCCGAGAGACAGACATACAATATATGGGGGGCCCTGAAAAAATGTTAGCCCTGGGGCCCATTTTACTTAAATCTGGCCCTGCCCCGGGGTTGGTGGATATGATCGTAAATTCAGGCCAGTTTTGTCAGCTAGACAGCGGTAGGGTAGTGACCCTTTCTCCTGATCTCGGGGCCTGGCCGTGCTAATCTGAAATCCTCTTTAGACAATTGTCTGTCCAAAGATAGCCTCTCATGACTCTAGGACAGGGGTCACCAACGTGGTGCCCGCGGGCACCCAGGTGCCCTTTGGGGCATGCCCAGTAGCCCTTGAGACTTTTCTAAGGTGTAAAACACTTCATTTTCTTGAATCTGATTCTTAAAAATACTATTATTTCTGTTCTTGTGACTCAGTACGACTTTAAAATAAAGCTATTGATATAATATGGGGTCAATATCCTATAAGTAAACAGTATACGTTTAAGTCTTTAGGATTTGTTTTTAACTGGTAAACTGCTGAAAAAAAGTTGGTGACCCCTGCTCTAGGACATCCTCCAAGACCTCGTACAGCTTCCACGAACACGTAATAAGATGTCTTTCACTTACATTAATACCATGTCTGTTAGCCAGAACTAATCTTAATTCTTTGTATTTTAAACCCAGTTCGAAATAATGGTAAATTAAATTGCCCCATGCTCCATTGTGTGTGAGTCTGTATCTACCCCGTAGGCGGCCTCGTTCTCTACCCAAATATGATTTGGGTATTTTGGGTATTTTGCAATAATTATGCAATAATTATTTCGTTATTTCGCAAAACTGGAAATAGTTAAATCCAATAATACATTTTCTCGTGATGTCCCCTAGCTGGCGGGCTTCGTAGTTTTAAATCAAGTTTAAAGTTTTTCTAATAACTAATCATTTAACTTATGTTTCAAACCAATGCATACAATTAACAAAAAGAAAAGTGGTGTGAACCCTTGATCACTGGACGTCTTTTTACGCATAATCAAGACGGCAAAATAGCAAAAAGAAAATGTTTTTCAACAAATATTTGTGAACCCGTTGACTAATCAGAAATCATTAGCCTATAGGCCTATTTAAAAGTTTATGATTCAGTTGTAATTTAGGCATATAACAGACGTTAAACAGAGCATTCATTCTTACCCTCTTTCGTTGTCTGCTCGTTTCTGATTGTATCACGACGACCACGTTGTAAAGGAACTTATAGGTTCATAAAAAACATAAAGCCACAGGTGCAGCCCTCTGTGTCGAATGATCAGCGCAGTGCACAAGCACGACATATGACTCATATCCTGCTGATAATATCATAATTTTGCATAATAAGGAAAACAGGGAAATAAACATGAAATAAACACTCCCCTTTTCGTGACCATGTCTTTATGTCATTTTTATTCTTAACTTTTCAATGCAATGTGCAAGTCCAAAAATGCTATTACAAATGTGAGAAAATTAGAAAGACTTTTTTAAAGATAAATTTGGTAATTACTACGCAAACTGCCCACGCCAAGGAAAGGCAAATGAAAATGATACACCTGCGCCCTCGTGTGGCGATTGGCTGTATGGAAGGAGTAGGGGAAAGCTGCAGACCCGGAGCCAAGACAGATCTACCGTGAAGCAAATCCACCGTGATAGTGCGCCCTCTGCTGGTAAAGACAGATATACGACGGTATTAGCTCTTGGGAAGATTGATTTGGATCAAGTCAACGAACGTGAGTAGACTTTAATCGAGTTATTTCATTTTTTGATTTCTTATGAACACATTTTTGAAATCGTGTTGTTTGCTAATTACTTGATTCCTTGTTGCATGTATATGTCATTCCAGACTAGTTTGACCATATTATTATTAGGCCCGAGCGCCATCAGGGCTGGCGAAGGGCTCTTGTAATCGTATAGCGCGAAGCGCTCGCCTCCTCTCAAACACGCGCTAACGCACTCCTCTCGTCGTGCACATGCACATGTATCAGAAAACGAACATTGTAATTGGATGGTGCGCGGAGCGCACTCCCCCAAAGTGTGAAAAAAACGCACAAAACGAGCGCGAAGCGCTCCCCTCCTCTCAAACACTCACTAACACACTCCTCTTGTCGTGCACATCCCGTGCACATACATATATAATGCAAAAATCAACATTGTAATTGTACAGAGCCCATAAAAGTCAATGGGCGACTTCGTGCCCGTCAGTGACCCAGGGCCTCCACCATGAGGTAGGAATGCGCGAGCGCTTTCCGAAAATATATAGTTTATGGTACCCGCGTAAGCGGGAACATTGTTTTCGTATGGGAATATTATTATTCTTTCTTTCTTTCTTTCTTTCTTTCTTTCTTTCTTTCTTTCTTTCTTTCTTTCTTTCTTTCTTTCTTTCTTTCTTTCTTTCTTTCTTTCTTTCTTTCTTTCGCACCGTCGCAATTTTCACCCAGTGAACATTGACGAAAAGTCACAGATTTTGGCCCAAAATTCAAACCCGATCCGACGCAACTTTTGACTATTTCCAAATTTTGAATTTCAAAATAGTGGCACGATAGCGCCACCTCTGTTTTTTTTAACATTGCGAGATAGGACTTGGCCAAAAATGAAGTTTGTCGTAGAATCATAAAAATCGGTACAGACGTGCATCATGACAAGTTGAGCAAAAAATATTATTACGGCAACGCCGTCCGCCATATTGGGTGTCGGCCATTTTGGATGACAGCCCGCGAAGCGGGAATCCGGCTTTAGCGTTTATCGGAACGACCTAATTTTGGGTGGAAAATAATCTTGAGAAGTAGAACTTTAAAAGTTATCCAAATTACTTTTCTAAGTTTTACGTGTTTTATGCGGCGAAGCCGCAAACTGTACGAAGTATTTTGAGATTTTTCGCAAACAAAAAATGGCTCCCATTCGCACATATGGAGCCCGATTTCGCTCATTTTGTTATCAGTTGTTAAAGTCTCAGTCCTAAACACTTTCATTTGGCAAAATTCAAATTGGGCGCGATAGCGCCCCCTATAGGAATTATATGGAGAGTACAAATTTTAGTTTTACGAAAATTCAAATAATTTGGAACAAAATTCTATTTGGTCGTTCCGATCAGAAAAGTCAATTACACCCATGCCATATTTTTCACGGTGTTGCCGTAGCGATGACCAGAATGTCCCATTTTATTCTGATGGAAAAATGTTAAACTCCATAATTCAGCGAGAAGTGAGGAACCAAAGGTTATCCAAAGTACTTGGATAACCTTTGTGGATGATCTGCGGCGCAGCCGCAGCCCTAAGTAAAATGTAAAAATATGCTTCAGTTTGCAGATATAGTGTGATACAAATTCATACTAATTTTTCTCTGTATAATGTCAAAATTGAGCGTGGAGTCCAATAATCCTAAAACTAAGACCCTTGGGAAAAAAGTTAAAAACAAACATAAAGGCAGTAGCAATACCATAATTTTAGATTGAGGGAGACAAAAGGGCGTGAAGCGCCCCCTTAAGGGCCGATAATCGCCGCTTGCGGCTATATTTGTTATTAATCTCACTTTGGTTCTGATAAATTGATTCAGGACATCAATTAATGATCTTTCAGGAGTCAGGCCTGCATGCCCTCTATCGATTTAGATATTAAAGGACCTATATAGTGAGGAAGTTTATTGCATGATATTAATTTCAGTTATTAGTTTCTGTACTATATTGTTATGAATGATTACAATAGGCATAGATAGGGTAGTATTTATTTATTTGTCTATTAATTAGTTATTACCAATATGCCACTAGCCCATACTTTACACAATAAGTGTATGCAATAAGATTGGTCTCAAAACAAACAATTATAAAGCACATCGAAAAAGCTCTCTGAACTGAACAAAGTGAAAGGAAGGAAAGGCAACTTAATTATACCATGCATCGCACACACAAGGCAACTCAAGAAGAACGTCTTGCAGTTTAGCTATGAGTGGTGACATACACAGGGTGGTCCTTAAAATTGAAATTTAGAAAATGTAAGTTCCAACCCTTAGATTTCATTGCAATAGTAGAGAAAACTCTCCTGGTGATTTTTTTTTTCCTCAATTGGATAACATTTACCCCAATTTTGCCCATTGGTGCAAAAATTGAGCAAATGTATGGATAAACATTAATAGCAAACTTCAAGGTCAATGAGGCAGGGGTAAATGTTGTTGTAATTTGGAAAAAATATATATATTATGAGAGTTTTCCTGACTATCCCAACAAAATTCAGGGGTTGGACCTTAAAAAAAAAATAATTTCAAAATGTAAGCATAATAAAGGACCACCCTAATACACAGGGCTGCTCGTTGTTTGGTTTTCCCGGATCTTTAGCTCGCGGTGCATTTGGCACCAAACGCAGGCATAGCACAAAGATAACTTAATGCAGTCGTCACAGCAAGAGCCCTGCGGAGACAAGAGACAAGCTTTTGGTTAGTCAAATCTACCAAACACGCTAGAGACAAAGACTTAACTAACTTGAGTGACTAAAAGTAGGTTAATGACAATAGTAGTATTGTAGAGTTGAGTTGAGTCCAGTTGTTTTGTTTTATCCTCTTGTGTTTGAGTATAGTAGTCTGTTCTGTCTTTGTTGCATTTTACTGGAGAAAGAAGATCTGAACCGCTCCCTGTGCACTTGACATTTACAACTATACTAAAGGTCAGGTCCCCAACTCTTAAGCTTCCTCCTGTCTCTGAGCGCCGCTCTCTGCTGCAAGACCGGTGGGCGGGGCATTGAAAACACACGATGAACTAACGAGGGGCATGTTCATTTAGGATTTGATTTATTAAAATAAGCTAATAATGCTTATTGGGGCAAAACGATAAAAAATGATAAGGACCGTGGCAAAGCTTTGGATAAACAAAATATAATATAAATAAATAAAAGGTATGGAGGGAAAAGGGCAGGGGCTCATCCACTACTTAAATAAAATAAGATATTCCTAAAGTACTTTTCGATGTGACTTTCATTTTTTTTTTAAAGTGCGCCAATACAGTCCAAGTTAAAGCAGTGAATGGAACATGTTTTCAACCACAGAGTGATTGAAAGTACAGTATGTATCATCACTGCATTGACCAACCCTGGACTAAGCTCAGTGCGATATTCTTCTCGTATATGGACTTACTGGCTTCTGAGCCTATACAGGAGATAAATGTATTGTATGTGTCTTTTCTTTTAATATGGACCATCATTCTAGTGTCCGGAATAACAATAATAATAATAATAGTAATGGCATTATGATTCTGATTTCCTGTGTAGTTCACACTGAGTGCTCTGCATGCACAACCACCATGACCACAGCTACATACGTGCTATTTGTCTTGTACAATAGAGGGAAATAACCTGCTACACTAAAACAACTAAACCTGTAATGTAGAACTTTCAGAGGCCAGTGGAAGTGAAATGTCCCTGATCGCCCTGACTTGTTTAAGCACAGTCGTTATGTATCGATACCAGTTTATGTTGACACAGGGATAGGCAGCATGAGCTCGCCTGGCAACAGGAGAGTAGACTTGACCAGTGCATCTCTAAGTCTTACAGGGATGTTGTAGCGTTCTCGGATGTTGCCACGGAGGATGCAGGAGACCACACAGCAGAAGTCCAGCAGAGGCATAGCACAGCACCAGCCATATTTGCTGGCCGTCTGACACTGGAGACAGGGGAAGCACCAGTAGCTACAACAACCTAAAGGCAGGTAAAACACCAGGCCATCAGATTAAGTAAACAAAGATGCATTTTTCTATGTAACATCTGGCTTATATCTATGGCTTACAGGTCTCCATGTCAGAGAAGCAGTCACACACCCCTGTGCTCCACACTCCGGGACCTTGAGCATTAGTCGTGGTCACTGTCACAAAATGACCTGGCTGCTGTTGAATGGCCATTTCTGAAAAACAAAGAGCAGAATACATTTATCATGTAGATCAGATACCTCCATGGTCCTACTCCATGGATCCATAATCTTATTTTCTTCCTCATTGGTATGAAAGCAAGCTGCACAATTCAATGGTGAATGTTTAACCATACAATACTTTGTTGTATTATCACAAGTGTTTTTCTTTTCTTGATTTTTTTTTTTACACAAAAAAGGGTGACTTGTTTACTAACAATATTTAATAACTCAATAACCCCCTTATATTCCAGATGACCTACAACATTTTATATTTTCCCCCCTAACCTTACCTTAGCCCTAACCTTAAGGATAGTGGAGTTTATAATCATGGGTATCAAATAGTGTCGGATTGGTGGGTCGCAATGGAGGGGTGTCAGAATGACGGGTAGACCCCACCTTTTCCTACTTTAATCCAAACCATATATTCCTAACCTTAACCTTAATGTTTCTAAACGTAAGCGTTTTCCAACTCATGGCCCTAACCTTAGCGAGTTATGTCCATATCAAACATTATGTGAGTTGCGCGGGAACCGTCCGACGGCATCGTAGACACTTCGAAATTTGAACTGAATTTGAAAAGAGCTCAAATGTAGCTAATAAAAACAAGCTAACATTTTAATACATTTATATCCAAGTGCATACCTTTTCAAAAAAATATTTGTGAACCCGCTTGACAGATCAGATTCTAAAGTCTAAAACAAAGTTTATAATTTGGCCTATACGACATTAAATAGAGCATTCTTACCCTCTCTCTTTGTCTTCTCGTCTCTGACTGTAGAAATGTACCACGTGCACGGTTTATAGTAGGACCACAAAATCCACAGGTACAGCCCTCTGTGTCGCCTCAGTGCAAGTGTGACGCCCAGAGCTCTGTCTGACCACCCAGTGTTCAGTGTGAAATGCACAAGCCAGGTTCTAGTTTATAAGATTATATTTTATTACAAAGTTTAAAGGTTAAAAGGGTAATATTGGGGATATATCCGAAAGGAGTAGGGGAAAGCTGCAGACCCGGAGCCGAGACAGATCTACCCTGAAGCGAATCCACCGTGATAGTGCGCCCTCTGCTGGTAAATACGACGGTATTATACCTCTTAGTTGGGAAGATTGATTTTGATCAACTCAACGAACGTGAGTAGACTTTAATCGAGTTATTTCATTTTTTGAATTCTTATGAACACATTTTTGAAATCGTAGATGCCAAAAAGATGACATGTAATTTTCTGCTTAAAATAGCGTTTAAGATAGTTGTAAATTAGTAAAAACAATACATAATCCCAATTACATAGGCTACCCAAAAAATGCAATTATTCATATGTATTAAGGGTAGCTTTACTTTCTGTGGCAAATTATTGCATATTTTAATTTTAAAGAATCTTGGCCAGGACACTTTTGAAAAAGAGATTTTTAATCTCAACGAGTTTTATCCTGGATAAATGAAGGACAAATAAAATGTAAACAAAATTCCGGCACCATTATTAATGGCACATTCTTGCATGTATACGTCATTCCAGACTAGTTTTGACCGTATTATTATTATTATCATTATTAGCCCAGAATTATTCATATGTTAAATGAAAATAAAAATAAAATTTACATTATTCCTCCCCTCAGATGGATATTATAATGCAAAAACACTTTTCCCTGCCTGAGATTAAGCGGTGCACAGATTGCTGCAGTGATTTTCCACTGTCCATTCTGTGGTACTAACCATTTCAAGCCGACAGAGCTGGGAAGAGTGAAGCGTCACCTTAAACTGCACTTCACTAGATCTGTCAATTATGACGGTAACTTTCAAAAATGTTGTAACAATTTACATATTTGTAAGACATTCATTAATATCCTGCTATTTCATTTCAGAACCTTGATAAAAAGTGCACAGACTGTGCTGAAGGTCACCGATGATGTGGAATTCATTTTTTGCTTCCTGTTTCCAGAGGTACATCCAAAAAATGTGACAATGTTACTGTTTTAGTTTTGATGTTTACTTTATTGTTACTTGTACAGGCAATCATTCATGTAATTTACTAAGTGAAAAACATATCCTGGAAGGAGGCAAAAGAGGCATGCCTCCAGGGAGCTATTTCCGAACAAAAGTTATTTTATTTTATTTTATTTCAGATTTGCTTTTTTATTTTTTATTTGCCAGAAACCTTCCAAACATAAAACATTTGATTTGTACACATTATTGACAACAGTGTTGATCTTTTGTTTTAGTGAAGTTGAGGAATTCAACAGAAAGATTGCTGCTGAATTTAGGAAAAAGGGAAGACCCTGAAGGTACACATTTTATTTTTTTACTTTGTTATGGCATCTGCAAGCTAACATTATTAACCCAATGATTTCTCTTCTTTTCTGTACTGATTACAGCAATGGCCTGTTACTACAATAACAATGTTAATTTGTTCTAAAATATTGTCTCTGTCCCTTGTTCCTTATTATTATGAACAAATGAAGGCACTGTCCTACAAAATACCATGAAATATTGGAGTAAAACGTACAATTTGTTCATAATATATATAATAAGGAACAAGGGACAGAGACAATATTTTGGAACAAATTAACATTGTTATTGTAGTAACAGACCATTGCTGTAATCAGTACAGAAAAGGAGAGAAATCATTGGGTTAATAATGTTAGCTTGCAGAACAAAGTAAAAAATAAAATGTGTACCTTCAGAGTCTTCCCTTTTTCCTAAATTCAGCAGCAATCTTTCTGTTGAATTCCTCAACTTCACTAAAACAAAAGACCAACACTGTTGTCAATAATGTGTACAAATCAAATGTTGTATGTTTGGAAGGTTTCTGGTAAATAAAATGAAATAAAATAAAATAAAATAAAATAACCTTTGTTCGTTAATGGCTCCGCGGAGGCACGCCTCTTTTGCCTCCTTCCAGGATATGTTTTTCACTTAGTAAATTACATGAATGATTGCCTGTACAAGTAACAATAAAGTAAACATCAAAACTAAAACAGTAACATTGTCACATTTTTTTGGTTGTACCTGTGGAAACACAGGTGCACAGTCTGTGCACTTTTTATCAAGGTTCTGAAATGAAATAGCAGGATATTAATGAATGTCTTACAAATATGTAAATTGTTACAACATTTTTGAACTTACCGTCATAATTGACAGATCTAGTGAAGTGCAGTTTAAGGTGACGCTTCACTCTTCCCAGCTCTGTCGGTTTGAAATGGTTAGTACCACAGAATGGACAGTGGAAAATCACTGCAGCAATCTGTGCACCGCTTAATCTCAGGCAGGGAAAAGTGTTTTTGCATTATAATATTCATCTGAGGGGAGGAATAATGTAAATTTTATTTTTATTTTCATTTAACATATGAATAATTCTGGGCTAATAATGATAATAATAATAATAATACTGTCAAAACTAGTCTGGAATGACCGATACAGTACATGCAACAATGTGCCATTAATAATGGTGCCAGAATTTTTTGTACATTTTATTTGTCCTTCATTTATCCAGGATAAAGATAGTTGAGATTAAAAATCTCTTTTTCAAAAGTGTCCTGGCCAAGATTCTTTAAAATTAACATATGCAATAATTTGCCACAGAAAGTAAAGGTAGGCCTACCCTTAATACATATGAATAATTGAATTTTTTTGGGGGTAGCCTATGTAATTGGGATTATGTATTGTTTTTACTAATTTACAACTATCTTAAACGCTATTTTAAGCAGAAAATTCAATGTCATCTTTTGGGGGGGGGGGGGGGAAATCGAGTAATTCATATGTTGTTTAAAGTATTAGCTTTAGCAAACAACAGAAGCATCTACGATTTCAAAAATGTGTTCATAAGAAATCAAAAATGAAATAACTCGATTAAATTCTACTCACGTTTGTTGAGTTGATCAAATCAATCTTCCCAAGAGCTAATACCGTCGTATATCCGTCTTTACCAGCAGAGGGCGCACTATCACGGTGGATTCGCTTCACGGTAGATCTGTCTCGGCTCCGGCTCTGCAGCTTTCCCTACTCACCAGGGTACACACCACACATGACTCATATTCAGGATATCATCCAATCCAACTTTATTTATAGAGCACTTTAAAAACAACAACGTTGACCAAAGTGCTGAACACAGCAGCAAAAATTACATCATTAATAAACAACAGTAATAAAATACAAAATATTGGAGAAACCAAACAAGTCTTACAGAAGAGACTTTATCAACACCGAAGAGAAAGCACAAGCGGCCCTCAGTCGGCTGTGCACCTTCACCTTAAAGCCTCCAATCACTCTTTTGAGGACGGGGAGGTCAAAATTCTAGCTAAAGAAGAACGTCGGTTTGAAAGAGGAGTAAAAGAAGCTATTTTTGTCAGAAAAGAAAATCCCTCCATGAACCGAAATGGTGGGCTAAGATTTAATCTTTCTTCTTTTTACTCCAATCTGCTTCGGGGAAAACGGACAGAGCACGGCCAGTCCAAGAAGACGATACCTCAGCTAACAATAGAACAATAGGCAGGTAATTAGCAGTGATCAGCCATGAATAGGACAGGGCTGACCGATACTGGGGGGAGCAGGTCGTTACAGACGCTCTACTTCAAAGGTGTTTACCCACAGGTGAGAGTAGCTGTTATTAGAGGGGAGGAGCCAACTCCTCCCAACTGGTCTTTATCTACGCTGCTTGCTGAGGGAAACCTTGTTCACTGACGAAGCCTTTTGGATGAGAGGTGAAACGTTTGGAGACCTCAACTACCAAGTACAGAAGATGACTCAAGTACCTTCGTTGAAGATGGACAACTCCTGTACGACTGAGAATTTACACAGACAAAATACAAAACATTCAAAAGTCAAACTTCTCAGATTGTGTTAAAAGCCAAGGAAAAAAGGTGTGTTTTAAGGGAGGATTTAAAAAAACAAGAGACTCTGTCTAAGGTGCAGGGGCCATACTTGCCAACTCTCCCGATTCGCGCGGGAGACTCCCGATTTTTAAGCCTATCTCCCGCGGTGCTCCCGCTCAGTCATTTCTCCCGCTGAAGGAAACAAGTAAGATTGTGGCGGATATATTATTTGCATGATCTGGTTTGAGAAGAATCACTCCTTTGCGTCAGCGCACACACAGCCGTGCGGCCGCGCACACACTGACGCTCGAGGGGAAGAGACAGGTACCACGCATTCAACGCTCTGTTTATTTTTGTGCTTCTTTAGCACGAGGGAACGAGAGAGTCGGTCGGTCAGCTCCTCCCCTCAGTGTTACCATGGAGACATTACTCACGCCACATTTTACTAAATTATACATAAAAAAAAAAAAAAAAAATCTTATAGGCCTGTGTGTAGACCTTACAATCATTAGATGATAACATGTAAAGTCTAATTTAGGCATATAATATTTTCTGTCCCTATTTTGCAAAAGTATTTTAATTTAATCGAAGATTGTTTTAAATATCTATAGCCTATTTTCCATAGGTTTTTTGTTCTCACTTTTGAGCTCAAGTGTCCTTATCATTCTTAACTGGTCTCCCTACTTATTACTCTGCTCATTTGTTCTTTGTCCTCAATGGTAAACAGAATAATATGCAATATCAAAGAAACAATATTTCCAGCACAAGTTTCCTTCATCAGGAAAATACAAAGTAAAAAATGACACCAATAATTACAGATACACCTGGCACGATACACCGATGAAAATAAATCTCCCTATTTTTCACAACCCAATGTTGGCAAGTATATGGCAGGGGCAGCAAGAGCGGTTGCTTCTGGTTTTCCTTTTTGTTTTGGGAACAACCAACAAGGACATATCTGCTGACCTCAGGGAGCGTGCAGGGAGGGGTATAGGGCTTCAGCAGGTCAGACAGATACTGAGGAGCAAGACCATGACATTTAAAACCAAATAAAAGAATCTTAAACTCAACACGATATGAAATGGGGAGCCAGTGCAATTACCTCAAAATAGGTGTAATGTGCTATCGCTTTTTGGTGCCATGTTAAAAGCCGAGCAGGAGCATTTTGTACAAGTTGAAGTCGAGCGAGAGACGACTGATTGAGCCCGAGATAAAGTGATTCAGATCAGAGATCAGATTCTAAAGTCTAAAACAAAGTTTATAATTTGGCCTATACGACATTAAATAGAGCATTCTTACCCTCTCTCTTTGTCTTCTCGTCTCTGACTGTAGAAATGTACCACGTGCACGGTTTATAGTAGGACCACAAAATCCACAGGTACAGCCCTCTGTGTCGCCTCAGTGCAAGTGTGACGCCCAGAGCTCTGTCTGACCACCCAGTGTTCAGTGTGAAATGCACAAGCCAGGTTCTAGTTTATAAGATTATATTTTATTACAAAGTTTAAAAGGGTAATATTGGGGATATATCCGAAAGGAGTAGGGGAAAGCTGCAGACCCGGAGCCGAGACAGATCTACCCTGAAGCGAATCCACCGTGATAGTGCGCCCTCTGCTGGTAAATACGACGGTATTATACCTCTTAGTTGGGAAGATTGATTTTGATCAACTCAACGAACGTGAGTAGACTTTAATCGAGTTATTTCATTTTTTGAATTCTTATGAACAAATCTCCCTATTTTTCACAACCCAATGTTGGCAAGTATATGGCAGGGGCAGCAAGAGCGGTTGCCTCTGGTTTTCCCTTTGCTTCAGCAGGTCAGACAGATACTGAGGAGCAAGACCATGACATTTAAAACCAAATAAAAGAATCTTAAACTCAACACGATATGAAATGGGGAGCCAGTGCAATTACCTCAAAATAGGTGTAATGTGCTATCGCTTTTTGGTGCCATGTTAAAAGCCGAGCAGGAGCATTTTGTACAAGTTGAAGTCGAGCGAGAGACGACTGATTGAGCCCGAGATAAAGTGCATTGCCGTAATCTTAACGAGTTGTGATAAAAGCATGAATTAAAATCTCAAATAAATGCTGGGTAACAAACGGTGTTGCCTTGGACAGTTGCCTGAGCTGATAAAAGCTGGACTTTACAACAGAGCTGACCTGGGCGTCAAGCTTCAGAGCACTGTCCAGCTTCACACCAAAGTGTGTCACAGTTGGTTAAGTGTTCACCTAATCCACAAAAGAGGAGGGGGCATCTTTTGGGCCGAGCAGCAAGACCTCAGTCTTTTTGTCATTTAAATGGGGAAAATTGAGTGACATCCATTCTTGTACTTCCTCAATACACTTCAAACGTTGGTACATAAATCTGGCATAAATCATCATTTTGCATAATAAGGAAAACGGAAATAAACCCTCTCCTTTTCGTGAAACTTTCTTTATGACCCCAGAAACTCCTCCTTCCCATTTATTATTACATTGTCAATCCAATGTGCAAATCAGCAAGACCTTTCTAAAAAATAAATTGGGTAATTACTGCGCAAACTGCCCACGCCGAGGAAAGGCAAATTAACGATGCAGCTGCGCCCTCGTGTGGCGATTGGCTACAATACAGTAATAGGCAGTGTAGGCGCTACTCTACAGGCTGCTGGTTTCATTAAGTTGGAGCGCTTTGTAGGTCGCCTCGAGACATGGACTTAACTTTGGAGTACATACAGTTGGAGGCGCTAAGGCGGTCTCGAGGCGACCTACAAAGCGCTCCAAGTTGTGTGAAAACGGCCTAAGGCGATGTCTCGAGGATGTTGTTGTTTTATTCAATAGGCTTGCTTGAACAATATCTATAAGTCTAGCCAATGTTAACTTTATTTTGGTGTAGGCCTAATTTGAAATGCATTAGGTACCGTATAATTAATATTATGTTATAGCCTACCTCAGCCATTCCCAAAGTCCGGAACATCGCGGCCCCCTTGTCGATCTGAAATTCTCTCGGGGCCCCCCAATAGAAAATAATTTATCCTATTCATTGGAATTTTCGTATTGTTTTACAGCTAAAATTACATAAAAAGCAACATCTAGCAATGAGTGGAGTTTAAAACTGGTTTCAAGTAATACATTTTAGCGAATAAATGTATTTTTCCTTTTAAAGTATATATTTTTTCAATGTACTTGTTTTCTAAACAAGCTTTTTGGGGCCCCCTATAGTATCTCCAAGGCCCCCAGGGGGCCCCGGACCCCACTTTGGGAACCATTGGCCTACCTAATACATTTAAAATTAAGATCACAATTCTCTGATCAACTCTGGCCATGGCTAGGCCTTACCGGGTGAGACTTAATTATGTGATTTAATAGCTTTAAAATCAAGAAGATGAGAACCAAATGTGCCTTTGTTTATTTAACTCTCCACGTTTGTCACATGACGTGTCAAGTGAAAGGAAGCGGCTCGCTCAGAGTTGGCTCAGTCTGATGAAAGCTTACGAGGAGGAAGATGAACCCAAGAGGCATTCTAACCCCACCATTTCTCTGTGGATATCATGTTTATACTCGAGAAATTCTCTCCAACCCCACTTGAGATGTTCACCAACAACAGCAGTAGTGCTGCGGACGCAAGAGACTACACTTGTGTGCGTTTCTACGTGTCAGCGGTGTCCTTTTCAGTGCTGCTTTTCTTCAACATCATCATCAACTCGACCATCGTCCGCGTGGAGAAACTTAGGAGTCACACACGCTTTGTGCTGGTCTTTCACCTGCTTGTGTCAGCACTGCTCTACTTGGGGACAAGTTGTATCTTCTATTTACAGATGCACATGGGCGGCCAGTCGACACGCTCTGCGTGCGTGGTGATGGTCACTGTTCTCATCAGTAGCGGGTCCAACATCCTGCTGACGCTCACGGCCATGGCACTCGACCGCTACTGTGCCGTGTGCCATCCCATGCGCTACACAGCTTGCGCCTCGGCCCGGTGGCCATGGGTTTTGGGCGCATGCACGTGGATTATATCTCTGATCTTTCCTCTCAGCCTGTTGTTGGGACCATCCGCGCAAACTGTGAGCTCAGACCGACAGTGCAACCAAACACAGCTGCATAAAGGCCAGCAGTACAAAATGATCTTCCTTTCCGCGTGCACGGTGCTTATCCTCTATAGCTATGTGCGCATCCTGGTAGAGACCCGGCGTCTGGGGGTGCTAAACAAGCGCAACAGGACCGGCTGCAGAACGATAGCCCTACATGGCACGCAACTGGCTGTGTACATCCTCCCTAACTTTGTGAGCTTGATCCTCACGATACTTCACAAAAAGACGCTTATTGGACCGGGAACCAAAGAACTGTCAGCAGTGATTATTTTCACCTTCTTTAATTTGGCGCAGTGTGTTGCGCCAGTAATTTATGGTTTGCGCAAAGAGGAACTAAAGGAGGAACTCAGTCAAAGGTTTCCCTGTTGCACAGGACACCTGAAAAGAGCTCTGGGATGGACTGTGCAGGCCAACTGGACCCCGAGTCACCAAAGAGCAAGGTATTTCTAAAACGCCCAACGTATATAAATTGTTTCACATATCGGTCAATTATTTAATGAATGAATGAATTTTTAAATATGTATATATTATTCCTCTTCACAGAGAGCGGACTCTAACAGCACAGACTATTCTCTCTCTGGAGACTCAGGAGAGCCCTCAGGACCAAACTGGTCCAATGCTGCAGGAGCCCCTAACGTGATGTACAAGCTGGGACAGTATGACAGTGTTAGGATACTAAGGAGACATGGGGATTTTTGAGACCCTTGTTTAAATTCAGGTGGTTTCTGGCTGGTCCAGAAACAAAGCTGTGTTTTAATAGTAAATGACTTTATGCATACACTGTGAAGTTGATGAAATACTATACATTTTATTTTTTATTAAATTTCTTAAGGAAGTTTCTTAAGGAATATACTTTTCACGTGGCTGAATAAAATGTAAGCTGGGGTGATTCTCATATCAGACCTGTGGCTCTGCATCTGTAACTCACATGAAGGGCTTTTAGTTTGCTCTTGTACAGCAGCACATTCTCTGCATCTGTTGGACGACTTAGTCATTCCAGCCAAGCATTTCACTTTGGAAATGCACAGTCGCAGAAGTGAAACCAAGTGTGCACATTTCTCTAAATAATAGCACATCTAGGAAGTGGGAGGCTTCAATAGTTTTCAGAGCAATAATGTTTTTATTATGCCTTTTTAAAAGGTAACAAAGTCAGTTGAATTGTACTTATTAACAGCTACATTTACAGGTCATGTTTGTATTCAGTGGCAAGGCAACGATGCATGTTTATTTCAGACATCAAGTATAAATAAAATTAACATAAAAACTGTCTGGACCAATGTTCTGTGGACTTTCCAACATAGAATACAACCACTAAAGCTTCATTATTGTGTTCATTCCTTATTTAGAAGAAAAACGTCGCACATCAATTAATTGAGGCAGGTGCGTTGGAGATGAGGGTAAATCCCAGCGTACATTGATAAAAAAATATTACTTCCCGCACACTGCCAACCTTGCAAAAATAGTTTATTAGGATATTTATTAGGATATGGTCAACGTTTCGGTCCTGAGACCTGCAATTTGCCTGATGAAGGTCTCAGGACCGAAATATTGACCATATCCTAATAAATATCCTAATAAACTATTTTTGCAAGGTTGGCAGTGTGCGGGAAGTAATATTTTTTTATCAATGTTCATTCCTTATTTACAATATGTTGTCGCTGAGTGAATTTATAACTAACATCAAAGCAGCAGGAGAGCAGGAGTGTGTCATTACAGAAAAGTTCATTTAGTTGGAGTGATTTTCAGCAGTACAGTAGGGTTGTAAGGCTGAGGTTTTGATGCTGTCAATCCTGGTTTTGTGACATTGCAAGGCATTTTGTAGATACAGTACATCCAACACTGAAACTATGCTGAAAAAATGGCATTGATATGTTCCTCCTCCAGTGCCCTGAATAAAGTATTAATTGGAGCAGTAATCTTGAAGAATAAGATTTGATAAGATTTACCAATTCATCCCTTACTAACCTATGTAAATCAAACACCAATAAAAGTTGACTGCAAATTTGATCACAAGTCACACATTAAAAATAGGACGTTTTTAGAACTAGGACTTCCCCTTTTGAGGGTTATAATATGTGAAGCCAAAACCAAATGAATAAAAAGTACTGGGCGGACTGATAATGGTGGTGTGTGTTTTTAGAAGCCCAGTGGGTGAGGGGACACCACTCCTCCGTTGTCCACCATGGCAGCAGACATGGCCTTCAGGTTCTTGAACATCTGCTGGGACTCAGCTGAGCGCAGGTTCTTGATCTCCCTCATAACTCGCTCATGGGCCTGAAAGAAAAGAAGAGAAGGCACTCTATTCAGGCTGCACTACCCGTTTCTTCCCATTATCACAGGTACTCGGGAACGCAGCTCATTACTAGGCTTTCACAATACTTCCCACAAATCGAGTACATGTAATGGTACAGGCTACAGTCAGCAGAGAAAATGTGTTGCTTTGTCCTCACCTCAATGCACCAGGTCTCACACAGCAACTTCTCATGTTGAGCGGAGGCCTGTCCCTGACTCAGAGAGCGAGACGCCCTGCAGAGGAAGTGTAGGAGGCTCATTTAGAGTGAAAATGACCGGTAACAAGGAAGTGTGTTTTAGTGAAGCTGCGTTTTCTGTTCTGAACAATGTACCTTGAGAGAACCACAACCATGGCATAGATGTCGATGGCACAGTCAGCCACCCGCTTCAGAACAAACTGCTCATCTGTAAAAGAAATGGGGTTACGGGGCTGCAAAGATTTACCTTTCAGATAGCGTCTCTCAACTCACCAATGATCTTTTTGCCATGTTTGATCAGCAGCTCTTCCACTACAGCGCCAAATTGTTCAATGGCTTTTACGGTCTTGAAAGTAAAACAAGGAAAAGGCGATCGGACGAAGGCGAAGATTAGATATATTGACGACTGCTGCAAAAAGTTCAATTTTCATCAAGAAATTTAACTCGTACCAGGTCCCCGCTGCGAGCCAGCTCTGGATGGATACTTCCTTGAAGAGACAGACCGGTGCCCAATCCGGCCTTTCTGTAAGACAAGACACCAACAAGTATTTAACACAGAGATACAAATAATGTGTAGGGTAACTTTTTGTTTAGGCAAAGCTATACTTTCTGTGTGCTTAAAATGATCTAAATAAAACACCAGATTCTTTGTTTACTCTTGTGTAAGATGAAAATTGTATTCATAAACAAACATTTTTACTTTCTCAACTTAATAATAAGACAATTGTTTAATCATTGATCAACCTTTTGACTCTCTTGGTGATCTCTCCAGCAAACAGACCAGCATTAGCAACCGGGCTCTTCAGGGCTTTTTGTAGAGCCTTGAGCTGGTTGCCCGCATTCTGCAATAAAAGATGAGAAAGTGTTAAGGATATTTTCCCTTTTAGTTCACGTTTTGAGTCAGCCAATCCTCTGGGGAAATACCAAACCTCTTCTGTCAATACCGTGTCCAGTAAGGAGACATTATGCAAAGTAAACAGTTAAAAGATGTTGCATATACTGTAATGTGGTCTGGCGACACGGAAGGAACTTGTGTTTTCACAGCTCACATGCACGCGTTGTTGTTTCAGACAAGCAGAAATCATAAAGCATTCCCCAGGTTTGTTTGACTTTGTCTTTGGGAGAAGTGTTGTTTACCTGGAAGCCATTGAGGGCCACGAAAAGCCTGAGGATGTCATTGGTTCCCTCAAAGATGCGGAAAATCCTCAAATCTCTCATCACTCTCTCGACACCACAATCCTACAAAACATCAGCGTTAAATACTAATGGCATTGGTTAGAACATGAATATTTCATTTGATTTCAAACATTAAAAAAAAGGAAATCAATCAACTTATCAGAGGAATAAGATATTCAGGAAATACATTGTGGGATAGGCCTAATCTCTATATTCTGTTATTCGGCCATGGAAAAGTTTTTTTGTAATTTTTTTATTCTTCAAAGCTACACTTTTCAGGCTTATGGGGCTTTATTTCTCTGTATCATTGTCAACAACCGGAAATTTCCACAGACCCACTGGTGGGAAAGTTCCAAAACACAACCAGAATTGAGAACATGTGTTGTATTAAGGTCAAACTATAATTTTTTTTTTTATTATTATTAAATTTGAATTTCCACCTTTATTGTAACCAGTGTATTCAAACATGCAGAGGTTTGAAAATGTTCTGAAGCGTTTGCTGCGGAAAAGGAAGTAATTTCAATGTTGCTAAATTTTGCCTGTGCTACACTTTTTCAAACAGGCAGTGAAACCGAGTCATCTTTACTGTCGGGTCTTTCGATAGTTATTATTCCTGCAGCAGCTATAGTGTTCTAAGTCCTGTGTTTGCGGCCTTGATTTCAACAAGATTCTTTCAGCAGACCTTTTTTGTCCCCCACTGCAAAGAGCTTCCTTTTTGTGGTTACGGCACATGACTGAATACCGCTGTAGCAGACTTAAATTGGGAACTAAGTAACCTAATTACATGGAATTGAAGATGTTATGCAATCACATGAACGGCATGCAAGCTAAAAATGGTCACACCATTTGCAGAGTAAATGAAGACACCAGGAACTAACAATAAAGTCTTAATACTGTATTTGTTTTTCAAACCACACAACGCAAACAGTAAAGATCAATAAAGAGAAGGATTATAATAAACGCACACTAACTTTCTATTCGGATGTTTCTTCTCCTGATGAATCCCACTCATTAAAGTAACAGTTTGTAGTGACTTTAATAGAGCTTTTAACAAAATATAGCCTATAAACTAAAAGTATCTTAAAAAGAGAAGGATTGTAGAACGCAGCGAGCACTGACCTTCATGAATCCCATTCCGCCCATAACCTGAATGCACTCATCGGTCACGGTCCAAGCCGCTTCCTGTAAATTAACACAACGCACAATGTCAAACTGACCACTAACATTAACATCGCAACTGCGCTCTTTAGGTGTGAAGTTGTTTCTTACAGAGGCAAAGATCTTGCTGATCGCGGCTTCGATCTGAAACTCTGTCGCGCCGCTGTCCATGTTGCCGCTGACCATGTAAGCCATCGACTGTAGACGTCAAATAGCACAGCAGTGATTAGAAACGGAACAGAACCGTCATCTTTGTGCTAAGAGTCAAATGGAGTTGGATAAATCCTAAAAAGCATGGGATTATTACCTCGGTGACATAATGCAGCATAGCCATACGTGCCAACTTCTCCTGGATGGTCCCATACGAGTGAATCTTGTTTCCAAACTGGGTTCTGTTGGCCGCATGGTCCACCTGATTTCAAAAGAAAAAGGCATTATAGGAATTATATTTAGGAAAAAATGACAGAATTCAGAGTGACATGGAAGCAGGACTAAAGTGAGCTACTAATACATCTTTAATATGATACTATCATGAGCGTGTCTAAGGGGTACCCGAGGGTAGCACTGGGCACCCTAGGAACTCAAGGTGCAACCCCACAATTCAATTACTAATTCAATTAAATTTTACTTAGTTATAACATTATCACTTAGGAATCTGAAACACCTATGTGAAATTTAGTCTTTAGACATTAATAGAGACGGCTCTGGTGCCACACTAGAACAACTAATAAAAGTGTAGACACGCCCATGGAGATCATTTGTTATTTTACAACTGTCGGGAAATGCAGGTACATTTCCCATTTCTTGGATACACAACGTCTTTCTGCTGATGGGCTTGTAATGATAACAAAACAAGCCTGTGTTATTGCATGGCTTTATTGGTTTAGTGTTGTATCATTATTCCCAAACACTGAGCACATTTAAAACAAGCCGTTTTGAGCTCAGTTTCATAACGTTATTGTTACAAGGACTTTGCAATAAGAAAAAAAAACAAATGTTTAAAGACTGCTCTGGAAAGGTTTTTGTCCAATATATGCAATATTTTGTGATTTCTTACGATATGGATATTGTGTGTCACCCTGTATTGCCATAACAATAATTTGGTCATGTAGTGTGTTCCTTGTAAAACCTAACCTTAGTGCAATCTACAAGTAGCAGGCTGCACATGTGAGGCGTGAGCTGTGGTTAAGGCGGAAATTCCCCAACATCTAACATGCAGAGTAATAAATGGCAGTAGCAGTAGTTACGTACAGCTTTTGTGATAACACCTTTCATGGTGCCAGACAGGGCAGCAGCCATGCCGAAGCGCCCATTGTTCAGGATGTTCATGGCCACTTTGAAACCGCCGCCCACCTCTCCGAGCACGCACTCGGCCGGGACGCGGACATTATCAAAGTACACCTCTGCAGTGTTGGATGCCTTGATGCCCATCTTCTTCTCTGGGGGGCCACTGAGAGACACAAAATTAAAAACAATGATAGCAGAAATGGTTGACTGAACCTGATTGATTGATTTTTCTCACTGTGTCACTCCACCAAAGCTCCTTTCCACAACAAAGGCCGTGATTTTATCCTTCATCTCCCCAGTCTTTGGGTCTTTCATGGGTGTCTTGGCAAACACAGTAAAAATTTCAGCCAGGCCTCCGTTGCTGCCAAACGGGAAAGTAGAATGCGCCATGTTCAATGCATTTATTGCAGAATGTCGCCTCCTTGTGGTATAAATGTGTACAGCAGCCATGTCCTCACCTGATCCAGATCTTACCACCATTTAATGTGAAGTAAGTTCCACAGGGAGACTGTACAGCAATGGTTTTTATAGAAGCCGCGTCTGAGCCACTGGCTGGCTCTGTCAGGCAGAAGGCAGCTATGTCTTCACCTAAAAAGACAAAAAAAAAACGTTTTTTTTTTTAAACATACTAGTTTCAATTGTTGACATTTTCAACAAATTCTAGACTATTTTGCAGGAAATAGACCCATGATCATCTATGCAAAAACAGTAGCAACACCTTACATGACTTACTCCAATGTCAAACTGAAATCCATCTTAAGACTGTCTATTAGTTTTTGCCTCTACCTGTAGCCAGTCTTGGCAGGTACTTTTCCTTCTGCGCTTGGTTTCCAAAGAGTA
This sequence comes from Neogobius melanostomus, assembly GCA_007210695.1. Lineage (NCBI taxonomy): Eukaryota > Metazoa > Chordata > Actinopteri > Gobiiformes > Gobiidae > Neogobius > Neogobius melanostomus. The sequence goes on from VHKM01000042.1 coordinate 6,370,057, forward strand.
GAATTCCTTTGAAGCCAATGGACTGATGAGCACCCAGCGTGATGCCAACCCCCAGATCATGGCTGCCGACAATCTCCACCAGTCTGGCATACTGTACAAGTATTGGTCAACAAACACAATAATACAATACATGAACTATTATGAATGAAGCAAAGTGGACAAACCTGTGTGTTGGTGAGGCCAACACCACCCAGGTCGGCCGGCACCTGCAGCCCAAAGGCGCCCATCTCTTTGAGGCCCTGCATGGTGTGATCCTCCACCTTCTCCAGGGCATCATTCTTTGCCGGGTCATTCACTTCCTGAAAGGTCAGAAACTCTAAGTATAACAGCGCTGAAGGGGTGTGACTTTTTCAAAGTTCAAATTAAAAAGATTACTTCAAAGAATTTGGCGCAAGGTCCAACAAGTTCACGGAGAAACTCTTCCTGCTCTGCATTTAAAGCTAAGACAGAAAAGATCAAATTTATTGGAAATTCATTTAACTATATTAATACAAAGTTAAATTGAATACCTGAAGGAAAAGGGAAAACTTGAGGAGTAGTAATTTGTCCTTTGAAAATATTTACAGCAAATGACTTTGATTCCTGTAGGAAAGATAGATCCTGTTAGTCAATATAAATGGATAGGGTACTAAGGTTCTGCACAACTTTACTTTCTAAAAGGACAAAGACCTTTTTAATGAATGCCCCAATCATTTATTACATAGATTTCACTGCATAAAGTATATGCCAAGATTGGGTACATCCAGTTATTTCTGTTTTGTTATTAAAGGCAATTATTGTAAAGAAAACAGATTAGTGGATTGAAATAAACATACAGCAGGTGCAGACTTTGATTCTGCTTTTGTGGCACTATCAACCCCTACTGTTGCTGGCTTCTCCAACACGGCCTAAACACAGAAAAGAAAGATGGATGAGTTCGCAGATATTATCACTCAAATATATAGCATACATCAATATTTTCTATAACTAGATCTATGTTTCTTGAGCCATGATTGAAATCATCATGAGCAGATTTAACAAAAAGACTATGCAAGGAGGATAGTTTTCAGCAAAGGTGCATCACTAATGTACCTGGCCAGCTATCCACTCCTGCTTTTTGTTTCTGTTCAGCAGAAGGTCTTTGTAAATAAGAGGAAAAGTGTGTATTCTGTGCAAATATTTAATCTCTGACTGTGTTTAAAATACTGAGGAAAAAAAGGGATCTGAGGCACTCTGACTAGTAGTTAAAAGTCCTTTATTAAATGGACATGCCAACGCGTTTCGACCTAGAGATGGTCTTCCTCAGGGCATATGGTTAAAAAAACGGCACCAGGTGGCCTTAAATACTAATTATGGGAGGTCGTCACATGACCATCCATACTATTTACAAATATTTAAAGAGCAACAACATACAAAAAATACATTCACACTTGATGGAAAGAGAGTACACAAGTATGAACACACAGGATGACAGCTGAAGATAAAAACAAGCTGACCAAATGTGAAGTCCCCACTCATATACACGTGTCATTCAGTGCACTGAATACCCTTGAGACAACGGCAAGAAAATCAAAATCAAAATCAAAAGGGGACAAAAAAGTCCAGGCAGCAACCACAGATAGAGTTAAGAGTTTTAAGTAGAGTTCTCTTGTGTACGGTTTTAAAGTTCTCCGTTCTCCTTTGACCATCTACTTGTTGGATCTGTGTTTTTTAATATATTTTTAAAATCACTTCAAATAAACCTTAATTTATACTTAAACTTTAAAACCGTACACAAGAGAACTCTACTTAAAACTCTTAACTCTATCTGTGGTTGCTGCCTGGACTTTTTTGTCCCCTTTTGATTTTGATTTTGATTTTCTTGCCGTTGTCTCAAGGGTATTCAGTGCACTGAATGACACGTGTATATGAGTGGGGACTTCACATTTGGTCAGCTTGTTTTTATCTTCAGCTGTCATCCTGTGTGTTCATACTTGTGTACTCTCTTTCCATCAAGTGTGAATGTATTTTTTGTATGTTGTTGCTCTTTAAATATTTGTAAATAGTATGGATGGTCATGTGACGACCTCCCATAATTAGTATTTAAGGCCACCTGGTGCCGTTTTTTTAACCATATGCCCTGAGGAAGACCATCTCTAGGTCGAAACGCGTTGGCATGTCCATTTAATAAAGGACTTTTAACTACTAGTCAGAGTGCCTCAGATCCCTTTTTTTTTCTCAGTATATCCAGCTTTATACCTGATCTTTGAAGAGCACCTGCGCCTACCTTTCTCGGACCTACTGATGCACTCACTTCTCTCTGTTTTTCTGTGTTTAAAATAGTTTGTAATAATGTGTTCATGAGATAGACCGTGGACAACAACACCCTCAGACACTTGTGTGTCACTTTTACAGCAGCCCAATGTGACCAGTGAACTTTCCTCCACTTTAACAATGAGGGAGGGAATGACATGACCCCTGCATGACATAGCACGGCACTGTGTTTGTACATTACAAAATAATAAGTCATGTAGCTTGATTGTTTATAAACCCTACAACCATAAAAAGTCTGTACACAAATAGCTAATCTAATAAACTCTGGATGAATTACCTGCGCTGACTGGCTTACATAACGAGCATTCTTGGCTGCGATCACAGCACCGACCTGAACCTGACCGCTGCAGGGAGAGAATCACAATGATTAAACATGAAATATTGTTTTGATGTGTTTGATTCAATAACAGCTGTACTGTAGTATAAATCGGACATACCCAGACAAAAGTGACGGGTTTCTGAAGACAGCGTTGCACAACGCAGATGACTTGCTAACATTACGAAGCAGCATGGTTTTAATGTTCCTTAAAGATAGATAGTACTTAGGTGAACAATGCACATCAATACCCCATTAATACCCCCAATGTGTGGACTATACTGTAAACGACGATAAGAGGAGGCTAACTAGCTAAAAGCTAGTAACATTATGTTTTGTAACGTTAGCGCTCACCATTTAGCCTTACCGTTATACAAAAGCTATACCAATGATTTATAATAAGAGGTCTTCTGTTAAAATCTAGGTCTGAAAATATCTTACTTGTACGATCTCGTGTACAACTTCACCGGTGTCGGAAAATTGTCCAGTGACCGAGTAGCCCTCTATTATTTTTACTTCAGTGGGAGCTTTCCGGAATCCGGATGCCATACACTACCGCAGTGCTTTATGGGAAAGAAAAATAAATAAATAAATCTGTGACGCCACTGATATTGGGTCACATGATGTAAATTAGGGCGACTAGGGCACATTAACTCATGGCAAGATGTAAAGCAAAGACAGTGTGTTTGTATCAAATTTATTGCCAACTACACAAGCAAAGGTGTCCTTATGAAATCACACAATGTAACAGACAATGTCATTCTTTTTGAAATGATGACTCTTCATTTAGCACCTTAAATGTTCGGTTATACATGATTTACACACTCATACAAAATGTACTTGGTGAATAATAAGTCAGTAACAGTCATTTGGATCAGTAACTCATGTTTGTATTGAAGTACCACCATTTTGGGGTCACATGTACCGTTAAGCCGAAACAGTTCATTTCTGACATGGTACTCCTCCAAAACCATATTTGACCGCTAGAGCTTATTTAATTATTAAACACTTGTTCAGCTGACTTTTTGGACCTATTTTTCTTTTCACATTAGAGATTTAATTTTATATAGAAATTGATATATACATAAAGTATAAAGTTCATTATCAAACATGATGCATATGTACCAATAGTGTAAAAATCCTAAATTGTAAAAGGAAGGCACTCAACTTAATTTACATGTTCGCTGCCAACAGATGCCAGAATGTGTAGTATGTGTATGTCCAGGATTATATCCTTTCAAGTACAGAGTGTACACAGTCGCCCGTAGCAATTGTCTGTGTGCTTTAGGGCCATTCTGCAACAAGGACCAATATAAAACAAACTGTGCTGAGCAGCATGAAACAGGTGCTTTAAACTCCAGACTGAAGTTACACCTAACAAGTGATTAAAGCATTCTGAACTTCTGTATTTTGAGATGCTACACCTGTCGGTAAAAACATTCTGTAGTAATTACAATTTAACTTGTTTTAACCCTGTTTCAATCAAATTCTTTACTTTTTTTAAACAAGTGACCTAAATGTAGAGGGCCCTTGTCAGCTCAGCTCTACCTCAAGAACCCTAAAGTACAGGAGAGCCGTACACTCACTTCACATGAACAGCCATTTTACACAAGACAGAAATACTACATGACATCCACAAAGAACTCGCTGGGGTTGCCCATTGCCAAGTGGAAGGACTGGCGGGACGCGGTGAGTTCTGGGGCACAGAGCCCAGGTCACGTGTGGGTGGTGCTCCGGGAGGACCTCCTGGAGTGGAAGATGGTGGAGGGGGTAGGGCTGGGTGCATGGAGGCTGTGGGCAGCTGCTGTGCGTGAGTAAGAGCATGTGCAGTTGTCATGGCCGGATGGGGGTGCTGGGGTACCATCATGACCATCATGGGGTTGTAGGGTAAGATGCCAGGCGGGTACGGGGACATGTGAGGCGCTTGGGGCATGCGGTGGTGGTGTGAGGAGCGCTGGGAGGTGTGACTATGTTCACTGGGAGCAGCAGAGCCGTGGCCTCGCCTTATGCTGCTGCGCGTCGAGTATTCGGATTCACTGCCACTTCCAGACCGCGAGTCTCCACAGCCATCAGCGACGCCACCAGAAGGAGACTTCTCTCCTCCAATGGTGCTGCCAGGACCTTTACTGCCGCGCCGCCGATCCCCCTCACTCCTATTTGACCCACTGCTGCGACTGCCTGTGTGCACAAGTTAAAAAGACTTTAGATTTATAATACAGTGGTTAATTAGGCACACATGGATGCTTTTCAGGTCTATAATAAAAATTAAAAATAAATCACATGTTACAAAATCATATCTTTTAACATGTTAATACTAAAAATTAATGGGAAAAAGTTGCAAAGGTCATGGTGGTGACTGGCGACATTTACCTTCACTGTGCTGGCTGCCGGTGCTGCCAGGGGCATAGCTGTAGCTGGTGAGCTCGTGGTAGGGCGGGGGCTGGCTGGAGAATGGGTGTGTGGGGTATGGCTGGTAGGGAAAGGTGTGCATCATGGGCCAGGGGGAGGCTCCAGGGAGAGGCAGAGGAGCCAAGGTGTCCTGATCCGAGGCTCCACTTGAGCCATCGTTGTCATTTAGGGACAGATTTGCCATATCTGCACCAATAAAACAAGACATTACACGGTTACATCGGTCCTGTTTAATGTGCAAAGTGAATAGTTTGGGACTAAAACTGTTAACACCGCGCTGGTACCATTTAGTTCTGTAAACACAAGTTTGTTCTGGACATGAAAGCATTTCCGTTAGTACAGTCAATATAGTCTGCTGAAGTGTTCAAATACTTACAGTTCTCACAGTCACTCAAGTCTCCAAAGACGTAGTAACATTGTTCAGAGAAGGTAATCTTGTTGACCGTGTGTCGAATGAAACCCGCCTTCAGGAGGTTGCTTGCGTATTTCCTGGCTTCACGGCGATCCGTAAATCCTTCAATGTGATGGAAAAGCCATTCCACAACATCTGACCCTGTAACACAGACCAGCACTTTACTCAAGATCTGTACAGCAATGACTTCTACGATATACGCGCCACACTGAATGGACCAGTGGTGAAATATGTAGCTTAATTACTCTTCATGATTCAGACACAGGTGACTTCAATTTAACAGATGTTTTTAGTCTAAACAGGCTGCTCCATGAGCACTAGACGTTCTTTTCACTGCTACAAGTCACACTGTTTTAATTTAGAGCACAAAACATAATAGCTGCCCTGTAAAACTGAGCCACAAGAATGATCACGTGGCTAATGTTGACATGTTGTTGACCCGTTTCCACAAATGTGTCTTACCAAGAAAAGCATTCGGGATAGTGATTTTCAGCCACATTCGATCCCTGACCTCCAAACCAGACTCTGGTGAGGCCATGGCTTTGGCAACGGACGCCATGTCAGAATGGAGTGATAAATTAAAGTCATCAAAACCTAAGGGGGGAAAAAAATCATTAATAAGTGAAACAAAAATATAACTTATGGTTTGCAACATAACTTTCGAATGTGTTTATTTTTTTCATAATGTATGTGCTGTGGCTATACACATTACAGTGAGACATGAGCAAAAGTGGAAGTGGAGTATAGAGCAGTGTAGAAGCTGCTTTAGGATTGGTCTTACGCTCTGTCTCTGTGACGGAGGAGGACGAGGTGATGGTGCTGAGGGAGGAGCTGCCTGGGTACGGAGGGTAGGCCCCAGTCATAGCCACAGAGTGAGTGACCCACGCCGCTGGATCAATGGGGCGGATTGGTTCATCTGCACATTGGGAGAACATTTTATAGAGCCTGGCAACACTGTGGACAAGAATATAAATCATTTGTACTTACTGCGCGGCAGAGTGAAGTAGCCCTGAGGAGAGGGGTCCCAGCACTTGGCCACAGTGAGAATAATGGGCCTAAGTGTTCAAGACAAGACAATAGTGAAGCATGAAATATAAGAAAATGGCCCAGCTCAAGTCACTCAGGTCAACATGGAATAAATGCTCACCCCGGTTTGTGAACAATCTCCCTCAGCACACGCACAGCATCGTCGTTGCTCATGTTCTCAAAGTTTATATCATTGACCTGAGAGCAGGGGAGGGTTAGAGACAACCCACAATAATGCACAGATACTCACACACACACTGAAGTATTATCTCAGGGGTCCTCAAACGTACAACCAAACATGTATTGATTCAAAACAACTCTTCTGAATCAACTCTTTTGAATCAAGGTTGTGAGTACGTGGATGATATGATCTGTAGCTTCTCGAGTGTAGCCGATGCCACACAAACTTTTCTTTGCGCGCAAAACATATTTTGGACTCTGATGGAATGAGTTTGTGCAAATGGAGCATTAACTTATTAAATTATTTATTCCATCTTTGTTTATAAAGTGCTTTTCATACAAAGTGCAGCTATGTGGGCTGGATCAGGGCCGAGAAGGCAGAGCGCGCCCCGCATCAGGAGACGAGTGCGCGCAGCTGCAGTTTTACGCACAGAGAAGGCTGGGCGACTGTCTTTTTATTTGTGCATGCATCCACGGCTTAGCGGTCACAATTCTCCGCTTGCAAGTTTCCCTCTGGCCTCCGCTGTGGCGTCCCTCCTCAAAGTGGCGACGTAAATTATAGCCTACTCTTTAAAAACCGCCACACTTGCTTTACAGATGAGACAAATGGCACTGAATAAAACAATAATCCGCTGTCCACTGTTCTGCATTCTCTTGTCAACTTTTTGCTTGCTAGCCATTTTGCTTTCCTTAACACAGTTCTCTGCACCTGCCTTGTCTGTCACCGCCGCATGTCAGGGAATGAAAATTCAGCAAATATAAATTGTATAACCCGCCCCCGCAATCATAAAAAATTACACCACACAAATATGATCCGTCTGAATTGACCACGGCTTTAATTCCATCCAAAATGTGCTGTAAATGAACCGTACTGAGGTGTCATGCCCTCGCTCTCTCTCCCTCTCTCCCTCCTGGGCGCTGGGATCAGGAGAGGGGCAGACAGCGGAGGTAAAGCGAACACACTCACAGACGCACAGGGGGGAAAACAGCAGACATCGAGCTCCTCTAAAAGCGTTCTCTGGATCACAAGCTGCAAAACGCTGCTTGTTTTATGAAAATCCGCCACATATTTACGTCAAAAGCCTGCTCTAAAGATGATGAATTCAGTGAGCGATCAAAGGAGAATTTCATGACCCGATCCGCGGGCAGCCCACAGGGACCGCAGTGGAACCCGCACCTAGCGCATCACTAACAGACATGTTATTTACCAACTAGCTTCTTTTTTTTTTTTTTAAATAGGCCATGACCACTTTTGGCCGGTTCAAGTGGTGGGGGGCAGAGGGGCCTTAGTTTGAGGACCCCTGTACTATCTGATCGTACTTGTAGTAACATGTCTCCAGGTTCGATGCGTCCGTCTGCCGCCACAGCTCCTCCCTTCATGATGGACCCAATATAGATGCCCCCGTCTCCTCTTTCATTGCTCTGACCGACGATGCTGATCCCAAGGAAGTTGTACTTTTCTGCAATTGAGAAAACGGATTAATCAATGATTTCACTATAAAAGTAAACTGTTGAAGATCCTTGAGCGCTAGACATACCCATATTTAAGGTAACCGTGATAATGTTCAAAGACATTGTAGAGTCCGTCACACTACTGAAGGAGGAGGCCTGAATAAAAACAAATGTGTTTCACCACTAAAATTATTATGGTGACAATAATAATTTTTACAGATTTGCAAAAAGACAGATACAAACCCTTTCTAAACGCGGAGGGCGCTGTTTCCTGCGTCGCCGATGTCGTTTAAGAAGCCTCGAGGCTGTGCTTTGCTCGGTGGCGCTGCTAAACCTGCATGAAAATGACCAAACCATATGTTACCCTTCATGTTTAGCTTTCACATTCACTTTTACCTTCTCTTCATTTTACCTGCTCATAGTATCGTCATCCTCGGAGTCACAGAAGCTCGTGGTCTCCAGCTCGCTGCTCATCATCGTGCTGGAGCTCTCGTAACCCGCGAGGTGGCGCTCCATCCGACTCTGCCCGTTCATCCGTGGCCCTACAGAAACAAGCGAGGGAACGATAGTTACACGTTTGCTCAAGTCTGTTTACATTTTTTGGGGGGGATCGCAGATATGAGCTTGGGTTCTTTTCACAATCTCCAGATGCGCGCGTTTTGTTTTGCAGTTGGGAACAAGCCAAATCATGTGCGAGTGTTTTCACCAGCTCTTGTACTGACCGTGTTGATCCAGGCCCTCTCTGTGTCGCGGTCTCTCCCTGCGAAATGAGACGACAGACTCGGTTTCAGTCTGGTCGTCCAATGTCTCCACACTGCCGGTCGCATTTGGGCTAAAAATTGCAAAAACAAAATAAGCATTTTATTTACAAGTAGAATATTTAAATTATAGAGCAATATTCACAAAGGTTATTGTCAGTGATTCACGGAAGCAACAAAGAACTTGAAGATCAGGCAAACTTTCCACTTCCAACTACTGCATGGAAATATCTCCCCGCGACAGATATTTCATGGGATTAGTGGAATTATGCCTAATTGGAAAGTACATGTAAAAATCATTAGCATGTGCTTCTGAAAGGAAAATGTCCAGGTCGTTAAAATCCTGTGCCGCTCAGATGTGTGTGAACTCCGGGTGACTCCTGAACCAAACTCCAGACGACATATTGTGTTAGTGCTTAAAATGATAGATGCAAGTTTGCCTGGGACTCGGATTACTAGACTGGTTTCCTCCCATTCAGCGTGAGCGGTACAGCTAGTCAGGATAAAGACAACACTGATGTTAGCTTTTTTTTTAAACAAGACGTATTAGGCCACTTCGGGCTCAAAGCTTCACTTGAATAATGTGTGTAGTGTGGGCGCTTATATAATTATGACCTAGCTGCACATTTACCTTCCTCTGAGCCTCTTTAAGCCCTTTGTTGAAGCTTTAAGACTTACAAAATAAACAGCCTGCTATGTCAGAGGGTCAGTTTGCCTTCTTTTCTAAATCAATAAGATTTCAATTATAATTTGTTGAGGTAAGTAATAGGAAAAATAGTTCAGGAAATATCTACGTACGAGTCTGAAAACATTATTTGAGAAAAACCTACAATGTGGCTCGACTGTTGAAGAGTTTGGGGGCTTTGCTTACTGAAAGGAGGGGGTCTGGAGTCTCCGATGCCCCCTGTTCTCTCGACAGGGGGCGGGGGCAGCGGGGGAGGAGGAGGCGAGGGCTGTGGAGGGGTTTCCACGGGAGCGACCACAGCCACCGGGGCGTCTCCAGCCGGGGCATCCGACGATACCAACTGCAAAAAAAATAAAAAATCATCAACATAAACTAGTAGGAAAACGAGGGGGTGGGAAATGGAAGACGCGGGGCAGGCAGGAGGAGGTTTGGGTTAGAGTAAGGAATACTTCTAGGATGTCAATTACTGTGACACGCAAAACACGGTAGTCTTTTCAGATCGCCGTCTTCGGGGCAAAACGAAACGCTATCCCACACTTAACCTGTCTCTCCTCATTATGCGAAAAAAAGTACCCGCAAATGCGCCCAAACACACACACACAATGACACACCGTGACAATTAGGCTCCGCACCGTTCAGGATCAAGTTACTCAAAACATAAGAACACGGAGAGGGAGGAGACTGACCACTGCTTTTCTCTTTATTATCGTGCCAAAATGCAGCTCACAAATCGACAGGATTCACAATACATTGCCTGCCGGAGTTATACCCTGTACAGAGGTCCGTGCTACACCGTCATCCCCCTTCTACCCCACTAATGGCCACTACCAAACTGCGTCTTCGGGGAATGGGCCTTGGCGCGCGGCTCACATGTCAGTCCCCGTGGTGCGATCGCTTTGTTCCAACTTTTTTTTTCCTTCTTCTTTTTAAATGTCTTTTCTTCTTCTTATGCACTTAACAGATGCTCGCTCCCTCTAACCTGCCTGTCCGGGCCAAGTCACGTTGTGTTTTGTCTCCATTCAGATGAGACCCTGGAGGGCGGAGTGTGCACTGCTAGAGCCTCTGGGAGAAACTGGAAGTAGGTGAACTGTACATAGAAGCCTACAGTGCTAATGGCGAAGGCTGTGGTGTCGATTAACGCAATGCAACTCAATCTACAGTGAGAAACTTTCCTCGTCCTTTGTCTGAAAAACCATTTAGCGGCGCAAACTCCGCCTCCAGATTACTACAGTGTCGATATACAAGATGATGTAACCATGGTAAAGTAGAAACAATGCACAAGTTGCATATTTGAGGAATGAAAGTGGATAAATGTATAATATGACTGAAGCCAAAGCAACTCTAGGTTTACTATACAGTGCATCCGGAAAGTATTCACAGCGCTTCACTTTTTTCACATTTTGTTATATTTACAACCCTAAACGTAAAGATTTTATTTTGAATTTTTTACTGAAAGTTCACACACAAGTAACAGACAACTGTGAAGTGAAAGCAAAACGATACATGATTCTGTTATTTTTCAAAAAATAGAAAAGTGAAAAGTGGGGCGTGCATAAGTATTCATAATGCATTTCCGGAGTGCATTAAATTGCCTTTATAACATTCCTAATGACTGCAGAAAGTTCGCACCTTGCCCTAACCATTAAATAGAGGCCACCTGTGTGTAATCTACTCTCAGTATAATTCCAGCTGTTCTGTGAGGGCCTCAGAGCTATGGTCAGAGTGTATTGGTCACTAAACAACATCATGAAGTCCAATAACACACCAGACGGGTCCAAGATAACGTTATTGAGAAGTATAAAGCTGGGTTAGGTTATAAAAACATTTCCAAAGCTTTGAACATATCTCAAAGTACAGTTAAATACATCATCCAGGAATAGAAAGAGTGTGGCATCACTGCAAACCTACCAAGACCCGGCTGTTCTCCTAAACTTACTGACCGAACAAGGACCGCACTGACCAGAGCTGTTACCAAGAAGTCTATGATGACCCTGGATGAACTGCAGAGAGCTACAGCTCAGGTGGGGGAAACTGTACACAGGACAACTATTAGTCGTACACGGCACAAATCTGGCCTTATGGCAGAGTGGCAAGAACAAGCGATTTTTGAAAGAAAACAATAAGAAGTCCCGTTTTCTGTTTGCTAGAAGCCACCATGTGGCTTCTAGCAAACAGAAAACTGTATTTCTTATGGTTTTCTGGTTACACTTTAGAATACGACCCGGTAACTCCTAGGTAGTTACTGTAGTACATCCCTGGTACTTAGAGATAATTACCAGGTACTTACAGTGGTACGTATAGGTAAGTACCTAGGAGTTACGAGGTCGGCCCATTAGTCCGACGTCTCATTATTCTGAAAATCACCCATTGAGTAGGGGTGCCATTAGGGTTAGGGTTATATTTTTGTAATAATGAGACGTCGGACTAATGGGTTGTCGGACCAATGGCATGGCACCGGAGTTACCAGGCCATACCACTGCAAGTACCTGGTAATTACCTCTTTAAGTACCAGGGATGTACTATAGTAACTACCTAGGACTTACTGGGCCGTATTCTAAAGTGTTACCGGTTTTCTTTCAAAAATGCCACTCTGCCATAAGGCCAGATTTGTGCAGTGTACGATTAATAGTTGTCCTGTGGACAGTTTCCCCCACCTGAGCTATAGCTCTCTGCAGTTCATCCAGGGTCATCATAGACTTCTTGGTAACAGCTCTGGTCAGTGCGGTCCTTGTTCGGTCAGTAAGTTTAGGAGAACAGCCGGGTCTTGGTAGGTTTGCAGTGATGCCACACTCTTTCTATTCCTGGATGATGTATTTAACTGTACTTTGAGAGATGTTCAAAGCTTTGGAAATGTTTTTATAACATTTCTGTTTTTATAACATTTCTATTTAATGATTAGGGCAAGGTGTGAACATTCTGCAGTCATTAGGTATGTTATAAAGGCAATTTAATGCACTCCGGAAATGCGTTATGAATACTTATGCACGCCCCACTTTTCACTTTTCTATTTTTTGAGAAATAACAGAATCTTGTATCATTTTGCTTTCACTTCACAGTTGTCTGTTACTTGTGTGTGAACTTTCAGTAAAAAATTCAAAATAAAATCTTTACGTTTAGGGTTGTAAATATAACAAAATGTGAAAAAAGTGAAGCGCTGTGAATACTTTCCGGATGCACTGTATGTCCCCTAAAAGTAAAAACGCTTACCCATGACACAACTCTGCCGTTGAAACATGGCAACTTTGCAGCCTCATCTGAGATCTCTTCTTTGACCACTCTGAAAGAGAGATAAAAAGCGTAATGAGTGAGATAAAGGAAGCTTTTAAACGACAATGAGGCACTCGCTGTGTGTGGGATGAGGAAGACCGCTCCAGACCAGACCCCATCAGAACTGTGACTGGCCCACAGCACGTCCGACTCAAGTGGAACTAAAAGGTTTACATTAACACACACCATGAAATATTATGAAAACACTGCATCTGAAGTAAGGCTTCAGTCACATAGATTAAACCAATACGTTTTGACAGATTTCCTCATTTCATTTCAATCCATTGGACGTTACCGAGGTGATCGGACCTTCGCCAAAGGCACAAATTCTGTCCAGAGCCACGCAGTGCAGTTCAGTGTGTACACTCTTGACAGCCTGGTAACCAGTGTATGTGGGTCTCTCTCCAACGCTTACTTCTATGATTATGTAATACTGTCTCATCACACTTAGGTATGGTAAGGTATGGACTTTCATTTGTGAATATGAAGGTATACGTATCTTTATCTGACTGTTTACAATAAGACTATATGACAACGAACCCTGGATGGGAGACCATGAGGGAATACTAGGTTGCGTGGGCGCATTGTGGCTGACTGGTTGGTTGGTGGTCGGAGGGTCCGTTAGCGCAGATGTAGAAAGAAACAGAAACATGAGCTGTGAATTAGCACTAGAGCTAGAAGGTCTTTATGAATCGCATCAGATGCAAACCTGAATTGTAACTATGTTGATTGCAGTGTCTGTTAAATGAATGAATAAAATAAATGTGTGCAAATGGCTCGACGACATGTTAATTTTAGTCAACCACTTTTTTATGGTCCTCATGGCAGGTGCCGACAATGCTGCAACCCCGCCATTAGCTACAGGCGAGTCCAGAAACGTTTGCTACAATATGGATTCCAATAGGATCATGTCAAAAACAACTTATAAGCCAGGCTCCAAAGACTTTTGTTCATAATAGTTACCTCCCTCGACAACTGAGGAGAGCATCATATTTTTCATGGTTTTTGTTGTTCGCTCTGGGCTGTGATTGACAGGCCCTGGAGAACTGCAGGAGGAGTTTGACCTGCCTTCATGGATTCTCTCTTGAATGGTGTCATCAATGTAAATGGGGAGGAGAGAAGAATGAGAGTCTACTCTATTACAACCGTAGACATAATATTAGTAGAGTCAGTGTGCAATATAAATGTTAGTATATCGAGTTAGGTATCTAATAAAACCGTGGTTCTCAACTAGTGTAAGTTTAGTCCCCACTTTCAACATATGACTACAAACAACAAAATGAAATATTCATCTAAAGTGATATCTTGTTTTAGTTTATTCATTTATATCCTAAGTTCGATTGAGACGAGCACTGACTGTAAAGCCAACTATTAGAAATATCAAAACCATTCATTAATAGTAATTTTTGGAAAAAACCCACGACCCCCTGAAAATGGCTCCTGGTGGGTCGCACCAGTTGAGCCACTGTAATAAAAAAACATCATAAAACTAAGATTGGAGAAATTGCTGCAACATGTGGTCTCAGCGCTTATTGGGCCCAAGCGACACAGCAAGGAGTCCCCGGGTTTGATCACCGGCCTGTGCGGGCCCTCCGGTTTTCCCCATGTACCAAAAACATGCACAATAGGTGAATCCTCCAGTCAGGTGATTTTGACCATTATCCTGGCTCGACATCTGGAGACGGGTCTTCGTGCTGCTGCTCCTTACAGGTTGCCCTAGCGGCAGTTGTCCTATAATGACAAATAAAGCACCTTAACCGAATATGAAGGACTAACACAGCCATCCATTTGTCGCTTCTCGTTGTGGAGGTGCTATACTTGGACAGACCACAGCCTAAGTGTAACAGAGAGGACACTTCAAACACTTGGACTTCCTGTTCCTGCTTCATTCACCTCCTCCTCCTCGTCAGGCTGAGAGCTCTGGCTCCTCTGGGCTTCTCCTGAGCAGCTGTTGAGAGCTGCTTTTGTGGCCGAGTGTTACATATGACTGGAGTGTTGCGGTCTCGCTCTGAGAAAGACATGGCTTTTAAGAGCTACCGTTGCACGCAATGAAAAACGTTTGGTTTAACAAATTAATCCAAGTTTCACACTGTTTTCAAAGAGTAGTAACAAACTTCTGTGATTGACAAATTCAGTTCATTCAGCAACATGAACTGTAAATCCACCAACAAACCAGTCATATAAACTTATTTTTAGATTATGTGAAAGAAAATTAAAACTATGGGGGGCCACCACAGTCTCCTCCCTTTATTCTGATGGTTAAATGTTCCCAGCACTGCGATGACACCAAAACAGAAACAGAGCTAACTATCCGCCAACTCCCTCTCCACTTCCTTCGCAGCAGACACCAGCAAATGGCCCCAGTCTCCGCTGAAGCTCCCAGCGCTGGTTTGGGTCTCCCCCTCCGCCACACACAGGCCGGGCCGACAGCTGGCCGAGGACCAGGGCGAATGAAAACACACACATTACACAGACAGCGACTCTCCTGGGCCGCTTCCCCCCCCCCCCCCGCTTGTGATTGGACAGCTGACCCAGAGCTATGTTTGAAATGTTTTCATCAGAACACGGCTGGGGATATTCAAATGAGCATGTCATGCCAGGATCCTGTATTTGCCTTCAAGAAAGAGGCTCTGTTCTATTCTTGTGAGGAGTTTTTTTTATAAACTATAAAACTAGTAGCGTGTTTTAAAGTAGTGCACTCACTGTAGGGTCATCATCACCGGCCAGGTCACAGTAAAAAAAAAAGCATTGGCCTCGTGTGAAATTAAGTCTGACTGGCATTTAGAGAAGTTAATCCGTCTCAGTGGTGATGATTATTTGTGTTGTTGCGGTGTAAATGTGCCGAGATCCACCTCCACGGAGAAACCCCAGGTGCCTCTAATGCTATGCAGACCTCCGCTCGTGTAAATGGGAGTGTCATTCCAGCAAACAAAAACTGCTGCAGACTCAACAGCAGCATTATCTCCCCGCTTTGGTTTGTTAAGTGCTTATTATTGGTGAAGTCCCCAGGCCGGACACATAATGGAGGTGGTCAATTGTCAAGCAAAACGGTTCAGATAAGTTGAGCCAAGGTTGCGCCCACTTGCGAAACAGTTTAGCCAAACCCTTTTAATCTATTTAGGCTAAGCTGTACTTCATTTACGGTGTAGTTCCAGGAATTTTGAGTGACAACCTCTACCCAAAGCAAATGGGGAGGGGGGGAAAAAACACCAGAGTTCCTGAGTTGGAGTTGATAGTGTATCCATCTTGGCACAGGCTTCGGCAGTGCCATCCAAAGAGGCAAATCACCCAGCTTCAGCACTCATCCAGGACTACAATGCGTTTAGCAGAAGCCCAGCGGGTCTCACTGGGGGAATAAACCACAAACATGCCTCTTCTGCAGGAGAATGCACGGGACTTGAGAAGGGGGGAAAAAGTAGATTAATTGATAGGGAAGAGGAGGGCACTGGGGGGGGAGAAAGGGGGAGAGGAAGCCTGGCTGAAAGGATGGCTGGCAGGCCAAAGTGTTAAAAGAGGAGAGACAAAACCCTGGCTTCACTCCCAAGAGAGAGAAAGGCCAGGGTTTCACAAGACGATGGAGTGAAGGAGCGAGGGAGGGAGAGGATTAGGCCGAAGAAAAGCAGCAGCGGGGACAGGGAATGCCTCCCATTGTGATGATGTCCCTTCAGCAACGTGCCAGGCAACATACTGCAATATTTATAGAAACATCTGCTTAATGCTCATCACTGGTGCTGCGGATAATGTGCAGAAAAGGGATGGGCTGCGGGAGAGTTCTGTTCTCATGTCTTTTTTTGCCCATAAGCCTTTCCTATGGGTCAAAATGCGCACAGGTCAGTCACAAGACAGAGTTGCATGACAACAAGCATGCATTCATTTAACTTGTGCGTTTAGTACTTTCAGTGAGGAGTTACTCAGACTTTAACAAACAGTGCTGCCTTGCATTAGTTGCAACGTTGTTATACCAGATTGGAGCCATTGTTTCACACACTGTCTTGGTTCTCGTAGGGGGGAAAAAAGGAAAGAAATGGCATTACAACCTACCCAAAGTCCTGGTCCATAGACTTGAAGAAGAATTTGTAGTTTGGCTTGTTCAGGACTTGTTTAAAATCCAGCAAAGTGATGTTTTCGGCAGAAATCGGGATCTTCACCAAGTACGGCGTCTCCTCCTCGTCGATATGATAAATAATTTTGGTTTCCGCCATTTCCACGGCCGCTTGTTGGGATAAGGAGCGAGGTAGCGTTAACT
Source organism: Neogobius melanostomus (assembly GCA_007210695.1). Taxonomy (NCBI): domain Eukaryota; kingdom Metazoa; phylum Chordata; class Actinopteri; order Gobiiformes; family Gobiidae; genus Neogobius; species Neogobius melanostomus. Next base: position 6,387,100 of record VHKM01000042.1, read on the forward strand.
TTGTTGGGAAGTGCTAGCGGCTAGGTGGCTAACGAGACGGCAGAGGTGAAGCGATGATGGCCACTGAGATTTTCAGTCCGAGCCAGAGCACGTAAAAAGCCTCAAGAAACCCCCGTTAAAACCCACAAACCGGTTTCAAAAACTAAAAAAAAAAAACGTTGACCCTTACCGCGGGGCGAAAACCGACGGACACGCTACATTCACACGACCGAACTACCGACAACTTTTCCCCCAACAAAAACATAGAGGAGGGGGTCCGAAAACTTTTCACCACTTTCTGAGCCAACGCGGCGTGTGACGCCATACGCAACCACCCTCCTTACGTGCCCACTCGCGCTCACCGCTGTTTTTACATTTACTCTTTATTACGTTTTTTTTAAGCTTGACTCATCACATCAAGTTATTACAGGACTATTGCTAAAATAAATAAACAAACAAAAGAAGAACACTGCAACCACAATCGAAGATAGTAATTATTTTAGCTTTGAAATTACTGTGCCTTTGCAATCCAACACCTGTTAAGTGCTAATACTGAAATCAACTTAGGTTTCCAACTAAATTAATTAATTTTGATCTAGGCCTGCTATAGTAGGTTAAGAAAGTGTAAACATACTAAAGAAAAAGTCACATTCTCATCAATTTAGAGGTTCACAAAACATTTCATTGTTGCACTATCCATAATTACGATTCATAATTAGCCTAGGGAATTTTTTTATTGAATTAAAGTTCCAATGTATTCCAATTTATTATCTTGACTTAGAGGCAAACAATACAATACAATACAATACAATAACAAAAACATATACAAACATTATTATATAATAACATTAAAAAAAACTGAAGTACCAACCTCGGATAAATTGTGACGCCCTAATTTAATTGTAATGAGTATCAACATGAAGAATTACAGAGACATGTTTCAAGGAATTATATATGTATACAAACATATAATTTCTGCTTGCAAGAAATACAGAAATGTGCATTAATGTGCATTAACCCTGTTCAAACAAACTTATCCAAATTAAAGAAAAATAAATCTAATTTATCCACTAGAGGGAGCTGCTTTCTCTATTTCCAACTGCTGCAATAAGTCTATAGTTTTCTGTTGAACACATGTGGCACAAAAACCACTGCAATCACACAGATTACCACAAACATGACCCAGAAGGCCGCTGCTAGTACCTGCACCCAAAACATAGTCCTCCTGCTTTGCTGCATGACCTCCTCCTCCCCCATCAGGCCAGGGGCTGCCCCATTCGGTCTGTCCGGGTGCATCTGTTGCACCCTGAGGCTCACCGTGGGCAGGATGATGTAGCGGGCGTCGCGATTGTCACTCTCAAAGGACAACACCACTCTTTGGGTTACTGTGGATACACCGGAGGCCACTGTAACAGGCAGCCTGAAAGCCATAGGGTTCAAGCGGGCCAGAATCAGGGAGTTATAGGGGAGGGATTGGGCGTCCCCTGTTTCGAGGGGGTGAGGTGACGGCACAGTGGACAGGGCATGGCGGGTGCACTGTTGGGGTCCCCGGGCACAAAGGGGCACAGCTGGATCCTCCGGAGACACTCTGTGCAGAAGACATGCAGGCACTCCAGCATGCGCGGACACTTGTTGTATGGGTTGTACTCTTGGTAGCAGATGGGGCACTCCACGTCCATGTGCTCCACCGGGGAAGAGGGCGCAGGGTCCCCAGGGTGCTGAGCTACAGCCGCTTTCCCTATTAGTGCAGGAGGAGGAGCCATGATGTTTGGTTTGATGAATCTACAATGAGAATAAATAAAAATGGACACAAGCTTAAATCCTGTGAGAACATCCCAAAAGTTATGTGGCCTTTTTCTAAATGCAGGGATTAGCCCTGACCTGAGGGATGCTGCTTTGTTTTTTCTGGGTTTTATGAACAAATTCCACAGCACATGAGTCATAGCATTTGCTTTACCACTCAGACATCTACACTCCTGCCCCCTGAGTCTGTGTCTGCTGTGTGCTGACCTAAACGGTACACACTGAGCAGGAAGTAGAGCAGCAATGAGGCAGTAAAGTTGTAAATCAAAGCAATAAGTGACTACAATAACAAAGTAATACATGTACGTATACTAAGTTAAACATGTAGATTATTTATAACATGGCCTACTTTGAACAAAAAATAATATATCACCCTTTCCCACCTATGGTAGTTGTTTGAACTATTGGCTGAATAATAGTTATGAGTAGATTGAATAAAAATGCTTTCTCAGTTAACATTAAACAAGTAGGTAAAATCTAATATTGTTAATCAAATGTTATTCAAGTAAAGGATTATTAAACTCCTAAAACCCACTTTGATATTGTACGCATAGGAAAGGCCACTGTAAAGGGAGTATTGTGTAGTAATTCTATCCGTGTTGGCAAGTTGGTCAGTACACAAACTGAAGTACTTGAGAAGGACCTGAGGAAATGTAATATTTTGTAAAAGTGAAAGGTAAAAAGCCTAATGGATGTTAAGCTATAGCTACAGTACTATCGCCACAACCTATGTTTGCATTACCTAACAAGTAGGCTTTAGAATTTGTGACAATAAAGTTTGGTGTAGCTTAAATATGTACTTTTTTTTAAACAACTAAAATAAGAGCAAGGTTAAACAAATGCTACCGGTGGGACATAAACCTATATTTTCTAAAGACCTTACTTTTTGTGCTGTTCATAGCAGCCTTGCTTCCTACACAAGGGGATTGTTGCTCAGCAGACTGCGAACACACACTCCCAATGTACAGTAAACGCATCAATCATTAATCAAATAAACAGCCTCTTGAGTTGCACCGCCGGAAATGCATACCCGAGATGTGTTTTAATAAAAATAGCTCGGCTGTATCTATGTGGGCCGGCAGCTGAATGAGGAAAACCTGGCAGCCCTCCAACACACCACAGAGAAGATCCACTTACTTTAGTCCAACTTTGATCCGGGCACACCTACGACGCCGGTGCTTTCCATCAACCCTTTATGTCGGTAAAGAGTTGGCCCAAGTTTCGCCTCCCTACTCCACAAAGCTGATATGGTCTTGTTTTGTTTTCTGCCTCGTCTTTCCTGATTTCCCTTGCCATCCGTTACCCTTCGAGACATGTCAGTGGTTCACCATGCTGTAATTAAGCCCCTGGTGATATGGAGGTAACCATGGACGCACGCACAATACAAAAAATGACATATTAAATGCACCAAGGCTCCTGTCACTCCTGCCTGTGCGTCTGTATTATAAGATATCCACTTAGTCAGTATGGGAGAGTGTGAATTTTAAATGGAATGTACTATTTATCTCTACATAATATTAGAAATTGACCAACATTTCAGGGGCCTTTTATAGAGATCAACAGTCACGCTTTGAACCTGGTTGTCTGGAGTCATTTAGACACAAATGATTCTTTACTACTGGTTTAGTCCTCATTTTCACAATAAATGCACTCATCAGAATTGGTAAGTTAATAATACTTATTAAGTTAATAATACATATTTGAGTAATCTACGGATCTTCACCAAAGGCTATTTTTAGCAGCGGTTAGTGCTCATGCTTCACAGCTCAAAGGTTCCTGGTTCGATTCCCACCTGGACGGAGTGTGGAGTTTGCATGTTCTCACCGTGTCTGCGTAGGTTTCCTCTACCACTAAAAACATGTACAATAGGCCAGGATGTTTGAGATTCGCCACACAATCCGGTGTGGCGTGTTTACATGCATGAGACCCATGTATGTTCATTAACATGCACTGTCTCGACCAAATAATCCAATAAATAAAAGGTATAACTAAATTATTAATTTCCAGGATGAATAGTCATAATCTAAAGATTAATTAGGTATCTCTTAACCATTGACAAATTCCATGTGTTTTTTGGCTGTAAGTGAAACCATCTAAAATGGCTGACTGGGCAGCGTTGGGCCACACAGAAGACATTGATGTCCCAAGTCTTTCATCCTTGACACCTGGTAAACGTGTTTTGGGGAAGTCCCCAACTCTGAGGAGTGACTGAAGAAGTGATAGAGGGTTATTGTGGATCTTCTGTTTTGTTTTCTGACCCAGACAAGGAAGACTATATGAACCTATTAATCCAGAGACTGTTGTTCTCATGTTGTTCCTCTTTAGGAGGTACTGACAGATCTGCTCCATCTGTTATGTTTCCTGTAGATCTTAGTGGTTATCAGTTCAGTAATTCAAGTTCTGTAATGACGAACGCTATGGTTTACTGGTTTTTGTTTTAAAATATATAGTTTCCGATGTGAGGGCCCTGTTTCATTATTGTAATTTTTTACAAAAAAAACAATACAAATTCCATAAGATATCATCCTGTCATAGGTCAATGTTACTGTTTTAACCCTTCAGAATAGTGACCCAGCGCTTCCCTTGACCCAAATCTTTGTAATAATTTAAATTAAATGTATTCAGTTTCTGATGAATATTAAATAATGATTTTAGAGGTCTCTATGGTTCTGGAGTGTGAAACGGCTTGGCAGAGCTGCAAAGCCATTTCATGTCTATGAAGCAATTCTTCTTTTTATCTTATCTTCACTTTACGTAGGCTATGTGAGGTTGTAGGAGTGCTGTTAATTGCTTAACATAGAAAATAATATTAATTTTGCAACATTTCAAGGACGTTAGGTCCAAAGCCAAGGACAAATATAACTAAAACTAATAATATGTATAAAAAAATTTCCAATCAAAAACAGTAAATTTGTTCTGGCAGATTGTTTTCCATTGATTTACCATATGAGAGGGCTTTTTCTTGATAACTAGGCCCGAGCCTGGACAAAGTCCTGGCAAGGGACTTTTGTTTTCCCCCATTTTCCTGTTATTATTATTTTCCCCCTCTAAGGGGGAACATTTTTGTAGTGCCTTCTTACACACAAAAACTCACAGAAATTGACAGTGATCAGAGCCAGCAAAATCTGCGTGCCAGTGGGAAACATGCACACGCCCCAAACATAATGTTACCATGGGTGTCACGGTAGTACAGTGGTTAGTGATTGTGCTTCGCAGCTAGAAAGTCCGGGTTCAATTCCCACCAGGGATGGGACATTTCCACACAGAAATTAAAGAGCTTTTTCATGATATTCTAATTTTCTGAGTTTCACCTGTAGGCCCTCGCCCCGGCGCGCAATTTCAAGGCAAGGCTTAAAAAGCTGCCCAATTGCGTGGTTTAACCGCGCACCTGGCAACCCTGTGGATTACGTGTCCGCAGTTTTTATGATACTTTATGTTTTAGTACTTTTACTTGAATAACTACCTTAATGCGGTTGCATGGCATGGATGCTCTCAGCCTGTGGCACTGCTGAGGTGTTATGGAAGACCAGGATGCTTCAACCAGAGGAATATGACATTTGAAGATCATGTCCAGGATCCGTCTGTGTGTGGTGGCTCTTGATGCACTGACTCCAGCCTCAGTCCACTCCTTGTGAAGGTCCCCCACACTTTTGAATGGCCTTTTCCTGGCAATCCGCTCCAGACTGCGCTCATCCTGAGATGTTGCTGAGATGTTTTATTTGGGGTTTATACAAGCTGTGAGCCATAATTATCCAAATTATAACAAATAAAGGCTTGATATATATCTCACTTTGCATGATTATTTTGGCCCATAGCTTGTAAAAAACACAAATTCAAAATCTCAGAAAATTAGAATATTGTGAAAAGGGACTATATTGTTGGCTCAAAGTGTCTCCCTTCATCAGCCAATTCATCCAAAACACCTGGAAAGGGTCCCTGAGACTTGAAATGGTCTCTCAGTGGTTCAGTAGAATTCACCATCATGGGGAAGACTGCTGACCTGACAGTTGTGCAGAAAACCATGCCATGCAACCGCATTAAGGCAGTAATTCAAGTAAAAGGCCCAAACCAAGTACTAAGTACATATGCATGATTATAGTTTTCAGAGGACCCACATTTCTTTGTTTAAAATATTTTTTTCATTGATTTCATGTAATATATAAATATTCAGAAATATTTTCATTTTGGGGTTTTTACAAGCTGTAAGCCAACATTTCAAAATTAAAACAAATAAAGGCTTGACATATGTCACTTTGCATGCCATGAGTCTATATCATATATTAGTTTCACATATACAAACTGAATTACAGAAATAAATGAACTTTTTCACAATACTCTAATTTTCTGAGTTTCACCTGTATATGACCGCTTGCGGCTTTAATTCTATTTTGTTCTGTAGTCTTCCTAAATTACTGTAAACAAAGAGAAGGTGACTTGAGTAATGGCTTTTAAATAATAGACTTGGAAACCATTATAACCTGTCTGGACTTGCCTGATCATCCAACGCTAATATTTTCCATTGGATTATCTGAAAGCACACCTTTGGCTAAGCAAGATGACAATATTAAGTGGCAGACAAAGATCTTACCTTACATTATCTGTGTTGACTTACTTTTTGGAAGGAACACAAAGGTGCCGGGTAATAACAGATTTTGCTGGCCATTTGAGACTCAAGCAGGTGTAACTCCACAAACTGCATTAAATCTTAAAATCTGCTGCTCAGTTTGTCCTGAATCTTTAACAGAAACAAATAGAACTTAATTTTTATAACATGTGTTTTCTTTGCTCATCATAATAGGCAATGCTGTTTCTTTAAAAGATCACACTATGGCAAGATTGTTTTGATCAAGGCGTGACCAAGTTGTTCCATTGGAAGTGAAACGTGCTTTCAAGTGAAACCTAACGTAATGAAATGCAATAACAAACTGTCTTAAACTGTTCTCTGGCAACAGTTTAATCTTGAGTGGCTCTTTATGGCCCTAGGTGAATTGAATATGCCACTAGAGTTGTTTTAGTCATGCTTTGATTATAATAAAGGCTTTGTTGTACCCTGAAGAACTTAATGTGAAAAGTTTGAGAACCACTGATTTAGATTCTAAGACCTAAAATGTGTGTAATAGCACACTTCTGGTTAGGTGTCTCTCTAACTCAGCGGGGAATTTTACTGTAAACCGAACAATACCTCCCTTACAGTAATAGTTTATTATTACAACCTCAGGGGTTTTTTCCTCTTAAAGCCTAAAATTAGATTATGACATGACCCAAAATCTCTACTGTAACTTACTGTAACAACAACCCTGAAGGAATAATCGGGAAAAGCCATAAAGAGTTATAAAAACAAAAAGAAGAAAGAAAATAGGACAACGGTGGGTAGTAGCACAAACAACAGCACCGCTACACACGTCCAGCACATTGGAGCTTAGTGATTGTTGGCGCAGAGCTGAGCGGATATTCCCATGAAAGGACTGAGGGCTGAGGCAACTGATAGTAGTGGGAGGAGGAAGTGCACGTCACACACACCAGCCCAAAGAGGCTGTAGATTGTGTTGGGACAGGTTTATGAAGGACACAAGTTCCAGTTTTGATTACTATGGAAATATTTTTTTTATGTAGTATCGTATTCGAATTACCACAATTTCTTTTCACTTACAGTAATTGCCATGTGGGCATATTTAGTTTGGCTGCGGTGATCTCCAAGGCAGAAACACAGGCCTAACATCTATTTATTTCTGAGTTTGGCAAATGTATGTAACGTATTTCAACTAATTGTGTTATTACAATTGAAATATCATTATTTGTAGACAGTACTGATGAAGGTTTGTGAGAGATAGTATAGTATAGTTTCACTTTATTTTTAGATACAAGCCTTTATGAGTTAATTTGGGGGGGGAGGGGGACTCATTGCCTGAGACGCTCTGACCTCCAGTGTTTATTGACTCCTGCTGGGATATCCCACAGCTTTAGACAAGCGTGTATTACGTGTATGCCTACACATGAGCAAATGACTCACCCATTCTTTTTTTTGGCAAATTGTCAGTTCCTCCCACGTATCCGTCTATGATCCGTCCCCGCTCCCTCGTGGACTATAAAGGTGTAAGAAGTCCCGGCTGACTCAAACTTCTGGATAAGACACAGACGGACCACAGGAAAATGTGTACGGAACTTGAGTGCGCAATTTGTTACCTGACCTACAACGCAGGCCGGCGGTGTCCCCGGGAGCTCCAGTGTAAACACACGTTTTGTGAGAGCTGTCTGCTGGCGCTGTCCCGGGCTCTGGCGCTCACCGACGCGCACCACGGTCCGGACAGGGCAATAGTCTGCCCGCTGTGCCGACACATCACCTCCATCTCCGCCGAGGGGAAGATCCGAGTGGAGCTGAGAGTGGACGAGAGCGCCATGGAACAGCTGCTGGTGACCGGGGTCCTGCTGGAGCCGGAGGAGGCGGAACCAGAGCAACCGGAGGAACCAGACGGCAGTCAAGATACAGACGAGGACGGGACACCGTCTGAGAGCGCGGCCGAGGACAGCGACCTGTCCGAGGGCAACAGCAGAGGCAGACTTCGGCGGTCTATGAGGAAAGTGTGGCAGAAGATAAGCGGAAAGAACGCGCGGCAGACCCAGGAAAATAATCTGACAAGTAGGTTTTTTTGTTTTTTAAGTTTATTCACAGGTCTAGAATAGTCGACTAGATTATTTGTGTTTTAGATTAAATATTCCCCCAGTTTAATCCAAAACCCAAATAATACGTCGTTTTGTTTTCAGGTGCATCAGTCTAACTAAATAAAAGATACATTCATTAATAAATTAACTTCTTATGTTATTCTTCTTTCGACAGACATGTCCAGTGATGACATGAGGAGCCTCGCCTTGATGGCCTGCTACATGTTCTGATATGCTCCACCACTTGACCCCCTGAACAATGTGACAGTGTGTATTCATGTATAGGTGTGCTGGACACCCAATGACCCACCATGCTAGCCCGAAGTCATACTACTGAATGAGAGGGCCTATTATTGTTATGTTAATATTATTTGTAAATGTTATTTTTAATGTATTTTTTATAGTTTTAATTTAAACTCTATGTATTTAAGAGAAACCAATAAATGCAGAAACAACAAAATGACTGCTTGCTCTCGGTGTCCCAGTGTATTCCAAAGTGAGTAGGTGCCCTACTTGGGAAAGGGATCCAAGTTCTAAAAAAGCAGCACACCATGGCACTCTAAAACAAATATGCACAGCAGAGAAAGCACTTACTGTAAAAGCCAACATGTTGTTTTTTTAAACAAATAAATGCTTTGGTAAAAATATAACTGGTTGTGTTCATTTTTTTAACTGCATATAAGTTATTGAATTAAAGAAAATATCGATTGGTTGGTGCAGGAAGTGTTGCTTGCAGACAGGTGAACAGCATATCCCCAATCACTAATCAGCAGCAGTGTGGAGGGGCTCGTGTGACTTGGCTGTGACAACTCACCTGGGAGACATGTCTCTCTTTTCAAGGTATTACTACAAATATCTGTATATATTAAGATAAACTCATCTTACACCCGTGCCAATGTTGCCTTTGTTTGCAGAGTGTTCTTTGCCTGGGCAGCTGCTCTAGTGCCATTTATCATGGATCTACATGCAGCACAGGGTAAGCTTTAAAGCCTTACAATAATCAAGATGCAGTGGGCATGGGTCCTTAAGATACTCTTTTCAAAGTTTGAAGATAAAGACTTTTTAAAGAACGTTTGCACAATTGAGTATGTGCACGTACATGAAAATGTGTATTAGATTCATGACATTTTGGACCAGTTACAAATTCAACCCATATCAGTACATAACATTTTCTAGTTTCATGTATACCATTTTCGTTTTAACTTGAATAACAATTAGAAAAGTATTGTTTTCTCTTTTTTAAATGTATACATGATTTGAGAGACTGTCTGGGATTTGATAGAACTTTTGATGTGCCTATTGTAGAAATGAGACAGCAGAAACGTGAGACCAGAAATGCAGTACAAGAATTTACAGGTGCTCACTTCCAATTCAGCAGTTGAAGGGCCCACAACTCCCACGTGGTTGCAAGAACAATAAAATACATAATACAAACAGAACTGAAACAAATGTTAAATTACTGTCTGTTGTTTCTAGTGGTGGCACACACTGTAATAAGTGTTTCTTTGAATTAAAGCAACAAAAATGGAGGTGGTTCCGATGGCTTCAGTTCAAAGAAACACTTATTACAGTGTGTGCCACCACTTGAAACAACAGATACTAATTTAACAGTTGTTCATACTCGGAGGTATGACTGACCCAAACGGCACCCCCTGCCAATTAGTTTGCCAACCCTAGTTGTACTTTTAAAACTGAACAATAGAAATGATTTTGGTGTACCTGTTGTTCATGTTTTAACACTGTCTCTTTTGCTTGCATTATTTGTTTTTAGCGTATCCCACTGTTGCCCCGTTAGACAATGGAGAGCAACCATTCTGGAGGTCACACAAGCGCCTCGGTCTGCTGTCTTCTGGAGCAGGACGTCTAACCGAGTCTGCAGCTGCCCAGAGCTGGAGGGATCAGGGCCGAGATGATCCACCAGTCCCTCATCTCCAGCCAGATCTGCTCAGAAACGGGCACTCGGGTTACAGTCAAAACACCCAGAACAACAAACCGCCTATGAGTCAAGTTGGCAGAGGTCAACACTTGGGTGGAGCGATGCAAGAAGGCGGCACGTCCACCCACTCAGACCCACAGCTATCAGGAATGAATCACAACCCTTCCTTTCGTTCGCAAAGCCAAAATAGTGGACCGTCTGGCTCTGTTGCCTCTCACAATGGAAATCCCCAGCCCGGGCACCTACCAATCATGAGAAAATCCTCACACCCGGAGAGCCCCTTCCTTCAAAGAAGTGCCTCACACTTTCATAAAGTGTATGAAAATGACCAGATTCCCAGAAGCGGCTCGTCAGCACAGCCTGAAAGCAGAAGCGAGGACAAAATGGACTGGAAATCCCCTGAGAATCCCATGTCATTGAGGAGCCATGGGTATTGGAGCTCGCAAGCCTATTCAAAGGTGCATCCCTCTTTTTTAAATCAGGGCTCCTCAATAGTGGCATCAGTGAGCAGTAGCAAAGACTCAAGTGTTAACAAGCCGGAAAAACTGACAACCATCACACAGGGCGAGTTCCCACCAAACGGCAATGAGAAAAGCAGCTACAAAAGAGTCCAGTCACCTCTTCTCCGGCATTCCCACACTTCAGATGCATCCAGAGGAGTGAACGTGCCCAACTCTCACCACAAAGGCAGCGATCAACAAACGAGAGCAAACTTGAAAAGTCCTAATAAAGGCGATCATTCGTCATCTCTAAACCCTTATGACAACACTGACAGTGCTGTTAGAAATGCTCAAGATGCGGAAAGTGGCCAAGTTATTCCAAGTAATGAGAATGATGGCCGAGTAAAGGAACGCTTCCATCTCAATAAAGGGCTTTTAAGTTGGTCGACTTTGAAGAAAAACAGTCAGTCATCAATGAATGCAAAAGAGGCCGATTTTGAATCGAGCATTTATAGACTTGTACGTCCAGCTAGGCTACAAAAGTACAGTTTTGAGCAGAGGATCACAACCAGCCCTCCAAGTCGAGAGATTTCCAGACAGCCTTCCTCTGCGCTTATAGATTCCACGACTCAAAATTCATCACTCGTACAAGAATATGGACCTCAGAGTGTAGAAGATATTAACGTTGAAAGACCCGGTCCTTTCAGCGGTGCAGGACAAAATGAATCTAAACCATTTGCTGAGTCTGCAAACGTCTCAAAATCCGTCTCCCTGACTGGAGTCAAGCCCGAAGGAAACACACAGGAGAAAGACAGTGTAGCCAAGGATTTGCAGAATGAAGTGGTCACTTATGATGATGTTATCGGAAGTGCCTCTTTTAGTAGTGTCACACCTGACAGAACAGTCCAAGATGAGAGCCATTTTGAAAAGACCGTTCATTCAAGTCACACAAATGGCACCGAGGAGAATTCTGTTGGTGGGAAAACATTCAATTTTAGAAAAGGAGAAGCAGAGACTGAATTGGGGATATCTGATGGGAGCGTGGCTGAAAAGGAAAGTGAAGCCAAGAGTGTCCCTCATGGGCGGCTGTCTGATGCTGAAGAAAATATTGAGAGCGACAGTTGGCTGGAGTTGGATTATCTCCGCACATCGACAGGAAACGTCTCCTTCCAGTCCCTAAATCAATTAATTTAATAAAAGCTATTGCCAAAACCTATTTGTGTTGTGAGATTTCCTCAGTGTGTGTTTTTATGCATGAACCAAATACAAAAATGCTCGATCCACTCCAGTAACTGATCCATACAGTGGTGGTGTGGGGTATTGCCTGTAGGCTACTCAAGTATGTTTCAGAGTAAAAGTAACATGAATCATGATTGGCTAGACTTGCAGTGGTTTCATTTCTCGTCGAGAGCGTAGATGAGGAAGGTTGTTAATAATCTACCAAGTTATTAGCCATCCTAAAAGGAAAATGTAGTGGAAAAATACTTGGGGGTTTTTTCTGGAATTTTACTTCCGTATAAGTTGGTGGTATTGTAAAATTGTTTGTCTTACCCCTGTGTCTAAATCCCACTGGGCACATAATCCTAGTACTGTATTTAACCATACATGTCCTCCATAAACCATATCTGCCCCACAGAATTCTTCTCCACTGTTCTGACCTTGTGTCATGTGTATATAGTGACCACTATGCCCCTAGGAGCAAAAGGAAGTTAAAAAAAAAATCTTGATATATGGGATGAGAAAACCCAACAAGGTCAAGGAGGGTCCTCCACATTTGAACGATCTACATAATGTTATGTTCAGTACAAAGTAGAAAAGCGGATGGAAGGTCACACTTGAGGCTTTTTATAAACTGATTGTATTCCCATTTCTTGTGTCCTAATTCCCAGACAGAGGCTGCCAAGTTCGTATCCTGGCTCACACACATTTTTCATCCTGGACTTCTGTGTGCTAGTCATCAGTGGGAAAGTTAACAGGGGACTCGCCAGTGGCAAAATAAAAAGGCTATAATGCGTTGATGAAATTCTCATTTGCATTTAGGACAGTGCCATAAAAGGATACTATAGTCTTACCAGGATACTCGCAGGCGTGTGGTTGGTAGTCCGCTAGATGGCGCCTCTTGAGCATTTTTGAACTTCCTACACGTGCATGACCTTACGTACAACATGTCACATGGTGCTTGCAGGATTCTGATAACTTTCCTACAAAAAAAAAGAGACAAAATGTTCCCCTTGAATTCCCAAACGAGTAGTAGCCTATCACGTGCTCTATGTGCCCCTCTCCCGGGTGTCGCGTTTCAGGGTCACTGGGTGCGAACTGGACCCGGATCACCGGCTTAATTCACACGCCCTCACCCTTCACCTTTCCGCAGACATCCACCTTTTTAAGACCAGGCTATATCTGCGCTTGTACTTTGGTGGAAATTCTCGGGACCTGCCTTTCAGCTGAACACATTGTAGGCTGGATTAGCGTCACACATGGTCCAGGGAGGCTACTATAGAGGTGCTGCCGCTACCCGTGGGGAATAAACGGCTTGAAAAGACCCTTGTTATTGCAGGTAAAGTGATGCCTGGCGAGTGAATGGCGTGTCGTGTTTGGGCAAGTTTACTCAAAGTGCCCCGTTTATTCCCCGTGGCGCGTCTTTGTGTTGATGAGGATAAAGCGCATCACACTCCCTGCTTCTTTTTGTTTGTCAAATGTGTAATATCTCCAAAATGTGTGTGGTGTTGCACCCCCTCCTTTTGGTCCTACAGCGAAGAAAGGGGAATTCTGTACCACGTGTCTGTGGTTTTCAGGGAGCTCTCAAGGAAAATAGAGGGCCCCCAACACCGCGGCCGACCACTCCCCCTGAAACACCCACCGACTCCCTCCCCTTTCTTCTTCTTCCCCTGCTTGTTCTCAGACTCCCGCGCCATGTGGCATGCCTTTAACAACCTCCACACACTGTTTCACACAACTGAGGATTAATTTTGACAAATCCACAAATTAAGTATTTGTTGGAAAAGGTGAGATGGTGTGGAGACTGGGTGGGCACTGGGCATACATTAAAAAAAAAAATTAGATTACATTAGATGAACCACATGATCTTTGCTGTCAACATTGCCCTGAACCAACATGGAATGAGAAACCAGTTCAGACCTTAATCCAGGAATCAAATTAGATCAGCGCTACCTACAGTATAACACCTGTGGTAGTACTTTCGTGGTTTATTGGGGAAAAACAGTGAAATGTCTCAGATTGTTTGGACAGGGGGCGGCCAATGCCTAGAACACTCCATGACTTTGTTCAGTCTCAGCAAAGCGTGAATTATTGGAGGAAGCCGTATAGGAAGAATGGAATAGGCCCGACATTCCCATTTCCCACATCTGCTAAGGGAGCAGGGAAAACCTATTTCCATCCTACAATCAGCAATCTTCCTGTGGTCTATTGTACACCACGGAGGAAGTTATAAAGACAAGGAAGACTTCCTGTATTGTTGGCAACATGCTCTTGTACAGTGTGCTCTCTAAGGCCAGGGATCAGAGATGTAAACATCATAAAACCAGCACTTTCACTGCTATTGGGCGGCCAAGACACACATCGCTCTGAGCAAATGCAGGGCATGTTGACCTTGGGATAAGCTGGAGTTTTAATAAAGTCAACTTGGCTTTTATGGTCATCAGCAATGGTGCTTATCTGACCAACTCAAATGACCTCACAGATCATCGTTTCCCAAATGTACCTCTGGAGGGAAAGCCCCAAACAAGTGTAGGGTAAATATTGTGCAGATGTTGAGCCTTAAGATTGCATAAGTGTTGTTGATTATACTCTCATACTGTGGAGTGAGTATATGCTCACTCTGGGGAAGAGTTTAGTCCGGCACACTGACAAGCAGCTCTAGTGTTATTGGAAGATTAATCAAATGCAACAACCTGCATAGAAGCAAAACATAAGTGCTTCTGAGGCCTCGACTGTTGTGCTAGGTCTGTTTCTCAGTAAACATGGCCTGTTCTTGAATTAAAAGGGGTGGTTATAAAAGCTTAAGCCTGGTTAACAGCTTAACCATCTTTGTGTGTTTTAGGAGACATAATACTCCCTCCTGCTCCAGAACTTCAAAGAGTTGAAAACAGCAAGAAAACAAACTGTGCAGGTGCTGCTTTTCATGTAACACTGTAAGTATCTATCTCAATTCTGAAGGACACGCCTCGAAATGTATTCTCTGGAGCTGTCAAAGGGTCAGTGCAAGCCACACTCACACACATGTAGGGACAGCAGATGAGAAAGATCACCTATGCTCTACGTCAAATTAAAACAGAAAATATGAAACAATATGTTTACAAATCACACAAGACAAAATCTCCCCTCCTGGAACCGCCACCATAACGTGGTGAAGGGGTTTGAGCGCCCGAATGATCCTGGGAGCTCTGTTGTCGGGGGCTCTGCGCCCCTAGTAGGGTCTCCCATGGCAAACAGGTCCTAGGTGACGGGTCAGACAAAGAGCGGTTCAGAAGCCCCTTATGAGAGACCAACAGGCCCAGTTAGAACCATGAGGCCGTCCTTCTGTGGACCCACCACCTGCAGGAGCCATAGGGGCTGGTGCAAAGTGATTTGGGTAGTTCCAACAGCTGCCCCCACGACCCGGCAACGGACAAGTGGAAGAAAATGGATGGATGGACAAGACAAAATCTGGACCGAAACAAGGCAAGATTCGGATGAACTGGACTTATATTGTACCTTTTTAGGCTCCAAGAAAAGAAATGTATAGTTGGAATACCTTAGTAATATTGGGATATATTATGGTTGATGCCATGGGACTATTGCATCAGCTGATATTACAATAACAATAATCTGGCGATATATTGTACAGCATGTATGGTACATTCTTACTACCCCATGAACCCACTGTCCTCTCCGCGGCCCCACTCGCTTCGCCTCGGGCGGTCACCACGACAACCGGAAAGCAGCTGTGGGATCTCGCCGGTTTCCTTCAGTGCAGTGACGACTCCAGCCTCGTTGCGAACAAGTACTGTATCTAGGGCACTTTTACCCACTGTAATGTATACGTAGTGGACTTCCCAGCACCCCGGGGTGCACCACCATGAGAAATGTGCATCACTGAAAACAGGGTAGTGACAAATTACATTCACCCTGGTAGAATTTCATATGCTGTGTCAGCTATTGTTGATAGTGAGTAGCATTTGGACAATTCAATACTAATCTGCCAATGAGTAAGTTACATGGGAGAGTGTAAGTTCAGTAATATTGGGGAGAGAAAGGAAAAGGTCTAATAATGTAGACCAGCAGATAAAATAATGTAATATGTGTGTAATGTCTAAGCCAGAAAAAAAAAAAAATATTTTAAATGTATTATTAAAGCATAAATTGACCTATAATCTACATTTTTTCAAGATTTGCCAACTGATTTAAAGGTAATCTCGATGTAAATGGATGTCACGTCTTTAACACCAACAACTACCGTCATAAAATACGTCAGTAATGACCATGGTTGAACAAGAATTATGTGCAAAAACCAACAGAATCAACCAGACGAGTGGCATTCTGCCTCTCTACCCACTCCTGACCATGACAAAGCATTCCAGCTAAAATTAGCAGCAGTCAATCACAGCACAATTTGAAGTACAGGCCTTGAAGCACTGTTACTAAGTAAAAGATGTTAGACAAGGGTAGGGAATAGGAGCCATGTAAACACTATAGCAGGGTCAGACAGGCTTCGGTTTCCAGTTTAAAGCCGTGTGTCCGTGGGGAGGGCTCCAAGTATACAGGTGCAGCACAAACTATACTACGTAGGCGGATTCATGTCTAGTCATTTCAATCACATCCAGGTGTTGGGTTTCACGCTGCCATCTGCAAAACAGGTGAGTGTTATAGATACAATCTCCATCCCATAAAGGTCTCCATAGTTAACATGTATATTATACATGTTAACTATGGAGACCTTTTTCAAGCCAGGAAGGGGACAGACTGTAAATAGAGTTAGTCAAAGTACCAGTAGTAATTAGCCAAGTTGGAAAGTGGCCAATAGAGGGTGCAGAGGAGATTATCACTCAGCACAAACGTGACGGGAAGAGTGGCTTTGAAGATTAACTATCAGACAGTCGGGCTTTTTTCCACATTAGTGACATCTGTGTTGTGGTCAGAGCATGAAAGGATGAAGTGCGATGACTTGTGTACAGTGTGTGTGTGGGATACGGTACAGATGTTGGCACACAGCGGCCCGGCTTGTAAAATGTTCCCCTCGACTAACATCAGGAGTGCTTTTCTGTCAGTGTTAGTATTTAATCATACTCCATCCATGTGTACATGATAATGACAGGACCATTTAAGAATTCAAAAGAAATTAAATGGAGAAAGGTCATCACAATAGCGGCCATAATAACCACCATATTACAGTGAAAAATCTTAACACAAAACAATTCAAATTAGTTTATTCTCGCTCACAGAGAAGGCTAAGTACTTTGTCATTTTTTGTTTCTTTTGGATTGGCCCAATTATTATGTTAACCATAAAACAGGCAAATTCTACCATAGCATTGTCCTCCACCTCAATATTAAACAATGAGCTCTTTGGAAAGTATGTAAATCAAATTCTCAGACCATCAATACGGGGTTGTTTTAGTTTTAGGGACTTTGCCTCTCACCTCACGCAGCTTTGTCAGAAATGAACAATCTTTTAGGAGAAGTTGTGATTCATTTTGGATCCATCTACCCTGTTATTGGTTCCACCCCTCTTCACTAGATTTAATACAAATGCAGCCCTTTGCTATAAGATTATTAGCTGCTGACAAAGCCCCTTGTCAACGCTAAAAAAAATCCAGCACAGATGAACCTTTGTGAAAACTCCTGTATAACAAAGAGCTTACACTCATTAGTAAAGTTATGTCACATGAAGCAACTTATTGCATTACTGACAAAGAAAAGAAAAGAAAACCATGACTAGTTTTTGAGTTCGTTCTTTTAGTCAGATCCCCCCCCCAGTAACAGAACTGTCTCTACATCAATGGCAAAATCATACATCATTGCCATTCTGTACCGTCCCTCAAGAGAACAAATGAGTAAAACATGAGCAGCACACATCTCTGCGTATTGTATAAATGTCTCTGAATGCACCAAGAGAAATCAAACTTTTCACCACAGTTGCCTGAGCTTGAGTAATGATATGTTACAATGAAGCTGCAAATTAGAACACGTTTCATAACAAAAAATGTTTCATTGGCTGACACATTTCTTAAGTTGTGTTATACATTTTTTTTTTTTTTTTTTTTTTTAAATATCCAAGAGTCATGTGCTGGTCTGCAAAAAAGTGCGTATGGTTTTGAAAGTTTCCCCATCTGTCTGTACAAGTAATTCGGTTCCTCAAATACGCAGCACAGAATAAAGCTACTTTGTTTTACACTAGTCCCAGTCATGTGACCAGGACGTTCCAGACAAGCACATGAGTACTACGTGGAACTAGACAGGCAAATAGTACTTTTTGTTTGCACTGAGGCTTTTTCTTTCGTTTCAACTGAATCCTCAAAGTTGTAAGAAAATTCAAGGTTAAAACATACGCAAGTCTTCACAATGACCTTTATCACAACGCCACAGAAGCAGACCGCGAGATATGTCACAGCTCTTCCCTCCTCAGTCCAAATGGAGAAAAAACAAAAACACAGGATCACAAAAGATAACATTATTTAAACAAAACAAAGCAATACATCCACATTTGAGAGCTGAATGTTGCCTCTTGAGGTTGTAGTTGGACAAAACAAATCACTTAAGTCTTTTTTTGTTGTCTTAATGTTGTGATTTGGCCTGGACAGCACAGCGATAAAGTCCTCAAACACAAAATATTGACCATAACTCGTCCAATAAGGGTCAAATCTGTCAAAACTTTACATAGATCACAATGGACAAACACATTTGTAATGAGATCTGTACAGCAAAAATAGACACAAAAATAGACATAATATATTTTGCTTGGACAGCCCTAACAGTGCTAGCTGCTAAGAAGGGGCAGAGACCGACAGACAGGCACTTAAGTGCTGCTGCATAGAGCAGAATAAAATAAAAGCCAAGCATGAGAAAGGGGCAGCAAACAAGACCAACTTTCAGAAATGATGAGTATTTGATGAAACAAGTTGAAATACCTTGAAAATAGAAAAAAAAAAAAAATAGCGCTTGTTTTTCTAAATGAATTGGTTCTGCTGAGCCCTTACATGTGCTGTGATAGTGTGCTTAACGCTTAAACGTACAAATGCTGGCCTCGGCAAAGC
Source organism: Neogobius melanostomus (assembly GCA_007210695.1). Classification (NCBI taxonomy): domain Eukaryota; kingdom Metazoa; phylum Chordata; class Actinopteri; order Gobiiformes; family Gobiidae; genus Neogobius; species Neogobius melanostomus. Next base: position 6,406,168 of record VHKM01000042.1, read on the forward strand.
TAGCATTAACATGGCTATTGATAGGGTCTATCCTGGGCTGTATGTAGCGCATGTTGTTTAGCATTCTGAGACGAAGAGGATTAAGTGAGACACAAGTGTCTGGAGCTAATAGCGCTAATGGGATTGCTTGGCTCTGTATCGGGGTCTCACACGGAGCTGCTGTCAGCAGGACAGTGAATTCACATGCAGCCATGAAGAGAATAAGTGCCTTTTGTTTCGAAATATATTGCGTATGGCTCCGTTGTATTTTGACGAGAAACATAATAAACTATAAAGTAGAAAAAAGTCAGCCGTATTGAACAGATGCTCGCTGCAATGCAGTGTTGTAGACAAAATGCCAACAGGCAATGCTCGTATCACTGTAAATTTACATTTTAAGCTGCACGTTTTTCTACATGAAACCAAAGCATAAGTCAAGGCTAGTGGGGGAGTTTGTAAAATAGCTACGATCTGAAAATTAGGCACTTTATATATATATATATATATAATTCTATATATTTTACATACAACTATATTCTTCCACCATTGTACTCTTTACAATTTTGTTTCAGAAATAAAACACTGATCTTTACATCTTTTGTACCATTCTGTGTTTGGCGTTCACTGACGGAATGAGAGCAGCAACATATTAGTTTGAATGTCATTTGGCACACACACATGTTGGTTTTCACAACCAACAAGAAGAAAATCCATCAGTCTGTCAAAGTGCTCGATGGAGCATATCCTTTTGCAGCTACTCTCTTGTGATTGGGCGTCCGACAGGAACAGGCAGGGCCTCCACGGCTCTTTGAGTAGTACCAGATTGTTTCCACAAGCATGACGTTATGACATCAGCACTCTGCAGAGAAAATACAAGATTTGGTTAGAATCAATATAAACAATAACTTAGATATGACCAAGAAGTAAATATTATGGCATCAGGCTAACATTGAAAGTAACATTCAGTGAGGGCTTATTGTCTTGGGTACGCTGTGACCATTTAAGCATATCATGAATTCATGATACAAATAAACATTCTGAAAAAGGCTTTAAAATTCAGAAGGAGGAAAGTGATAAAGGTAGAGAGAAGACGCCTATATCGCTGCAAGCAAAAGTCATGTGCCTCCATCAAGGAGGCAAGATAAAATGTGGCGGTTTTCACCCAACATTTGTGAACACTCAGGTATGTGAAGAATGTCCCTGATAGAGTATAAAGGAGTTCAAAAACCACAGAAGGTTTGGAGGCAAACCCGAGCTTGGCATGATTTAAAAAGGTTTTGTTCTTTTTCTTTACACACTCTCAATTGCTAATGTTCTGAGATCCATGTGAGATCCATTTTCATTTGTCTCCATCAAATACATTTATTGCTCTCAAATGCACTTAAAAGCCTGGGTAATAGTTTATGATGGATAATTTGAGCACTATAGTGTATCTTATTAACAAAATATGCTAAGCCCTGCATTTTTAAATAAATCTCGACAGCTTTTATTACATCCATAATCCTTCAGATAGCAGCAATGTGTGTGGCTCCATAAGCTACATTAAACATTACGCACGTGTGCATTTTACTGGAAGGTAATTAGAGTGCAGTCAGGGCCAGATCATGACTAAATTAGAGCTGGTCTCCTGCTCTTTTAACTGGGTTACATTTTGTCAGGAGTCATGACTCATCGCAAAGGCACTTTGGTCGCTGCTGCCAGAACACGCATCCTCTGAAGACTGTGAGCTCCAGAACAGCGTCTCTTTCCCTAAAATTTCCCCGCTTTGCTCGACTCTCTAATTGTACGGGGGCACTCTATATTTACGTCCCCTCCCTCCCCTCCTTCAGCTCCTGTCTTCTTCCTGGTGCAGTGAGCTATATTTAGCCCGCCCCAGCACAGACGGTGCCCGCCAGCCGACCAAGCTGTGACAACCCAAAGCTGCGAGAAGCGGCCGTTTTCAGGATGCTCCGACTCCGAAACAGCAACATAAACAATCAACAATGACCTCAAGAGTCAGTCTGCTGCCGGAAAACCTCACACGAGACAAATGTAAATCAGGCAAGATTACTCTAAATGATAATGATAGTGACCTTTCCACAACAGACACACTGAAGAAACGCAGGGGAATCACTCTTCTGCACTTCCTAACATTTTTACAACAGAGGAAATGTTTACTCCCCAGGCCACTTAATCAGATCTGAACTCCTTATTTTTCCCCAATGCATCCTCCCTCTGCGGTTTACCCATCCGTCTCACTGCGACTGGGAACTAATCGATGCAGCGATGATGGTGGCTGCGGGGGAGCGCCGTTTCGCTCCCAGACTGTTTCAATCAAGAGGGAGAGGTTATACGAGGCCGTGTTCCTCCGCGTAGAGTTAGTTGTAATTAGGGGAGTCTGGGTCTGTGTCTATTGTGATGTCTCAATAGAGAGCTGTGGAAAATTAAAAGCCGCTGTGTTGCCCGTCTGTAAGTCTACTGTGCGGCACTGTCATTTCAGCGCTGTCTGGTCTGTGAAAGGTACAGAGGTGGTTTGCAGCAATGTGAGTCATGGAGGGCACTGGTCACTTGCACCGACTGCAGTAAGAACTTTCCTTTTTGCTCTAAGAAAAAAAACATATTAAAGTAAATGGAGATAATGGTGAGGCAGTGGTCACTGATCCTGCTCTCGGGTCACTCAATCTCAACAGTCAAAATGTGGGCTCTTTCTGTCTAAAAATGTGTTACCATTGACTTCTATAGATAATTAAGGCATTATTACCTGTAAATGTTTCCCTCTTTTCATGATAGTCGTCATTTGGCCATATGACAACACTGTTATTATACCTAATGCCATTTAAGCGTCCATTCAGTGCTAATAGATGGGTATTAGGTGCAATGGCGCAACATGAGCTGGCATTCAGCTTCACGACAGCTGTATATACAAGGGTTGCCAGCCCCAACCACCACGGTAGCTCCTGTGTCACCTCATTTTATTTCCCCCATCGACGCCAGGAAGTCTGTTGGTCATAAAGATGAAGTGCCGTCAAATGACCACATAGCATGCATGTAATTTCGCGGGATTACGTTTTGCGAGTTGTGAATATGGAGCAGATAGGAGATGACGAAAGGGTTCAAGTCTCCGAATGAGTCCGTGAGTTTCAAACACTTGCCTCTCGTGAGCTTCAAAGGAAACGAGGAAGGAGGGCAGCCGCTTTTATGTGGATTCAGCAGCTGTAGTGAAAGCGGCAACGATTCATCATCAGCAAAATAAATGTGTCAACTGAAAAAATTATTGGTGGTGAACAATGGCTTTCATGCTTCAGTGTAGTTTGTTTAGAATAATCTGGCAATCATACACCAGATTAATGGCATATTAAACAATTACTCATGTTTAGACTCAAATTGTGATTGAGTTAACTACACACACACCTTGACCAAGTGCGTGACAGGTTAAAGAACTCATTCAATTCACTAGAACAGATTAACACTTTAAAAAAAAAAAAAAAGGTTTAGCACAAAACCCCCCAAACAAACAGACTTTTCCTTGGTTCAACATTTGTGTGATGTAAACTATTTCACTTCCTTATCGGGAATGTACACAGGATGTGACATTGTCGTAAAGATTGTCCACATTGTCCTCCTAGCATAACTGCCAAAGTCATGTTATGGATAAAATTTGATTTTTGTTTTATTCTGTCCCAACACTACTGCCCCTTAAGGCATCACTGGCTATGCCCTCAGAAAACGTATTAAAAGCAAAAAGAAAAACATTTTGTCTTCTCTACAAGAATTGTATTTAAATAAAAAATGTGTGCATGGTGGAGTTATTGGGGAGGACAAATTGAGGTCCTATGCTTATGTAAGTACTTCGAAGTACTTATTGAACTCGCTCACAATTTCATTTGAATTTTCAATTTTCTGACCACTTGACATAAAGCTCAGTGGTATTATTTCCTTTTGAGGTCCTTCGAAGTACATCATTTATTGTACACCAGAGAGCTTTAGTGTTGGTCTTATTTTTTTCAAGTAATGCACTGTAATAATTTTTTTTGCAGTTTCTTATTATATTAGTAAGTTTGTTATTGTATCTTTTGTACTTTTCAGATTCACTTGTTCTTTTGTTAAAAAGACTGTATAGTGAATTATTTTTCTTACATGCATTTGCTAAACCCGTCGTCATCCAGGGACTCATTATCTTTTTTCTTTTTACAATTGCTTTCTATTTTTGGGCAGTGCAGGTCATAGAGGGTCATGAAAGTTCTTAAGAGGAACTGCATCTACATTGGTTTCTTCCAAGAGAGATTTCCAGTTTTTCCGGCTAAGCTGACTTTAAAGCGCATTATCATTTAACAATCTGATAAATTTAGTGACATGAGTTTTTTCATCTTTAGTTTTCCTATTTTTTAGGTTATGCAGAACAAAAACAGGTAGGTGATCACTTATATCTGTTACTAGAATCCCACTTGGAAGGTCTTTGCTGAGAACATTTGTAAATATATTATCAATTAGTGAGCAACTGTGTGGAGTTATTCGTGTTGGCCTGGTTATTTTAGGAAACAAAGATAGACTGTATAGAGTATTTAAGACATTTTCCGAGGGCCTGTGAGTTTTTATTTTAAGTAAATCAATGTTAAAATCTCCACAAAGAAACACTTCCTTTTGTCCCAAATTTGAAAATAATCCCACCATATAATCTGTGAAGGTGTCAATTTTGGATCCTGGTGTTCTGTAGATGCAACTTATGAATATGTTTTTCAAAACACAGTTCCACAGTGAGACATTCCATAAGGCCATCTATAGTTACAGTCATATTTTCAACAACTTGTGTCTGCATGCCGTTATTAACATATAGCGCAACCCCACCCCCTATTTTGTGGTTTCTGTTTACTTTAAACATTTCATATCCTTTTATGATGAAGTTATCAGGTTTGTTATCATTTAGCCATGTTTCTGAAATTGCTGTAACATCAAAGGGGGGGCTGAATTGGTCTAAGTACTCGGTTATGTTCTCGAAATTTGCATACAGACTCCGACTGTTTAGGTGAATCACAGATAAGGTTTCTTTATAGTATTTGCACATACTGTTTATATCATTATAGACGTTTGTATCAGGATCAGTATCATCAGTTATTTGGTTTATGTTTTGTTCAGCGAAGACGGGTGTATTTAGTTCAAAGTCTCCATTTATAGAATCTTTTCTACGTGACTCATTTTCAGATGACGATTCATCATTCATGATTTTTCCAAGTCATGCACATCTTTTACCCATAAAACCATGGCCTCTTCTGGGGAGCCATTCAGTTTTATGAATATTCTACAGTTTGTTGTCCATGTACCCTGAATTTTGTTTTCTTTGTTCAGCAAACGTGCTTCCTTTGCGATGTATGCATTTTTCTTGGTCAAATGTTCATTTAGGTACACATTTGTTCCTTTGAGTTTTTGACCCCGTTTGAGCACTGCAGTCTTTTTTTTTCTGTTTACGAACCGGACTATCACAACACTTGGACGTTGGTTATTTTTGGACAAGGGGTGACAGGCTTCTATGTTCTCTTTCTCAACACTGACGCCTTTGGTGTTGAAAAACGACACAACCTGTTGCTCCACTGATTCCTGGACCATCTCCGAGTGTTCATCTCCTACGGTGACAGCCCTTGCGTATGATCTTGGCTTAAGATCCAAGCCCAAATTCAACCCCGTTTGGCCCCATAGAGGAGAGGCTAAATGCTAACAAGATCTTCGCTCTTTTTGCGTAACTGCGTGACGAGCATCAACTCGTCTAAGCTCAGGTAAGAACATTATGTCAGTATGGAAAAACGGTGGCCTGTTCCTTTAATGTAAGGGATAAACGTATCACATACAACCATACTGTACATAAGGACCATGAGTGAGTTCTAAAATCTCCCTCTTCCTGTGTTACTTAACATAACAAGTTATTTTCACTTTTCTTAAAAAAAAAGAAAAAAAAGCCACTTCACTGATGTAAAACTACAATCAATACCACTGGCAATGTCCTATGTAATAATAGAGAAAACATGAAAATCCTTCCAATGCACTTTAAAGATAAATACATATAACCGACATTATAGATCCACTTCACCTGAATTCACCTGAACACATTTCGTTGATTAGGCTGCGAAGAAATTCCTACATATAACGCAACACCTTCAAACTGAATGATATGAAACAGTGGACTATGTAAAAGATTTTCCGCAAACGCTGTACTTCCAACTTCTATTGTCTGGAGAAGTGCAATTCTCTCGCTGCTGAATACAATGAGGCCACTCTTTAATATATTTTTAAACAGGCTCTCGGTTATTTTTGGAAACTGTAAAATTATGACCGCTTTTGAAGAGACTAGGGCAAGGGAAGTGTAGGAATGTACTTCAGTGTATCAAAAAAAAAAACTGTCACTGAAATGAAGATCTTGCCAAATAGCATTTTCTTCTCTTCTTATTGCCGGCTTGTTCTTGTTCTCGTAATCAAAGCAAATCCTTTAATTCAACTAAAACAACCATCTCTCTCTAGCTTAAGCTCAAGTGAAGAACACAAAAATATTTTTTTCTTAATGCCGAGCAGTACATTTCCATACATTACGCTGCACTCTCTCTGCTAGTGCAGTGACTTGGGATTGGAAAAGGCGGGTTGTGCGGCACATAGTTGCTCTGACTGCATACTGCTGTTTCACACAAGCTCTGTCCCACTTTTAACCTCGCGGCTGTCAATCAAAGCTGCAGCAGATGAAACAGCATGGTGCCCGCGTTTTATCTAGGCAATATATACAATCTGAGCAAACGGCGCGCTGAAGAGCACACTTACAGATGAAAAACACCCACATGTGCAAACAACCGAGTGACAAGGCGTTATGAAATATTAAGGGAGCGAGACAAAGCCCTTTTCACATCACGCACTAAAAAGGTTATTAATGTGGTGGCTTTTGTGTCGTTTTTAAATGACTGTCAAATGAAACTAAAGAGGCTCAAGGAGAGTATTATTCTGCAAAGCTACGCTGGGAATTACAGAGTGGGAGTGATGGGGAAAGGAATGGGACAGGAAGAGATGGGGCACAGTGCTGAGTTTGGGAAAACTGGGGGGAAAATGCAATCGCAGCTCCCACAACAGGCTGCACATCCGAGTGTTGTTACGTCATATGCATGGCCTTTTACTATCATGTCAAGATGCATCGCAGCCACAACAGCCTTTAAACCCTGTTCCAAATTATTTTGCAAATTATATTTAAGTGTCATAAAGGTTTATTTTTTGATTAAACTCATGGATGGTATTGTGTCTCAGGGCTCTTTGAATCACTGACATCAATCTCAGACGCCTGGGATGATTACAGTAGTTGTCAGGTAAGTCCAGTTAAGAGAAAAATGACTGAAAAGGGATGTTCCACATTATTAAGCTGAACACCATTTTCAAGCATTATGGGTAAGAAAAGGGATCATTCTGCTGATGAAAAGTATGAAATAGTTGAATGCCTTGGACTAGGTATGAAAACCTTTGATATTTCATGAAAGATTAAGAGTAATCATCGTACTGTTAAGAGATTTGTGTCTGATTCAGAGCACACACAGGTTTGTGCAGATAAAGGCACAATGAGGATGGTTTCTGCCAGACAAACACATCAGATTAAGAGAACAGCTGCTACAAAACAGCAAACAGGTATTTGAAGCTGCTGGTGCCTCTGGAGTCTCCCGAACATCAAGGTGTAGGACCCTCCAGAGGCTTGCAGATGTGCATAAACCTCTATCCGGCCTCCCCTAAACTGTTCATTGAATGCTCACGAGCAGAAACGGCTGCAGTGGCTCAGAAATACAAGACGACTCATTTTCAAACAGTCTTGTTCACTGATGATGTGTAACCCTGGATGGTCAGATGGATGGAGTAGTGGATGGTTGGTTAATGGCCACCATGTCCCAACAAGGCTGTGATGACAGCAAGGAGGGGGTGGAGTCATGTTTTGGGCAGGAATCATAGGGAGAGAGCTGGTCGACCCCTTTAGGTTCCCTGAAAGTGTGAAATGACCTCTGAAAAATATGTAGAGTTTCTGAATGACCACTTTCTTCCATGGTACAAAGAGAAGAACCGTACTTTCCCTAACAAAATCATCTTCATGCTGATTCAAAAGCTCTATGACCCTCATAGAGCTTTTGCTTGAGGCTCCAAAGGTGAAAGTCAGTTTTCATCCAGACAGCAGCTCTGGGAAGCTATTCTGACATCCTGCAAAAAAATCCAAGCAGAAACTCTCCAAAAACTCACAAGTTTCATGGATGCAAGAATTTCTAAGCTGCTATCAAATAATGACCTGTTAAGTCAAGTTACATTTGACTTAACAGGTCAAATGTTAAGTCAAATGCTAAACACTTGATTGCTATTTGACAAAATAGCAATCAAAATGGCTATTTCAAATCAAAAGCTATTTTGATTGAAATAGCTTTTGATTTCAGTTAATATTCAACAAATGACTATTTTCACTTGTTTACAACCTATTAAATGCATTAAAACGCTGATGTGCATAATAATTTGGAACAGTACATTTTAGGTTGTCATTGTATTATTTTAAATACTGTTATCATTGGGAAGTTTTTCAGTCACATTCACATTATCCTCTAACAGTTAAAGACTAAATTATGCTGACTGTCATTTGAGTTGATCATTTAGAAAATCTGAGAAAATTATAATTTGCATAATAATTTAGGGGGTTTACATACCTGATATTCAACAGGTGGTAAACACTACCTGGAACTAAGACAATTAGAAAGAGGCAGGTAAATTATGGTTCAGCTTTCGAACAGCGAGAGGAACATTGCCTTCAGTAATTGGTCTATAGATTGCGAGACAAAATGCCTCGTTGTCTGTACATGGAGAAATCTAATTTGAGACGTGAAATGAACGGGTTACACACACTGCATTCTGAAATTAAAGGAGAATATGTGTGACAGAGAAAACCGTTTGTGAGGGCAGAAACGCAGACATACTTAGCAAATTAAATACGAGAATGTGTTAATGAAAAGATCAACAATAATGTGCAGTTAAGTGATTTTAAATGCATTGTGGCCTTCAAGGAACTAACCCTAACTACTTTATTGCTTTCTGTATCAATTTAAGTGGTTGTAAATTGAGCTCCTAAACATGGGCACTCTTTTGGAAGAGAAACTGGCTACTGTACTGAAATGTGACATGGGACGTCCTGTCCCTGGGCAGACTACAAACAGTTTAAGACAACAGGACCAAAGTATTTTGGCCACTGCTTTCTCATTCATTCAGCCTCAGTCATTGTTTGTGACCACCGACCGCTCCAGTCGCTTGACCCATTCTGCTGCTTTCTGCCAAAGTGAGGACCTCCGCAGAGACGAGCGCCTGACTGAGGTGATATATGGAGAGGTGGAGGCATGAGTGGAGAAGGGAGTAACGCTAGAATGTAGATGTAATACAAGACGCTGTCGCACCAATAGTTAGCCAACTGTGTGAAACTTGTCTCTGATCGTCATACTCCAGATAACAGTCACGGGGACATTTCATCAGAGCAGAACTAGGGCAGTGAATTTCTGGGTTGGCGCTGTAACGGCTCATTTGCACATTCATACAAGCTCAAACCAAAAATATTGGACACTAAGTATCACGAAGCACATCGTCTGCTTTCATTATTTAACGCACAAGTAAATGACGGGTCCACTCTAAACAAACTCTAAAGTCGTGCCGGGGACAGGGTTCGACACGGTGCCGTTTACATTTGGAAATCTGCAGCGCGTGTGTGGAAACGTCTGCCAGAGCGCGGTTCACGGTGTGTCTATGCCCCCTCCAGTCCGATGATGAACTGTGTAATTATTAATAGAAACGCCTTCGCCCCTCACTAGCTGGAGGTTGCTCCATCATATTAACTTGCTAAATATCACTTGCATAACTAAGCCACAGTGCATGCAGAGAGGGGTCATATGGTATGGTATAGATGCGCAAATAGTGACATTGATAGCAAAGGATTCCTCAGATGTTGGTTGCTGCGAGTGTGTGCGTAGACTGACTCTGTGTGGGCAGACAGGGGAGAGACTTGGCCCAACGCGCACTACAAATATTTATCTACAAACCTTCTGGAGGCTCCTAGCGACGCTTTTTCACCTTCGCTTAGTCGCCAAAGGAGGAGGAAAATATCAGAGAAGAATCCTTGACCCCGAAGCTGGGTACTTTCTGCCCACTTTCCCCATTCTTTGTCAGCACACAGTCTACTTTTGGTCTGGACCACTTCACTCCTCATGTTAAGCCTTTTATAGCAAGCTGCAGATGAAATATTGAATGTTCGAGAGAAGTGGGAGCTGAAGTGAGCAAGAAGTTGAGAATGCCATTAGAATGAGATATTGCAACGGAAACAAATGTGGCTACAGCAGAGACTTAAATCCACACAGCACTCAAAACAACACTTTGTAAAGACAATTTATTCAAGATTGTGTGTGCAGAATACTTCCACAAATTAATGAATGTAACCATAGAAGCCAACAACTGCATATAAGAAATTGGACAAAATGCCTTGCACACATGCCACATATTGTACTTTTCACCACCCACTCTTCCAGTTGGCCAGCCTTTGTCATGCTCTGAGTTGAATGACAGGTGGGTTTAGCCATTCATAGTGGAGTGTGAACTCTCAGAGGAAGATAGCTCTAGTTTCTTCTTAAAAACAATATAGTGTAGTGAACATGAGTGTGGATATGGCGGTATGTCATATCGCCCACCCATTAAGAAATCTAGGGCAGTGAATTTCTGGGTTGGTGATTCATTTGCATATTCATGACCAACTAAAATATTCTGCCACTTGAATTCATGTGAGCACATCTTCTGCTTTCAATATTGAATGGACAAAGAAATGCAATATCATCATCAGACATCAAGATCAGGGCTCTAGGAAAATGTGGTATGACTGACGTTATAAACCCGTCTATCGGAACCACTGCCAGGGTAATGGCCGCTCACTAACAGGGCACACTGGTCTCACTGGTGAGTCAGCCCAACAAGGTGTGAAACCAGCAGCCCGATGACGCATTCTGTATGTTCCATGTGATGTTTGTACGAGCAGAGGAGCCATTCTTATTCACATTCACGATGAGTCGAATGCAATAGGATCACGCTGCGGCTACACATGCAGATGATGTTTATGAAAAGGGAGAGGGAAAAAAAAAGACATGTTCAATATTAATCTTGTCACGTTCCTATTAGCTGCTCGGCCACTGCTCCTGAATACAAGTCACATCATTAAGCCAGCACTCCGCCGTCAGTCTCTAGACCACATGTTGCTTGTCCACTCCACCACAGTCTCGCACCCTTTATATCAAATCTGATGTTTGTTCTTGACCAGGTTGGAGTAATGGGTAAACAAGGCTGTTGGGCATCTTTCATTTCCTCTCTTCACAGGCTGTTACTGGAACATTGTGTTAATGGAAGTAGAGGTTGTAATTGTGGATGTCTGAGATGGACTATAGTGAGAGACATGTAAAAACAAGAACGTACAGCATGTTCAGTGCAGCAAGCAGCAAATGGCCTATAGTATGTTCCCAAACATGGTCTTAACAATGGCACTCCAAATTAATTGTGTTATAATAATAATCATTCCCTTCTTAAAAAACACAATATTGAAAACGTATTACCGTACTTTAACCCCACTGCATTTGAAAGAAAAGAAAATACTTTCTACTCCTTACGACAGCAAATACTTCAGTAATAATTTGACAGAGCAACTTTTACTTATTGTGAAATCAGTACTTTGACCCCCACTGAACACAGCAACATATCAAATGTAATGTTCTACAGTGTGGCAAAGAACAAGGAGAATTCTGGAATTTTATCAAAATGAAAAAGTTACAATGATTTCAATGATCATACTGATGAAAAGTACAGAAGCTGAGCCACTGCCACATGTAAAAATGGTCCCGGTATAAGCATATGTGCCATAAAACGTTTCCTTGTTGACACCTCTATAGGTACAAGCTTATGCACATCATTAACACACAATTAGCTGCCAAATGTTGCATTAAGCCTGATTCTGTTGGAGAGGCTGTGGTTTTTCCGCATCATTTAGAGTTGGCACTTAAAAAAAGAACATGCCGCTTCCGTGGCAGAACAACAAACCCTGGCACACTGGCTCGACTACGGCTGATTTTTGGAATGCTCATTAAAACAAGCTACATATAATGACGTACTTTTATCTATAATGATTTTCACATTCGGCTTCAATGAATGAGTTCACCCCCATCGTCCGACAGCATCTGACCCTCAGCTGATCAGGGCACAATGTAATCCCTGTTGCTGATGCTGCTAAATGTCCCGGGCACCCTTTAGCTGAGCCAGACCAATGTGCAGAAAAAACGATCCATCACATTTCAACAGGGAAGTCACACACACCCACACCAACACTCGCAAAAAACACATCCATTTGTATTTCCTACAAAGATCAACGGCGTGAATCCCAATCCATGTCTGGATGTCAAAAACTTGATTCAGCCTGATTGCCATGAGTAACAAGCCTAGATGAAATCACTAGTATTTACTGTTGCAGGATGGTTTGTGGAAAAATAAATGTCTGCATGTAAAATAAATGTTTTATTTTTTAGGTTATAGTAGTAATGTAGTACTAGATAAGACCACTATCATTAAAACAATGTATTGTTTTGTTTTATCTCTAAAGTGAGACATCAATTGTACTTAAACGGTTAATTCCACACATCCTGTTCCTGAATGCGATTTAATAAAGAAAATTCTCCAAAGCGCAGGAAGCTGTTAGCTTTGCCGTTTAACGCTGGTTATGTTGCTGACGCGGGGTGACGTCGAGGTGAGGCTGCAATCTAAAGGCTAATGACCGTTTTCAGGCCAATAATGGCAGCACTGAGCAAACATCGTCATGATTCGATGTAGTTACATAAGGCCACATGGGAGACTGTGTGTACCTCACCATTTCTTCGCAAATCAAGAAAAAGCACCAGTTAAGAGGGCAGACTTGATTTGTATTGGCCAAGTTAGCTAAAGTTGTTGCCTTGACAAGGATAGGTAACGAAAATATATGGGCCATGTGTGTTTAGGCTATAGGTTTCCCTTGGGCAGTGGGTGCTATGCAACACGTGTTATGGTTTGGGTTTGATTCATTTAGTTTTGTCTTGTTTCCCCTGTTTTGGTTCTGTGTTTCTGTTTGGTGTGTTTATTTTGACATTTATGGTCTGTGTCCGCGTCTGCCTGTTTGCCCTTCCTCTCGTGTGATTACCTGTCCCGCCTGTGTTACACCTGTTCCCCATTTCCCTTGTGTTTGTATATATCCCCCTGCATTCTCCTTTGTCTTTGTTCCGGTTTATGTTTGTTTCACGTCGTGCCAGTTTTTGCCTGCTCTTGTTTTTGCCCTGTGCATTCCTGGTTTTTGTGCCATTAAATTTGAGTTTTTGACGGAAAGCTGCTCTGCATTTGGGTCTATCTCCCGCACCTCACCTTTAAACCGCAACAACACGTCTGTAGTTGAAAGATGGCCCCAACTGCCTCATGATCTTCATAGTGGCTAATTTGAAACACCCAAGTTGTATTTCAGGGGAAAGTTCTTAAAAGCTCTCCGTTGTGTGATCATTTTAACTTTTGCTTGTGGACTGATGCTACTTTGAAGGAAAAAAAAAATCAGAACTCAAAGATCAACCCTCTAACCTCTTTTCTATAATTATTAACTTGAACTAAACAGCTGGAGGTCAGTGACACCAGGGTCAGCAAACAGTAGGATTCCTTATGACGAAAGCGCATTAATGTTGACTTTTACATAAGAACTTGTTGCTTAACATTTGATAACAGCATAGTATGCATTATGATTGGTCAGTATGATTAATATGACTTAACCTTAAAATTAGGATAGATATTTGAGTAAAGAACCACAACTTACCACTATTACTGAATCTACAAATCTTCCTCTTCCTAGTCAAATTGCCCATGTAATTTTCAGGCCAAATTGAGGATGTTTTTCTTATTTTCCTATCCAAACAATGCTGCATATTTAGGTATAGCTGGTTCTGTCATGAGCCAATGGGAAGGTTTGTTACAGCAAAAGTAACATATAATCTCTGTGAAGATTCCAATTTTAGACATCCAAATTGATTGATGTTAAAAACAGCAATTCTGTTGCAGATCACAGTTCAGTGAGAGGAGTTTTAGCTCCGTGTGACTGTCCCTCTTTGCTCCCTAATCAAGTGTCCCCGGTGGTGGGACACTAAGTAGCTACTCAACAGTCATCTGATCTGAGGTGGCTTAATTGGGCCCAATTCTTACAGCCCGGTCAGATCAAGGTCTGACTGTGTGGGATACAGATTGGCTGTCAGCTCCCCTCGAATACTTGACCCTCTCCAGTGGACCCTGACCCAAGTCTCAGCGCTCAACCTGACCGCCAGTTCAACTCGGACCTCGGCGTCCTGATCCATGTATAGCGTGTAGACTGCGCTGTGGATAATGCACCAAAAGCCAATAACATAAACAAACAGCAACAGGCCGGCGTGCACATACACAGTGAGAAGAGGCTCGTTAGTAGACACTAATCAGCTTAGGACGCTCAGTGCCCACCGGCTCTAAGCTCTTTACCGACAAACCCAGTTAGGAAATAAGCAGCAGAGCAGTGGAGAGCGAACGGTCGGGCGAAGAGATCAAACCACCACGCTGTTGTGAAGTTCAAATGTAAAGTGAATTACAAATAAAGAGCATATTTTTATTACTAATGACCGCAGACTATTTTACCAGCAAAATATTGGTCCCGATACTACACGCAGGTGTTTTTTGCATCTTCTGCACAGGTGAAGTACAAGGGTTTTGGACTCACTATCAAACAAAAGACAAAACAAGATGATATTTTCCCATTAAATATTTTGAACTATTCAGTAATTACAGGAGATAACTGTTAAAACAGGGTAAATAAATACAATACAATACTGCCAAAAGCTTGATATAAGTGGTCCACCCCAGCCCCTCAAAGACATTGAACCTCCCCCAAAATTGTACCAAGGGATTGTGAGTAATTCCATTTAAATTTTGGTGAATTAAAAGAATAAATAATCGTAATAGTAAAAAGGTGCATGGACATTTTGCACTGGTTATGCAGAGAGAACAGTCACTTTGGGAGGAAATGGCTTTGAAAAACTGAAGGGGTAACTTCCCCCCCTAAAAACGCTAAAGAGTCCTGGGAGCGAACAGTGTGGGTGTACAGTGGGAGGGAGGAAGAAGAAAAAAAAAATCAGACAAATAAGAAGTGTGTGAACGGAGGGAAGCGGGCCCTCCTCCTCCGTGCACTCGCTCACCCCAGTGGGGCCTGTGGGTGGCTGTGCCGTTCCCCTCAGAGCTCCCTGGGCCCGGCATACATCCCATACCACAGAGCAGCACAATCAGCGCTCTGTGGCCCGGCTCCTGCCCCATCCAGAGAGGCTGGCCCGCTGCCAAATACTCACACAAGGGCCATGTACATTCACCGCTGAAGCACAAACACGTCGATAAGGTCACAACTGCTTCACATACTATTACCCTCATCAGATACGTGGAGGAAGTATTACATATGCACGTGGGTAAGGGGTGGCTCTGTTCGGCCCTAATGTAAAAAGCACGAGAAAACTCTTTTACCTTTAAATCTTAAAGAATCTCCTACAGCACTAAATCAATCACGGCGTTTGTATTAAGTTACACATTCCCTCAAAGCATGTTCTGTGTTACGCAATATACTGTAGGTTCTGTAAGTCAGTTGCCTTATTGCCTTAAAGCATTTTTAACTGGAGCCTCACCTTAAGTTGAACGCTTAACTTAGAGAGAACAGCCACAGCCTCTGAAAGCAAGCATGTCAGTTTAAACAATCTCTCTTTGGATCACACTAAACTATGAATCCTGTCAACCTTCTGTGTTTTTTGACAGATGGCTTCAGTAGCAACTTAAAAGCGTTCAATCGCTCAAGCACACGGCAACCCCGAACGTCTTTTATCTGTGCGTCGTGATTAGTAAACAAAAAAAAGGAGAGACATCAAGTGTGAAAAAAGGCAAAACAAAAGTCCACTGCGTTGGACAAAAAGGAACGAGAGAAAAGGCAGGAAGAGGAGGGGAAGCTGGACTTGGAGAGGCAAAAGCGGGGCAACGCGCTTTTGTGCCCGACTTCAATGAGCAAGAACGGCACTGACAAAAAAGGGACAGGAGCTTGTGTGAGTGGTAGTAGTCTGCGAGGTCAGTCTGGCGCCAGGTCAGAGAGGGTTACTTCGGCCATTAGCTGAGCTGAGCTTTGGGCTGATCCCTCATTTCCGCAAAAGGTGACTGGACAGGCCGACTGGGATTTCCCCTATTCATAGCGGCGCGACAAGAAGATGAGTGTGGACGGCTTAGGAGGAATGTGCTCAAACGTAGGCAGGTTTTGTAATTAGGTTTGTGACTGATGAAAGACCAGTGAGAACAGCTAGACTAATACATTAATCATAGGCATAACAGAACCAGTTTTTCAGAAGTCTAATAACGATTGTTATTTGTGCAGCCCCAGCAAAGACACTTAACAGGATTATCAAGAAGATATAGAGCCCAGAGGCATTAGCTACATCTCCTCAACTACAACTCCTATATATATTTAAGTACTTAACAAAACGTCCTACACCTGACCATGATATTTGCAGAGTTTTAGAATTCCTGACTATTATGTAAGTAGAGAGACCACTGTTGAAAGCAGGTGTTGCAATCGATTGCAGCCCTGTCACTTTCGATGACAGGTTCAGCGACCGTTTCCAAACACACGCATTTCGTTTTGTCCAGAGGCGCCTCTTTGACGGTCCAAGCTGCCAGTGCGATTCACTCCCGGCGCCGTCCCATGTGCGCGTCCGTGGGCCAACGGCGTGTGAATAAGGCAAGTCAGTCAAAACATGACCAGAGTACTGAGCCATTAGCCGAGGTTTTACTACCTAATTAGCATTTGTTGGGCCTGGCAGCGGATCAGAAAGCCCACAGGAAGAGAACGAAAGGGCCACTGCTCGCGCTGCTGTGGAAGTGCCCTCGAGCAAACAAACAGTGGAGGTTCAATTTCAACGAGGATATCCCACTGTTTACTGTACGACTAGGACAAGCTCTAGTGTTTTTCCCAGTACGGTAGATACATCAAACAAGTTTACCTTTGAAATCAACACTGACCAGACAAAATTTGTACTAAATCTAAATCTTTAATCCATATAAATAGATTTGCGCTCATGTGTTTGCCAAAGGTTTCATGACCCTAAAACCCTGTCCACACATCTGAGGCATTCGGACTCTTTTAAATCTATTCATAGCAAGAAGGGTCCCAGACCGTGTGGGCCTCCCTGTGCTCTGGTTTCTGTCATCAGTGTAAAACATGTAGAAAAGGCTAGTCCTCCAGCTAGGTGACCATAAACCTAGCCATACCCGTCGCTATGGGCGGGCCATAGGGGGGACGAGCACAGGGAGTGTGGTGTAGTCTACGTGATACGCAGGTATACGCCGTATAACCACTAGAAGGCCTGCAGAATTACCGTATAACCACCACAAATAGGCAAAGATACATATCACTAATTTGCGCAGTGTTATTTTGGGGCTTTCTGCCCGATTAGAGACCAGCCCCAACTCCACAACAAGTAGCCTAGCTATTTCCTCCCCTGAAACCGAGAGGGACATTTCATCCCTCTCTCTCTCTTTCTCTTTCTCTTTCTCTTTCTCTGTCTCTACAGAAACAGTTCCTTGTCTCGTGCGCTCATGCGTAATTGCGCAGGGCTCCCGTGTTGTCTGTTCACAAAATAAAACCCGACCGGAGAATAGCTGATACTGATGGAGACTTATTAACAGTCGCGTATGTCTCACGCTCAGCTCAGCGTCTCCCTGTCAGAGACACTTTCCCTGCTCATCCCCCGCTCTGAGAGTCCATGTCGGACCCTTTGTCCGTCCCTCTGCAGCGGCTCGTGAGCATCTTTGGGCAAAGGCAGTGACAGGTGCGGGCTGGTAACAATCTGTCTATCTGTATTTTACTACAAAGCGCTGAAGTCAGCGGAAAAAAACCTGTGTATTTGTTCGAAGTGTGCATTTTACTGCTGAAGGCTTGAAAAAGACTGAAAAGTGGATGCGCCCACAGCACTGACCGAGCCACGCGCTCTCCTGTTTATTCAAAACATGGTCCAAAAACAGTGGCGTGTATGTCTAGTAATTGTGCCCCCTCGTGGATTTCATATGCCCTCCTTAAGACTGACGTCTGGCAACGGGACTGAACCTAGCTCAGATGAGTTCCTACTGCTCCTGACAGGTTGGCCAAGAATTCAAGGATGCGTTAACTGAAAGAATGGATTTCCGATACAGGGACAATAAAATACACATACTCATTGGAAAGCTAAAGCGTTTGTCACTTTTCCGGGTCCTTTTGTCGCTCTTTTGTCACTTTTTTGTCTTATTTTTGTGTCTTTTTCATTGCTTTTTTGTCATGTTTATCACGTTTTTGTCACTTTTTTGGTCGTTTTTCCGGCACTTTTTTGATAGTTTTTTGTTGCATTTTTGTCCCGGTTTTGTCACTTTTTTGGTCACATTTTTCTTTTGTTTTCATCCTCGTTTTCGTAACTTTTGATGCTTTTTTTAAGCTTTTAAGGTAATGCCAAACTGGAGAAAATGCGTTCGGTTCAGGTGGGCAGGGACAATAATTCGGCCCTGGCATTTTTTGGTTTGGACCAGCCCACCCATAGCGGCTCATGCATGCAGCACATGTGCCACTGATGCGCCTGTGATGGGCCAAGATGTTAACCTAATATTCAAGAAATTAATGTTAAAAATCTGGACCCACGAACGTAATATCTTATCAACATCTAGCCATTAATATATATGTCTGTAAAAATTCTTAATTGTTTCGGTATGACATAGCAGTGCAAGTGCTACCTCCAAGTTCAGCCTTGAGGTGGAAGTTATCTGTTACAACCAAGTTTCCGGAAATTAGACCTCACCCTTTGTCCGCGTCTGGAATTACAGGAATTAATCACAATCGCACGCGGGCACCTGCACACATCGTCCTATCTGCTGATCCAAGTCTTCAAGGCAAAAAAAAATAATAAAAAAATGAAGCTACTCAAGTCCCTACACTTGGCCTTGACCGCCTGTGTCCCCTCTCCACGTCACTGAACCAAACTACGCCATGTGGTGGGACAGGCAAAAAAAAATAAAACAAAGAAAGTGAATCGCGGTCAAGGTTCTGGGAAGATGAATGAACAACAGACGGGTGATAATGTGCTAGACGTGCAGAAGGAGGCAGCGGGGGAGTGAGAGCACGCAACGGATGCAGTGCACAAATAAGGCATCGTAGCTCGTCACCACAGCAACACAAATAATGTATGACGCACACTTAGTCATAAAAGGTAAAATACCCAACGTTATTAGAGGTATCCGGTTTGGATGAAAGCATGACTTGAGAAAATTGTTTGAAAAGAAGTGGGATTTAGATGAAAGAAAAGGATGTTTGTGGTTACCAAACAGCTTGAGCACAATATGCAGCATTTAGTGCATGTAGTCACTGCAAAGTAAATACACTTAATTCTTTTAATGCTCATTCTTCTCTTCACGTAATGGAGTGCTTAAAGAAAATGAACAGGCCTTTGACAGTAATTCAAAAGATGTAGAAGTAACATTCCACTTTTGATAAGAAAGGTGTATTCAAGTTATTGATGTGAACAAGCTTTTGTCAGAATGACGCACAACACGCAAGATTTCCTGTGTATCCATAAAATATTGGCCTTGCAGAGACGGCCTCGGGTGACGTGTGGCCAAGCTATCAATGCACAAAGTACTTTTTTTAATGAAGCTATACTGTAAGTGGTCAATACAGTAAGATTGCAACAGTATATTCTTTCATTCAGTGCAATACGGCTGCAGGCAATTCATTGGTTCCTTAGCTTTGAGCACTGATCGTAAAACAGACTTTCTGTCAGGAAGCAGTGATCTCTTAAGGATAGGCCTGATTGATTTTACGCTACATGTAGAGCTGCTGTCATTCATCACTGTCATACTGTAAACAAATCATTGTAAGAAAGGCAAAGATGGTACCGTTTTCATTTCTTATCATCCGAGGCTTAAAATAACACGCCATACCGGCTACGTTTTGTGCTTTTATAGCATGTATAAAAAGCAGCTGAATTAAGAGTTCTGGATGAGAACAAGTGTGTCGGAGTAAACCTTATAAAAATTGGTTTATGTTTAGGGCTGATCGAGATAGTTAAGGCAAAACTTGCATTTTATTCTCATACCGTGCAGCCCTAGTCTAAGTTGAGAATCTGGTCTGTCCAGGACCCATACTTGCTTTGATAGCAGCTTGAGTATAAGCAGAAATGTTTTTTTCCTTAGGGGTTGCCTAAAAGCAGGGTGTGCAGATACAATTATGTTCTGTCTTACTAGATTTATATAAACTTTTAGAAACATGCTGTACACTATAAATCATGAAGATGAATTCCCTACTGTGGATTGTAAACTTGCAGCTTGCTACTGCGCTAAGTTTAGCCTCACAAACAGTAACCGACTTGAGTGTCTGGGTTATCTTTACATCTTGTGCGCACCTGCAGCGCTGGGCCTATAAACAGGCCTTTTAACCTGAAATGCCAGAGTAACACGCCCTTCAGTGGAAAGTGAGATGTTTGGACTTGAAACACATAACTTAAAAACAGCCTTTCCCAGGTGTGCATTTACTGTATGTTTAGCTTATATGGAGTGCACCAATGTTAGTTAGTGTTTCCATAAAGCATCAGTGTGGTCTGCATATTCCACTGAGATGGTTTTCTCCGTCTCATTTTCCACAAGATCAAGACGTTATATAATGAATACATATAGCAGAAAGGCTGTGGAACAACTCTGGCCATAAAAATATCAACGATTGGCTTGGGCCCTCAAATAAACAGATCTAAATAGAGCATCAGAATGAGGAAACTGTTTCGACATATCCCCCAGCGCAGCTACTCGCATGCAAAAATAAACAAGCACTTTTGCCTGTAAAAATTGGGGCAAGGATTAGCATGAAGAGCATTTTTTATTTTTAGGACTTGTATACTGTATACTAAAGATTTCACTCATACAGAGACACAACTCTGTGAGGTAACTGTCCTGTCCCGCACAGCAGCTGGACCTCCCCGTCACAAAGCATACCAGCCAGAGAGCCGCGCGTGTTTTGTATTCAGTGCGGATTACTGCGCAAGCCGTGGGATCCACCTAATTGGGCAGAAGGGGAGGTCCGGGATGAGCCTGTCCCGCTGCAGTGGGGATGACCTCATCAAAAGTCTGTTTTTGGATTCAGTGGGAAAGAACTCCTCAGCTTTCCAGTGCTAAACGCAGCCTTCAACACTCCACTTAACCCAAACACTGGGGAAATGTTGCTACGTGCACACCACCACTCAGACCGAACGACTTTTACAATTACATGACAATTACACGGCTTTGATCACAGCCTATGAACCACTAGTGTCCTTTAGTAACCCCGTCTGGCCCCCTATCCGTCCCAACCATCCACCCATCGCCCTATGGGGTAAATTGGATGCATAATCAATTAGGTTATAGTGTGGAAAATGTCTTCCAAATTCCAACATGACGAGACGTGATCGCTGCTTTTCTATATCTGTATGTATGCAGAGTCCAACACCACGGCAGACCGAATCAGAGAGGTTAATTAGAGGTTAATAGCCAATGAATTAATCTTTTTGCAAGCTTCTATTAAATCAACTGTTAATCTCCCACATATGTGACTAATCCAAGCATAGGTCACCCAATCCCCATCTAATGACATAGAAGAAAGTAATATAGATACTTTATTTGTAAATTAACTTTGAATTGACTCTGAATTATGCATTTCTATAATTGTGGATCTAGTGGTAATTTTGTCGACTAATATTTTATCTACAATTTAATTAAATTTCCTTCTTTTCAATTAAAAAGTCCCAAACCATTCAAATTCAACATTTCAGAAAATCTGGGTCTGTTATAAGGTCCCTGAAGCGGTGCAGTTGTAATAGCAATACAGTACCTTTAAAGTCTGTTTGGTTGATTGAGATTAAAGATTTCATCAACTAAAAAACATTTTAATCGAAAGAACTACAAGAACAAGACTGTGTTGAACAGCGCTCTGAGTACGGTTGAGGCGATATACCAAAAAATTAATATACTTTTTACACATTATTTATTAAGTAGCTAAAGCCATGTGCTGCTTCTGGTTGAACTAACTGGTTAAACCCATGTTTCACTCTGGAGCTGGATTAAAAGAATATTAATCATAAAATGAAGGCATCGCCAACATAGCCGATCGTCTCAGGGGTCAGATGATGATTCAGTATAGTCGGCCAACCCTTGTTAGTCGGTGAGTTCTTCGCTGTGAACCGTGTCTGCCTCCAGCACATTTGCTCTGACACACAAACACACAGAGGCTGGGGTCATGTCCCATCCACGTGGTTGTGCTTTACATAACACTAGTGCTGTTAAGTCTAACCTACTACTGGTTTCATGTTGTCACACCATTTCGCACAAAGATGCCATTATCTCAAATCAGCGTTCTGCTTTTGTTGAAGCGACAAATACGTGGTGTGACACTCGTGATGGAGGCGAGAATGTTGCGTTCCATTTTAATGATTTGTTTTGAGTGTTTATTCATAAGATATACCTGACATTCCAGTTAGAAAATAAATTGATTCATTTGTGTCACTAGAGAAGAGCCATTACATAAGCATTACACACGAGCATAAACACCTCATAAAATGGTCTTCAACGCTAAATTAAAAATCATCTAATCGTCTATGCTATTTTTCCCTGAAGAGTGTCTCTCTGGGAAGTGTTTTGAAAGAGCCACGGGTTATTTTGAGGCTGGCAAACACCTCCTCCAGATGGTGAAGAAATAAAATAAGTTGGTACGGGGCAACTGGGAGTGCACATAATAAGATTCCCTCGCATGGCTGTCCTGCAGGGACCGTGGGAGTGGTGCATGATTTCATTTAGATGAAAACATTTTGTCTGCGAGATGTTGCAGAGCCATATTGCTCTGGTGTAGGTCGCGGGATTCCTTTTGGGAAGTAGGGCAGCATTATTTTGGAGAAAAAAATACACATTACTTTTTTTTCTTCTCGTGTTGCAGTTACCAATAAATGTGCAGTTTATGTTTAAAATCAATGTGTATGTTTTTAACCGATGGGGCTTTTCTCTACTCTTGCGAGATCAAGTCTGAAATGTGACTGCATTATTAACTTCAAAGATTCAAACTGAGATTTTGCCTGGACTGTGATCGACTGTGCAGCCCTAGTGAGAAGTCTTGCTTCATTGGCTGAACTTTGTGTTTTCCAAATGCCAGACATCTGAACCGCACAAGGGTCAAAAAGTTACTGCTGACTTACTTGATTGAAAAATGCCCCAGATAAATTTGCTTATCTAAATTGAATGAAATCATTTCAACCGTAGCAGATTACATAAGGGGTGTCCGACAGGATTGGCCCACAGCCCACTACTGATGTTCTTTTTTAGCTCTCAACAGGCTGTGCCAAAATCAAGCACTCCTTCTGAGACACACAGTTCCTACACAAGTCCCTGCTTGTTGGAGGAAAAACCCTGTAATGACAGAAAACTGGTGCTTTAAAAGTTGGGTTACCCTGCACTTAAAAAAGATTTTCACTCAATTTCACATTCTTTTCGAGCTAAACCATTCCAGCGACAAGCCCTTTTCTTTAACAATTTGGTGACAAAAGAAAAGGCGCCAAAAGAAGAGAACCAGTGGAACAATGGAGCACGTAGTTAGCAGGAGGGAGGGAAGGAATTTCAAAAATCTGCCTGTTTTGATGTCACACTAGGACAAAGATGTGAGTGAGAATAGAAGACGCAGCACAACAATGGAGTGGAGAGGATTCAAACCCAGAGATAGCGTCTGAAGAGCAGAGAGGGGGAACGCAGGAGGCGCAAATTACAGAGTGAATTTGAGGAGTCTATGGACCGGGCCCTGCTGAGGCCCGTCAGCCCACCACGGCACAACACGCGAACAAAGGATCATTTATTGAAGAAGAAAGGGGGGGGGGGGCAGAATAGAGTGATGAAAGGAGGGGGAACACTGTACGCAGGCAATGGAGAGCGCTGGCCTCTATCTCAAACATTCACAGCCAACGTGTAACATTCCCCCACCCCGCCAGTGCTCTGACGTACGGCCAGCGCATATGGTCCCACTGAGGAAGCCCCGAGCATTTCTCTTCAAAATACAACCAGTCAACGCTGCATGCTTCAACCAACAGAGCTATAATTTCGCAATAAAACCGAGACGACAATGTATGAACGCAGACGCGAGCAGCTTACTAAACCAACTGTTGAGCTGAGCGGTGCCTCTCTCACCGCAACATCCCGTGATGAATTTTCGCTAATGCCTCAAATTCTTTATTAACCCCAAGTGTGGAGTCAACTTTACCACAAAGCCCTGGAGTTTTCAGCTTTAGCAAAACCAAAAGTACAAATCATGTGCGGACTAGCAAGCTACATAAACAACTGGGCTTGGCAGGAGGCATTCGGCGGGAGCCCCGCTGGAAGGTTAAGTAGAACTACTAAGGACTTTACTGTTGCGTGTAAATCCTTCTTGTTTAATGGCTGCTTTATCGGCAAAATCTGCAGGAGTCGAGTCATTATCGAGCCAAATTAAAGCCAACACTGGAACTGGCGAAAAGATGTTATTCTGAAAGCAGTGAATAAAGTGGATTGTTCTGTAGCAGGAACATCGAATCATCCAATAAAGTAAATACCCGGGCTGCACAATTTTGGAAACACTGCGATCAGGTTTGTGATTTATGTTATGATTATGTTACAATTCTGGGCACAGTGTCTGAAGACCGAACAACTAAATCAATCATAAGAATCAGAAGAAGAATCATATGTATTTCTGGAACAGGACGATTTGTACATGACAAATCCTTAGCGAGATTTCTTTCTTTTGTTTTATTTTCAGTGAACAATACAAGTTCAGTGTTTGCGATTTGCCAACTGCGACTAATAAAAATGCCACTTCATAAGAATTGCAATTAATGA
Organism: Neogobius melanostomus; assembly: GCA_007210695.1. Taxonomy (NCBI): domain Eukaryota; kingdom Metazoa; phylum Chordata; class Actinopteri; order Gobiiformes; family Gobiidae; genus Neogobius; species Neogobius melanostomus. The sequence goes on from VHKM01000042.1 coordinate 6,431,125, forward strand.
TGCAGCCCTAGTGGAAAACAAACAACTCGCATGACTAAACACATACAATGATGGCCTGCGAGCTACAGCAACTATCAACACTAAGTGGTACTTTTATGCCCCATCATTACCACACCTGACTTTGAATACAAACAAACAGTACTTCATCCACTCAGTGACCTCTGTGTAGTCTACATTTTAATCTGTAACAGAGTTGTATGGTCGCACTGGTTTGCCTTCCAAGTAAAAGTCAATAATCAATGACTGAAGGGTCAATAAAAAAGAGTTCACCCAACAGTTCAGAAACTTGAGGCTGAAAGCTTCAATTGAAAGCCATTCATTCTCCTTTCAGTGTTAGTGCTATTGTAAAGTCGCATATACAATAGCTTAACTGGGCCTGCATGTTAATAGATGACTAAATGTGGCAGCATGCATTGACTTCAAGGGGAGAAGTTTTGCAATGTTATTAATACATAATGTTTAGAATACTTGCATAAATCTAAAAAAAATAATGAAGCTAAGGGAAAAATCATTTATGGGTTCTTTTCAAATTGAGATGAAATAAAACCGCATGTAAAAAGAAAAAAGAAGTTTATATTGATTCGTGTGCTGATCCATATCTGTTAGGGCTTACAGTGAGTAGTAAAGTGAATTAGAGTGGTGTTATTTTAATCTGGCGCCCGGTGACGCTTCATTACACATGTGATTGGATTTATCCTACTCAATCAAAATCGAGACAGACAGGAGGAGGACAGAGAGCGAGCAGAGAGATGCATTGTTTTAAAGGGATGATAATATATGCATCGTTTAGGCATCTCTTACCTGTTCCCTCCTTGCTCCCGCTTTGTGTCCGCAGCTCTTCAGATTTGTAGAAGTCGATGCTCGCGTACGTGTTAAGACTGGAGTTATTGTTGCCCCCGACCGCTGTGCTGACTCCCCCGACGCCGGAGCCTCCCGTGAGCAGGGAGAAGAGACGGGAGGAGGTCTGGTTACCGGAGGGCCCGTCCAAGCCCAACGGGGGCCCTCTTTGCTCACCAAGTCCAAGTCTATGTAATTAAGGCCTTGCTCCGAGGATGACGCCTGGTTGTTGCCGGGTAGAGGTTGGGAGGGCGGGTCAGTCACCGCACCGTTGCCCCAGAGCAAGGTGTCGAAGCCAAGCCGACGAACAACAGCCTGAGCGTGCTCTGGCAAAAGTGTGGCAGCGGAGGAGGAGGACGTGGACGCGGGGTTGGGGAGGGGCGGGGGAGCCAAAAACGTTTCTGAGCAGTGCCTTCGTCGTCCTTGGGGTCTGCCCTGATGACTTTGGCGCCGTGGTCTGGGTTGGGTCCTTTGGCAAGAGGGAAGTCCAGATTATGGGATAGGCCGGAGACAGAAGGGTCAGTCCTGTTCGGGGAGGGAGCCTGGGGAGAGACGCTGGATGCGGTGGCGCTGCTATTCAAACTGAAGGCCATTTCTGTGTAGTCGCTGCAGGACGTCGGGGAATCCAGTTCGGTAATTGATGGGGCTTTTCTCTGCTCTTGCGACGTGCAGCCTCGGGCACCGCCGCCTGCTCTTCATGCAAACTGACCGTGACCGCTTTGCTTGTTTTGGGTGCGTGAGCCAGCGTTGGCGGCGTTGGCGGACTGTGGAAACTTGGGAAAACTAAAGGGACGTGTGAATGAGGTGAGGGAGAAGGAGACGGGCCCAAGTCCATGTTAACGTACTCCGAAGCGGGCAGCGGGGAGATGGGGGCGGATGGGCTTCGGAAGAGAGGCGCAAAGTTGCCCAGGCCAGAAATGGGTCTGTTCTGGATTTGTTGCGTACTCGAACCATGAGGCAGGGATAAGCCATGTCTGAGACCCCTCCCACGACCTCCTCCGACTCGAGGCTGGCTACTCCTCTCTCCCTTAAACTCTATGCTGACGTACTCCCCCGGACTCTTGGGCTCAGGGGGCAGGGGATTCTCGCGCACTCGTGGAAGAGTGTTGGCCTTGGAAACGTCGACAAACAAGCTAACAGGTCTAGTCTTACCGCGACCGCCTTGCTTTGGCAGCCCGTTTGACATCTGTTTCTGCGGTGGCTTTTTGGGTTGAGAACCTGTGGCTTTACTGCTGGCTCCGAGGGGTGGCCTGTCGTCGCCGTCCCCCAGACTTTCATTGCTGGCTGAGCTGGAGGAGTAGGACGACGACGAGAGGGACAGGTGACGACCGCTGGCTGAATTACCAGTTGCCGCTTGCTCCTGACGCCCCGCCACCGCCCGCCCCATTCCCCTGCTCCCACTGGCCCGCCTGCCCCGCCCCAGCCCGTCATCGAATTGTCCAGAGGGGTTATGTTTGTAGGAGCGTGGCAGAGAGTAATAGGAATACACCATCTTGGTCGTTTGTTGATGAGAACTGCTTTCCAAATGAGCGCTGTGATCTGGGGAGGGGGGCTGCCGTTGATAGAGCGCGCACTGATAGGGGACATGTTCATATAGTCGCTACCTGCCCGGCTGTCCGCACTGCCGCTGGTCACCCACGCGCCGCCCGACAGACCCCCTTGCTGGTCAGGAGAGCAGCTGCTGTTGGGAGACATGATCATATAGCCATCAGAGTTCGGAGGTCTGATTTGCTGTGGGGGGAAACACTGTTGTTTGGCGTCATGGCCATGTAGTCATCCGCAGGTTTAGAGTCCGATTCAGGAACAGACACAGCCATAGATTGGGAAATTAAAGCTTGGGGTTGGGTAACGCCGGGCAACATGGACATATATCCATTGTCCACGGCAACATCAACGCTCCCGCCTCCTCCTCCTCCTTCAGATTTCAACTCACTAGCCACATCCAAGTATCCACTCCCAGCCGCAACTGACTGTCTCTGTGTGGAAGAGGGTGTCGGCGTAAAAGATTCCCGGCTCGTACTCCGCGACATGATGGCGTAGTCTGCCGATTCTTCGTCTGTTGGCTCCTCTGCCCTGCGCTGTCTAGGTGCCAGTCTCTCTAGAGCCATAGGAGGCAGGGACGCCCGCTTACTCAGCAACCTGCGCTCCGCTTCACATTCACGACTTGAAGAACGCCGCAAAACTCTCCTGGTCTGAGACTGGGAGCCGCTGCCTGGTGTTCCCGGGGTTGGCTTGGGGCTATTAGTCAAATTACCTTGGTTAGCACTGCCAGCCTCACTGCCTCGCTGTCCCATCAGAATGTAATTGGCCTCCTCATCGCATAGAGACTGGCTGCCCACACTTCCCACTGAGCTCCCAGGGAGACTTGGGGAGGGCAGAAGTGTATGGTCGCTCGGACTGGAGCCGTACTCATCAGAGGAGCAATAGTCACTGGGGGAGCCTGAGACTGACGCTCGATGAGTGGGCACACGGCTGTATGAGCCACACCCCGGACCAGGAGCGGAAGATGGGACTCCGCTAAACTCTGGGCCATGGCCTGAGCTAGAGGACAGGTTTGGGGTTGCAGACGGAGCTGGGTGGATATTGAGCGCATCAGTCCTAGGGGAGTCTTAGCAGCTGAGGTTGGGACTGAACGGGTGGACTTTGACCTGAGGATCGGGGTAGTGGAGCAGGACCTGTTGATGGAAGGGCTGGAGGTTGGTCCTTGTAGAGGGGTGGTACCCACTGCATTCTCCTCAGTCTTTCCGCCGTCGCTGGCAGTGCGGGATCTCGGGAAACTGTGTCTCGGAGTAGGAGAGGCGTTGGCGCTGCCTACGCCAGCACCCCCTACGTTAGCTCCCCCAGGAGGTTCAGTTCGGGAGCGACGATTGAAGCCCACCTGGCTGGGAGGGGGGTTTGGATGGTGGCGGCGAGAGGGGACACTGATGGGATTAGAGGCTGTGGCCCCGCCTCCTGGGCCAGAGCTGGACTGAGACTTACTCCGTTGCCGAAACTCCTCACTCAGTGCCTTCATGGCCTCTAATAGAGTTTCATGCATGTTTTGGGCCACCACTGAATCATCCACCTAAAAAGCAACACACGTGCAGTGAGATGTTTCAGATTCATGACTGTATATCAGGAGATCTGGTGACTGAATGTGAGGGAGTCCTAATTACAAGATTACCTGCATCCAGAACTCGCCGGGGCCTGTCACAGCCGACCGTCCAACCTCCACGAAGAAGAAGTTTTCTGAATGGCCACAGCGTCGGACATTCATCAGTTGTAGGACCACAGCCGCAGCGTCAGAGTTCAGTTTGACAAAGTTGACGGTTTTGTCAGTAAGGCAGAGACGGTAGATTCCCACCAAGTTCTTGGCTTGACCTAAGCCTTTGGGCCACACCTTCACCTGCCAGACCTCTTTAAAAGCAGGTCCAGGAATGGGCATGCCATAGTCGCCGCCTTCAGCTACGTTCTCAGTTGGATTTTACCTGCAATAACAAAAAGCAGGAATAGGATTTAGAGAGGATTCTTCACATATGAGCATGTTGTTTGAAACTAAACTGTTGCAGCAGCAATGTTGTGACCGTCACTATACTGGACTTCAGTGAACACCTGGAGAAAGCACCCCTATTTACATTTGTGCACGGTAAGAAGCCATTATTTGGTAGGTTTTGCTGATACAGGATTTCTAAAGATTATTGAGCAGATCTGAACTCCGAGTGCACATGCAGCAGCTTGACACAAGTGCCTGCTGCAGGCTTCATACCTGAGGTCTCATTCGTCACCTACATATACACTTCCAACATGACCTGAAAAATTAAACTGTTGACAGTTGATGCTCTTCTCAAAGTGATGACTGCCAAAAACAACCCCTGTGGAAAAGCTTGGACACTGGCAATGAAGCGAATATTCTGCTGAACCTAAGTGGCTGGAAAGTCAAGAGCAAGCACTCAATAAGAGACACCTCTGGAGTCTTTGTCTGCCCACAATAAACAGAGTTAGTGACTAGTAAAACCGTTTTAAGGAACACAAGCGCTCCATTCAGTCACTGTATTAGGTAGACATTAGTAATTACTGAACACAACACAAGCCTCTTTGTTAATCTGATCATGCTATACTAGCCCTTGAGGAAAAGTGACAGACTTGATAGCATTTGGCCACCTGTTTTCAGTTTAAAGCAGTTTAAAGACACAATTATCAACCATCAGATAACAATAATGTGCCTATTAGGCCCAAAATTACTCTAATAATTTCAAGATGTGGTGCTAACTGTTTGAGATTATCTTAAATATTTACCTCAGCGATTTGACATGCTTTATATTGACAACCAGCCAAGGATTAATCATGAAATAAGACCCATGATCCGACGTGGATATTATCCACGTTGGATCATGGGGGCGACGGTGGTCTCATGATCGGAAGGTCGGGGGTTCGAATCCCGCCTCCTGAAGGTGCACATTGTCGTTGTGTCCTTGGTCAAGACACTCCACCCTCCTTGCCTCCAGTGTCTTCGTACACTGGTGTACGAATGAGAGAGTGAATGGGTGAGTGGATCCTTGCTGTAAAGTGCTTTGAGTGCCTAATGTAGGTGGAAAAGCGCTATATAAGTTGAGAACCTTTACCATTTACCATTTATCTGAGGAATTGCCCTAGATATATTTAAGAGCATGTCATGGAGTGTGAAACTCCACATTTCACCTTAATGATTCTAGATTTTCTGGGTTTCCCATGTGGTTATGTTTAAACACGACAAATATCACACTAAAACGCAGATCATTTATCTTAATGACAGCATTTGAGACTCTTCCAGAGCCCACCGTGGGAACAGCATGTCCTTTATAAAAGCACCTGCCCTGGGAGCGTTTTTTTGGAGAAGGATCAGAGCTTTGATGTTTAGCTATAGGAGCATTGCAGAGCAGTCGCATCACACAAAAGCACGTCTGCATGAGTATGCTCCTCTTTTCCCATGGTCGGTCGCGTCTGTAATCCCTCATTGACAACCATATGTGGACAATAAGCCTCGGCATGCACATTGGTCTCCATATTAGCCAAGCTTCCGTTATAACAAGTACGTACCAAGATCCTCTTTTCAAAAACATTTACTTGTGATTACAAAAGACAACTTTAGTTTCCCTCCTCCCGAAAAACTGCACACTTGAAAGAGACTTAGAATAGCCATTTTGTAGCGAGCCATGGAGGCTGTGGCTTAGTGGCTGTGTGTGAAGGCGCTCCTCCTTATATTAGATGACTCATTCAAGGCCATGCACAGCGAATTTTGTGTGCTGCTTGTTTCTGTGCAAGGAGTTCTGTTTGCCAGCTCGATTTAGATTTACAACAGGAAGGGAAGGTTTGGGGAATTTTGGTGAAGACTCAGGGAATGAGATTGTGGAGATATGAGAGCCATTACATGCAGGGCAAAAGTGAGGGTCAAAACTGTAGCCGTAGTAAAGATGAATAAGACTATTTCAAATCTAAGTCTTTTGTTTTAGGATAGACTGCTCTGCAAACTCAATTAAACTCAACATGAATGTCGCTCAGTCTGTGCTATTCTTTTCTACGAGAGGTGAACTGCTGTTAAGTCTGCATCTGCAAAGAACTGAAAGGAGCTTATTGCAATGATAGTATAATAATATGTTTTTATTAAAGGCTGTACAGGTACTGCTGTATTTGAATCAGCAAGCCAAAGACAAATTCTGCCCTTGTTGTAATGGGAGACCATCAAGTTTTCTCAACTACATTTAATTTCTCAACTGCTCCCTTTGATCTTTCAAGAAGGGCCAAAAAGCTGCCAAGGGGCTGCATTTTGTCGAGCGTACAGTATGTTCTTTTAACCTAAACAAACTTTGTGCCCTTAAAAACCCTCTGGTGCCTCTCAGGATAAGCTCTTGGGGTCGTCCCTGAATCCACTGGGTGCACATCGTCTTGTCCTATTGAACATGGCAGGCTTCTTTTGTGGTTACATAAAGCTTGGGTTGATCCCACACAGACTGGTATAAATTATAGATCGCCACTGGCTTTCTTTAGTGCAGTGATTCTCAAACGGGGCTTGGGACCCCAAACTGGATTACAGGGCAGTTTTCAGTGGGCTGTAACTATTGAAATCACTCTTAATTCATAACTATATTAATTAATAACTATTGATGAATTGGTTTTGATAGCCTTGTAATCAATGCTTGCATGGACAAAGACAATTATGCAAGGACAATGCAAAGTTGAAATGAGCCTTTTTTGCCATTATCTTCACATGTTGAAGGTGCATTAAAAAAAACAACAATGTAAAAGGCGTGTTGAAAGGCAACACGCACACTGACTCTCACTGACCCAATGCGGCATCCTCACTTCAACACAGAGAAAGCTTATTTTGCCCCCTTTATGAAAAGGAGGTTATGCAACTATGACCTTCCTGGGACCCCTATAGGACGGCACGACAGAACAACACACCCGTAAGCAGGTGAGGATATGAGGAGAGGAAGCCAGAGGCACTTGAAAGAGGTAACACACCTGGAGGTACAGAGGCCTGCTGGTTAAATAAGGGCACCCTTCCGCTCACCTTGGCAACCATTTGCGTGCCTGGTCTACAAGTTCATGCAAGGTTACTTCAGTTTTTTCATCCAAAAGTTCCACTACAGCATCTCCCCTCTTCGTTTTTTTCGGTTCCCACTGCGCGTTTACCCTCCTCACGACCACACAGGACAGAATTACATGGGGCTCAAAGAGTGGCAACCTCTGGGCCAACGCTGCAGTCTCAGGCAAGTTTGTTTGCAGCGCCTGTGCTGCCTCTACTGAGATCATAAACTGCATATTAAGAAGGCCATAATCTAACCCACTTTTCTCAGCCAAGATTTTTAAAGACTTACATTTGCAAAGGAGGGACCCTGTAATATTGTTTATCTCTTTTCCCTTAAAAAGGTCTTGGGGAGGTATAGAGTAGGGCACAAATGTTTATCCCCGGGCTCTTAGATGCTTGCTGTGATATTGACAGCAATTCGCTCAGTGGCAGTCTGATTATTGTTATGGTTATCACACAAATCCTCAGAAAGTAGGTCTCCTGTGGAGGTCTAGAGCGATAATAGCTTTAACACACCAAGACACGCAGGGGGGCATTGTTAGCGGACAGTGCCTCTAGCAAAGACAAATAAGAAAATGCTTGAGTTGAACTGCATATATTTGCCAATAATGCTGGGCTTGACATTAACACTAGCTACATTTTTGTTGAATTTTATACTCATCTACATATAACCAAACTCAAATACATATAATCAAATCAAAGGTAAGCAAAACTGTCATAACTACTTAGATTATTGTAGTGAAAGGATTATGTGGATAGTAATATTTGAAAAAGACTAGCCACGGTGGTCAGTGAGCAGAAATGTTAAGGCCAAGCTCTGCTCACAATGTATTGCAAAAAGCCAGAGATTTAGAACAAAATCTCACTTCTTAGGTGCAAATGCAGAGCGCAAATCGGGAAAAGCCGCTCTGGCACTAAAGCTCCCACCAGGTTCCGTTTCAAGTTTTTGACCTCCCTGCGCTGCACGCTGTGTTGCAGCTGTAACATCATTAATATTACACTGTGAATCGGAGGCTTAAAACACATTATCAACACTATCTCTACTACTGTGTGGGTGCCACCCCCCTGTGCCATTCCAGGTTAGCAGCAAGGGCAGATACCAGGCAGCTGTGTCCGCGGATGAACCTGATAGCTCCCTAATCTCTGGCGGCCATGTGTGCCCGTTTAGTCTTCTCCAACTCCTCTACTTCCTATCGCTTTATCCATCGCCCGACATCTGTCGAGCCGCATCTGGGCCCACACGGGGGGACACAAAGCTTCCCCGGGACCAGCATCCGCCTCGGGTCCGTTTCACATGTGGTTCCAGTTACCCACAAGAAGACAAAAGCGCATGAAATTACTGCTGATGCTCCCGAGGTTGGCCGACCCCAAAAATCTCTGACAGTCAGTTTTAAGGGAGCCATGAAGCTGGAGTTCATCGGTGAGTTTTAAAACACAGTGTCCCTGTCAGTCATCTGGCAGGAACACGCGGTTCTGCTGAAACAAGGCAGCTTTCCCATGTTTAACACTGTACTTTGCATAGTAATGATGCAATTAAATGTGCTTTTTCTTTTTCCAATCCAAAAATGAAGTAAAAGTTGAGTTTATATCAGTGGGAAAACTTTAATTAAACAAGAAAATTACCTGTTTAAAATGTACCAGGGCTACCCTCCGTTCATAACAAAAAGCATGATTGTCATAGAATCAGCACGGGGTACACATCCTACTCATTTACCAAAAGTGCATAAACAACTGGCCAAAAATATGACTGCCTATTCAAAAGGTATTAAAGTGGATTAATTTATGCTTTCTTTTGTCAATGTTTTACTCTTTTGTAAGTAACATAAAAAGATAATAACATAAAAAGATAATACAATCAATTTCCCCCATGAAATGAATCTCTTGAATTGAATTAGCATGCACACGTTACCACACACGTTAATTTATTTCCCATTGCACAATTGAATTTCTCTGAGGTATACCAACAGCTGGACACGAGGTACATCCTGACCCTGTGTAGGATGTTGTCTTGCATCTTTCATGAGGAGGATTCCACAGGTTTGTACTCGTATCTAATGCAGTCCCAACAAGCTTATAAATCCCCGACGTGAACTTCCTGACTCCGCGACCAGAGCAGTAATGGCTAAAGATCAAACTGGCAGCGATCAATAGCACCCGGCCGTAAATGGTTCCTCTGCATCTCGGGGCCCACCACTCGGTCACGTCCAACATATGGGTACTCATCCGCTAAATGGATTGTGTTGCCGCTGGCTGTAGCCAACTGTCAATCAAATACAGGCTCTTTAATTGACAAGTGGCCAATGGTAACTCTCATACCCGCTGTGCTTACTGTAAACAGGAAAGACTGGATCTGGGACTGGGAATGAATGAAAAGCTACACAATTGCTGGCCTGGGTTAGATCTTTTGATACAGTTATAGATTTAATGCATTTGTCTTTTCATCATCAGCCAATTTGGACGTTCTCTTTATTCAATAGCAATAATGCAAACTGCAGTATCGAGTTAACTGCATTTAATTTGACTGCCCTAATCTTAATAGGAATATATAACTATGACAACCTTAAAATGAGTATTTCACCAATATCTTACCATTAAGATATTGTTTTCATTCTGCCACTACAACATAGGGAATAATTGGCCTTGTGACAGCTGGCTGCACACTCTTTGATTATGAGTACATTGTGTTGAACTGTTTGTGCGACTAAGCAGTGGGGATTAAGGCTAAAACCAATAAAATCATAAGAAGGGTGCAGGACTTTCAGTCAGCCTCAGGCGCTGGACCGCGAGACACTAATTACCCACTAATTGTGGAGACGAGCAGCGCTTAAGTGCTGCTTAGAGTTTAATCGGTTCACCCGACAGGGCGAACGGTTACATCCAGATCCAGAATAGGATATTTACCAAGAGCGGTCGTCTTCAGCAAGAGGATGCATGTACAGCAGTAATTATGGGGTCAATTCCCTTTAAGATAAAACAGCTTCCACGGAAATAAAAACTCAACAAACTCTGTCGTTATTCCAAAACAGATGTCACATCCGAGCTGGTGTTGTGATTTATAGGCTCTTCAACACTGAAAGGAAAAGTTTTAAGTAATAATTGGTTTGTGGCGAGGATAGAACATTTACAACTTTGGCAGCAGCGGAAACAATCAGTTATTCAACATTAGGGCTGGGGGAAAAAATCTATTTGATTTAAAAATCGAGTTGGTAGGTCAAATCAATTCACATTTTCAAAAAAATCTATTTTTGTTTGTTAGATATTTATTTTATTATATTTTTAGCTCTCTGCCCTCTGCTTAGAGGAATAAGGTCCTGCTGTACAAATGTGCCTCAGTTACCTCAGGATTTTTGTGGTTTCATTAGCTTAATCCAAATACAGTATAAATAATTTGGATGTTTAACAATCTTTGTTGCATAGTGACTTTTTAGTTAAAGAAAGGGCAATTTTGTTTATGTTGGGTTTACTTTAATTAAATACAATAAATATATATTTTTTAAATATATTTATAGTTTGCAGTTATTTTGTTTTAAATGGGGGGGGGGGGGGGAATCGAATCGAATCGTAAATAGAGTTTTTTTATTTTAAAGAAATCGCAGATTATTCGACATAAATTAAAACAGTTTTCCCTGTAACATTTATTGGCGTGTTATGAGGGATTTAAATGCATTTTACAGAAAACACATAGATAAAAAATTACTTCCCGCACAGAAAACACAGACATTTTTCATTCGATTGATTTCTGGACTGAGCAACATAGATCACCACACTGAGGAAAAAGATCTCTCTTTGAAGCGTTTGCTGCGGGTTACCGACATAATTGAGATGTATTGCAAGTTTTCTTGTATTTTATTTTCTAGTATTTCGTAAATTTTCTAGTATTTTATGTTTTCATTTCAGTCTGAGTAGATTTATTTTGCTGATTTAGGCAAAGTATAATACAATTGATTACAGAGGATTTTGGATATCTTATTTTGTCTATGAAAAAGGGTTTTGCGCCTTAATAACTGCGCTGTTATAACACACATTACTTCCTTATGAATATTTAGTCTAGCAAATACCTCAGATTAAAGATAATAGGACAAGTTTATATGTTGTGTTGTGACCAGTATATACAGTCCACAATAGAAGCTAAACTACTTCACAACAGGTCAGACATTGTTGACACAGAGCTAAGTCCTGTCCTTAAAACGAGTCAACGCTCAAACAACAATAAAACAAGCTGCTGTTATCACACATGCCCTGAATGCTGCATGTGGACCTAAGGGTGTGTCCATTCCTCGCATTAGCTCCAAGTTGGACTCAAGACACGTTGTTTTATTGAGGTCAACAATTCCCAGGGTGTTGAATTGCGAACAATACCCGTAGCCCCACCTCAACCTCTGGCTAAGGTGGAGTCTTGATAAACTGTTGGCACTTGATTTAATCCTAATAATCACAATCAGAAAGGCAAGCTTGAAAATGCACTTGCTTTCTAACTAACAACAGAATAACAAAATGCAAAGGGTGCAAGTTTTACCACTTCAAGAGACGATCCCTGAACCCTGACCCAGTAAGAAGCATTTAAGGCTTTCATATAAGGATATGTTATATGTATATGATACTGTATCCCACTGTACATTGTTCTGTGAAGCTGTTGACCCCACGCTGCGCCAACCCAAGCCCTGTAATTATAGAACGCCTCAAGCTGCTTTCCAACATCCCCCCTATGGGTACTGGATTTACGCAATCCTACGGCTACACAGGTATCGAGTTGAAGGTGCGGCGAGTTGGAAAATATGCGAGAGGCATAGCGGAGCATCCCGTGTCTCCCTCTGGTCTACGAGCTGTGAATATTTTTGTTTTGCGCTGGGACAAGTGAGGGACAAACAGCGGACTGGGACTGGAGTGGATTGGGGATCGTCTATAAACTGTACCAGCCGGCATACCGGGCGATGCTTGGTACAGCAATGATCCCAACACTTCTAATAGAGGGGCGGGTATTTAGAGGTTTTGCAGCAGTAGGCCAAGCATTTCCAAATGTTTCAAGGAGTGCACACTATCGGTTTATAAATGGCCTTCATAACATGACAGTTGAGATACTTCCATTATTTTAATGACTGTATCAACCTCTTTCCTTTCAGCTTTTTCCTTCTGCTACAAATGATCTGGCAAGCTTTACTCTGAATACTATAAGTCTAAATATAGAACATTATCAATGATCACCTTTATCTGATGAATTTGAACAAAACAGAAACTCTTGATCATTGCCCCTGGTAAAAAGATTCTCCTGATCATGAACTTGGTGTGTCGGGCTCGTCTGATAAAACCAGCCTCAGAAACCTTGGGCTTGTGTTTGATCAGGCTATGTCTTTGGAGGGTCACTCACTCTCCTCAGCTGACCGTAAACAGTTTTTAATCACCTGAGAAATATCTCTTAAGTGAGTGAGGAAATTGTTGTCGCTTTCATCTCGTCACTGATTATTAAAGACGACGCTAAACAAACGTTAGATTGTACAAAATGCTGCCACTAGACTTTTGACAGGTGCAACCAGAACGGTCCACATCACCCATTTTGTCAAGTCAACTCTATGGACAAATTTAAAAAGCAATTCAAGACTTTGTACTTTAAGAAAGGTGGGATTGTGATTTATATGTGAAATGCGCTCCTTTACCCACTTACGATTTGTCCATAAAGCAATTTGATTTCGAGGGCAATGCAAGACCGTAAGAGTCACAAGCCATTCACGTATCATGAACAACCTAACAGAGACAGCGAAGTATCAATAACTAGTTTCATCTGTGGGTATCGCTTTTGATAACCCTATAGTCACAGAAATGTGCATTGTCACGGCAGTATGCCCACAACTGTACACCGTACTATGGGATAGGTGCAGAAGTACATTGCGTTACACTTGCTGATAGTGCAATACCAACAATCGTACCATATATTGAGAATATCTAAGCACACAGAGGCATATATGATGGTCTGTGGCCTCATTTGTGCCCACATGAAAGAGTCCATAAGCTGCACAGCACACCACAAGAAAGGTCCTGCCAGCGTGCACGTTTACACAGCAGCCAGCCGCAGCCCTTCTGTCATTGTCATACAGAGAGATTTACACTGGAAACCCAACACTCGGAAACAACAAAAGAAGAGCACAGGGGAGCCAACGGCGCGACATAACCGACTTGTAATTTCAAAAATGTCACGGTGAACTCGAGTGGGCTTTTTTTCTCCCCCCGCTGAGTGTTGTGAGATCATTGTGCATTTAATCCCAGCTTTGCTGCACTCCGGGACACTTTTCTTAAAACTCCCTAGGCCGCCTTGCATCTCTGTTCCAACATCTGTCCATTTACTTCACTGTCTCTTGGAAAGTTGTCGAATGCTTGGGAAAAGTGGGCAGTACACACTAAAAACACACAGAGCGAGTTGTGTGCGAGCAGCGGGGGAGGCGGCGATGTTGACATGTTATTAAATTTAAAGGGCTGCACTTGAATCCTATAACGCATCCACTGGAAACAACTTTGAACTTTTACAAGAAGCAAGGGCTGTATCCTATTCAACTCCAGTCCAAGATGCACTCATCCTGCTGCTTTTGCAAAGACTTTTGCATTTGTGAGGGTAACTCAGTGTTTTTCCAACATTTTTGAGCCAAGGCACATTTTTTACGTTGAAAAAAATCATTAGGCACACCAACAGCAGAAAATGTGTCTTTAATAGGAACACCATATAGTCTCGCCAGCCACAATGCCACTGTAACCGCCACCTGTTGCATTCATGCATCACCAATTCTCCACTTACTGATATGGAAGAGTATTACATGGTGACTCTGTCGATCACTAGACAGCACAGACACTCGAAAACAGCACATTCTTTGCGGATAATAATTAATTTGTTTTCAAAAAATATTCTTTCAGACCCACTAGGTGAAATTGGATAACTTCCCGTGGCGGGGTAACACTGGGGTAACTAATAAAGTGATCAGTGGGCGTTACATTTCTGAATACGTAGATCTAAAGTATGAATCAGAATAAAGTGGGTCCGCAGATGATGTCACAGCAGGCAGCAGAAGCCAACTGACTGTCAAAGTTGGGTCGTGAAGTTCACATTGAGGATTCTGATGTGCAGTAAAGCACCGACGTCACATCAACAAAAGAAATGAAAAGTAGTGTTTTCGGACAAACTTAATTACATACACGGAAGCAGATTTAGTTGATAAAAGTAAACAGCATAGCCAATACACTTTTATTTCTGGAGGGACTTTTTGCTTCATCCTCTTCACACAGAATGAAAAGCTGCAACTCTGCCTATATCCCAGAAACACCGCTCCGTTCAAAGTCCGGTATTGACCGTGTATCTGCATGACCTGTTTTAACACAGGTGTTCGATGCCTGGCCGTACAGTCCCGCCTCGTTCACTATCAGCGACTTTATGTAACACGGGGCAGCAGGTCATGTGTGGCAGGCACCTTGGACTGGCCTTATCTTTGTGCTTGGTTCAGACTGAGTCACCGTTCCCAAGGGGTGGGCCGTCTGGTCACTCGGCTGGACAGGTGATCTCCGCTGTGGTCGCCAATCCTGCGTCGACAGCTGTGTTTACTCAGCGGCCCATATAGGCACCATTTGAGACATTTCATCTGGTAGTGGACAGGGCCATTTGCAAAGTTTACCTAAAAGAGTGTGCCCATGGTGTAAAAAAAAAAGACTTTGGTTCTGTTACCCAGTGTCATAACAGTTACTAAAGTAGAGTAGATGTGGCAATCTTGCACTGTTGAGTCATGCCTAGGATCAATGCTGCACACAATATTGCAAGGTCAGCTGGAAAAATGATTAGTAAACAAGAACGAAGGGTGTGTTTTGACAGAAAAAAAAAAGTTGGCTGTGGAACACAATAAAGCTCCTTGTTGGGTCCAGACACGGAAAACTTGTTTGTTTGGGAAGATTGACAGTAAATATCAGGTCTGACACATAAGTGATAGGGTACACTTTAAAAGGGAGTCACAATAAGAAACGGAGTGAATGCACGTGGCGCTAAAAAACGACCAGAACTGAACCCTAGTAACTGTGCATATAATGATATACACTATGTCATCTGATAAAGGGGCTTAAATGATCATGAACATTGATGTAGTATCCTGATCTGCAGTGCGCCTTTGCCACGTTTCCCCTTCTCACACACACACGCACACGCGCACGCAGCTCCTGACACCGTGGGACTTTAAAACTTGTTTCAACTCACTTTTGCACTGTAGATCCACCATGGACTGGTACCACTCGTCCTGGTCCGCCTCGCTCTCCGCCGCCACGGCAAAACTCTCGGCGCGCGTGTACAGGACGATCATGTGCTTGTTCTTGGAGTCGGCCCTCTTGTTGATGTTGAAGCAAGTCTCCAGCGGCACGGCTTTCTTCGGGACGGGGCCTTGCTGCGGAATTTCTTCTCGCTCTCGTAGTACTCGAGTCGGGCCGGGCCACGCTCGGACGCGCTCCTCAGCACGAAGTACCGTCGGTGCATGGACTTCTGCTTGCGGAGGTAGCCGCTCTTCCTCACGTCCTCGCAGCCATGAGGCTCGAGCGCCTGGTTCTCCATGACAGCTTCCACAAAAATAACAAATAAAAAAACAACTCCCCCCTCAATGTAGCTTTCAGTCTGTAGTATTTCTGCAAGTTTGCGCTGACGGTGCCGCTCCCCTCCCGCTGCCCACATTAACGCAGGCATGGAGTGAGTGAGAGAGGGGAGGCAGAGGTCGGGCTTTCGGGGTCGCTCCTGTCCTGGTGGTCCTGCTCTTGCAGCTCCAGCTAATACCCGTCTGTTTGCAGCCGATTAGCAACAGCTCCTCTCAAGTTGGTCCCATAGGCGGAGCAGCAGCAGCGGCAGCACAAGTTTTTAAAAAGGGGCACTGACTCGGGTGAGCACATGCGCCTCGGGGTCGACGCGCTGCTCCCGTCCTCCTTCCCACAACACACACACTCTGTCCTGAGCGCTTTAACTAATTTAGTGCATGGATCACGAAAGTCGGTGCATTCCGCTGCACGCTGTCCGCCCCGTCCCTCTCGGTCCGTCCCCCGGTGCCTTGTTTGGCTCGTGCTCGTGCTGCCGTAGTGAGGAGCGGGACTGTCACTCACTCTGCTCTAGTACTCAGGAAGACGAGGCGTTCAAGGGACACGCGAAAGCTCCGGCCACAGAGCTCCGGGTTTTCGCGCGCTTGTGTTTTGGATCTTCCTTGTATTAAATAAAACTCATAAAATATTCTCAAACCTTCCCTGAGTCGATAAATGCGACCCGAGGCTGCGTGATGAATAATGTAAATACGTGGGGACTGCATTTACGGATTGGTAAGTTTGTGTGGCACTCGGCTGTTTGAAGCGGTTAACAAGACATCCTACAATTTCTCGGCTTGTGAACGCAGCATCACTATGAGTGTGTAATATTTCAGTGTTGACGCTCCACTGAGTCCATCCTGTTCTATTTATTGCCCAAAAAAATCGCCCTCTGTCCACTCGCTCTGTGTATACATGTATGTCTGAGCTACAATTTGCAAAAGGGCTGTTTAACACATCATGCACCACATGCACAGATCTAAACGTGTGCAAAGATTCTCAAAAATGACCACATCAGCATGAAATGATGCAGTCAGTCTATCATAATGTTTCAGCATAATGTATCACAATTGGCTGACAAATAATGCGTAAACAGTGCATAAATCCACAGAAATCGACACCAAACATTTCCAGGCCTGTCCTTCTTGGCCCCTGACTCTGTCGTTTTAATCTGTCTGGTTGGGAACTGGCCAGTGTCACCATGACCGCTGATGGACTGATCAAGACAAGTCAATAAAAAAAATTTAAAATAAAAAGAATAATGTTAGTATTTTTCTATTTTGGTATTTAACATACATCTATAAATAGCCACAAGGATGGCAACAGAGGATCTCCATCTTGGTACACTTATGCAGTATGAATGTTGTTATGCAATATGCATCCAAAAGTAACCTCCACGAGTCAGGGAAAAGTGAATGCCAAGCGCCCTCTGCTGTTCTAAAATATATCACAACCACATTATGGACACTGTAGTGTGATCAAAATGAGGAGAGAGGTTTTAAGAAGCAACTGATTTTATGAACATTGGATACAAAGACATTGTTACATGAGTCTTTTGGCAAATTAAGGAAAACAATGTTCAGTGTTAAAACAGGAGCAAACATTTGGTCCGGTACATGACTGGAGATGAGTTACACATCTAGATTAATTTGCTTTTACATTCAGTAGCATCTCCTTATAGCCCTCTAAGCGCATGCAGCCTGAGAGTAAAACCACAGTCCGTCAAAGGAACTAAAACAGAATGACCAATGCAACATAATTTTGACAGAAAGGTCTGCCTCCATCTTTCTCATGCATCTTTAGGCTGTTAAAGCTAGAAAACTTTCAGTGTCTCTCATTACGTCGTAAACATTTCAGCTGGTGAGTTACCAACTGGCTTTCCTCTAGGACACATATTTCCAAGCCGGAGACGTATTACTGGTGGGGCTGGCGGGTTTTTGCACTTTTTCTTCTTTTTTTTTAAGCAGGAGATGAAAGCGGAGTAGCAGCAGCAGTAGTGACACGTATGTAATAATGAGTGTACATTATTTTCTTCAAAAGTTATAGGCGTCATTTCGAGCCCTGAGGTGGCATCTACTGGCACACACACCTTTGACGTGACACACAACAAGCGGTCACTCTCCTCCGCACACACACTTACAAGTACACCTTTTGCATTCTCTCCTCAACAAACAAACAAATAGGTAAACATGGACAGGGACAAGTAGGAGGTCAAAAATACTCCAGAGGCTTTTGAAATGGCAGCGACTTCTCGGGTTCAGCTTCCCAGAGACCGATGTTGGGTGAAAAGAGAGAGGGGTGAGAAGGAGGCGTCAGATGAAAGGGTTTTTTGACGTCCGACTGGAGTAAACATTCCCCTGAAAGAAACAAAAAGGAGAGAGAATAATACCGGGCACTTCACTTCACTTCACTGCACTTCCAAGAGACAAACATGGTGTCAAATACCTCTGGGCAGATTAACAAATTAACGTTGCTTCAATAAATATTTTTTTTGTTGTGCCTTGAGGTTTCTTGCCGAGTTGGCCCACATTGCCAGAGATGGTACGTTTATTACTTCTACACAATTATCACCTCAATAACTAACATTTTATTGTGAGACAGAGCTGTATTCATCTTCCAGGCCTAAATAAATTATGAAAAGGTTTGAGATTTGATCCAAATACAACGTTAAAGGCCCTGTACCCAATTTTCCCTGTTTTCAAACTGAACAAAGGGAGCTAGTTAAAATGTCTGTGGTCCAAAGCTCATTCCCAAATTTCCTAGTTTCATTTCAGACATCTTGATTGTTCAATGATTTGCATGAAGCAGTCTTTTTATTCCACATACTACAGCAAAAAAAAATCATTTTGATAAAGGGAAAAACTGGGTAAGGGGCCTTTTGCAGAAGAGCTATTGATTGTAATAAAAGGTATACTTACTGTGAATGGATTCACCGATATTGACCGTGGAACTTTGGGCGGAGCGTCAGGAGCAGGAAAAGAGGCAAAACCTAAAAGAAAACCCCAAATTTAGAGAGCAAAACCTAAAAAGAAACGGCGGCCAAGTGAGGACACAGGTGAAATTACAAACTTGACACTTGGACATTTGGGACAGGAAAAGCCGCAGCTCCTATATAGGTATTGGTATGCCCCAAGCGTCACTGTTCTCTTCCTGTCTCTGTCGAGTGCAGACGTGTCTTCTCACTTCTCCTGGCTTTTGTGCTTTTTCCTGCCTCTGCGAGTGTCTTGTCTGACTTTTATTTTTCCTCTTGACCACCTGCTCGCTGTCCTCCCGAACCGCTAAACTATGGAATTGATTAACTGGAATCTCAGCGCAATTGATACGTTTTTTTTTCACAAAGTGAGGCCACGGAGGAGGTCGTCTTCCCTCACCGGATTTTCACAGCTCGGTTTGCGATGGATGTCGTTTGCCTAGCGGTCCTGTCGGTCGGAGACATGAAAGATATTTACTTAAGATATTAACTGATAACAGGGTCCCTGCTTATTGGATGGACTGCCCTGGATTATCGGAAATTTGGAATGACAGCAGCTTGGACCACGCTGCTGTCCGTTAAAATTAACAAGCACTTTGGAGCAGGGAGTGACCGAGTGATGGAATTACACCGGAAAGTAACGCACAACGATGAACTGCTACAGTATGTACGACCTGGCAGCTCGCTGTGGAGACGGACAATAGTTGGACTATATTTTGGGAGGAAAAGGGTTGAACTGTGAAGGGAACTACCTGCTCTGGAGAACTGAACTAAAGCTGAGACCAAGAAAAAAAGCTAATTCATTATACATTTATGAACTATTACTGGAATAATTCTCTTCCTCCAGAGAGAAGGTTTGAAGCAGCTGGACCTCTTATCTCTCCTACGCCGTCAACACTTCCCTTCAAGGCCAAGCCACGGAGCTAAACCTGATAAGGACTGAGCTCTCTGGGTCATATTTTGCAAAACACTGACTTTCAGACTGTAAATAACTGCACACACATACCCCTCCCTAACCACACCCCCATCGTTCAGCGTCTGCCTCAACACGTTTCTTCAGCCCCACCCCCCCGGTCAATGGCCAGTCATTGTGTATTTCCCATGCCTTGATGTTTCTATATGTGCTTTGCCTTAACTTAACCTGATTGTAATTTCGCATATCTTCTTTTGTAAGGCGCATTGAGTTGCCTTGTGTACGAAATGCGCGGCATAAATAAAGTTGCCTTGCCTTACACGGCTGGGATAATGAGGTGCGTGAAGTGTGCTTGATCTGCAGCCAGCGCAATATACAGTACCTGTCACACGAGCCCAAGGGAGAGCCAGAGTCGAAATGACCAATAACATGCAACATACATGACCTGCCCCTGCTGTTCATGAACAACTCCGCAGCTATTGATACGAGAGCTGCGAGATTCGAGGAACATTTTCATCTTTCTGACGAGTATTGAGATTGTGCTTGGATTTACAATTTACGCTTCAAAATGAGGATTGGATGAACATTTGAGAAAAGACTGAAATATAAACTGCTTAACTATAATCCAAGAATTATGGAGACAGGAAGTTTGTTGTTTGCATAGGATATCTGCTAATTGGAAGGATTCTAATTTCATATGAAGTTGTTTGTGCAGCCCTTTGTAGAGACCCTTTGACACAATAAAGACTGCTGTAAAGGCACTAAATCCATAATCTGTGAGTTACCAAATGCATACCGTTGGTTTCCTGGTTGCTGGCAGTCTCGTGGAAAGCGTCGTGTGAGGTGGTAGCTGGAAAGGACACTGATGGAGGGAACACTGAAGTGGGTGAAGTGACGAATGCGCTGGAGTCACCTGGAAACAAAAAAACACATCCATCATCAACACAGGGACCTTTACGAGGCCTGTATTGAGAAGCCTCACACACAAATCAACACAAGTTGGTGCCGGTGAAGCTAGCAATTATGGATTTTGGCACCTGTACATGTGCAGGTGTACAGCTGAAAATGTTTTCTGCATCGGCAGCCCCATTTGTCGGGAACATTAATTTGTGGGATAAGCAGCTAAATATGTGGGTTATAATTGTGAAAACTTCTATCGAGGGGATGCACTTACATCATTTTCATTCTAAACAAACCTCAAATTTTCAAAGTGTCAATCAAATAACACTTTTTCAGCTCGATGTTGACACTCATTTAGCCTCTGTTGTCATGCTGTTGCTATGCTTTGACAACATCGGCATAAGCTCTAATCAACCTATAATAAAATTGCAAGAATGTGGGCATAGTAAGGCCTTTCTACAGAGTCTGGTTGCTGATTTTTTGTTTTACATAATTTTCTGTTATTTACAAGAATGGCAGAAGAATATTATTCTTCCATCTGCTCCTTTCTGATCGTGGAAATGTAAAGAACATTGAAATCGTGAACTGTGTGTGGCTAGTACAGCTATGCATTTTCTTGAGAGGAATAAAAGAAATGAATGAATGAATGAAAAATGCTGTTTAAGAGATATTAAATTATAATCTGTTATAATCTTTTAACAAATAAACAAACCTTTTAACAAAATAACAAACCTACTCTGATTGCCTGCATTGACTTTTATTCCAATCATTTACGAACACAGTGCTTTATGTACACTGACGTAACCAAAGCCGCCTTTCCCATGCAAAGTAGTTGCAGAATGAAAGCCGAGGAGTTACACAGGCTCTTTGGGTCTCACCTCCGGAGGCGCTGCTGAAGGGGTTACTGGGGGAGAGGGCGGCGGGCGGCTGGGAAGAGGAGCCCGAGTTGAATGGGTTTGGGAAATCTGAGACACACACAGGGAGAGAGAGAGAGGGGCACATCATTCACATTCCTGCCTATTCAAACGGCCGCAGCTCTTAGCCACCGAGATGTTAATTAAAGGAGCCGGGCTGTGTTCAAGACGAGCCGACCGATTATAAACTTTAGCTGTGAGATCAATGCGTGCGTGCACCACACTCACTTGTGAAACTTTGGGGGCCGGAGACGGTATCGACTCCGGGAGAGCTGAGGAGGGAAAAAAACAACAACAACAAAAAAACTGTCGATTCAGAATGTGACCTTTACTTTAGAAACCAATCATGTTCAACAAAAGACGATTTGACGGCGGTGAATTGTGTACCTGGCAGGAGTGGAGCTGGAGGAGAGCCTGTTGCCAAAGAGGCTGCTGTACTGCGGAGGTCCACCAGCAGAGGGAGCTGTAAACGCAAATTTAATACACATGTAACTAATGTTTTAAAAGCCATGTGTTATAATAATGTCCAAAGAGTGAACTCTAAAGAGGGGGAAAACACAGCTGATCTTGTGCTTTTGATTGTTTTTTTGCAAGTGTTACTAACTGGCTAAATAAAAAATACCAGCTCTGTGTTGCTCCTGATATGAATCAACGTGAGCCAGGGCAGGAAATCAATAAACTCTTTAATTCCGGCAGCCAGGGTGAATGTGTAAAACCAGTGCGGCAAAGGGCTACTCACATGAAAGGTATGCATGGAAGCAGTTGGTTACGGCCAAAATACTACCAGGTCGTAGTAAACGAATCTAGCATGTTCTTCGTGTCAGACCATGCATGTCCAGGAGCAAACACACTGGACTGAATTCAGCTGTGGAAGCCTTGGCATTTGCAGTAAGGATGTTATGCAACCTATTTAGCTGGCCGTGACAATCAGTGTCACACGTACTCTTGTTCGACTGTCCTTTGTAGAAACTAGTGTCTGGGCAGACCAAAGTTTGCTAACAGAAATCTAGCTCATAATTTGTACAAAATGAAAATACAAAATTAATGTATTGTTAATCAAGTCTTCAAGCTTACAATGTAATAAGTCATTTTTCAGATACTGATATTTTCTATACATGGAGCAATTGAACTTCCTTGAGTGAAATATTGCCCTGTTTTAAACTAAGCTTTTTCCTACTTGCTGCATCAAGCCATCCTTACAGATTACATCGACTTTCTTACTATGGCCTGGGAATGAGACTCTTGTGGCTGGAGTATTACAGACACAAACAATGTGTACATTTTACGCTTTTACTCCATACCTGGTTTAAAGGAACATTAATGTAAAACGTTTGCAGTCTCCTCCTTCGTTTCATACCTGGCTGCGTGGGTGGTGTTGTGTCAGAGAAGACACTGTCCAGGTGAGAGACAGCGGCGTACTTGTCCTGATTGTTGGAGGTGCTGAGAGGGGGTGTGGTCTGCCCACCACTGCCTGCGTGCTGCTGCTGTTGCTGCTGTTGCTGCTGTGACTGTGACTGTGACTGTGACTGTGGCTGGGACAGAGAGTGAGGCAGGGGCTGTATTTGAGAGTTGGACAGACCTCCAAAGTCCACACTCAGAGACTTAGGGAAGGCCCTGAAGGGTCCAGCGATCCCTGATGCCGATACTGTACGACCTGAGAACAGGAGGACAGGGAGAAAAGTGACAGTGACGCAAGAAAGTGAAATTGAATAAGTATGCAAATACACTCCTAGCTCTTCAAAGAAAAGATGATCTTGGCCTCTGGCAGCGTAAAGTTCAAACTCAACCTTGAAATCTTCCGAAATATCTTACACGACAAAACTCAGTATTTTTCAACAAATGATGAGTTCATTTGCAAAAACAGATACCGTTTTGCATCTCTGTTTTGATTGTTTTTCTTTTCAATAAACCTTTGTTTGATTTTTGTTACAGGTGACAAAGTAAAGCAGTGTGGATTTGAACAAATGGCCTAACAAAAAGAGGAAATTAGAAGCATGCCTTGATTATTTTCAATGGCACTTAACTGTTTTTCCAAATGAACTCTTCAAACGTTAACTATTGCTTTGCTAATTCCTCTTCTGCTTTTTCTTAGTGGGCATTTCTTAGTGGGCATTAACTATGGGTTTTTGGTAGAGTGTATGCGGCTAGACCATAGCTTTTGCTGTACTACGTCAGTGCTCACTAAGTTTAGTACAAGAAGAGGCATATCTTTTTTATGTATCACTGCCCAGACATAAAACCGATTTAATATAACAAGCCAAAAGTCCCCATTATGTTACAATTACGCACACTAACTTCATTATGGCATAAATTGCAAATCACTTTTGACAAAGACTAGACACAAAGGCCAGTGAGAAAAAAAATCAATCCCTGATTAAAAATACACATTTTGTTTGAGAATGGCCAAAATACCATTATGTAGCAGGGATGCAACAAGTAAATATAGTCATTTCAGATCATAATGTTACACAAGAAACCAGAAATTATGCTTATCAGCAACCACTGCCAAACAACATTTCTACAGTACGCATGGTTGATCTAAAATTACAAAAGCAGAAAAGTGAGTTTTCAATCAAACTAAATTACAAGAGTTTACTGGGAGAGCAAACTTTTTTAAAGTATCAACTTGCACACCAGCTGTTAGTTTCAGCCAAAGTCAATAAACAAGAGAAAAAGTGTTGCAAAGAGTCAGCTGACAAGCGGTGCAAGAATCCAGGCCAGACCAGATACAGATACAGATAGATCCAGCGTGAAGCATGCAACAGAGCCGCTGGTGTGCGCATGCTTAAAGAATGTTGTCTTCGCCCATGTTCATTTGGTGGAGATTGTGTCATCAGATATATATGAAATGTTTCTTTAATAATAAAATATATTTATTGAATTGTTTTTTTAATACAAAGCATTCATTGTGACAATAATTAGGACTAAATCTCTAAAAACTGAATAATCATGATGACTATCCAAGCTTCCGATGAAACAATTTGAATTGATACTTCTTTTCCAGTTAAAGAGCTCCACTATAAACACATTCAACATCCCAGGAGCAAGTGTGGTCCTAAGGGCACAGGCGACCCCTGGAATGTGATTGCAACCCTGCTCAGTAGGGCTCAGGCTGTATAAAGGAATAAACAGTTACAGTACAAGGTCAATTTTATATCACCAAATCAAAACAATTTGAGGAATAATATAGCTCTAAATAAGAACAAATGTATATGCAAGTAGTCCCAGAACACTAAAATGTAAGTGCTAAAAATGAGGCTCAAAACTGAAAATGAACCCTCTCTGATTGTGCATTGAGATGACCTAAACAACTTCGCTGTTTATTGAATGGGATATTTACGTCTGTGGTGGGAGTATAGCATGGCTACACCAAGTTGAAATGCTTTGATGACAGCAAGGTGCAAAATCTCTCAGCAGCGCTTGGGGGTAGCAGCTAGGGCCTAAAAATAGAGGTTAACTCGGTCTCCTTTCTCTGCAGGAACACAGTGTGTAACTCTCCTTGACCCTCGCGTGTCTTAAGATCTAGGCTTTGACGTCATCTTTGGTAAATTTATATCAGTTTCTATTCTGCGGTTGAATCCACATGCAAGCAAGTTATGAACAATGCAGCTCATACACATCCATAATGAATGAAGCGAGCACAGAGAGAGCGTATTGATCTAAGCACACAGTCAAATGCGTTGGTCAGAGCCAAGTCTTACCTAAAGTGAAGTGGTTTTTGAAGGAGCTACTCGCTATGGGTTTGGGGGGAAAAACGGAAACAAAGATGGATAGAATGGGGAGGAAAGAGAGGAGAAAGTGTCACTGGTGTTACACAATGAACTATGACTTTGTTTGGTAGTTCAGTAAATATGTGTCTGCATACAGAAAGTATGGGCAAATAGTTTTCTTAACACGTGAATAAAGAGTTGAATTAATATTGTACTGTTTCAAGAGCATTTCTATCTTGGTAAAACATCTAACTGTTTGAGTTCTTCTAACATGAACAACAAGTCGAGTAATAACAAGTAACTGCCTCTCAGAAGTCACAAGTTCGAATCGAGTCACGAGTCCAGAAAAAACTTGGAAAAAGGGTACGGCCCTATGTCTGGGTTTTAAATACTATTAAACCCCCCTTCATTAAAACATTAGTGATGTGAATACAATAAACTGACAGATTAATAAATGAAACCGAAATAAACTAATGGCAGAAATGTTTATCTCTGGATCTTGGGACGTGTTTTGGTGACTCACCTGAAGGCCGTGGGAGAGCGGGAAAAGAGGGGGTGTGACTTTGACCTCCCAGCGCTGACGACAGAGAGCCGGGACGCTGTCTCTCAATCCCGCACAGAGGGGCGTCTAAGGGGGGGGGGGGGAAATAAACCAAAAGTGAGACTCACAGAAATCTCACTTCCCTTGATAAGAGAGAGCAACCCAACCTTTGAGAGGGGGGTCTCTGAAGCTCTGTGATCGCAGCGGCCGGGCAGTGAACGCGTCTGTCCGCATGTCAGCTGGAGAGATGGCAGGACCCCGGTCCCACGAGGGCAGCTGGGCCTGGGACTGCAGCGAGATGAATGGGAAGACACAGGTAGACGGCAGACAGCAGGAGGAGGGCACCGAGGCAGATGGTAGAGTCTCTTTCATGCTCTTTCAATAATTGATAACCCTGCACTTTGAAGTGGGCTACCTGGCCCTGACCAACCCACTCACTTGCTCTGTCGCTTCCCTGCTGTGAAGAGGGGAACTTAGGTCTGTTTTTAACTTTATTACTCTCATTTCTCGTTTCTTCTTTTTTGTTTTTGCTTCCTACTTCTCAGGTGCACCAAAAAAAATTTAAATAAAGAAAGATAACTTTAAAAAGGAACAGGCCACTGTTTTTGCATACTTAGATTATGTTCTTACCTGAGCTTAGACGAGTTGATGCGTACCTGTCTGGTCTTTGTGCGTGCGCTCAGTCACGCAAAAAGACAAAAGATGTTGATAGCATTTAGCCTCTTCCAGCATATTCCTGGACCCAAACAGGGGTGAAGTTAGAAGCGACCAAGCTCTTCCACATTGCCCCTAGCTAACCGTATTTAAATAGGGAAAACATGGAAGAGCTTGGTTGTGTCTAACTTCATCCTCGCTTGGATCCATAGAGGAGAGGAGGAGAGTCTAAATGCTAACAACAGCTTTGGTCTTTTTGCGTGACTGAGCGCACGCACAAAGACCAGACAGGTACGCATCAACTCGTCTAAGCTCAGGTAAGAACATATCTCAGTATGGAAAAACGGTGGCCTGTTCCTTTGACTTACCAGTGGTCGCGGCACTCTGGCATTGTGGGTGGGACCTTGCCCAGCTAAAGGACCATGGGAGGGTGGCATGGATGGGACTCCTGGACTCCAGGGACCTTCTACATCCCGACGATTTTTACATTTAGAAAAGTGCCTGAAAGAGCACATTTCTGAACTCACTCAAAATGATATGCACAATAATAACAATAGTTAAATAGACATAATTAACTATATCAACCCAAAATGATCCAAGGTCAAACCTTTGTGCCAAATCATTTTAAGCTTGTAAAGCATTTGGCTCAGTGCTCTGATCTAAAGGCCCAGCTGTGTGATGACATTGTTTTACACACAGCCCAAATAAGGCCACAGCTTTTCTATCCACAAAGCAGCTTTGATTCTGCAAGTTGTAATACACTACTGAAAGAGTGAAGCCTCTTGTTAAATGTATAATACTTACATTGTAATATGGTGAAAAGGAACAAAAGCAAATGCTCACCATTTTTTCTTCTCATATTTGTCTTGAAGAAACTCCTTAAACTTTTGCGAGTCCTTCATGTCGGAGCAGCCGTCTGTCTTTGGGTCAAAAATGCACAACCACGTCCTCCTCCCAACCTGGACAACAACGAAAAATAAGTGGTGTAAATGATGGAATTGGTGCACATTATAGTCGATAACAGTACGAATGTGACAATATCCGTGATGTTGCAATATGACCCAGGGCACAGCAAGGCCTTCAAAAAATAAATAAATAAATGAAACATGTCTCGCTTAAGTTATCTAGCGAACATGAGAGGCCGCACATGGGTCCATATTTAGTGCAACACACGTGCATGAACGTGTAGCTTTGTTGCGGCAGATCTTTAAATAAACTAGATGTAAAGTAGGTGCAAAGTCGTTAATATTGTAATATTATTATTATTTATTATTATTATTATTATTGAAATTCAGAAATCATTACCACAGATCAAGTAAGCTATAACAAAGAATATAATTTGCTGGCTGTTACTACTCTCAAAAATCTACAGCACAAGTAAACAATAGATTGTTTAAGATTGTGTAAGAAGCCGTGGCGTTTAAACTGTTGGGTCAAACTACCATTCTCCACCACCACCTCAGCTATAATTAAAATGATAGCCCCGTGCAAATATGTACTCAAACAGCTTCTCTCATATGTGATTCATCTCTGGCTTAGGAGTCAGGGAGCTGCCAGTTACTGCCAATAAATGAATCATGACAGGCCCGAGCAGCACTCTGAAGCTGTAGATGGTCATGATGAGGATGATGATGATAATGGTTGTGGTGGGACGACGAGGAGGATGGAGGAGGAAATACTCTGGTCTTTTTTACACAACAGGCCAATAGCAGGCATTCGTCTCAGCTGTGATATAAGCTCAGAAAGGATTTCAACCTACACACTCTTGCACAAAGGGAAACAGACTGTGGTTTGGTTTGGCTGTGAAACAGCTGTGTTGTGCACAGTGTCGTTATAGTATACAGTATACTGTAACGACACTGTGTACAACGTCTTTTTACACTGTTCAATGTTAAATAAATTGAGTTTATTACCATTACTGAGAATAATAGAAGACCATATTTAAGTAACAAAAGTAATCAGTGCTAGGAATTCCCAGTTGCCAGTACTAGCATACTGTATCTACTAATCAGAACTTGTATCATAAGTAATGAATACTCTGAAAGCCCCCTTAATCATATCAGCATTACTAGTAACCATTACTTAACATTGGGTTTAAGTACTACAGTATGCATTGGGTTTAGTTTATTCCAAGTAAGCTCTATGAGTTGGAATTTACAGTGTCTGTTGATTCCGTCTATTGATTGGATAGCAATAAGAAAAGTTCTATTGAATGTATCAATTGGTATTTGCATTTACAACTTACTACAGCAATTTTCTGATGTATTCCATCTAGGAGCACATAACAAACCCACATTTATAAGTCAACCTGTAGCACTTCACTTTACAGCACATTTTACTATAAGACAGAATAGCCAATGTGTTATAACATATGGTAGTTACATAGAAATAGGAGACTTGCCTGTCTTTTATTTCATGGTAATATGATTCATCCTAACCCTAATAAGTGTAAAGGCTGTAAATCGCCAGGAAAATTGTTTTGTTGTTGTTATACTAATAAGAGAACAAAGCTGCAAATGCATTATGCCACAATATATCTCGTAACCATCCTATTTCCGTCCCATAGTGTGATCAACAGGCCTATAGAAAATATCATGTCTTTATAACAGTTTTGTTGTAGCGTCGTTATATAAAGGGACAAATATAGGTTTTCTTTCTCATCACATCAACAACAATGTCTAATCTTGTGCATCATATTGACAGTTTCTTGCCGGTGCACAGCGCTCACATCAAGCGTCACGTCCGAAAACCCAAAAGTGGTGCCATTTTCAACTACTTCAGAGTTACGTCTCTCACCTCATTGCCATGGTTTTGGAGGAATTCCACTTCCTGTTGCGAAAAGGTTGTCATGGAGATAGACTTGACTCTGTGGGGAGGGTTGAGGCCTCTCCTGGGACACAGAAACGAGATGAGCAGTGAAATTTAGACACAAGAAACACAAAAGCGGCTGGAGGAGGAACAGGGGGTGGGGGGCGGGGTTGGGAGAGGGCATCTGACATGTGGCTGCCTGATATTACTTGTTGTGCAAGGTGCCACTATAGAATAATCCACCCTCTTGTGACAGAGTGGCTGTAGCCTGTAATTTCCTTCATGCAGAAGACAGGCAGCGAAAGAGGTTTCTGTGTAGGGAATAGGGATTGAGCAATAAGACGCAGTTTGGTATCTTCCCGGAGCTTGGACATGCAGAACATAATGTGAGAGATGGACACATACACACGCGTACATCGGAGAGTACCGCCTAGAGAGAGAGAGAGAGAGAGAGCGAGAGAGAGAGATGGGGGGAAAGGTAGTGTCAAACCTGCACCATGGCGATATGTAACAGAGCTGGAAATTGACCAAAGAGCGGTCTGTCGCTTATGACGCTAGGGGAAGAAGACAGAAAAATGGAAGAGGAGAATGCGTAAATTAATACACGCAGCTTCACCAGAGCTCTCTGTAAAAAGCTGTCAAAGGGTGGCGCATGGTGCAATCTCAGGCCTGATAGTTTTAACTCCGTTGCCCACACGTTTGCCTCCACTGATGCAGTATCATAAAATAAACGTCAAAGGGAAAGGGATGGAGGGGCTCGTTTACTTACAGCATTCCAGAGCACGACGTGCAAACGAAGCTGCCCACCGTGACGTCCGTGTAAGTGACCCCGGGCTGGTTGCACTCGAAGCAGTGTTTGTTTACTCCAGACTGGGCCAGCTCGCGGACCTTACGCGAGCAAATCTCCTGGTTGTCCCGGTGCTTGCGGTTCGACATTTTTTGACAGCTTCCCTCTGCGCGTCCGTCCTTCCGTGCGTGTGTGTGTGTGTGTGTGTGTGTGTGCGTGAACCCCGCGCAGCTGTCCCGTCCGCCCCGGTGTCCCCTCCTCTCCCCGTTTACTACAAGCTGCACTTCTTCACGCCCGCATTGTGGAGACACGTTTCTGCAGCTTCTCTATCGACAAGAGACTGCACACTGAGGAGAAGCGGCGCGTCAAGACGCACACGGTGAGGCCCGGAAACACAACGACTGATGTTCAGAGTAAAAGCACAACACATTTGACAAACAAATGCTATTACCGTTAATTCACCAGGTTTACCACTTTCAAGCGCATAAGATAACAGTCTGATGTGTTTTAACATAGTGTTAAAGTGTATAGGCCTACATTCTCAATTCAATAACTGATTCTCTCACTGGACACTCCACGGGGCAGGAAGCTGTTCTCTTACATTCTGCGCTGGAATGTGTGGCTTATGAACATGTAGCTTGACATCTGGACAGATGCGAAGGGGATCTCCTGTCAAATGCAAATATGAACCTGTCATGCATCCAAGTTTAACACATTGTTTTGATTTTTCAGATCACTTTAATAATGTGTATATTGCCAAGTTTAGTTGCATGCGTTCTTACGTAAGCGCATATTTGGCACCGGTCTGTGATTGTGGCGCGCCAAAGCTCAACTGGCTCGGGGCCAGTTTTTGGTATCTCGACTGGGGACAAAAGTTCTGTTTTTTTTTTTTTTTTAAGGTCACGTGCGTGTTTATAAGCCCCCAAATTATTCACAAAAGTCTTGCCGAGCAATGTCCTAAATGGACATAGAGAACATTTGTACACTGTTCAATCCATGCAATTTCGGAGCAGCAATCAAAGACACCCTTCTGTGACAGTTATGGAAATGTATCAATTACGCAATGGAAGATGCATTAACATTAGTCCGTGCTCCAAGAGTGCACCTAAGTCAGTGTAAGGAGTATCGCATTTAGGTCAATGTTGCATGCTACATAGTAGGTCAATCACTGTTGGTTCACGTCCGCTCTATACTATGTCATCAAAACAGGGAGATTATGGATGGATTTAATGATAAAGCAGGCAGTGTCAGTAAATGACCACCAGGAGGTGACATATAGGCCCTTCCTATACAAAAATAATGAATGTAACTGAAACATAATTAATAGCTTTAATCGGACCAAATCCAAAGTTGTTGGGGTTTTTTTTAGACTATTGTAGGCAGGCTAATAAATTGTCAATTTTAATGTACAGTTCCAAGAGAAACCTGCAGGTGTTTTAAAGGATCTATATTTGTTAGGTTTTTAAACTATTTTAGGTTCTCACTAGCAGCAGCACACAGTAGCCTCCCTCCAAAGCCATTTGAGCCGCAGTAATTACACATGTCGCTGAACCGCAGCCTGTGAGTGTTTGTGTGATGATGACAAAGTGCAGATCTCTCATTTAAAGTTGCCCAACGCGCTTTGTTTGGCTTTGGTTTGCCTTTTGAGGCCAGTAAATGGGCATGAGGGTTGTTTTACACACAGGCCCTTGTGTCTTTTGACACCTCACCAGCAACAAGACTAGGTTGTCAGACAAGAATACACACCCAGTTTAGCTTTGCATTCACTGAAACGGAATAAATGACCAAAACGAGAGGATCACGATGATATCACATGAGAAGAAATAGCATGGTTGATAAAATGTGTTTTTCTGGGAATTGATTATAGTCATACTTTAAGTTCTGACAAAAAGCCCAACTTCAAAAAACTGATTTCCAACCGCAAAGTGCCACGAGAGAGCAACCCGGAAATAGAGATGCAACTTTAGGGGGCTGGACCTTTTTTTCGCGTGTGAGACAGAGCAGAAACGCTTCTTCAGTCGGCACCCTGCGAGGAGACATCCCGGGGACGAAGTGCGCTCTCTTATTTTTGGGAAAAGTCGAACAACAGTTTCCTCAGAGGACGCCTAAACCTCCTTAAAAACCGGCTACGATCAAAGGCACGTGAAAGTTTATCTGGCTAATATCCGCGCAAAGGTTAATGGGGAAATAATGCGGATGAAGCGGCAGGTACCTACGGTTTGGACTGATACGGACTGATAACGTTTTGGAGCTGGATAACAGTGGATGAAGACGCGCGCAAAAGAGCCCCTGGATCAACTTTGGACCTGCGGAATTCAAATTATAGGCTTCTTGTGGAAAAAATGAGACAGTGCCACAGTGGAGAGTTATAACAGCAGCTTAATTCAACAGTGATACGATACAGAATAGTGTGAGACCTTTACAGCTAGAAGATGACTGTGAAGCTGGACTTCGAGGAGTGTCTGAAAGACTCTCCACGCTTTAGGTAAGTGTGCACCTGTGATCAAAACATATAGATTAAAAAAACAACAACTATGTATTATAAGGATTAGTTTTTTTTCTGGTTGCAGTATAACCTACTTGTTTCCAAAAAAGTGTACATAGAGGGCTTGGACTATAATTAATAACTGCATAATAAAAGAGGTGCAATTTTGTTTGGTTGCAATTCCAAAGGGTCGTATAGTTACCCACACTTTTCAACTTTGGCTGAAATATCACATACAAAATGAATGTTATATGTGAAATTAACAATGCCAAATCCTACTGTATGTCGATTACTAAATACAAAAGCTCAATAAAACCATAACAAGTCCAAATTCAGCCTTAGGAGTCACACAAGGGTTAAAGACAGAGAGAAAGGGCCATGGAAATCAAGGCTGCAAACAATACTGGGCACTTGGTGGTAAATAATAATTGGAGTGGGGCTGTGTATTGTGATGAATTTGCCTTAAAACAAACATTAACTCCTTTAAGCAGTGACTGAAACCATCTAATTGATCAACAGGCTGTTATACTATCGTCACTCATTTAGGTCTATTGCTTCAAATGGAGCTGTCAGTGTGTCAGCCCTCCAGGTTGTTTGTATCCACACAACCTGCATCTGTAGTAATCAAAGGGGAAGTGTTGCTATGATAGGTTTTGCAAGAGGCTCAAGAGAGAGAGAGTTGGAGTTAGGTTTGGCTGGGTGTGCCTACATAGTACAGTCGTCGGCCAGTGCCTTTTTCTTTCTGCTCCGGCTGATTCGGCATATTTTCACCCTGAGAAGAAGCCTCATACTTTACGGGTCTGTGGAAAGCGGTGGAAAGTGTGACTTGCTGCAGCTGCTGTGATGAGTTCCCCCTGTCAAGAAGCGAGGAAGGAGTCCATCCCAAAGACGACACATAAATAGATAAACGTCCTATGCTTACACAGACAGTTTGGGACAAGATTGCACTGCCTCCTGTTGCTAGGATACGAGGGGAACAGGAAGTGAGGCGAGATATGCAGAGGTGATCAGCAAAGGGGGCAGGAAGCAAGCGTTTCTGTGAGGAAACCGCGACCCAGCTCAAGAGTATGCAGACAGTTAGAGTGAAATGCAATGCTGCCAGTTAACTTTTGTACAAGCAAGGCCAGAACTAATCCATAACAAAAATGCACTACCCATTTCAGAGCAGCTATTGACCAATAACACACTCAGAACAACAACATGGTCTTGGTTTCAGGGGAATTATTATTACAGGGACAATTTCATCTAAACTTGCTTGCTTTTTGTAATATTGCGTCATCTGGACAAGGTTATAACTACATTTGGAAAACCTTTTCTACAATCATAACAAACACAGAAGGGGGGTGATGTTGCTAATGCCAACAAGTCCCATAAATGAGAAATTCCAGTGCTGAAGGTAACTGCTTAGGAAACATCTAATGAATAAGATAATGCCCCCCAAGAAATGGATGAAGTAAGAATTCTATTGTTTGTCCATTATCTCAGTTGCTTTTTTTAATCTTTCGTTTGCTTGTGTGCTAATCTCGCCTGATCGCAAAAGGACGTGACCCTAAACATCTCACGCAGTTACTGTCTGTGTAGGCCCCTTGTTTGGCCCCTCTGTCGCCCTCCTTGTCTCCGTAGTCTCTCTGTACTGTTGGTGGAAGGCTGCGGAAACCACAAACTCAAACTGCTGCTGCTGGTACAAGATGTGAGAGAGTGGAAACAATATTCATGTCAACTTGACTCAAACAAAACAGCAATGAGCATCCACTCTTTCTAGTACATGCACCAGATTAAAGTTTCAGGACTCATAAGAAGTAGATTGAAATGTAACCTGTCGAGGTCAGAGTTCCAGACAGCTGTGCTGTAATGACATTCGCAGTTAAGCTGATGATGAGGTGTACACAAGTGCAAACAATAACTTTGTAATAAAGTCTTATTATAGCCCTCGCTGGCCTTGAATTATCAGTGCAGAATTATTTGCAATGATTTTTTAGTTTTAGCTTATTGCCAAGTGTGAATTAGGGCTGCACATATTGCCAAATTTGTCTCATTGCAATGTTGGGTGACGCAATATCCATATCATAAAGGGGCCACAATATATCGCAAATCACTGAGGTCTTCCATCTGACTGAGATTTACACGTTTTTGCCGACGCAACCAAAAACAAAAAACACATGGCATTTAAGTGCAGTTTTTGTCATGATTTCCTAATTTAGTTCTATTTTCGGTCCTAATTTTGGATTTGTTTTTACATTTTTACATACAGTGTCTTGTCTGTGCTGGTCCTAAGCCTGGGTAAATGGGTGGAAATTTGGAGGGCCACTAAAAACTACCAAATCAATGTGTTACTAAAGTGCAAAGCACTTTAATAACAAGCATAAAATGTGTACATAGAAAATGCAAGTAAAAAGCATAAAATGTATATAGAAAATGAAAACAGATGAGAAATGTTTCTTGTTGCACCAATCATTACTTGTATCAGTTTTTATACAGGCACTAACACCTTGTATGCCCTTTGCAGAGCTGAAATCGAAGTGGTCCAAAATGACGTGAGTGAACTGGAAACTCGCTTAGAAAAGGTGAGAGTGCCCACCTACCCGGGCCCCCATTAACACATGCACACTGCCCCGCTGGAACTAGTGCTGCACATGTACCTTCTGAGTGGGTATGGGATGGAAATGTTGTTTTATTGTTTGTTTTTTGGTTGCAATTTTTCACCTGACCGTAACCAGGAAGTAGCTACAAGTGGTGCTTCCCCATTACAGACACTGGTATTGTATGATCTACAATAGAAATATATTTACGGTTGTCTACAAAGAGAACTACTTCTACTTATAATTGTTCAAAATACATGTTTCTCTTCCTTAACTAGAGTGAGCAAATAAACTGTCACTCGTGTTTCCTGTCATTACGTTTTAACATTGAGAGGGAGATTTACTTGGAACTGGACGAACTGGGTTTAGGGCCCAGGGCCAAATAAAATTTTCCTTATGCATCTGCTCACTTGCTTCCCTCTGGCATGACTACTTAAAGAAGAAAATTAAAACTATTTCACTTGTACCAGCATTATACAGGACAATGATAAGATTTAGAATGCTGCATTTGGGAAAAGAGTAAAGCACTTCATGATTATTTTACGATGATAACTATTGTATCCCATTCATTGAAAAATCTGGCATAAACAAACCCTTTACTCTATGTCTACAGTTCTAGACGTGTGCAAACCCAGTGTTACTAAATTCTTCAGTGTAGCTGTCTGGTTGGTTCTCTTCCGGTGAACAGCCACAGATCGTAAAAAAAAACACAGCTCGTTTTATGTTTTAAGAGTGAGTTTGAGACATCCACACCCTCTGTCAGACTGTGGAGGATTAACAGATCAGAGACATTTAGACATCCCAGGGAAACACTACGTGTTCATATGCAAGTCGTGACTTATACTTTTTGTTGACAAAACTAGACAAGTGGCTTAAAATATGTAGCATGCACACTCACTGCTTTAAAATGACATTACAGATACAGTATAAGGGAACACTAACGTAGCCTGCCATATATTTTAGTTATTTCCTTCTGGTTTTAGGCGTTGGATCTGGCAACCCAAAGTACAGTGCTGTGTGGGCTTACTGATGTATCAGTTGGCAGTGTGTGGCATTATAGATCTGCTTGTAAACATGATGTAAAAGATGTTTTAGTAAGTTAGTCAATGTTTGGCTTGTATATGTTGGGTAATGAATTGTTGTTAAAATACCTACATACTAAGGACATGTTTTGGTGATTTTGCATATTTATGACCATACCCCAAAAGGCTAAGACGCTAAGGCAGTGGAATAATGTTTCAAACACTAGCTCATTGTTCACATAATAAGGCTGAATCATATGTTTTTTATTATGTGCTGTTTGCAGTTAGTAAAGCAGTGCCATGCCATGCTGGAGGCGGGGAAGGTCTACTGTCAGAGCAGCAAGAGCTTCATCAACGGGCTGCGTGAGCTGGGACAAAACTGCTCACGGGACAGTCTCATGGAGGTCAGCGAACCACATATCTGCCTCCAGTTATTTATACCTTATCTGTGACACGGCTTTCTGTCATCGTTGCACGGATTATTCCAAATCACCAGGCACGGTGTTGCCTTTTTTTGCCGGGGTCCTTCAGGGCAAAGGGGTTAATTGGATTTTAATCAAGTCATTATTATTTTCAGTGTATATTATCAGCATGGTGCTTTGTGAGCTACAGTTAAGTATGTGGCAGTATCAGCAGTAATGCATTTGTTGTTTAAAGGTACATTATGCGACTTTTTATGTGGGGAAAAAAAGTTGATATTTGTGCATATTTGACCTGGTAGTGACTGTATGAGTGGTCACTGGTTTACGTTCCATCACGGTGGTCTCTAGGACACTCCAGGATCAATTGTTTGGAAGGTTTTCATTGCTGACGGACCCTCTCACCAGAAAACCTACAAAACAACTGAACCTGGAGCGTCGTAGAGACCAGCGTGATCGAAAGTAAAGGCGCCATGCTGACCACTCATACAGCTGCTGGGTCACTACAAGGTCAAATACGCACAAATACCAACCTTTTTTTTCCATATTATTTTTAGTTTTTGTAGTATTTTCTATTCTACTGTAAATCTAAGCACAGTAGCTCCATAAAAATACATCTGTCTTGCTGTTTAAATCTTCTTATCTTCCTCGCAGGAATGTCTGGATACATTTTCCAAGAGGCTGTCTGCCATTGTCGACGCCTACGGGGTGAGAGCCGTTCAGTTTCTTTCTGTTTGTCAGTCCTGCCGTGGCCTTTTGAGTCCTTTCACCTTTCCAATATGGCCGACAAGATGCTCATCACCAGCAGCTTGTGATAATGTGGTCCATCAAGGCTGCCGCACGCTCGTGACATTTAGCACTGAATGTTTTGGACTATTCTTCCTTTAAACAAATTTGTGCTTCTTTGTCTGTTTTAGGAAGTGATCGATACTACACAGAAGTCGGTCAAAACCAAGCTACACACCTTTGTAAAAGAGTAAGTTAATGAACCGCTATGTAGTAATTCACTTGTATTGGAATATTTCTACAACTAAATCTAGAAGTTCTCTTACCGTGACTTTTGTGCGCGCGCGTGTTACAGAGATGTTCGGCATTTCAAAGACGTGCGTAAAGAGTTCGAACGCCGCAGCGAATGCCTGGAGGGGGCGCAAGCGAAGAATGCGCAGGCTCCTCGAGGGAAGACGCACGAAGTGGAGGAGGCGAGCAACGCTTTACTCAACGCTCGCCGAATGTTTCGATCAGAGGCTCTTGACTATGTCCTGGAGGTGAGGGAGAGAGTGCAATCTACAAAACTTACAATCACTACAATCCCGATAGTTTCGTCTCAGGATGCTCTTGTGTCGTGCGTGACTCTAAAACTTAAGGTTGCACGATATATCTTCAAATGAGCGTTATCGTAATATTAGGTGTCGGAATGTAATCGTAATATCGCAAGGAAATGACATCTGATTGAGAGGTACACAAAAAGACACAAAAAAACAAACAGAAAATGGCTCATAAACTGAGCATTGTACATTTGCTATACGCTGAAAATATATAGCTGGACAGTAGCGATTATTTATGGCCTGTGGTGTTTGCAATGATAACAGCTCTGCCCCAGGGCCTGCCTTCAGTTTTGTGGTTGTGGTTCTTGAATGCCTCGCTGTCCACTTTCTGAAACCACTGCTTTATTCCATTTCAGATAAATGTCATAGAGGCCAAGAGGAAGACAGAGATCCTCATGGCAGTAAGTTTATGCCGGCAAAGTCCAAATCACTGGTTTTGCACATAAATGTTCACACTGTATTTTGTGTGTGTTTTGTTAGATGCTGTCTTTAATGGATGCGCAGGCCCAGTTTTTCCAGTACGGCCAACAGTCCCTCTCCGAGCTGGATGTGTATCGGCAGAAACTCTCCGACGAGGTAACACTGGTTTGTCATATTGTCATGACATCAGTCTTTTAGCAGCTGTGATGGACTACTTTTGGCTGCAGTATGATGTGCTGCAAGATGGCCTAGTGGTAACACATGCAGGGAGTTTTGTTCGCCCTTGTGTTGTGAGTTTCCCTTTACATATTCACCACCTTTCAAATGTCCCTTTTAAAGTAAAGAAAGATAAAACTAACTGCAATTTCTCAAGATTAGATCAAGCAAACAACCAAACTGCATTGCTAAAAACAAGATTGCGCAAGTTGTACCATTGAATAGATCAGGAGAAAGTGGCCCGTATTTCTTTCTGGCAGAGAAGCAGAGCTGATGACATCACGCTGTCATCTGTGGCAGGAAAACGTTTGCAACAACAGGAAATATTTCACATGACTGACAGTCTCAGTGTGTCAGCGGGTGTGTGCCTCCACTATCTGGTTCTTGTGCTCGTGAACAAAAAAATACGCTCAGTAGACACACAATGGGGCAAAGGAAACTGTAAATATGAATGGAGGGTACTTTAAGACGAGCGGAGCGGTTTCTATGAGTCACAGTTGAAAATAGAGACTGTAAGGGATTTTACTTTTAAAACTTCCCAATCCTGTTTCTTGGGCAGGTCATTACTATGATCTTAGCTGATGCCTAACCTACTGAATAATGGATTGTTTAATGAATAATGGAGACCGTTACTGTGACAAAATCAATCCATGTATGTGGATGATTAGATAACTCAACATTACAACATGAATTGAATGAAAACATTAATGAAGATGCTCTTAAAACTAATAGACAGTTAAGAGATTAAACAAATAGAGTGAAAATAAGACATTCTAAGTACTGTTTTGGAATAGGCGTTTCCCTTTTTGGGATATAAATGAAATTGTATATAAAAGGGTGTGTTTTTTGTGTGTGTGTTTTTTAAACTTTCCACTATCATGTCACACACATTTGTTTATCACTGTCTGTGGCTTCTGCTCTAATTTCTAATACAATATTATCAGGTTTTGGATATTTTCTGGTCATGAATTTAGAAA
Source organism: Neogobius melanostomus (assembly GCA_007210695.1). NCBI lineage: Eukaryota > Metazoa > Chordata > Actinopteri > Gobiiformes > Gobiidae > Neogobius > Neogobius melanostomus. The sequence goes on from VHKM01000042.1 coordinate 6,470,727, forward strand.
TATTTGAATTTTCAAGAAATATCTGTGTCTTGAGGTGCGAATGTTCCTAAGTGCAATTATTCAACCTCTTAAAAAGGTCTCGACATGTGATGGGTGAGTTTATGTTTTTAAAAGTAGGCTCAAGACCCACCTTTTTAGCTTAGCCTTTAGCTGATATCTATTTACTTATTTATTCAGTCATTTTTATTATTATGTATGTTTATAATTAGCTTATTATATTGGTTCTTAGTTTTATATTTGTTTTTAATTTCTGATTTGAATGTTATTATTTGCATATTGCATTTTTAGAATCTCCAGTGTTTCCCCTGAGGCAGCCCTCTGCCCCGGGAGCGGCGGTTGGCTGTGGCTGTGTGGGCGCTGTCCTCTGGATGCCCCGATGGAGGTGCGGTGTTTCTGCTGCGCCTCTACTGGGCGTCCTGTGGCTGCGGCTGATGTGCCGCTCCCGGTGCAGACGGCTCCTCTGATGGTGTTTCCTTAACTGGTTCATCTGTACACAGACTCAGCCCTACGTCCATTATCTCATCGTGTGTGTGTGTGTGTGTGTGTGTGTGTGTGTGTGGCTATGGGGAGGGGGGTGAGGTGAGCAGTATTATTGTCTGTTTTTATTTGGAAGAGTGGGTGGTTGGGTGGGCGGGAACTGGTTTTAATCTAATCTAAGCACTTTGCGTTACAACTAATGATGAAAAGCGCTTTATAAATAAAGTTTTGATTGATTGATTTGATAAATCACAAGAACAATGTCCATCACTTTATATTTGATCAATGTTGCAAATAGGTTGTGCAATAGTCAACTTGTACTATTATAGAGTTCTATCTTCTAGGTTAAAACTACTGGGCACTGGCAGTTGAATAGACTTAGAATTAAACACCTGAATGATTGAGAATTGGCTCCATTTTAACATTGTAGTGTGTATTTCTAATAGTGTTACTCATGGTTTGAGTTTCTGTTCTGTGCAGTACACACAGTTTGTCCTGAATTCTGCCAGAGAGAAGAGGGACATGGAACAAAGGCACGCTGCGATCAAGAAAAAGGTGATTTTCTCATTAAACTCATTGGATCGCTGATGTCTTTGTTAAGTAACCAGTTAAACATTTGAAATAATCTGCAGGATGTGTCCTATGACGACTCCATAATGGATTTCAATGCAGATGCAGCTAATGGCATAGCTATGGAGGGCTACCTCTATAAGAGAGCCAGCAACGCCTTCAAGACCTGGAGCAGGTAACGCTGACCCAGTTTAGCTCCACGCGCAGCAGCCGTTTGCTAAATTTGTAACGCTAAAGATTAACTATTTTCTGTTAAACTTTAGGCGCTGGTTTTCTATTCAGAAGAATCAGCTGGTGTATCAGAAGAAATTCAAGGTATCCTCAACATAATCCTCTTTGACCTCAATTGACTTCATTATTTCCTTCTCAGTCTGTCACTAGGCCTATATTACTATATTTTCACTGTTCCTTCCACTATTCCTATTTGTTTTATTTTTTGAGCAGTAACATGGAAACAGGGCTGCAAAATGCAATTTCAATCCACGTACTGTGCTACTATTGTGTTATAAATTCAAGTGCAACCATAACACAAGTCCATATTGCTACCTCTGCTTTTATTATTTTACAGGAGCAGCCTACAGTCGTGGTTGAAGACCTGAGACTCTGCACAGTGAAACCCAGCGCCGAGAACGAGAGGCGCTTCTGCTTTGAAGTGGTCTCGCCGTCAAAGTACGTGGTCTTTTGTACACGTCAAACACATAGTCAAAAATCTTGTGCAGTGACTTTATCAGATCTGGCGCATTGAAGGAAATGTGTAATGTAATGTAATGTTGACTGGTGTGTGTATTTTGCGTAGGAGCTGTTTGTTGCAGGCTGATTCGGAGCGGCAGCAGCAGGCCTGGATCAGCGCTGTCCAAAATAGCATCGCCTCGGCCTTTCAGGAGAGACGAGAGGACACGCACAGCCCAGTGAGTCCTTCAGTCACAATTCACACACAAAGTACTAAGATCACCCACAGCTTCACTCCACGTGACTCAAACGGGCCATTTCAGCCAAGTGTAAATTATTCAACAGGATTTCAAATAAAGTTGGCGTAGGCATATAGGTGGATACTGACCACAACAGTTACCTTCATTAAACTCGTTTTCATCCGCTAACACGACAGCCCGCGTCTCATATGTTTACGTTTGCGTGCTCAGAGACAGCGCTGCAGTTCGGTGTCGATGAGCAGTTTGGGCAGCGAGGGCAGGGGCAGCGGGACAGAGCAGGAGGACAGCAGCTGCAAGGCGTTGGAGGAGGTGCAGGCCATCCCAGGGAACAGGCAATGCTGTGACTGCGGAGAGGCCGATCCCGAGTGGGCCTCCATCAACCTGGGCATCACGTTGTGTATTGTATGCTCAGGGATACACAGGTACAGTACAAAGTATTCTTACATTATTACGCATTACTAATTGAAATGAAATGTATGGGATTTTACTAACAGACTGCTAATGAAATCTAAATAATTGAATGTCTTTGGAACTTATAGTAAATCATTTCCTTCTCCCAGGAGCCTCGGCGTCCATTTCTCTAAAGTCCGCTCTCTCACACTTGACTCCTGGGAACCTGAGCTTATCAAGGTAATAACGTTTTATCTCTGAATCAGTGAGGTCGATCATTTATTTGCATCAGGAAGAATCAGTAACCCAATATATTGTCTTTTTGTATTTGTTTAGTTGATGTGTGAATTAGGTAATACAGTAATCAACCGGATCTATGAAGCACGGATTGATGAAATTACCATCAAGAAGCCACAGTCTTCAAGCCCTAGGTACAAATATGTCACTATTAACTTTTGAGAAGCCAACATATAAATGGCACAAAAAGATCAGTCAGTTTGACAGAGATCAGATGCTAATGCTAGTTAAAGCAGAACTAAGTAACTCATGCCCCACTGCACTAAGCGCCACTGCTGCAGGTGTTGTAGCATGTTGCGTTTTTTTTTGGTACTAATTAATTGTCTGTGAGAGTAAATACTATGCTGACAGAAAATACAAAGGGAGAGAGCGATATTGTACATTGTGCCCATAGACCGTTAAAAAGAATAGACATCTCCTCCTCACTCCTCCCCGTTTACCATAATGACGCCGTTCGAGGGAGAAATCATGGCAGATTTACAGACTCCTCCTCCCCTGCTCTGACGAAGCATGTTCCTAATAAGGCCATAAGGGCGGGATCTTCACTGTAGACTCGGCCCTTGCGTGACGTGTAGCTCGTGCAGCTCCAATGCTAACAGTCCGACCCTCATTAGTACGAGATTTCAAGAATTCTTCTTTCTTTTGAAAACCAGCCTGGTTTCTTTTTTTGTGACTAACCCAGCGTTATCTCAGGAGGAATATGTAGCCATAGAAAGTGTTTAAAAAATAGAAACCAGGCGTTAAAGTTGTTTTTAACGTGTCTAAAGTCCAATGCTTTTCAATGGGGGCCTAGCGGCGATATGGAGGTACTACAGCAATGGCGGCCTCCAGTGTTGCGGGTATAAAGCAGAGCAGCCAGCGGCCATTGATTGTGCCACAACTCAATGACACAATGGAGATTATTTTTTTCACTCAAACTTGGCTCTAAACACTGCAAAAGTAGCACTAGGCCACTGTTAGCTTTGCCCGTTAGCCTGTTAGCTTCTTCTTAGTGTGTGCCGACCCCGAGGCAGGGATGTTGCAAGGGTGGTTTTCTGGCCAGAGACACCAGGGGGAGATGAAAGACCCCCCAATCATCCCATTAACACTTGTATTACCCCCAGAGGGACTACGAAACGGATTTATTAAGGTAAACTAACTTGTTTAGTTTAGTTTAGTTACTTAGTTCTTCTTTAACAGCCGCTTCCAAAATACATAAATAGGTCATTTCAGACAGAGATTTATTCAAATGTACCCAAATCATGTTTCAGTGGGTCGATGGCCTTTCAGCAAAAATAACTGATAGATTGTTTTGATAGTGAAGATCATGATCAAGGCTTCAAATAAACAAATACTGTATTTTTGTGTTAAATATACAAAAAAGGAGAAAAGTACCAATGGAGTGTCATGATGAAGGCAGCTACACCAGAACCACTGCCTTGACCTCAAATCAACTTGCATTTAGGGCATTGTCATGGACTAAAAACAAGAAAAGAAAGGAAGAATTATTAATTAAAGCTGGCTAATTAATACATGCTGCATTTATCTGTTGTCATTGCCGCTCAGGGGAGACAAAGAGTCCTGGATCAAGTCTAAGTACGTTGAGAAGAAGTTTATCCATAAGCTGCCGGAGACAGGAAGGAACACCCTCTTGAGACGCTCCAGCGCCAGGAGGAACCGGGCCACCACAGCTGACCGATCGGGACCAAAACCCCCGCTCAAACCCAAACCCAACCACCGAGCCACCCTGCCTCGGCTCACAGGTAAACAAGCACACATGGAGCGAAGAACTGCAAATGGAAACTAGTCACTAACACACGCTGATGATAAGCCTAAGGGTCTTCATCAGTTTATGTTTGTGGATCGAGCAGTAACTTTCCTCACGCAACACATGTCTGTTATTGTATCCAGGGATAACCACCAGTGACCTCCAAAAGAACAACATAGTCTTTCAGAAAGGTAAGAAAACGAAAGAAAGCATTCCCAGACCAGCATGTTTCTAATCAACACAAAGCCAAAACACACCGTTTATGTCAAATGAGACCTATTAAGCATCATTTATAAACAGATGCGGAGGATGAAGAGGAGGATCTGAGCGCGCTTCACCCCGGGGCGCTCCTGTACCGGGCCGCAGCGCTGCAGAACTTTCCCGTGATGGCCGACGCTTTGGCGCACGGGGCAAACGTCAACTGGGTGAACACTGCGGAGGAGAGCAGCACGCCTCTAATACAAGCTGTTTCTGCTGTAAGGGCAATTAAGCCAAAATGATTTTATTTAGTGGCAGCAAATCTATGTATATTATTTAATATTTTTATTTTTAGAATGCACTAGCAGCATGTGAGTTTCTCCTGCAAAATGGAGCCAATGTGAACCAGGCAGACAGCAATGGAAGGGGGCCTCTTCATCATGGGACCATCTTAGGACACACAGGGTAACGGTCCCATTCGAGCGTTATTATTTTGAAAAAGTAGAAACAAAACCTACTTAACGATTAGAAATAGAGTCAAGACTGTGAATGCCATACCAGTCCCAAGCATATTATGGGCTGTAACAAGCAGTGGTGGAAAGTAACTAAGTAAAAAGTACATTTTATAAGTATAAATTATAGGTACTTTTACTTTACCCAAGTACATTTTTATGATGAATACTTTTTACTTTTACTTCACTACATTTTAGAGCCTGTATCTGTACTTTCTACTTCACTAAATGTTTTTAATTGGGTTAAAAGTAAAAGTATTATATTTTCAAAGTGACCTCTCTACGATGAACTGGTTTAGTCCCAGTTTAGACTTGGTTTTGTGGTTTACTCCTTTAGAACTTGTTTAGATCTGATTTAGTCCGGGGTTAGACCTGGTTTAGTTCCTGTTTTTGACCTGAGTTAGTGGTTTACTCATTTAGACCTGGTTTGATTCAAATGTTTTCAAAAATTCTGCACATAAAGTCTCAAATACTTTTACTTTTTACTTATAAAGTACATTTTACAATGCATACTTTTACTTAAGTAAAAGTAACTCATAAAAATGTTACTTAAGTACATTTTTGGCCCTTAACAAGAAGTAGTTACACAATTTACTGCACAATAGGAAGCAGCAAACTCAATACATTTAGTTTGGGTTATATGTATGTTTAAGCTCAGTGTTATTTTTGTGTGTGATTTAAGTGATATTTTTTCCCTCAGGTTGGTTTGTCTTTTCTTGAAGCGTGGTGCAGACTACAATGCAAAAGACAAAAACCAGAAAGACCCCATAACCATCGCTGTGGACAATGCCAACGCCGACATAGTCACTTTGTGAGTACATTTCATGAAAGATAGTGATCTCTGCATTACTTTAAAATCTATTCTTAACGGCAGCTTTTCTGTCCTTGTTTTTCAGGCTGCGGATTGCCAAAATGAACAAGGAGATGCGCGAGATGGACGAAGCATTTGGACACACAGGTCAATCCACAGGGACAGGATCCGGGGGGTCCTGAGTGGGTCAGGAGGTGGCCTGGGAAACACAAGAAAGAACCTTCAAGCTCTTAAGAACCATATAAGTGGCTGGGCTCATGGGGGACAAAATGATTAGGGTTATTCTAACAATACAATGCCTTTTTCCAAAGCAGCACAACAAACAGGAACTTTGCACTTTGGATAAAAGCTGCACTTTAAAACCTGTATATCCTCAGGGATATAGGGATTATTCCACATTTATGCTGTAAATTGAATGTGGGTTGTAAGCTAAATTTTAATGGACAACCTCCAGTCCTATTCCGTGAATAGTGGCTGGTACTGGTATCTTATATATTGTTTATCAGCCAAACTATGTGTTGTTGCCTTGAAGCTTAAGGCTACCAGGGCATGTTTGTGTTGTATTGTTTTGGTGTTTTCCGCGCACTGCAAAGTCTTTTGTGAGTTCTTAGGCTCCCTCATAAAGTGATCCAAATGTCATGCTTTTTGTGCTCAACGACAAAAGCTGCTGGTCAGTGTATGTTGTGCTTTGTGTTATCATTGTGTCTTTGTGTCTCTGCCTGAGATGTCCAAACGGCCTCTGCACTGCCACCTACTGCTACTAAGAGGTAAAGTGCACGCGCCTTATGAACTGCATGCTTTTCGCTTCAGGGCTTCAACCCAAATGTGCTTTGGAAAAATGAAATACGTTTTAGGCTTTTTATGTTAAATGTTGTTTCCTGCTTTAAAAGTTAGTCTAGGAGCAATAATTTTGCTCGTCTTTTTCAGGCGATGACACGTACCAGGACATCTTCAGGGACTTTTCACACATGGCCTCAAACAACCCAGAGAAGCTGAAAAGACGCAGTGCTGACCCCAGATTCTAACATCGTATTCTTTTACTCGACCTTATTTGTAGCAGATGCACATTCATAGGCTCAGAGACACTTGTCCAGTCATAGCTCAGCTGGTGTTGACTTCAGAAAAGGCAGAGTGTAACAAACAGTGAATTCTTTGTGCAGACACGTCAGTGCAAAGCTATTGTTTCCAACTGGAAACACTGCACTGGCTTTATGAAAACAACATGAGGTGTTTCAGGGTAGAGGGCAAAACTGTGGCTCACGCATTTCCTGCATACACCTAATACATCTTATAGCAAAGTCTATTCTGAAAATTTTGTATTTGTTTAGAAAAAAAGTATTTTTTTATTGCTCCCTGAAATATTTGTAAAAGCTGTGTACATATGTGTTTTGGCATTTACACTTTGTATGAGGTACTGTTACAAGCAAAATAAACATTACACTGATTTACATGTATTTACATGCGACTTAATCAAAAGTTACAGTACCCAGCAGAGGGCACTGTAACATTGTATAATCAATAAACATGGGTTCTACTATTTTTATGACCAATCATTTAAATAAAATGGTATGTGAAGAATACTAGATGTTTTCTATAAAACTATTTAACAGAGAAGTAAACATCTCTGAATCCTATAAAAGTGTATTTATTTTTTTACTAACTGCCAAAGCATTGCAAATACATCTCATTGATTTATAACATGTTGATGTGACCTTTCACCATTGAAGAATGCTGCACAAAACAGTCTCCATTGTACAAAATGTTTTAGTTTAGTTTATTTGTTTGAGCAGTTAACCAAACCAAAATGACCAACGTGGTTTATGGTTTACCTAAGTACAAACTCCAAACCGTTCTGCAAGAGCAACCGACGTAAATTAAAGCCACAGCGCATAGAATTTCACTGAATAAATAAAACTGAAATACAAGCATTTATTTTATGACAGATAGTTTCATCTTTGAAAAATACCTCAGAAATGTGCAAACAAACATGTGCCTTTGCTGTGAGCGGCTCAACTCTCCTAAGACATGATGGTAACTTTACCGGGAGTGGGTTCCAGCTCGTCTCCATGGAGATGTCGACTAAAGTCAGTAGAATTTGAGATTTAAATTCAAATCTATTCTTTAATTACCCACTGCAAAAATAGCATTTTATGTGGCGCGCTGCTCATTGGGACCATGTTTTGTTTTGATGGCAACAGTATTCAAAATGTTACGCAGTGTGCCTTTAATTATTCCTATTTTTATGAAAATATAGCCTCTCTTTTTTTAACAGAATATTAAAGAATAAGTAACAGTATATCTTTTTATATGAAACACCTCTCAGATTGGACACAAACACATGATACAGAGGGTTTGTTTAACATTGCAGAACAAGTGATTTAATTTTTATCAACAAGTCTCTGAATAGTCGAGCTCTGAAACAACATTTACTTATTTCTTTTAAGATTTCCTTTGTGGAGGTGGTGGGTCTGTGCATGAGAAAAAGTGAGGCAAAGTGCCCAGCGTTAAGCTGCCCAGAATTAGGCAACTGCCTGCCATCATAAAAGAAGCTACGTAGTCCCCAGTGATGTCCCTGAGGAACCCTGTGGACAGAAAGTATGCATGAAGAAACAATTCAAACGTTATAAATGGTAAATGGTCTCAACTTGTATAGCGCGTTTCCTACGTTAGGCACTCAAAGCGCTTTACAGCAAGGATCCACTCACCCATTCACGCTCTCATTCATATACCAGTGTACACAATCAGTAAAGGATATCCTTGACATGTACTGCTTTGGTAATGTTTGACTCAGTGTTAAGTGACTTGTGCTGACTCTAGGTCGTCTAACCCGTGTGATAATGCACGGTGCTCTCGACTACATGGAAACAACTCATAAGAACAAACAATGTGCTCATTTTGTGTAACTGTGCCCTACCTGACAGGGGTGTCCCGATGAGTCCAGCACCACTCTCAATCATCTGAAAGAGGCCCAGCGCCCCCATCACACGGGACACTCCCACAATCTGGGGCAGCACAGCGAACACCAGTGATGTGAGTGCCCCGGAGCAGAAGCCATACACCGAGCTGACCACCATCAGAGCTGGGTACAAGGCCGTCAGGCTGCTCACCGGCAGCAGCAGGATGGACAGCCCTGTGAGCGCAGTCCACACGGCCAGCAGGTGGATCAGTCTGAAGTGTCCCAGATCAGAGAACCAGCCGGAGAAGATGCGCCCCAAAATGTCCGTGGCTCCTGCAGCGGACAGGACGAACGCCGCCTGGTACTCGGAGAAGCCCACTTGACGACTGTGAGCGACCAGATGGAAGTAAGGCACAAAGTATCCCGCATTGAAAAGACTGGCAGCTATGACATAAGTAATATATGGCCGCTCAAACAGCACAGACAGCTCCAAGTGGGAAAACATTCTTTGCAGCAAAGATTGTGTTGCCTTGCTGTCAGAATCTGTCTGGGAAAAAAAGAATAAATTGAAATGTGAGCATGAAATATTCCAGAAAGAAAAGAGGTTCAAATGCCAACCCTTTCTGCAGCCAGTGAAGGTTTCTTTGGCTGAATAAGTGCCCCACAGGGAATTATGTTGAAGCTAAGCGCTCCTGAGATGAGCAGGGCTCCGCGCCAGGTGTACATCTCTTTCAGCATTTGGAAAAGTGGGTTGAAAGCAAAGGCAGAAAGACCTATGCTGGACAGCGATACACCAAGTGCCAAAGTGCGTCGACGGGTGAAATGAGCAATCACAGTGGCCATCATGGGAGAGAAGATAAGGCCCCAGCCAAGACCTGTGTAACAAAACATACACACTTTACATAAATCATATATAATACACACGTCACAACAAAATCCTTACCTGACATTACACCCATTGAGAGGTAGAGGTGGAATAAACTTGTGGCCTGTGAGGCAAGTATTAGGCCAAGTCCAGCCAGTAAACCCCCAGCCATCACCACCACTCGGGCCCCATACGCATTCCCCAGTGCTGCCCCAGTGGACCTAAAAAATAAATACAAATGTCAATGTTTATGACAAATTTCTTATGTTTACTGCAGTTTATTGCCTCACTGAAAAACTGCTGAGTTGCCACTCCAATAGAAGAGATCCATGAAATTGCCTGAGCACTTTCCTCAAAATACTGGACAAACTCCACAAAAAAGATCCCAAAAACACGCATCAGGCCATAAATCAGACTGTTACAGACGAAGAAGGCGGCCACCAGAACCCAACCCCAACCGCCATCAGGGTCCTCGCCTGGAGCCTCTTTCACTTTCATCCGTGTCATAGCTGAAAAGAATAAGATAGGTTCTTAGACACTGATGGGATGGTTTGTCTTGGCTTCAGTTCATAGAATTGTCAATGACCTGGTCAGTAAATATGGGACTTTTAATATGAGAAAAGGTAGTCCACTGGGTGAGAGGTGAACTACCAGTTATTGTAAACACAATTTACATTATTCTAGAGTTTTTTTTAAAAACCTTTGATTCGGCCTAGTCATACAGACGAGTTAAACTGGTTAATACTGAATTCACGAAATTGCATGCATATTAAAGCTGAGATAGCTGATTTTCCCTGTTCAAACAGTGACATTTTTTGTTTTAGTCCAAACTTGTTTCTAGCTCTCACTGTCCCTCCTGTGTATTCAAATTGTTCAAAGAATGGAATTATATGCACATTTCACAACCATATACAGCATTGAGTGGTGACAAAGTGAAGCAGCACCCCCAAGATAAATTACACTCATTTAGGTTAGACTTCTATCATCCATTCCTCAATAACACTTTAGGTGAAGACAATACAACAATGTCTCTGTTCTGTGTTTACAACATAATCTGAGGTGGCAAAAATAAATGTTATCTACAACACCAAAAAATCGGGTATCCCAGCTTTAACAGCCCAGTAAGACATGACATTCCCCATCATGTCTTGCTAACGTTGAGTGTGGGCGACACTATATCAATTTTAGTTTTTCAGTTTTAGTAACTGCCGTGCCTTAACAACTATCCTAACAAAGAAGAAGAAAGAAGAAAAAAGCTAAAAAGCTAAAGTTAATTTAATAGTGAAAATACAGGGAAAGGAGTAATAGGACTTTACCTGCAATGACTACAGCTTTCCTGGATTATCAAAAAACACTCAACATCAGAGACATCAGCAGGAAATAGAGCCGCGCAGGTGACACGGCTGATACAGAGAAAAGCACGGGCTACATTCTGTGCCTGCGCAACAAGTAGAGCCAGTCCAGACAATTACAGACACTGTAAAAAACAAAACACACACATACAAAGAAAATAAGTTACACTAGTTAAATTTGCTTTCAGAGAATAGTTTCATGTTGCAGAGCTAACATATAATTGGGCTTGTTAAGATATGGGAGAAGAACCCCCTCCCCGTTTTTAAGTTATTTCTGTGCGTAAAAAACCAGCAGCGCAACCAAATCCTAATAACTGTTGTCTACTTACCTTGTCTGGTCGGTTGGGAAAGGATAGCAATGGAAGAATTGCACATGTGCGTGGTGGAAAAGAGGAAGTAGAGTAAATTACTGCACGGGAGAAAGTTCAGAGATGACCATACCCGTGATCATAACATGGCACTTTGCGCATGTGCAGTATACATGAGTCGCAACAGCTGGTTTTATGACTAAACGACAAAATATATATGAGAGTATGGGAGAAACAATGTACAAACGGAGTCCAGGCTCCTTTCATCATGTGTATGTGGGGGATAATGACTGGAAAATCCCGTCAAGTTTCCAATATTTGTCCACTGCACATGAACAATACACTTGTCTGGTTACAGCCCACCAGGGAGCAGGAAGAGGGGATGACAGACCCCCTCACACGTGCACACTGGAGCCGTCTCTGTGCCACCTACTAAAGTGGAGGAAGCAGGTGCCACATGGTTCATTGTTCCCACACTCAAGTTAAGAGAAAAACAACCCCCCCAGACTTAAGAAATATGATTCATATAATAAGCATGTTAATGAGAGGAAGGAAGTTCAGGAAAGGAAAGAGAGTGCACATATTTGTCTTACAAATTTTAACACTCATTCATAGTAGGATACTGCAATATGAAGCTATAACATATGACTCAGTCCAGGCTTTTTAGAAAAAGTTGTCACTTTAATTTGTAAAAAACATTTTTGTCCTGCAAATCAAATAAACAAATGCAGTCCTCCATGCTTTTAGTAGTCGTTGTAGAGGCATATACAAATGTATAAGCAAACCTCGTCCTCTGCCTGAGTGGACTGCGAACACTAACATTACCAGTATACAGTATAAGCCCCAGGCCTAAAGATAAAATCTCAGTTAAATAAACACAAACAAACATGCACGCACCACTCCTTCTTTTCCGATTTGAACACTTTCACAAGCTCTCTTACTAAAGTTTCACTCACTTTCTGCCCTTCTTGCTCCTTAACCTTCATTCTAACACTTCACAAACCCTCCATACACTTTCTCTATCCTTCATTACACACATTTTCCAACATCAAAGATATCAAACTGAACGGGCCAATTTCAAGCGCTCACCTCTAATAATAAATACTTATGTTAAACCAGTATCTTAATTTCCTTTCAGCCCGTGTAAGAGCTGCCATTCACATCTTCAGCAGGCCTGCAGAAGACGTTGGCAGGGCTCGCTCAAGATCTTGTAGCGGATCTTGGTGTTGGTGATGGCCCCATGTTTTTGACGCAGATGAAGACGAAGCTGGCTCTTGTGGCGGAAATGAAGATCACACTTCTCACACTGAGAAAAATCAAAGCAGCGAGTCGGATGGCTGGCTACATTTAGGAATATGCAAATTAAAATGCTTCATATGAGATTTACACTCACTGTATATGGTTTTTCTCCCGTGTGAATCCTCAGGTGACTCTTGAGCGTTTGCAGGTGACGGAAGCGGGTGCCGCAGGTGTGACAGGGGTACGGCTTCTCGCCCGTGTGAATCAGGACATGGGCCCTGAGGTGAGCAACCTAGTTATGACATAACACAAAGGTCAGCCTAAAAACTAGCTAAGCAATATAAAATACTACCAGTACTATGTTTCTTAAGTGTGTTGTGATGCATATAATAAGGTGTGACTTAATAACAAAAAAAAAGCCTATAGTTTAATATTGAGGATAGGAAGCTTAGAATCCACGGTTGAATTTGCATTTTAGCCGTCAAAATGCAAATGTTTTGACCTTGTTTTTTGAATGACATCTGTAAAGTCTAAAGATATTTCTGTACAGATTAAGCTATTAAGTCAAAACTGATTGCTGTACCTGGACAAAGCGCGCTCCGCAGGTGTCACAGCGGTAGGGCTTTTCTCCTGAGTGGATCCGAGTGTGAGTCTTCAGGTTGGCAGGACGGTTAAACTGGGCTCCACACACATTACAGCGATATGGCTTTTCACCTGCAAAAAAGGAATGTACTAAGTACATGGCATTCACTTCAATATAAAAATCTGTTTATGTTGTATGGTTCTAACCTGAGCATGTGGTCTTAGTTACTCCAGAGTAGCAATAAGGGACAAAGTATGTTTCTCTTTTGATCAGTGGCTGGTTAGAGACGCCTAAAGAAATAGTAGAAATAAATCAGCATTTGTAGATTTGTATATGGTTTGGGAAATCCATTGTAGCTACCTGCTTCATCCGTGTGAGCCGTCAGCACAGTTGATTTGTCCACAGAGGTTGGTGGTCCGAGGGGAGGGGCTTGGCCAGAACCCTCGTAACAGGAGGCCCGCCCCTGTCTGACAGAAATCATTTGCATGAAAATTTCATTTCCATTTGACTCACTCATTACTAGGGTCTGTTCTAAGTTACCTATTAATCTGGCCAGGCACTTCTCCAGGCCACGCCTCCACAGGGGTTTTGAGTGTTGGGCCAGCTCTGTCCTCAACATTTGGGCTCTGAGTTTGGCACGTTTCCTCTTCCTTTACAGTAGTATCAGTAAAAAGAGGATTGAGGATGATATATTTGTACTTTTTCCAGTTGCAGGCTTTTGGATCAAGTGTCCTAGAATCGCTCTACAAAAATCAAAATGTGTTATAAATTATAGGAAACGTAGGAATAAAAAAATAGGAGTTATGTTTGTAACCCACCACCAGGTTCTTGCTGCAAGTGTTGGACTCAGCAGGAGAGTTGGGTTGGCAGTTGGAGCGTGCAGGGCTGTCAGGTGACATGACTGTGTCTGCATCAACATTTAACTCATTTGTCTCAGACCGGCCAGTTGGGAAAACCCCAGGTTTAAGGGAGTCCCCACCCTCCACTGGGCCCCTGAGTAAAAACAAAAGAAATTCCTTAATGATATAATCTTATTTGAGGACAATGGGACAACCAGCGCTCAAACGTTCCTGTAATTAGTTACACCATTTACCTGTCCTGTCCCGTTACTGGTAGCTTCAGCTGCTGTCCCGCATGGGGCAGGAATCCTTCTCGGGAGGCAGCAGAGGCCACAAACACCCGGGAGGCCAGCTCCAGTTGTGGGGGTCTGCTGCTCATGTTTTTCCTGCTAAAACATAAATACACAAGTTTCTACATGAGTGAAATTCTAAACCTTTGCAGAATTATGTGTCCAGACTTTCAGTGCTCACCAATGCAGCTGCATGAACTGTCGGCAGGTTTCTGCCACGTGGTCCATTTGCAGATAGGTGGCGACAGCAAGCACACCAGGGGCAATGCTAGGGGTCAGTGGGAGCCGCGAGGTGTACATGAAGTCCAGCAACAGGGAGACACTGGAGGGGTCCAAAGTACTGGGTAGAACCACAGAGAGGAGTTGCTCTTTGCTGCCACTGGGAATGAATGTACGGCTGGAGTACAGTGAGTAGAAAAAGCCACTGCAGAGCAAGAAAGAAAAAATAAGATCTCTATTCTTAATAGAGATCAATGGTTTTGTTGTTTTTTTGGCTCTTACCTGCAGGCCACTAGCACAGCACAGTGTGCCTGCAGATGGTGACTGCCCACCACCAGAGTGGCATCTGTCAAAATGTTGCGGTGACGCAGCTCGTTCAGGTTCAATAGCACGTCAGTGGAGTGGCGTATGAATTCCTTCACATACCCCTCAGCCCTGTATCCCTCCACTATATCCATATCCACCTGTCTTTGAGAAATAAAGGTCAGATTATATGCTGGACTTCAGGTAGTGAGGAGAATGAAGCAGTATTTCTGATGATGTACCTGTGTTTACTATTAAATAAATAGATGTAGTGTCCCAGACACTATTAGGTGAGACCAGCTCCCTACTCGTACCTGTGCAAACATACAAAGAGCACAATGATGTATTTAAACAACATTTTCTAAAATCAAACTTTTCTTTAAAACAATGTGTTTTTAAATCAACAAATAAACTGTGTTTGCACATTATAAATGCAAAAGAATCCATGCTTAAGTATGAATAAAACAGAAATTGTACAGGATCACTTACCCTGACCAGCAGGGACGAGATGTTGTGGTCACCAAACGGACTTCAAACCTTTGGTTTTGTCCACTACAGTAGAGCCAACTGGCTTGAGTCTGCTGTGAGTGAGGTCTGTGCTGCAGATAGTGCAGGAGCTCTTTATAATGTGGCACAGGAAGCCCCTGTAAACCCGGAGCGCCTAGTTTCCTTTTTCCTCAATGGCCCACGCGCGCACTGAGGAAGAGCAGAGGAAAGACCTGCAGAGGGCTCCGGGTTCCAGGTATTTTTAGTGGCCTATTAGTTTTTCTAAACCCCCATTGCGCCCAACAAACTAAAGGCAGGAAGGCAGAGTGTGTTTCTGGGACTTGTTGAAAAAATATATATTAGGACTCTAGGGGCGTGTGGAGCATGCCGGGTCCTCAGGGGCCAAAGCAGAGTTGGGTTTTCCCTGCACACTTCTCCATGACAAAAGCCACAGTCTGAGAGGAAGCTCTAGAAGTGACCCACTGTGGCAGACAATAGACAATGTTTATTGCATTTTCATTCATTTAAACATTTTTAACATCTTCTGGTCCATGTTTGTTCACGATGTGCCACACATCCAGAACTAAACCACACCAAAACCCCAAAATTATGCCTTTATAATATTACATATTACTGGTCTATATCATTGTTAACACACCAATATAATAACACATATTTGTGCTTTGACATCCCTATACTTAGCAGGCTAAGTTACTGAAGTGAAATTGTATTCCTCCTCCATCAGCGCATGGGCAGCGGCTAACACTCGGCACGAGTGAGGCACTCACAGCTAGAAGGTCTTGGGTTCCAGCCCTGGCCGGACGAGGCCTTTCTGTGAGGAGTTTGCATGCTCTCCCTGTGTCTGCGTACGTTTCCTCCGGGTACACCGGTTTCCCCTACCAGTAAAAATGTGTACAATAGGCAAGGATGAATGACAGTGTTTGAGAGTGTGAGTGGGAGACAACAGATGCAAATTAGCCCATAGTTACCCTCTGGCATGGTGTGTTTACATGAATGTGTCCCATGTGTTCATTAACATGCACTGTCTCGATAAAATACACAAATAAATTAATAAAATAAAATGAATGAGCATGTTAGCAAGTTTTCATCAGGCTTGTGAAAAAGGAAAGCTCTTAGCAGCTTGCAGAGAGCAGAGGAGACATGCTATGAGGACAGCTAGGAAGGAAGCAGGAGCAAATGGAAGGCTGTATGAAGACACCTTGAAAACAGGGGAAATGCAGACGACAGATGTGCTGGAACCACACACACACACACACACACACACACACACACACACACACACACACACACACACACACACACACACACACACCGTTTTCAATGCATCCTGCAGCACAGAGGCACGGATAAAACGCCTGCACAGGACATCCGTCAATAATAAAGAGGGCAGGAGACAGAGGTAAAATACATGGAGAGGGAGGAGGGGTGGAGTGAAGCCAAGGCCAGAGGTCATCATGGACTCAAAAACAGTTACCTCATATTCACACAAGTTCACTGGGGACATGTGAAATACTGACTGAACTTCCTTAACATCAAAGTATTTGGAAGAAGGAGAAGGAATTTTCATTGACACCACACAGGAAACGAAGTGTAGAAGCAAATTATTATCTAGTTAGTGTTTTCAGTGTGATGTAAATATGGTATGCAAGCAATGATTTTACCAACCCTGATTGAATATGCTGCCACCTGCTTCTTTCAACACTTACTGTTTATGAGATACACACAAAATAAAGTGCTGCATTCACTGCCAACACTTTACAGCACAGTAATAGCATGGAGGTAAAAGCATTAAAAAACATGATAATTATGTGAAGTGCAGGGAAACATAAACACCTGATTTAATTATTGAATTCATTAGTTGGAATTAGTTGGAAGTGGACAATCTTCTCTTAGTAACTGGGACATGATCGAAATGAATGAAATATTCCTACTTGTTTGATTGGTCCCAGTGATAAGCAAAATATAAAAGCATGAAATGAAAACAAGTAGTGAAAAACAGAGAGCGTGATGTAGGTCTGGTCTACTTCCAGGCATTGTGAGGAGGGCGGATGAAGGGGGGCGGACGAGGAAAAGTGACAACATTACTAAATGGGCGCACCAATGGGCGGAAGCCATTGGGTCTGTCCCGTTGGCAAAGGCTGGGCAGAGCAGCTCATAGAGACTTCCTGCATTTTGCCTCATCTGTCAGCGACCACCGACACCCTCCTGCCCAGCTAGTCATAACAAACATCTGTTACTAGTAAAAAGGCAAATAGGGTGGACGTTGTGATAAAGCAAAGAAGATGATTACTTGTCATAATGGATTCCCCTGTTCTGTGGTTCCTGAACTCACCAACCTCGTTCATCTGACATGCTCGTATGAGGTTATGCTTGGACTTCAAATCCCAGAGCTGGTGCCAAAGTGTTGATGGTTTGTGAGACAATAACAGATCAGCCAAAACTGTAACTTCCTGTGATTGAGAGGACGTGGACATATAAGGTAAACTTAGCGGAGTAGGGGCAGGAAGAGGGGATATCCCAGAGAGAAACGCTGCTTATGTACTTTTTGGCAACAAGACAACAGAAATCAAAACAAATTCAGAACTTATAAAAGCCTTCCTGTGAAGAAGTGCCTTGGGGAGTGCACTTCCAGAGCGGTGCTGGTGGAGAGAACATGATGGGTGGAAGAATAATCACATGAGGGTGGAGAACAAAGGAGACAGTTGACCCACTTTTAATGAACCGCAAAATACTACTGGGCCTTTGACCTGCACAAGGTCTTTCAGGAAAACAATCTGCGTGGACTTTCATGATACTGTATGCTATGGGTTCTGCAACAATTTGATTACAACAAGCCAATTTTTCCCAGGTCAAAACCAGCCCTTTATCAGCTCTTTAAAGAGTACTGTCTCCAGAGTAGACCAAGACATAAGCACGAACCAGGACTTATTCTGATCACTTTTAATGAAGTATCCAAACAATCCAAAAAATGGTGGCATTCAAAAGCAAATTGGACACAACAAGCCACTTTTGAGCACAAGAATGTGGACAACTTCTGCCAGAACTGCAGCTGAATGTGTTTGACCATAACTTTAGTATTTTCAACGAACCTGTGCAATAGTAATTTGAGCAATAACATTATTTTATCATAAAATATTGATTTAATGCCAGTTTGAGTTGAATTTAAACCTTTTTAATTACTTTTAAGGCCTTAATTTTGGCGCAATTCATGTAATGACTATGCCTTATAATGCCCTGCAGAAATCCTGCAGTGAGGGTAACTTCACAAAATGACTTCTGATTATTGAAAATAGGCCTAATACTATACCTCAACAGAGTTTGGAGCTACATTTCAAATTTCAGAGAGTGTTTTAGTGCTGCAGCGGTGGTGACAAACATCTGCCTCAAAACTGATAGGTAGGGGAGAGTGGGGTAAGATAAGCCACTTTAGGCTTTGGTGGTTGTTGTGTAAAAACAGTATAAAATAGATTCAGAATTGTACTATTTACATACATTTTGGGATGTTTTCTAGTTGTTTGCATCTTTGAAAATCGTCTGGAAAATATGGTTTTAAAAATATTGGTCTTCAAAAAAAAGTTGGCTCATTTTACCCCAGGAGCAGGATAAATTGAACTAGGTCATGGGATAAATTGAACCATCAGATTTACAGGTGATATTGACACTAAACATCACAAAGTCTTATTTTTGTTTTACATTTTAGTGTTTCCCATTAGCAATTTTACTCACAAAAATGATCATAATAAATATTTTTCTTTTCATATGCTCCATCTGCACATTATGACATTTTGTCCCTAAAAAAGACCTAAAATAATTTAATGTAATATTTAATTTTAATTTGCTTGTCTCTACTAAACCCAGAACCACCAATAAACAAAGCAAAAACTATAGAATTGAACATTAACATTTTCTGTAGTTTGTCATTCATTGTTTCTTATGGAGCAGTGGCCCCTGGATCTATTTACCCCATCATTTCTTCTTTGAAAATACCAAGATAGTTGTGTTTATTTAAGAAGAAATCTGCCTAGCTATTAATCTGCTTTTATACCTTAAAAAAAAAAAAAAAAACAACGTCAGAAGAAGAAAAAAATGGACCCACAGGTTTTTATGTGATGAGTCGTGAAAAACACTTTTTTCAAAACTATAATCTTACACACAAATAAAAATGTTTTCTTTTCCAAGTATAAGGGTGGTTCAACTTACCTCACGCTCTCCCCTGTAAATAATGTTGTGCATGCATTAATACAAGTTTGACTATTTTGTTTTGGTAAAGACGTGAATAGGCTAGACACACACGGCCCCCACCACGCTACATGCACGCGCACGGCATGAGCGCTACGTCACGCGCGGGGAAGGCCTCTGTGCGGGACAAAGTGGGTAAACCAGGCTAAAGCTACACCAAGCTACGTGGGTTCACTTTCACTCATCTTCCTTGCACTACACGGAGAGTTGTGTCGTTTTTTTAAAAAGAGGTAAGTGTCGTTTACTTCACGGTTTCCTGCGTAGATCGGTTGTTATGGGGAAGTTAGCCCAGAGGCAAGGCACGGGCTCCGAGTTCAAAATAGCACAGCACAGAAGTAAACAGGCCTGGTATTTAAGTGTATCTCTGCCAATGAGCGCTCTTCAAAACCCACAACATGAACTAACTGTCATGTTGTAGACAAAGAGCCAGCGCAGGGACAAAAGAGAAGTAGAAAGTGCATTGAATGAGCTGTAAGTGTAATGTGCTGCTGGCAGGAAGTAGTACAGGGCAGACGGACACTACTGTAGTGACTCATGTGTGGAATAGTTTGGCTTTTTGTGATCACTTTGTGTTGTTCTCGGTTTGTAGATGGGATCGGAAAGAGGAGGAGCGGCATCGCACTGTATGTAAGGTACAGTATGTGGGACATGCTAGCGATCTACTACACCCCCATCAGCTGTTCAGACATGTTGACGTTTGATCATAGAAGCATTAGCATGTCTTCCGGATTGTCCAATTACAATGTGGAAATGCTTTGAATAGCGTTGTTGTACTAAGCTAATTCGACATTTCACAACTGTCATGGCTTTAACAGATCTGTGCTGTTGCACACAACAAACATTACACTGTAACTACTATTAAAACGCAGGGGAGCAAGGATTGGTCAGTGTGCATCAATTTACTGCATGTAGGTCATTCTTGTTCAAAAGGGGACATTTTTGCCCCCAAGTAATTTGATAGAAACATGGGTTATAAGTTATTTCACCCTTGTACAGCTAATTCCCTGCATTATATACCGCAAACTATTGTGCAGACATTGCCATTTATTTTTAAATATACCCAGGGCAAGCAACCTGGGTAGCCTCATGCGTTTATCATCAGTACTGAAAGGCATGCTGACCTAGATTTTGTCATAAACGTTTTATTTTATTTTTAAATTATCATTATATTCTGCTATATATTGTGAAGTGAATATTTTTGTTTTAGCTTTTTTGTTTGTTTGGGCACAAGGTAAATCTGCCAATGGCTTACAACAAAGAGCGAGATTAATATCATGACGCCATGTTTGGATTTAGGTGTCTATTTATCCAAATTCAGCACTGAGGGGCTTAAACTAGGCCACGCATGTCCTCTATGTAAAATATATCTGTCAACTCGTTTCACCTTGAAACTATTAATTCTTTATTTAAGTGCAATTTCAGTCAAACGGGACAATAGAAAAACGTACATAGGTCTGTGACAACACAAATGTCTGCTCTCTGTTAATCTTCTTACAATAGGATTAACTGAAGCCACGTACAAAATCTGTCTGAGTGATTTAATAATTTCTCCACTCAGAAATAGCAAAATTGCATCTGTCTGTTTGTTCTAATCCATCTGAGAGTGGTCAGACTGAAAGTAATTGTTGTATTTTTATTCAAACTAGAAAATCACTTTTACTCAATCTCTGTGAACTTGAACTTTTTTGTGAAGCTGTAGTGGTTAAGGCTACTGCACTGACAGAACACTATTCTGTCCTCAGCACCGTGGGCTTGAGTTCTGGCTCTGACAATTTGCTTTTCGAGTGCTTGTTAAAATAAATAAATATATAAATTGGATACAAAAGTTTCATCCTCTCAACTTTTCCTTAAAAAGCCAGTATTGTGGTCTGCGCTGCCAGCTCAGCTGTGAGCTGCAGTGTTGTTTACTCCTCAGAGCAAACTTAATATATTGTTATGAACCAGGTGCTGCACAGACCCATATCATTACCTAATATTTCCTTGGTTTTGTCTTCTCACCGTTGGTAATGATGTGTAAACAATGAGACAATGAGCATTGTGATGCTAGCATCATGTTCACAGCTGCTCATGTATGGAACAATTTTAATACTTGCCCTGAACTCACTCACACTTGAAGCAGTGCAGCTGGAAAGCCCCTGTCCTGCCGTCCACTCTCTTCCTGCTCCGCAGCTTATTGTTCCTCTGTGTCACTGTTGCCATAGGAAACATCTGAAGCATCCCTCGTTTCCAATGGTTACCTGTTCACACAAGCACACACTACTGTCAGATGTTGCCATACTGTTTTGTGAATAATATTCCCCATTTTGTTTATCAGGGATCTGCTATGTCTGGACCTACTTGGCTTCCACCTAGGACTGTGGACAGTCCAGATCGAGCCGTTCCCCAAATGTCTCACTCAGCCACATCAGCGATGTACCGCAGTGCACCCAGTAAAAAGGCCGCCGCTGATTATCGTCCAAAGTACAGCCAGTATGATCAGAATGGAGGTGGAAGTGTCGTAGCCACAAGGTACATGGCAACTGGACCTACAGGTGAGTTATGTCACACGACTAATCAATGGGATGTTTCTTTTACACTGATACTGATACAACAATGATATTATTGTTGATTGCTCAAACAAGGTGGGCCCATCCATCACCCGTCCAGCGATCATTACCCCCCTCCTCATGGTCCTAAAGAAGATCGCACTTGGAGCCCGCACATGGACAGCTATGACCTAATGGTTTGTTGTTTTTAACTAAAATATCATGCTAAAATATCATATGCTAACATTTTTTATCCTTTTCTTTTCAGCACCGAAGTCCTGAGAAATCACATTATCACTCTAAAATTGACGCAGATATTGATTCTCTCACAAATATGCTCGCTGATCTGGACAGCCACCCGCACGACACAAGCACACAGGTAAGGCGTCTCCAGTTACTGCAGTCCTTTCACGCTCCAGTTACAAACCACGTGCCTGTCTTTGCAGCTCTATGACAATGTGCCTTATAACAAGTACGTCCCAGGTGATCACTACAAGCACCACGCAGGACCCCCTCCCCTGGGCCGTCCCTCCATAGGCTACCCCCCTCAACCCCAGACTCAGTACCATCCCGCGCCCTCCTCTCATTACCCCGCCCCGCACCAGCAAGACTACTACGTCCACCAGTCCTCTTCCACCCCAAAACCTTACCCCCAGCCCGTCCCGGCCTCCTACACCACGGCGACCACTCCTACTGGACCTCGCTTCAGCGTCCAGGTCAAAACCGCTCAGCCCGTTACGTATTCTCAGACGGGCAGACAGGCGGAGCAGGCGTACACCCCTCCGCCGCCGCGTCAACCTGTGTCCCGCCCGCCGCCACAAGCACAGACCGGGCCGGGCTGGTATCCGCCGCACCCCAACTCGCAAGCTCAGGACATGCACGCCGAGACGGGGTACGGGTCGGGAAGAGTCAATCAGGTGTCCATGTCCAAAAGAGGAATGGACAGCAGTCAAGCAGGACCAGGGCAAAGTGGGGCATATCAGAACAACAAGGTACAATACGATACATATTTTATTATCATAGGCATTTCGATGACACAAAACTGAATAATTAACCTACGTGTTCAGCAGGCGACGGCAATAACGAGGCCAGAAGATGAGCTGGATCGACTTACGAAGAAGCTGGTGTACGATATGAACCATCCACCTGCAGAGGACTACTTTGGTAAATATCTGGTACTTTGGTAAATATCTGGTACTTTGGTAAATATTTGGTAAATAAAAGTTTTCTGACCTTTTTAAACTTACTGCAGACTGATTCTTAAAGCCACACTGCGGAACATTCCACGAATGTGGAATGAAATGGAAGCTTATTTGTATAGCGCTATTCACATGACACAAGTCACCCAAAGCTCTTCACACCGTGTAGGGATTTGTACATCCGTCACTCCACACACGGTGGTGGTTAGCTTCTTATTTATGTCGCTACAGTTTCCCGTGGTGTCGACTGACAGAAGCGCAATTGCACACATCTGTGCCAACGGTCCCTCTGACCACCTTCATTCACTCACTCACTCACACACACAAAATAATTCATCCTGGCCTGTTGTACATGTTTTTAGAGGTAGGGGAAACCGGAGTACCCGGAGGAAACCTACGCAGACACAGGGAGAACATGCAAACTCCACACAGAAAGGATCGTCTTGCTGTCAAGCATGACCGCTAGTGTCCCTCTTTCAGCAAAGTTACCAGTTCGGTCTGTGAAAACCTGACCACTATTACCACACATTTGTTTGTTTACATTTTCCGCCTATAAAAGCACAAATAAATACTTCTGTTTGATGATTTTCTGGTCTGGGATGTTACACAGTATAGCTTAAAATATGTAAGTATGTTTGTATGTACTTCTCTATGAGGCAAAATTCTACGCTGATTACGCTAAAAGAACATTTTTAAAGGCGACTCATTCCATTGCTCCCAGTTATAGTTGTTGTTTACAAAAGATAATGCCTGTGGAAAATTCCGTTGATGGTACAGAGTATTTTTTTTGTATCGGACATCTACAATAACATAGGAATGCACAGGTATGAATACTGTACTTCCTGAACGTACTTAGAATCATTTAAAAATGTACAAACCTTTGTAACTTCAGGCCGCTGCGCTCGATGTGGCGATAACGTAGTTGGAGATGGCAGCGGCTGCATCGCCATGGAGCAGGTGTTTCACGTGGAGTGCTTCACCTGCATCACATGTCACGCTCGCCTCCGAGGACAGCCCTTCTACGCCCTGGACAAGAGAAGTTACTGTGAGAGCTGTTACATTGTGAGTATCCAGAAGAATGCTATAAATGCTATATATATATATATATATAACGCTATAAATGTCAATTAAACATAGACGTCAGAGTTGGATTTTGTTACATCCGTAGTTTTTATACATGTTGACTCTGATGCGAGTGCGTCTCATGTCTGTGGCTTGTGTTTTCATAGAGTACACTAGAAAAATGCTCGAAGTGCGCCAAACCGATCCTCGACCGGATCCTGCGTGCGATGGGCAAGGCCTACCATCCGCGCTGCTTCTCGTGTGTGGTGTGCAACTGCTGCCTGGACGGTGTACCCTTCACCGTGGACGCCACCTCTCAGATTCACTGCATAGAGGATTTCCACCGGTAATGCTCCTGCATGGAGACGAGTAATAAGAACAACGTGGCAGACAAATCACTGGAATCTGTGTTTTTGTTTGTCCTGGCAGGAAGTACGCACCTCGATGCTCTGTGTGCAGTGAGCCTATAATGCCCGAGCCAGGTCAAGAGGAGACGGTTAGGATTGTAGCACTGGATCGCAGCTTTCATGTCAACTGTTACATCTGTGAGGTATGTTGCGTTAACCTAGACATCATAATTTCAGATAGCTCTATGGGGACTTCACTGTTCTTTAGCTCCTCTCACACAGTATTGTTTTAGACTTTGCAGCCCTCTGAACTGTTTATATTATTTTTAGGAATGTGGCCTCTTGCTGTCATCAGAGGGAGAGGGTCGGGGCTGCTACCCACTGGACGGCCACATCTTGTGTAAAAACTGCAGTGCGAGGCGTATCCAGGACCTCTCAGCCAAAATCTCCACTGACTGCTAACTAAGAGGGCCCTATTTGACTCTAGTGCGAAATATTGTGCCAGAAATTGAGAAGAGCACAAATCCTGTACTCATTTGACCCCTTCCTCTGCTACATGTGCACTACAGTATGTTTATCATGTCACTTTAGTTCCCTCTCTTGGTTCAAAGCTGCATTTTCACCTCCGATATAGTATGACACTTTGTTACTGATTGAACTATAGTTTTTATGGTACAGAAGCGTCACCAGATCTTATTGTTACGACTGTGGCCTAAATTGCAGGCAGTTTGGGGTCCACTAGCCCACATCGATACTGCCTCAAGGACATTTTCACTTGGAAAACAATTATTCAATATTTAGGAATGTATGAAATATTAATAAATAAAAATAATCTCAGTGACCCATTTACAATTCAAAGCTGCCTCAGAAACGTTGAAAGCAACTGTGATTGTACATACTGTACACTTGTATGCAGTGACATTTTGCAGTGAGTATAGATCAGGTGTCCCCAACTGGCAGACCTGGGTCCAGATCTGGACCTCCAGAGGCTTGAGTCCGGGCCCCAAAGCCTTTCCATCCTCTCTATATACTTAACATCTCAGGCTGAATAAACAATTATTTTAACAATATTAATTACATTGAAATAAAATGGCAAAATGATTGATTCATTGATCAGCTCCGCTATGTAAATAGACAAACTGTGATCATGTGTTACGATTTTAAGAATTACTGCACATGTCCAGACCCTGGACAAGTCAAAAGCTACGAAAGTAAAGTTTGCGGACCTCGAGCCGATTTAGTTGGGGACCCCTGGTATAGATTGTGTAATGTAGACACAAGGAATGTGTAGTGACATCCAGAAATACAATTTAAGATTCAAAGGATCTAGTCTACAGGAATTGTTTTTTTTTTAACTGGATCCCATTTATCTTTTTCAGTCTACAGAATGTGTGCTTCTGGTTTTGACAATGGATCTCGGCTGATACTTGACTGTTATGACTTAAGGTGATGGTGCAATGAAGTTTAACGCTTTCATGTCTTTGTGTTAATACAGGGTGTTAACATCCTTTGGAGTGAAGCTTGTATGTGTAATCTGCCATTTTGGAAGAAAGACTATGAAATGTAATTTTATCCATACACTAACTGTATAGCACCAAACTATCCTATGTTAATGAACGCACATCCGATGTTCTTGCACTTGACAGATTGTCACGCGAAAGACATTACATCTTTCCATCCCATTTTCTATGTAAGGGCTACACATGTTTAGGTTTACCTCAAAGACAAACCGTTAAAATTTTTCAGTGCGTTTCAAAGTATTTATCTCCAGTAAAGAAAAAAAAAAAAAAGCTTGGATTTTTACTCTGCCAAATCGTGTTCTTTATCCATTGCGGTCATGTTTTAAATACCGTCTATAAAAGCTGTGAACTGTGTAATTTTGCAAAGTGATTCAGAGTGCCGTTTGTGGTAATAAAAGACTGCAAAAATACAATGTGTGCTTCCTTTATTTCAGATTTTTCCTCAGTATCCGTTTTTTTACATTAAATATACATATCTGCCAATAGTTAGTGTTTTTTTTTAACATGACGTGAAAGTCTTTCAGAAAAAGTTGCGACAGCCAGCAGGGCGCGCCCTCTGAGTCAAAGGCAGCGGTCGCCTCATCACAGTTTCTCTGATGCCCAACTGCTCCACATCACCTTCATCTCCATCCGCTCGGACAGAAACTGCACAAGGATCAGGCGAGCTAGATCCTACACAGGACAAAACGTTAGGTCTATGAAAATGGAATGATAAAAGGCTGGATTAAATTTTAAAGAATTAAAAGTTAAGCGAAATTAAAAGCCAAGGAGTGCCAAAACATCAGAAAGTGACCAGTTTTTAAAGTGGCTTACATCGTCTGATGAGCTGTCCTCTCAGTCGAGCTCCATGTGAAGCACTGTCGACCTTCACAGTAAAATAGGGTGACCAGATTTTCTGACTAAAAAACTGGGACACTATTTGGGATTTAGTTGCATGGTCAACCAGGGAGCCATTTATTGACGTTTTTTCCCCACGCTAAATGGTATATCTGCTTGTTAATATCTTACACCATGCACCGATCAGCATCAACATGATAGACTTGATATTTGTTATTGGTTACTACTTTGTAATGGACTTTTGCACGGCCCAAAAACATAAATTTTCAAGCTAAGTTTGTTACTTTGTGGATCATACTGGCCAAACACTGGGACACTTGGGACAGATCCTGTGTAAAACTGGGACAAATTAATGGTTTTGGAGAAATGTGTGGGGACATGGGACAGAGGACTCAAAACTGGGACTGTCCCGAGTAAACTGGGACGTCTGGTCACCCTACAGTAAAAGCCAAAAGTGCCAAAAGCACCTCCTGAAGCATCTCTGCATCAAACTGCACTGAATGCTAAAGTCGGTGCGGCGATGTTGCGAGTCAGCGGGAATAAACTGAGGGCGTTTTCACACTGGCTCTAGTTAGGTCGCCTTAAAGGGACTTTCGGCCCGAGAGCGGCATTTTAGGGTCAGTGTGAATCTAACCGCAGCACTTTACTAGGTCTACGCAGCCGCTCCGACTGCGGCTGAAACAGGTGGTCTCAGAGCTGCGCATCTCGCTCTCTGCGTCTGAGCGGTTGTGGTGTGAATGCGGCCGACCTCTGGTGAACTATTGTCGCTTTAATGCTTCCTTTTGCAGGCTGCATGAGGACGTTTGGATTACTGAGGCAAAATGGATCAACTTTAAAGGATCTGTATCATGCTATTTTAGCCATTCCAAAGTATAGGCATTTATATGATATACTATACTGTCACTAGGGAGTACTCATTGAGAGAAGTATTTTCCCTATACCCGGACGACAAGACGCTTCGATTCAGTTAACTCCGCCCCTCTAGTCATTCCACATTTACAGTATAATATAACTATCGCTGCAAAAAGTTACTAAACATAATACAGTTATGAGTTGACATGTGCAACACAGTTTTCATAAATGGCTAACACACACACACACCAACACGCGTTTTGATTGACTTGCGCTCAGCCTGGCCTCCCCATCAGGTTATGGGACTCGCGTTGGTTATAAAAGTGAATCCACTTTGATTCTGGCCAATCAAAGTGGGTTCACCAAGCATCCATCAGGTTGGTTGATATAGTAGCTAGCTGAATCCCAGAAAGAAATTCCAACTTCTGGTGAGTGCACTCTTCTTTAGGAAGGTTGACTAGTCCTCTCGTAGCCAAACCCTGGAGCAAACTCGCATCCGTGACATTGTCGTTGGGTAAGAAAAACAGGCGGTGTCCAGAGTAGGTTAGAAAGCTCTGTATTCACAAGACTTCTGTTCGGCCGGGGGTGCGTTTGTCTACTCTACTGGGACAGCACAGACGTGTCGGAGTTTCCCCCCCTCCCCCCTCCCCTCTAATAAATTAAAATCAGGCCATAAGGCATTACATTACAGAAAGAGAGCACTTCAGTTCCTTTGACGACACAACAGAACTCAGTCGTTGACCAGGAGAGGGCGGAGCAGCTGCTCAGAGAGCAGGATTCTGGAGGATATCTTAGAACTGTGTGAATGAACCCAAAAACCGCTCTGGGGCATTTTTGATAAGGAAATAGCATTGTTAACTCCAAAGTCGATTTTGCATGATATACAGTGCCTTGCGAAAGTATTCGGCCCCCTTGAACTTTTGCCACATTTCAGGCTTCAAACATAGATATAAAACTAATTTTTTGTGAAGAACCAACAAGTGGGACACAATCATGAAGTGAACCGAAATTTATTGGATATTTCAAACAAAACTGAAAAATTGGGCGTGCAAAATTATTCAGCCCCTTTAAGCTAATACTTTGTAGCGCCACCTTTTGCTGCGGTTACTGCTGTAAGTCGCTTGGGGTATGTCTATCAGTTTTGCACATTGACTGAAATATTTGCCCATTCCTCCTTGCAAAACAGCTCGAGCTCAGTGAAGTTTGATGGACAGCGTTTGTGAACAGCAGTTTTCAGTTCTTTCCACAGATTCTCGATGGGATTCAGGTCTGGACTTTTACTTGGCCATTCTAACACCTGGATATGTTTATTTGTGAACCACTCCATTGTAGATTTTGCTTTATGTTTTGGATCATTGTCTTGTTGGCAGACAAATCTCCGTCCCAGTCTCAGGTCTTTTGCAGACGCCATCAGGTTTTCTTCCAGAATGATCCTGTATTTGGCTCCATCCATCTTCCCTGTCCCTGCTGAAGAAAAGCAGGCCCAAACCATGATGCTGCCACCACCATGTTTGACAGTGGGGATGTTGTGTTCAGGGTGATGAGCTGTGTTGCGTTTACGCCAAACATAACGTTTTGCATTGTTGCCAAAAAGTTCGATTTTGGTTTAATCTGACCAGAGCACGTTCTTCCACATGTTTGGTGTGTCTCCCAGGTGGCTTGTGGCAAACTTTAAACACTTTTTATGGATATCTTTAAGAAATGGCTTTCTTCTTGCCACTTTTCCATAAAGGCCAGAGTTGTGCAGTATACGACTGATTGTTGTCCTATGGACAGAGTCTCCCACCTCAGCTGTACATTTCTGCAGTTCATCCAGAGTGATCATGGGCCTCTTGGCAGCATCTCTGATCAGTTTTCTCCTTGTATGAGCTGAAAGTTGAGGGACAGCCGGGTCTTTGTAGATTTGCAGTGGTCTGATACTCCTTGCATTTCAATAGTGTCGCTTGCACAGTGTTCCTTGGGATGTTTAAAGCTTGGGAAATCTTTTGTATCCAAATCCGGCTTTTAACTTCTCCACAACAGTATCTTGGACCTGCCTGGTGTGTTCATGATGCTGTCTGCGCTTTAAACTGACCTCTGAGACTATCACAGAGCAGGTGCATTTATACGGAGACTTGCTTACACACAGGTGGATTCCATCTATCATCATCATCATTAGTCATTTAGGTCAACATTGGATCATTCAGAGATCCTAACTGAACTTCTGGAGAGAATTTGCTGCACTGAAAGTAAAGGGGCTGAATAATTTTGCGCGCCCAATTTTTCAGTTTGTTAAAAAAAGTTTGAAATATCATATACATTTCGTTCCACTTCATGATTGTGTCCCACTTGTTGATTCTTCACAAAAAACAGTTTCCATCTTTGTTTGATGCCTGAAATGTGGCAAAAGGTCGGAAAGTTCAAGGGGGCCGAATACTTTCGCAAGGCACTGTAGCTCCTTTAAATCAAGGTATGGCTCTCTTTCCTGTCTTTCCCGTCCTGCTGCAGTGAAACTTTCCTCTTCAAGTGCGGATTAAGTACATTTCTCCATGTTTCGCGTCTAAGCCTCAGTGTATTTAACCACAAGGGAGAGTGGCCACTGCGTAACATCGGGGAAGTTTTGTGTGAGAACACAGACTTAACTTCTGAGTAAATGCAGTTGGAGCCAAGGTGGTCTCGCGGCAACATGTGTGAAAATGGCCTGATGCACTGAGTGGTGAGGATAAATAGGCTTCGTCCACCTCCATGCACTTCGTCAAGGCAAACAATGAACGTGATTGGTTAAGTGTGAAGGTGGTGAAAATCAAGTAGATTACAAACTAAATAACCAAAAGGACTCCTTTAGTTTTTAGTTCAGTGGAAGTTTAAAATGACTCAATCTTAACCTTCATTCCCCTGGGTAAATTGAGGAAAGTTTCTTTGTGGATGTTGGAAAACCTCTCCCTGCCAATCTGTACTGCATCATCAATATGTCGGACACTTAAAAAAAATAAAAAACTGAAACGTGATACAAGTAGTGTAGTTTATTATTGCTATAAAAACTATATTGACGTTTGATTCGCTGTGGAGGGAAATGCAATTAGAAATGCTTAACTCTGATCTTTAATGTGTTTAAATACTGACCTCAATGTTGAATGTCTTTAGAATGACTCAACACTTTGATATATCGGCGCCAATAAGTTGAATGTTTTCCAATGTGCGCCGTGTTAGTGGTGGCCTTTGGCTTCGTGGAAGACTTTCTTCTATGCTTCATAGTGGGTTTCATAATGGGCTTTGAGGTGAGAAATGCCGATGAACTTTGCTGAGCTATAGCCACAAAAGAAAAAAAAAGCACAATTATTGCAAGTAAGGGATTTAAATTTAAAGCTACCAGTGCTGCGCTGACCTCTAGCAAAGACTGATGAAGGGTGCACAAGGTGTCCAACACCAGCCGTTTCAAAATGAAATGCAAACTTTGAGAAAGGTTGACTTAGTCCAGTTAGAGGATACGTGCACTGAACAAGAAAGCTGTCAAAACAATCACGACCTTAGTGTTAACAGTTGACATGACTGGGAAAAAAATATAAAATAAAAAATGCGCACCTGCCAATAGGAGTGCTGGAGTTTATGCTATAGAGCAATGATTCTCAACCTGGGGGTCGGGACCCCCGCGGGGGTCGCGAAAAAAATTCGGGGGGGGGGGGTCGCCAGATCAGGCTAGTAAAAAAAAAAAATATTATTTTATTGTAGCATGTGTGTGGTATTTTATCAAAGGTGTATTATTTGTTATTAGATTTTGCCAAAAATTTCCCGAAAAATATGTTAGAACTCCTGTAGAGTACCAGGACACTGCGCGCAGACCAGAGCCGCGGACCTGTGCTCATCTGTGTCTTCTCTCTCCTCTCTCCGCTGTAAACACACACCACGCTGTTTTTGCATGGTTCGAGCATGGGCTTCCGTTCTGAACACTGATTGGCTGTTCTTCCTGCCTGTCAGCGTCACTCTCTTCGGTTGCCGTTTAGCAAGTCCCGCCTTACTCGCACGGCCATTGGTTATTTTTAGCAGGCGGGAGTAAATGCGAGCAGCGCCACATTCTGCTTTGGCTTGTGCCCCGGGGCCGTTCGGCCCATGGTTCGGCCTCGTAGAAGCGATAAAAACAAAGGGGTAAATATGGATTCAAACAAACTTCTGTGCCCTGAGATGAGGCGGACTTCAGACAGAATGGTGCCTGACAAACTACAATGACAGCACAAGTTCCAGAACATGCATTTACGGACATTAGCCTGTATAAGAATCGCCTCTGTAACAGCTGCAGAAAAATCCATCTGTAAGAGTTCAGCTAAAACAGTCTGTCTGCTACAGGTAAGACTGAGCTTTCATTATTAAGATGGATGTTCACAAAGCTTATTATCTCTGCATTGGTCTGTCTTCATGAGTTGTTTATTTGAGCAGATCTGAGTGTTATTATTATTATTGTGGATAAATGATACAGTCCAGTGTTGCAGTATATATTTCTATGTTTCTATGCGTGCGCGGGGTAGCGGCGGTGGGCGGGGGTCACGAAGCCCATTAATTGTTATTATGGGGGTCGCGACTCCAAAAGGTTGAGAACCACTGCTATAGAGAATAGCATTTATGTAAGTCACACTCTACTTGTTGAACTGGAAAGCAATTTAAAAAATAATTTGTACACAACTTCAACAAAAAGCCATCATGCCTTCACTCTAGTGCCACAGCTGTTTAGTGGAAAAGAGAATAGAGCCTTGGAGTCATCAGCGTCTATGGGACCACAGTACTTTTCTAAAAGGCTGGTTTTTACTATAGCCCCTTCATAAGCTGCAACCTCTGAAAAGTCTGCTAACTATGGTCATTCTTCCATCTTTTGAACACACTGGAGAAATCAAAAGTTAGTGATATTGACTACATTGACATTTTGTACAATTTTATGACCTATAAACTTTAGACAGGGAACATAAAGTGAGAACGTTATAGAACAAACTCTTTTCAGGTCAGCAGTCCACAAATCCATCTCAAACGCAAGCCAGCACAGCGCTCATTGTTCAGCATGTCCATCAAAACCCTAGGCCACCATGCAGCAAAAATGCCCCTTTTTCTTACCAATCATTTCTTTAGCAGTGAATGGACAGGTCTTCACAGATGAGCTCAGCACTTCAGATGTTTGTCTTTTCCGCACACTAGTCTCAAAAGTGCCCAAGAAGCCTTTCAAAGTAATATGCTGCAGGAAGTTAGCCTGGCTAACGCCAGACTAAAATCACAAGTGATATTTAGTCTGGGGACCACCAATTCATTTTCTCGTAGGAGAGGTGTGGTTTACGATTGTCCATAGCCTTTTATTGGGCGCTACGAATGTCTCATGCGTCTGCACATAGCCAATCGTTTCATGGTATCAGATGACGTATCCGCTGTAAACTTTACTAAACTATTTAGAACACGTTCTAAAGCTTGATCGAAAGATGGCATCGCGTCTGCTGCTGTCATGTTGGATCCGTAAATATTTTTTTCTTTTTTTTATCCCTAAACAAACTACAAGCTTCCGTATGTCAAATAGCGCGTCATCGTCTTACCGTCCCTCCTCGTTCTGTGATTGGTGCCCAAATCCATGGAAAAATGTCGGCCATGGTCCCCAGACTGTTGTGAAGTTCGAAAAGATTCGAGCGCACACAGCAGCCTGGCGTTAGCCAGGCTAGCATAGATGGAGTGGCTGTAAAGCAGGAGCAAGCAACAAAAGAGTTCAAATACGTGTTAAAGTATTTCACCTCAGCGCCATGTTCTGCTGAGAACTATGGTACACAAAACAAATGGTAAACAAAAGCCGCAAGATGCACTGTTGGCCTACACAATCGACTGCAAAAATGATATTTGACAATGCAGTATCGCAAAAAAAAAACGAACAAAAAGACAAAATTGCCTTAAATGTGCAGTTCAACATATTAGTGCACAAATTACCCGTTTGATGACTAATTGGTCATCAAAGGGGACTGTCAGGGTGTAGCCATAAGTGTGATTCGGCAACACGGTCAAATCCAGAGCGCAAGAGCTCGAGTTCACAAAAGGCGCTTCAAATTTTTCTTCGTTCAGCTGTATTGCGACCAACTCCAAATCACCAGGAACATTGCCGAGGTACACTAAACATTTCCTCATGTGGGACGGTCCCTAAAATAAAACATGATTTCATAATTACTTGCTTTCAATTACTTCTTAGTTTGTAGTACTTACGGTTTTCTGTTAAAAGCCATCTTCGTATCAGAGAAGACAGTGTTCTAAAAGTACGGGTTCATGTCTCTGCGCCTCCATCGCTGGTTGCCATTTGCTCCATATAAAAGTGGCATGTGTAGCGGTCAAACAGGTCATCGGTCACAACACTCTGTAGAGCACTTTCATTAAATAAAATAAATAAATACTTAAGATTCAGTAACTCTCATACCTTCCTGTACACGCAGTCAGCATCATAGGGAATGCCAACTTTGACTGTGCGGTCACTAGTCACACTGTATCCCATATCCTGGGCTACATGTGGCTCCCAAAGTTTTCCATCTAATCCAAAGCTGAAGTTGGTGTGAAGACCAGTGTAGAGCGTAAATGGAGTCTCCCACATGTAACCACTTCCATCATATGGTGCTTCATCTGTATTGAACAACAGCATCAGTATCAAACTGATTTGTGACAGGAAACTACGAAACATTTTACTGACACATTGTGCAGGGAGCAACCAGAACAACAAGCACATGCCATTCCTGCCTAGAGAACATGATAGCATGCACCACCTCCAGTGAGATGCCATCGATCTGCAAAGAGACACTTCAGCATGCAACAATCCAAAAGAAATCTGTTGTAGAAGGCGGCACGGTAGTACAGCGGTTAGTGCTCGTGCTTCACAGCTAGAAGGTCCGGGTTCAATTCCCACCAGGGACCAGGCCTTTCTGTGTGGAGTTTGCATGTTCTCCCCGTGTCTGCGTAGGTTTCCTCCGTGTACTCCGGTTTCCCCTACCACTAAAAAACATGTACAATAGATCAGGATGCATGAGAGTGTGTTTGAGAGTGCGCATGGGGGACGACGGATGGAAATTAGCCCAAGGCTACAATCCGGTGTGGCTTGTTCATTAACTTGCACTGTCCCTACCAAATAAACCAATAAATAAATAAAATAAATAAATGTTGGTTATAATTACCTCATAACGGGATGAATGCAGCTGCCCATAAGCAGTTCTGGCCACCAGCCTGTTCTCTGTCACTGTAAAAGTGTAGCCATTCAAACGGGCTTCACTGAGGTTCAAGGGCTTCATCCCTTTGCCATCCTTCACCAAAACGACCTGCCAACTGGGAGTGGCAGAATCATAAACCTAGAACAAAAACAGTTACACTTTTTTCTGGTTTGTTTTAGTGGTGTATGAGAAGATTAGCACTACCGTTTGCATTGAAGAGTCCCAAATATCCGACTTTGGCGCTAGTGGACAAAAATCACTTTTCACAGACACCTTCAGAAGAAGCAATAGTTTTGGTTAAAACATTCCTTATGGACATATTAAAAAGCTACAGTACATCCTACCTCTAGGTAATTGACCTCACAAGTGACCTCTCTGGGAGACCAAGGCAGAGAGGGTGAACATGTCTTGTTTAACGCATAGGAGACTCTTCATTATGTGTTACAATCAGGTTAAAGTTGAATGTGAATTTTGGTCGTTCTGAAACAGGACATTATAGATCATAGATACAATTGTGGGACTCAAATAGAAGATGTGTAGAATTACTCTCTACTTGGTTTGTGGTGTGACAGCTGAAGTAGGAGGCTCGCAGCTCCACGAGGCCTGGTACAATGAGGATACTGGCAGTGTATCCACACTGTGCTGCATACTGCTCAGTGATGGGAAACACACCGGTCTCATCTACGAACAGGTCAAATGTGAAGAAATATCAAAACAAAGATTGAAGTGCTCAAAGACTTACCCACAGCTTTGAAATAAGGCTCCTGTCCAGCAAAGGAGAGATTCACAGCTATCATAAAAAACAGATCACGACAATCTGTGCGATAAACTCCTGTATCCAAAAGCAAAAAAAAAAAAAAACATTTAGCCCAGTCTGACTATTTTTAAGGATGTTTGTCAGTTTGGTCTGTGTGCTGTATACACATTCACATTAAAGCTCTGCAAAACAAAGTGGAACTATTCACTTTAAGCAGTTTCTCTTACCATCTGGAACAAATGCAGATTGTGCAGCTTTGCACAAAAGCAGAAGCCTTATCCAGCTATAATTAAAATAAAATAAATTATCACTTTAAAAATGCATAACATAAATATTTGGCAATCATTCAACAAAACCTTCTACCTTGTCCAGTAACCAAAATCCATCGCCCTGGATGTGCTGGCAGTGTCTAAAGCTAGTGGAGCTGCTCGCCAACTACACCTGCAGCACACAAGCCAAGAGTGGCTGGTTCACTGGCCAAAAACTGGTGTTCAGCTCGTCGCCCTCTTTATTTCTGCTCTGATCAGGCGCTCTCCAGCTACCTCTCCCTCTGCCACATGTGTAGCCAATGAGCAATTAGGCCAAATCAGTGAAGCGTGGGGAGGAGTCCACCACAGACGTGTAGAAAATACTGAAGAAATAGAGCCAGGATGTTACAGGTGGAACACAGGGGCAGAAGTTTGTGTTGGAAGGCTGCTGTAGTTTGCTGGTTTTAAGGCTAGTTTTAGACAGTGCTCCTACATCAGTGGCGATGGCTTTTCTTTCCTACTTTAGGTAAATGAAGCCTGTAAAGATTGATGTGGTGATGAACGTTTTAAAATATATTTTTGTGTTTTAAACTTTCAGTCTGGTGTCCACCCTTATGTGTTATGCTACTGTGACATCTGCCCCTACTCCCAGAGGTAATGCAACTTTAGTTCACCTTCATGTTCATATATTTATGATTCTGGTGTGTTTGTCCTGTAGGAGTCAGCCTGATCTGCCATGAGCGTTACTTTATGATCAGCGTTGATCAACTCTTCATTGGAAAGAATCTCCGCTTTGAGGCTGTTGGTCGGTCGATATTGGCTGCATCATATGATTGTTTGTTTTTTGACTTAAAATGTGACCTGTGTTGTAGATGAAAATGGTGTCTACCCAATAACTGCGGAATATGCTGTAAAGTGCGGCTACAGCATCAGAGTTCTTCACGTAAAGAATAATGTTCAGCTGCGGGCGTCTTACTTCAGCTGTCACACTGACGAAGTAATGCTCAATTCTTAACACTGTTCCAAATCTGTTTATTTCTTCTAAATGAGAAAAACTAAAAAAAAATGTGGCATTTCTTAGGTGGATGATGGGTTTCGATTTGGCTTTAATTTAATAGTACACCCTAGGGGGAAAGAGATCTCAGTCACTCATGCTCTGAACAGAACATGTTCTCCATCTCTCCCTTGGTCGCTGAGAGAAGTCACCTGCGAGGTCAACTACATGGAGGTAGGATTTTGCATACTTGCATTATTTTTCATTATTTCTATGTCCAAATTTATTTTTTTACTGTGCAGGTTTCTGTGAGAAGTGAAGTCACCTGCCCACCTTCAACAAAGAAGAACGACTGGGACAACCTAAAACTTGTGCGTTCTCATTTTAACACACTAACCGTACTTCGTCGCATGATCTCTCTTATGTGGCAATTTGCAGGCCCACAGTCCCTCTTCTGCAGACTGGCAGGTGACGTTTCAGAAAGACGGGGACCAACTGCCGTCCACGTCACTCAAAGAAGCTCGCAGTCAGGGTTATGTGTTTGACCTGACGGGTGGCAGGCTTGTATTTCGGACGCCTTATGGACGACCTCACTCATTCATATCAGTGGTAATTTCAAAAGTGCACTTCTAACATATAAATTGAGGCCCAGGTTACAACATTTGAATTGAAATTTTTCTGTAGATGGATGGTGTCCCAGTGGAGGTGGTCCATGCAACTCTCTTCTCCCGACAGAGCTGGCTTGTTCTCCTGGTTGATCTTGTAGCTGCATGCTCAGTGTGTCAGTATTGCGTTTCTTTTCTTTTCCAACATAATGGTGGATAGACAAATCTTTTAAATTAAACAGATGAACCCAGCTATGAGGATGAAGGATACATGTCTTGGGAGACTCCAGAGCTGCTGTACCCGGGTTTCCTCACGACAAACTACAGCTTTGGACTCTGTGGCAAACTCTTGCAGCCAAATGAAGCACGGGAGAAGGGCTACTTGATGGAGAAATACAATGGCACAGTAGAAATCAGTATCCCTTATGATGCAGTGGGTGGCTACAGGAAGGTGATGTTTCATATAATTGCGGTAAACAAACAAAATCTGGAAATGCATTGAATGTGTGTACATTTTGTCCTCAGAGTGTTGTAGCTGGAGGCCTGTTTGAATTCTTTACCTACGATTTCTACGCAGAGCAAATCTCAGTAGATGAGGACAAAATAGAAACTCGAATTCGCACTCAGAGGACAATGCGCACTCCTCTTCTGAAGCAGACACTTTTGGATAAAAACCGTAAGTCGGAAGTTTACCGTTTGTTTTTTACAGAATCAGAATGCACTTTTCTAAAATCCACTCTACAGAAACTGTTCTGGAGGAGCAACGTTTCACAATATATCTTGGCAATATTCCCCAAGATGTTCAGCTAATTTCTGTTGAGCTTAACGGTCTTCACTTTAAAGCACCTTTTCAAAATGACAGCACCATCATGATGGTAAAGGTGGTTCATACAAACCACACACGTGGCTACACTTTGACTGTGCCCTTTCACAATTCGTTGGTCATTCAGCAAAAGGTAATGACTGCAGTGGTTCATAAACGTCTCGTGCCATCTTGTAAAATCTTTACAAAACCTGCCAAATACAACTTTGTTTCAGTTCTCTAAAGAAGACATTCACTTCAAGCTTGACATAAACTACGCACTGATGGTCACACCTGAAAATCAGCTGTACAACCACTCTGCATCCTATGTGGCCATTTTACCTGATCTTTGTAAGTGTTAGAAATGGAGACAAAATAACCGATTCCATTATTGAACTGAATTGTTCTTATTATTGAACTGAGATATTTTCTCACTGAAGCTGCTCCACAATTTGAGGCCTCATGTTCCAAAAGCGGCATTCGCTTTAAACTTGACTACAAGCCGTCTGACTACAAGTGGGACATCACTGTGGACTCTGAACCGCTGACGGCTGAGCTGGCTGCAAAGCAAGGATTGATCATGAGCAAGAACAGCCAGATGCTACAGCTAGACGCACCTCTACACTCCAATGGATATAAAAAGATGGCAAGACTCACTTTTCCCATTTCTAATTTTCAGGATGTTCTTGATCGATAAGGGAATGTAATCTTATTTGTTCACAAGGGTTAGGTTTTCATTTTTTTTTCTTTTTTAAACAGAATTTTAGCTTGCAAGGCTTCTTTGGCACTTTTGAGATCCATGCGCAAGATCAGGAAAACCCTGAAGTTCAGAGTTCAACTGTGAAAACATGTCAATTCTTTACAAATGAATTTATAGGTAATTTAATTCTCATTTAAAATGGATGACTTGGATTTAAGAAGTACTGTATATGCATTTACGCAGAGTGCACAACAAGGATGACTATGACCGCAATTGTCAACTTGTCACTGGCTGCTGCGAGTGGAGGAGTTCCTTCCAAAATGACCCTGTTGCAGCAAACCTGTGGGCCGATCGAAGCAGACGCTACAAGGGCGCTCTTTTCGTTTCCTATGAATGATTGTGGCTCGACTGTCAAGGTAAATACAATATTGTACATAAACCTGTAGCTTATAAACTATACCTGGGCTCAATAAATGGTACAGGTCTGCGATTGTCATGTACCTGGTTGATGCACTTTTATCAAAATGGGAACATGAGAGGTCTAAACTTTTTTTTTTTCTTTCTTTGTAGCTTGGGGTGGGAACAGTCACGTATGAAAACGAGATCCTGTACAGTAACAAGGCCGTTGGAGATTCAGACAGGTGTGTTCCTTGCTTTTGAACCATTTGCCACTTGACTGACATTTTAAAGCTGACATTCCTTTTTTCTTTTAGAGTGTTCTTGCATTGCACATATCCTGTAACTAGCCTCCATCGACTCTTCTCTGTAATGAGCTTTGAGTCGGACACTCCTGGAGTTGGACGCATCATCCACACTGCGCAGACCGCTTTACAAGGTGAAGGGGCGATCAAAATCAAAGAATGAAAATGGGCGCAATTGGTAACCGCTGTGTAAAGTTTTTTATTTATTTTTTTGTTAAAGAGCCGCAAAGTACCACCAAATCTGCAGTGTCACAGCAACGGCAAAATCTGGATTCCTCTGCCCGATATATTAAAGTAGGGTTTACCGCTCCCAAACGGCTCCATGGAAAACGTAAATATGCTGTAAATTTTTTTTTTTTTAAACTGCGAGCATGCTGGGCTCTCCTCAGACCCAACTCGTAACTTTGCTGGGAGTGGGACGTCACCAGCTCGTCTCCATGGAGATGTTGCTGCTTTGCCTACAAATGGTCTCACACATTGGGCGATCGTAATAACGTTGAATGTTCCGCAGTGTGGCTTTAAATGTGCAATAATCCAAAACTTTTTTTTTTTTCTCCCCAGGTTTGGCTGGAATAAAAGTGCACACCGCAAGAAAGGTCTTTTAACTAGAATTGTAGAAATGGTTTTAGATATTTTTATAGTAATTCATTTGTTGACTTGAATTGTGTATATCAATGTTTGTCATTCGATGTTTACTTGTATACCAAAATAAACGTTTTTGTGTCCAATAATTAAAGACTTTAATTCACACGGAAAATCTAAGGGCATTTGAATAATAAATGGCGTGACTTTGGCTTTAGTAAGACTGCAGTTTGCTTGCTGTTTGCATCTGCATTGCTACTTTTGTTTTGAAACGCTTACTGAATTTAGCTATGTCAATGCTGAAATTTAAAATGTAAATTAAATGATCGGTACTGTACAGTGTTAGTTTTGGAAGTCTTCACCTCTCCTGAAGGGGGCGCTGTTTGTCCTTGAAGGAAGCCGAAGCAGCGTGATTTTATTTACATGCGCCTCATGTTGAACATTTTAACCTGAAGCAACGACGAGAACAGCCATGGAAACTACAGAGTGTAAGTAGTAAGGCAGTAAAAGTAATCTACAAGCTAAAAGTGTATTGTTTGCAGCAGAAAGTCCATCCGCCTCTCTCCAACAGGACCCTCTTCCACCCCTCTTTTATGTCACTGTACACAAACCCAGGGGTGAGACAGTGCTGTGGGGACATCCAAAAAGGCAAGATGTTGCACTTAAAGGCTTAAAAAAAAAATCATTAAAATATGTTTTCACAGTCCACCCCATGATCCCACAAGAGTTCTTCTACACTGATCCAACTATGATCTGTGGGACCAGAATACCCAACCATGTGCATGAGCTAAAAGTAAGGATACACATGGAAAATTGGGCTACCTACAAACGGAACAAATGCACTTTCCCCCCATGATACCTTTTGTAATATCCCTTTTGTTTTTTTAGGATTTTGACTGCTTCCAGCTCAACACTCCCCCTCCAATCATGTCTGCCACCAAAAACCAAGGTAGATACTGAATCTGGCAACATGATCCTGAGTTTAACATGCATCTTAGTGTTTGAAACAGTTACATGCATTTGGTCACCATAATAACTGACATAATTGTAACCAGGTAGAAGTTTCCTACACTGGTGTACCCCATGAATGCACCACCCCAGTCTCTGTCACACCCTCTT
Source organism: Neogobius melanostomus (assembly GCA_007210695.1). Lineage (NCBI taxonomy): Eukaryota > Metazoa > Chordata > Actinopteri > Gobiiformes > Gobiidae > Neogobius > Neogobius melanostomus. The sequence goes on from VHKM01000042.1 coordinate 6,512,329, forward strand.
AATTAGTGGTAAAAGGTGTGCACGCCTTAGCCTCTGGGTCATTGCAGGGCTGTTGAGCTGTTGTGAGGGTCGCCATGTGTGAGTAGACTTGTCTTGAGTTTATTTTATTGAAAGCCAATAATTTGTCGCTAATGTTTTTACTTTGTTAATGGGCCATATATGTGTAAAGGGAGGTTGCAGTTGGGGACAGCTACTCCTGGGAAGTGCCCAAGCCCCTAGTATGAGCCAGTTTGAATGTTGAAGGTAAATATTCAATAATGTCAAAGAAGTCTTCTATGGACTAATCTGGATGTTTGGTTTCACCAGTTTTGCCACTGTTTTAATTAAGCTCTCAATTTGTTCTATTGTAAGTTGGGTTGCGCTCATGTAATAGTGCAGGTGAACTTATCCATTTGTACTTTTGGGCATTATAGGCCTCTTGCCAAGCATTCAGTGTCTTAATAAATAAAGCCTTTTTATATTAGAGAATAATAAAGAAATATATATTTTTGTTACAACTCTTGCCTCTGTTCATACCTATTTTTTGCCAGACTTACCTGTGAGTGTATTCACAACATCTAAATAGGGAGACCCCTGCCTTCCCTCCGTTACAAAGTGGCGTTTGTCGGTTCAGGATCTGGTGAACGAGGCAGTGTGGTATAATTTTAGTTTTAGTTTTGGTGTATTAGTTTATTTGAAATGGAAGCAGATTGAGAGCTTGATTGAGCAACAGTTGGTACACCGTGGGACCTGGTTGGAGACCCACCCTCGCCAGCTGTGAAAGAGGTGCCCACCCTGCGAGGTTGCGGCTGGAGCGGGATGCTGCACAAGCTGGACTGTGGTCAAGGGGACTGTTGGAGAATCGTGAGGCTGATCATGCCATTTACCTGCCAATGGACAGTCACTGTTTATGTGGAGATCCTAAATGTACTGTTAGACGTTTGCGTTGAGGCAATTAGAGGGGGATGTGAGGGTGGGGCATATTGCACAGTGCAGAGTAGCACCAAGCCCCCCCAGTTTGAGTTGCCCACTAATGTTACTGCCTCAGAGTTTGCTACATTAACAGCTCTAGTACAAAAGCAGCAAGAGCAATTGGATCAGATAACTAAAGTTCTCTCAGTGATGCAGTCGGGTTTACAGTTTAGGTCCCCAGGTCCGTGTAACATTATGTGTCACTGGTGTTTGCAGCCTAGTCACATGACTCGTTGTTGTAATGCACACGTGTGTCCAAGGTGCATTCATTCAAAAGGCTCGGCTCGGGTAGTAATAACCAGCCCACCAGTTGGTATCAGAACCGTACCACCACTCAAGTCTCGTCGGCCAGGGAGAAGGAAAAGGCGGGACCGGGGAAAACTCTTCATTGGAGGTTTGAGTTTTGCTACTAAGGAGGGCAAACTAGCAGAAGTTTTTGGGAAATACGGTATCTTAGAAGAAGTGGATGTTGTTCGGGACACAGACACTGGACGCTCTAGTGGATTTGGCTTTGTCAAGTACGCTGATGCAAAATGTGCTGAGGATGCACTGGAGGCTATGAAAGGTACAACTTTAGACGGCAAGGCCATTCAAGTGGAGGGAGTAAGACGGTGGGATCAGTTCAGAGGAGGGGGAGAATCTGGTTCTGGACCCCCCAGTGGCCCACTGAAGGGAGGCTCGCAAGAAGGCAATCATGGAGGCCACGGCAGGATCTGCAGCAGGAGATGGTATGGAGACCGCATGGGAGGCTGTCCTGTTGGGGAATCTGTCTGCATCCAGTCTACACCTGCGGAGCTACGTTCACCTAGAATGGTGCTGGTTCCCCCAACTTCTGTCTGGATACCAGATGTTCTGCAAACCAGTGGGTCGGTACCTGGGAAGTCTTCCCCAAAGACAGCAGGAGAACGCTCCAAGCTCCATCACAGGATTGAGGGAAATGGGACGGCTCCCTCTCTGGCCCCTGGTGCTAGTAGCTTGGCCACAGCTATATTCCAGCCGTAGCCTTAGGTCTTGTTACTAATCGTTGGGCCAACGATTCATTTGGGGGTGAGAGATGTAACCAGGTAGAAGTTTCCTACACTGGTGTACCCCATGAATGCACCACCCCAGTCTCTGTCACACCCTCTTAATTAGCAGAGTGGTAAAAGGTGTGCACGCCTTAGCCTCTGGGTCATTGCAGGGCTGTTGAGCTGTTGTGAGGGTCGCCATGTGTGAGTAGACTTGTCTTGAGTTTATTTTATTGAAAGCCAATAATTTGTCGCTAATGTTTGTTTTGCTTTGTTAATGGGCCATATATGTGTAAAGGGAGGTTGCAGTTGGGGACAGCAAGTCCTGGACTTCGGTAAAGTTAGAAAGATATTCACAGATTCGGCTTTTCCGGATCAATAACTCATCATCGTAACTTTGCTTTCACAAAACCGACACTTAAGTGCAATCACAGCAAAGTGGAATACTACCTACAATCGTATTTTCCTCAAAACAAGCCGCCCTCCGTGCTGGGAGACTTGCATTGGCCTCTACGCAGAGCCTGCTGGTGCTCGAATGCGCAGGGACAGTCTACAAATGGCAACACCGAAAAATAAGATACAGAAATATTCAATAGCCTTGACCTAAGACAGGTGTAGTGTCATTAAAATTGCGTGTGTGTGTTTCTGATTGTGTGTATAAATATATATTTCTTGGATTGGAAAATTATTATGATTTTAAATATTGTGTAACATCCTTATAGGTCAATCTTTAGCAAAATCTATTTTTTTAAGGTGTATGGTAAAAAAAAACATCAAATTTCTTTGGAAAAAGGGTTTTTTTTCATTTCAATTATGTTTTATCATTAAAATTAGTCAAAAGTATACCATTGCATGTTGTATTGCCACACATAACAAAGTAGATATAAACCATCTCACCTTAATCACATACTTTAAAAGTGGTTTCTAATCAAAAAAATAATAATTATCACGTAAAAACTACAAAAATGTGCAATAAGTACACTATTACATGGTGTAGTGTCACCAAACTCACATCATACATAGACCATCTCCCCTTGATCACACTACAGCTCCCAGTTTGTTAAAATATAATCAAAATGATTTTTAAGGAATTTTTTTATCAAGAAAAAACTACTAAAATGTGCAATAAGTACACTATTACATGGTGTAGTGTCACCAAACTCACATCATACATAGACCATCTCCCCTTGATCACACTACAGCTGCCAGTTTGTTAAAATATGATTACAATGAATTTTAAGGATTTTTTATCTAGAAAAAACTACAAAAATGTGCAATAAGTACACTATTACATGTTGTAGTGTCACCAAACTCACATCATACATAGACCATCTCCCCTTGATCACACTACAGGTCCCAGTTTGTTAAAATATAATTAAAATTATTTTTTAGGATTTTTTTATCTAGAAAAAACTACTAAAATGTGCAATAAGTACACTATTACATGGTGTAGTACCACCAAACTCACATTATACATAAACCATCTCCCCTTGATCACACTACAGCTCCCAGTTTGTTAAAATATAATCAAAATGATTTTTAAGGAATTTTTTTTATCAAGAAAAAACTACTAAAATGTGCAATAAGTACACTATTACATGGTGTAGTGTCACCAAACTCACATCATACATAGACCATCTCCCCTCACACTACAGCTCCCAGTTTTGAAAAATATGCTCAAAATTCTTTTTTGATTGATTGATTGATTCTTTATGATCCCCGAGGGGCAATTTGTTCCACAGCAGCCATTGGCACAGCCAACACATAAATACAGTAAAATATACAATAAAATGAACAATAAGTTGCTCAAATAAAGAAATAACACAATTAACCCATAGATGTCATCCTGGAAAAGTTACAAATTTTAATGTTTAGAGCTGGTTCAAGTATTCAACAGCTAATGGTACAAATGATTTTATGTATCGGTTTGACTTTGCCTTTCTAGAGAAGGCAATCTTCCTCCCTGACAGTAGGAGCCGAAACTCTGCATGGAGAGGGTGCAGCAAAGGATGGATTTGAGATTCATAACGATAGTCGCCTGCCACTAAGCTTGTACCATCAGTGCATCATGCATGTGACACAACTACTAAGCTGCCTGGCACCCCCAGAAACTTCTCTTTTTTACCAGGCCAAATATATATCTTCAATTTGTACTTCTTTTTTTCCCTATCTGATGAAGCTATTTCAGAAGCTGGATATATGTAAATATAGTCATATCATAATGTGTAATAATGAAAGCATGAAAGAAATGTTTATTTATTTATTTATATATATATATATATATATATATATATATACACAGATTTTTAACTCATCTTATATATGATGTGAGTATATCATATATTTGACCAAACGGAGCTGTAGTGTGATCAAGTGCAGATGGTTTATGTTAGGGCTGAAACAACTAATCGATTAATCGACGACTAATCGATTATTGAAATAGTCGACAACTATTTTAGTAATCGATTAATCGTTTTGTGGTTCACACAGACTGAAAAAAAGCAAAGATGACATGAAAATGTAGTATTTTTGATAAAAACCTACTATGTTTTTCTAGTTAGGGTCTGTAGTGGTTTGTACATTGTAAATTTCCTAAATATCTGTGTGTCTCATCCAATCAGAAAGCAGAATTAGCGCTAAGAGCCTTCTACAAACATTTTAAGTTTACTCCATCAACACATCCTCAAGCGGGGCCACTTTTGCGTTATGTGATTAAAAAAAATTAAAAATTAAATTTTCCTACACCATTCACAGCCAAGCGATTAATCGATTAATCATAAAAATAATCTATAGATTAATCGATTACAAAATAATCGTTAGATGCAGCCTTAGTTTATGTATGATGTGAGTTTGGTGACACTACACCATGTAATAGTGTACTTATTGCACATTTTTGTAGTTTTTTCTAGATAAAAAAATCCTTAAAATTAATTTTAATTATATTTTACCAAACTGGGACCTGTAGTGTGATCTAGGGGAGATGATTTATATATGATGTGAGTTTGGTGGCACTACAACATGTAATAGTGTACTTATTGCACATTTTTGTAGTTTTTACATGATAAAAAATGTTTTTATTATTGGTTTATTTGGTAGGGACAGTGCAAGTTAATGAACAAGCCACACCGGATTGTAGCCTTGGGCTAATTTCCATCCGTTGTCCCCCATGCGCACTCTCAAACACACTCTCATTCATCCTGGCCTATTGTACATGTTTTTAGTGGTAGGGGAAACCGGAGTACCCGGAGGAAACCTACGCAGACACGGGGAGAACATGCAAACTCCACACAGAAAGGCCCCGGCCTTGGTGGGAATCTTCTAGCTGTGAAGCACGAGCGCTAACCGCTGTACTACCACGCCGCCGTTAGAAACCACTTCTTTTAAAGTATGTGATTAAGGTGAGATGGTTTATATCTACTTTGTTATGTGTGGCAATACAACATGCAATGGTATACTTTTGACTAATTTTAATGATAAAACATAATTGAAATGAAAAAAAAAACTTTTTCCAAAGAAATTTGATGTAGACATCAAATGTTTTTTTTTTTATCCATACACCTTAAAGAAGAGATTTTGCTAAAGATTGACCTATAAGGATGTTACACAATATTTAAAATATAATAATTTTCCAATCCAAGATATATATATATATATACATATATATACACACACACACAGAGCCGGTTTTTCCTATACGCAAACTACGCAAGGTGCGTAGGGCCCCCGCAGCCGTAAGGGCCCCGCATCTCAGTCAAACTACGGTGTTTTTTCATTTATTAATCAACGCGTTGTTACGGGGACAGGCTCTCTGACAGCGCTCACTCACACTCCTCCTACTTTGGCACATAAAACACCAAAACGCAGCAGTCTGCTGAAGTGGATGAGCAGGAGAGACCTACCGCCTTCCCCCCGTCACTCTCGAGGCGCGAGTGCTTCTCCCCTTGGCGTCCCCGCTTAGCTGTCTGTGTCTCCCGGTGCTCGCTTCGCCTCCTGTGCGCCTGCATGTCACCCGTGTCCCGGGCGCTGCTCTCATGTTTTCTCTGCTCAGACTCGGGGCTGCATCGCCACACACTCATTTAAACTCGCTTCTTATTGTCTCTAGCGGAGTATCAGTACAGTAGTTTGGCAAATAGACGAGAGTAAAGTCGTTCTACTTGGCCTGGTCAAAGAGGAGTTGAATCCACACGGTTCTCATGAGCACAGTTTACTTATAGTAACTCTGGTTCGCTTAATGTGCACAGTCTAAAACTAATTGGGCTACTCACAGGCTAATTCTCAGTAGTAAGACCGTCAGGTGCAGGTTTTAGTTAGTTTTAAATCAGCGGTTCCCAAACTGTGGGTCAGGGACCAAAGGTGAGCGAATTAGCCCAAGGCTACAATCCGGTGTGGCTTGTTCATTAACTTTCACTGTCCCTACCAAATAAACATAAACATAATGGGACCATTTGCAATTTACCATTTTAAAAAGTGGGGGAAATAGACTAGTATAGTCCTGAATCCCAGTCTTGCAGTGGCTTAGTGGTTCTCACACAGAGGGGCAGGGCCTGAATTGAGGTCATTATGTTCCACTTCTGCCCTGCTCTACTGCACAGTGGAACTGTTTTTGACAGGTTCGCTCTTCGTCGAATAGCCATGGGATTCGTAGGTACTGTAGGGCCCCCGTGTAGATTTTTGCTTAGGGCCCCAGAAGGGCCAGCACTGGCTCTGCACACACACACACACACACACACGCAATTTTAATGACACTACACCAGTCTTAGGTCAAGGCTATTGAATATTTCTGTATCTTATTTTTCGGTGTTGCCATTTGTTGACGGTCCCTGCGCATTCGAGCACCAGCAGGCTCTGCGTAGAGGCCAATGCAAGTCTCCCAGCACGGAGGGCGGCTTGTTTTGAGGAAAATACGATTGTAGGTAGTATTCCACTTTGCTGTGATTGCACTTAAGTGTCGGTTTTGTGAAAGCATAGTTACGATGAGTTATTGATCCGGAAAAGCCGAATCTGTGAATATCTTTCTAACTTTACCGAAGTTACTCACGGGAAGTGCCCAAGCCCCTATGAGCCAGTTTGAATGTTGAAGGTAAATATTCAATAATGTCAAAGAAGTCTTCTATGGACTAATCTGGATGTTTGGTTTCACCAGTTTTGCCACTGTTGTTTTAATTAAATTCTCAATTTGTTCTATTGTAAGTTGGGTTGCGCTCATGTAATAGTGCAGGTGAACTTATCCATTTGTACTTTTGGGCATTATAGGCCTCCTGCCAAGCATTCAGTGTTTTAATAAATAAAGCCTTTTTATATTAGAGAATAATAAAAGAAATATATTTTTTGTTACAACTCTTGCCTCTGTTCATACCTATTTTTTTGCCAGACTTACCTGTGAGTGTATTCACAACATCTAAATAGGGAGACCCCTGCCTTCCCTCCGTTACATAATATTAACATGGTTTTGCTGAACGATCATATAGGCTAAAAGAGGTAACAATTACTTTACAATAATGTTTGGCAATTTCAAGGAATACTAAAAATGAACTATATTGACAAGATCCTTTTCCTTGTCTTGCGATGGAGTTCACGATCTGCTCTTCGCTCACCTACAAAAGCGAAGCAAATTCCACTCATGTTAGGTCTATTCAGACTAATTTCATGATTGCCGCCTTCTCGTTTTGGCTTTCAGTTCCTCCCATTAGAAACTCTAGTGAATCTCTGTCACGTGTCTTTAAAAGTGAACACAGCTTTAGTTGCTTGATTGTTAATTCACAGTTCGACTTCTGGGGTTTGTGAAGTTGCTTGCTGCCGCCATGACCCGATAACGTTCCCGTAGGTTGCGCCTCCTCACGTGCTCGTTGGTGATCGCTATGACGTTCTCCACAGGGAACCAGCCCTTCTGGCCGTCGGAGAGGCGAATCCCCTGGTACATGCCTGGGGATAGGGCAATGGAGGACGGAGAAAGGGGGCCGGAGATAGGGAAAAGGAACAAGAGAAAAACAAGGGGATGTTTGTTTTGTCCATGCAAGATAGTCCAAACAAATTAAAAAACTGCTAAGGTCAAGGCAAAGGATTGTAGATTTAATGAGAATTAAATAAGCAGAAGCCTTATCAAGCTATAATTAAAATCAAATGTATTATCACTTTAAAAATGCATAACATAAATATTTGGCAATCATTCAACAAAACCTTCTACCTTGTCCAGTAACCACAATCCATCGCCCTGGATGTGCTGGCAGTGTCTAAAGCTAGTGGAGCTGCTCGCCAACTACACCTGCAGCACACAAGCCAAGAGTGGCTGGTTCACTGGCCAAAAACTGGTGTTCAGCTCGTCGCCCTCTTTATTTCTGCTCTGATCAGGCGCTCTCCAGCTACCTCTCCCTCTGCCACATGTGTAGCCAATGAGCAATTAGGCCAAATCAGTGAAGCGTGGGGAGGAGTCCACGTGTAGAAAATACTGAAGAAATAGAGCCAGGATGTTACAGGTGGAACACAGGGGCAGAAGCGTGTGTTGGAAGGCTGCTGTAGTTTGCTGGCTTTAAGGCTAGTTTTAGACAGTGCTCCTACATCAGTGGCGATGGCTTTTCTTTCCTACTTTAGGTAAATGAAGCCTGTAAAGATTGATGTGATGATGAACGTTTTAAAATATATTTTTGTGTTTTAAACTTTCAGTCTGGTGTCCACCCTTATGTGTTATGCTACTGTGACATCTGCCCCTACTCCCAGAGGTAATGCAACTTTAGTTCACCTTCATGTTCATATATTTATGATTCTGGTGTGTTTGTCCTGTAGGAGTCAGCCTGATCTGCCATGAGCGTTACTTTATGATCAGCGTTGATCAACTCTTCATTGGAAAGAATCTCCGCTTTGAGGCTGTTGGTCGGTCGATATTGGCTGCATCATATGATTGTTAGTTTTTGACTTAAAATGTGACCTGTGTTGTAGATGAAAATGGTGTCTACCCAATAACTGCGGAATATGCTGCAAAGTGTGGCTACAGTATCAGAGTTCTTCACGTAAAGAATAATGTTCAGCTGCGGGCGTCTTACTTCAGCTGTCACACTGACGAAGTAATGCTCAATTCTTAACACCGTTCCAAATCTGTTTATTTCTTCTAAATGAGAAAAGCTAAAAAAAAATGTGGCATTTCTTAGGTGGATGATGGGTTTCGATTTGGCTTTAATTTAATAGTACACCCTAGGGGGAAAGAGATCTCAGTCACTCATGCTCTGAACAGAACATGTTCTCCATCTCTCCCTTGGTCGCTGAGAGAAGTCACCTGCGAGGTCAACTACATGGAGGTAGGATTTTGCATACTTGCATTATTTTTCATTATTTCTATGTCCAAATTTATTTTTTACTGTGCAGGTTTCTGTGAGAAGTGAAATCACCTGCCCACCTTCAACAAAGAAGAACGACTGGGACAACCTAAAACTTGTGCGTTCTCATTTTAACACACTAACCGTACTTCGTCGCATGATCTCTCTTATGTGGCAATTTGCAGGCCCACAGTCCCTCTTCTGCAGACTGGCAGGTGACGTTTCAGAAAGACGGGGACCAACTGCCGTCCACGTCACTCAAAGAAGCTCGCAGTCAGGGTTATGTGTTTGACCTGACGGGTGGCAGGCTTGTATTTCGGATGCCTTATGGACGACCTCACTCATTCATATCAGTGGTAATTTCAAAAGTGCACTTCTAACACATAAATTGAGGCCCAGGTTACAACATTTGAATTGAAATTTTTCTGTAGATGGATGGTGTCCCAGTGGAGGTGGTCCATGCAACTCTCTTCTCCCGACAGAGCTGGCTTGTTCTCCTGGTTGATCTTGTAGCTGCATGCTCAGTGTGTCAGTATTGCGTTTTATTTTCTTACTTTTCCAACATAATGGTGGATAGACAAATCTTTTAAATTAAACAGATGAACCCAGCTATGAGGATGAAGGATACATGTCTTGGGAGACTCCAGAGCTGCTGTACCCGGGTTTCCTCACGACAAACTACAGCTTTGGACTCTGTGGCAAACTCTTGCAGCCAAATGAAGCACGGGAGAAGGGCTACTTGATGGAGAAATACAATGGCACAGTAGAAATCAGTATCCCTTATGATGCAGTGGGTGGCTACAGGAAGGTGACGTTTCATATAATTGCGGTAAACAAAATCTGGAAATGCATTGACTGTACATTTTGTCCTCAGAGTGTTGTAGCTGGAGGCCTGTTTGAATTCTTTACCTACGATTTCTACGCAGAGCAAATCTCAGTAGATGAGGACAAAATAGAAACTCGAATTCGCACTCTGAGGACAATGCGCACTCCTCTTCTGAAGCAGACACTTTTGGATAAAAACCGTAAGTCGGAAGTTTACAGTTTGTTTTTTACAGAATCAGAATGCACTTTCTAAAATCCACTCTACAGAAACTGTTCTGGAGGAGCAACGTTTCACAATATATCTTGGCAATATTCCCCAAGATGTTCAGCTAATTTCTGTTGAGCTTAACGGTCTTCACTTTAAAGCACCTTTTCAAAATGACAGCACCATCATGATGGTAAAGGTGGCTCATACAAACCACACAAGTGGCTACACTTTGACTGTGCCCTTTCACAATTCGTTGGTCATTCAGCAAAAGGTAATGACTGCAGTGGTTCATAAACGTCTCGAGCCATCTTGTAAAATCTTTACAAAACCTGCCAAATACAACTTTGTTTCAGTTCTCTAAAGAAGACATTCACTTCAAGCTCGACATAAACTACGCACTGATGGTCACACCTGAAAATCAGCTGTACAACCACTCTGCATCCTATGTGGCCATTTTACCTGATCTTTGTAAGTGTTAGAAATGGAGACAAAATAACCGATTCCATTATTGAACTGAATTGTTCTTATTATTGAACTGAGATATTTTCTCACTGAAGCTGCTCCCCAATTTGAGGCCTCATGTTCCAAAAGCGGCATTCGCTTTAAACTTGACTACAAGCCGTCTGACTACAAGTGGGACATCACTGTGGACTCTGAACCGCTGACGGCTGAGCTGGCTGCAAAGCAAGGATTGATCATGAGCAAGAACAGCCAGATGCTACAGCTAGACGCACCTCTACACTCCAATGGATATAAAAAGATGGCAAGACTCACTTTTCCCATTTCTAATTTTCAGGATGTTCTTGATCGATAAGGGAATGTAATCTTATTTGTTCACAAGGGTTAGGTTTTCATTTGTTTTCTTTTTAAACAGAATTTTAGCTTGCAAGGCTTCTTTGGCACTTTTGAGATCCATGCGCAAGATCAGGAAAACCCTGAAGTTCAGAGTTCAACTGTGAAACATGTCAATTCTTTACAAATGAATTTATAGGTAATTTAATTCTTATTTAAAATGGATGAATTGGATTTATGAAGTACTGTATATGCATTTACGCAGAGTGCACAGCAAGGATGACTATGACCGCAATTGTCAACTTGTCACTGGCTGCTGCGAGTGGAGGAGTTCCTTCCAAATGACCCTGTTGCAGCAAACCTGTGGGCCGATCGAAGCAGACGCTACAAGGGCGCTCTTTTCGTTTCCTATGAATGATTGTGGCTCGACTGTCAAGGTAAATACAATATTGTACATAAACCTGTAGCTTATAAACTATACCTGAGCTCAATAAATGGTACAGGTCTGCGATTGTCATGTACCTGGTTGATGCACTTTTATCAAAATGGGAACATGAGAGGTCTAAACTTTTATTTTTCTTTGTAGCTTGGGGTGGGAACAGTCACGTATGAAAACGAGATCCTGTACAGTAACAAGGCCATTGGAGATTCAGACAGGTGCGTTCCTTGCTTTTGAACCATTTGCCACTTTTACTTAACCATAACATTTTAAAGCTGACATTCCTTTTTTCTTTTAGAGTGTTCTTGCATTGCACATATCCTGTAACTAGCCTCCATCGACTCTTCTCTGTAATGAGCTTTGAGTCGGACACTCCTGGAGTTGGACGCATCATCCACACTGCGCAGACCGCTTTACAAGGTGAAGGGGCGATCAAAATCAAAGAATGAAAATGGGCGCAATTGGTAACCGCTGTGTAAAGTTTTATTTATTTTGTTAAAGAGCCGCAAAGTACCACCAAATCTGCAGTGTCACAGCAACGGCAAAATCTGGATTCCTCTGCCCGATATATTAAAGTAGGGTTTACCGCTCCAAAACGGCTCCATGGAAAACGTAAATATGCTGTAAAATTATTTTTTTTAAACTGCGAGCATGCTGGGCTCTCCTCAGACCCAACTCGTAACTTTGCTGGGAGTGGGACGTCACCAGCTCGTCTCCATGGAGATGTTGCTGCTTTGCCTACAAATGGTCTTTAACACATTGGGTGATCGTAATAACTTTGAATGTTCCGCAGTGTGGCTTTGACTGTGCAATAATCCAAAACTTTTTTTCTCCCCAGGTTTGGCTGGAATAAAAGTGCACACAGCAAGAAAGGTCTTTTAACTAGAATTGAAGAAATAGTAATTTTAGATATTTTTATAGTAATTCATTTGTTGACTTGAATTGTGTGTATATCTATGTTCATTCGATGTTTACTTGTATACCAAAATAAATGTTTTTGTGTCCAATAATTAAAGACTTTTGAATTCACACGGAAAATCTAAGGTCATTTGAATAACCAACAAATAGCGTGACTCTGGCTTATTTAGCTAACTGTTACTTTGCATCTGCATTGCTACTTTGGTTTTGAAACGCTTACTGAATTTAGCTGTCAATGCTGAACTTTAAAATGTAAATTAAATGATCGGTACTGTACCGTGTTAGTTTTGGAAGTCTTCACCTCTCCTGAAGGGGGCGCTGTTTGTCCTTGTGGAGAAGGAAGCCGAAGCAGCGTGATTTTATTTACATGCGCCGCATGTTGAACATTTTAACCTGAAGCAACGACGATAACAGCCATGGAAACTACAGAGAGTGTAAGTAGTAAGGCAGTAAAAGTAATAAATCTACAAGCTAAAAGTGTATTGTTTGCTGCAGAAAGTCCATCCGCCTCTCTCCAACAGGACCCTCTTCCACCCCTCTTTTATGTCACTGTACACAAACCCAGGGGTGAGACAGTGCTGTGGGGACATCCAAAAAGGCAAGATGTTGCACTTAAAGGCTTATATAAAAAATAAAAAAATCATTAAAATATGTTTTCACAGTCCACCCCATGATCCCACAAGAGTTCTTCTACACTGATCCAACTATGATCTGTGGGACCAGAATACCCAACCATGTGCATGAGCTAAAAGTAAGGATGCACATGGAAAATTGGGCTACCTACAAACTGAGCAAATGCACTTCCCCCCCCCATGATACCTTTTGTAATATCCCCTCTTATGTTGGTTTTTAGGATTTTGACTGCTTCCAGCTCAACACTCCCCTCCAATCATGTCTGCCTGTCTGGCCCCAACGCATCGCCCTGACCCTTTCAGGACTGAGCAGCACCGCACCAGAAACTTGGGTAGCTCCTCCTGGGAAACGGGCGCCGTGTTACCCCCCGCGTAAACCGAATGTGGGTGGTGATCCAGATGACACAAGAGGAAGACCAGGCCATCACCAACCTGCTCAAACTTCATCACGGGGAAGGGAAGTCACCCACGCGAGAGCAACAAGTGGACAATAAACACAGTCACGCGCTTACCCAGTGTTCAGATCAGATAAATGCACGGCTCGGCGCGCTTAGAAAACATTGGTCAGATGCAGAACTAGATGTAGCGAGTACGCTTTTAACTCAGTTCGGTGCAACAGGTGAAGACGATGAAAACTGGTGTGGCAAAGAAAGAGTTTTGTCCAAGTCTGAAGAAGATGCTCTGTGTGGTCTCTTAAATCTTGGACTTGCACAGAGTTAAACATGCACATGTAACTTTTTTTTTTATTGCACATGTAACTTTTTTATTGCACAAAGTTAAAATATGCACCGTTGAAGTTTTTTCCCCTTGTTCAGCTGTTTTTGTTTTCATTGACATTACTTGGAGGGCAGTAACCACGGTGGCTCACTGTAAAACAAACTCAATCACCCCATAAGTTTTACCAGATATGTTTTTAGGCGCTTGGCAACTCGAGAATACAATATAGAATAAAGTACTTTTGTGGAAACTGACACAAGCTCTGAGTGTAGTTTGCGAACACGTTTCAGAGAGGTTTATGCAAATCAACACCGGTCAAGCTTGTATTTCCAAATCATGGGAATGTGTAAAAAAACAAAGCCCAGACATTTGTTTTCACCTTTCAAGAATGTCACATGAAAACCACATACCTGTCAAACTGCATGTGAGTGTTGTTGAATAAAGATTTCAAGTTTGTGCCACAATTCAGAAAAAAAAAGTACCGCATTTTTATTAAAAACACTTTGGAAATTATTTACAAAATAAAATGCTATCAAACTGCAGGGGGAGCTAGTGTTTCACAATAACCGATAAAAACCAAGGTAGATACTGAATCTGGCAACATGATCCTGAGTTTAACATGCATCTTAGTGTTTGAAACAGATGTTACATGCATGAGTCCTCTGCATTAGGTCACCATAATAACTCTGACATAATATTCACAACATGGTTTTGCTGAACGATCATATAGGCTAAAAGAGGTAACAATTACTTTACAATTTACAATAATGTTTGGCAATTTCAAGGAATACTAAAAATGAACTATATTGACAAGATCCTTTTCCTTGTCTTGCGATGGAGTTCACGATCTGCTCTTCGCTCACCTACAAAAGCGAAGCAAATTCCACTCATGTTAGGTTTATTCAGACTAATTTCATGATTGCCGCCTTCTCGTTTTGGCTTTCAGTTCCTCCCATTAGAAACTCTAGTGAATCTCTGTCACGTGTCTTTAAAAGTGAACACAGCTTTAGTTGCTTGATTGTTAATTCACAGTTCGACTTCTGGGGTTTGTGAAGTTGCTTGCTGCCGCCATGACCCGATAACGTTCCCGTAGGTTGCGCCTCCTCACGTGCTCGTTGGTGATCTCTATGACGTTCTCCACAGGGAACCAGCCCTTCTGGCCGTCGGAGAGGCGAATCCCCTGGTACATGCCTGGGGATAGGGCAATGGAGGACGGAGAAAGGGGGCCGGAGATAGGGAAAAGGAACAAGAGAAAAACAAAGGGATGTTTCTGTTTTGTCCATGCAAGATAGTCCAAACAAATTAAAAAACTGCTAAGGTCAAGGGAAAGGATTGTGGATTTAATGAGAATTGGAGCATAAGCAAGCCAGGGGGAGTATATTATCAGAACTTATTAAAATTTAACATCCAAGCAATACAGTGCAACATTATGACCCCTGGCAGATAACAACATAGATTTAATTGGTGCACTTTAATATAGTCTTTAACAAGCCTATTTTCCATGATTATGGTCTGTGAGCAAATGTATCAATTAAGAGTAGAGAATGCTTGAGGCACGTATTGACTGATGAGATCTAAACATGAACTAAATCATGACTAAACTGTCTGTAAACAAGTCTAGACGAAGAAAAGGCAAATATTTAAATGCACCAAAGCAAACAAAGCATAACTAAACTGCAAATCACCCTGAGTACCGAAGTACAGAAGAAGTACAACCAGTGCTAATCTTGTGCAGTAAATGTAGGTCACTCTTATTACAGTTATATTGCATATTTGCATTTACCATAACTGTCATTAGGACCATCACTGAGTCAGGTGGTCATAATATTAACTGTATACCGGATTAGTACCTTTTGCCTTTGTGAGAAATCCAAAGGCTTTCTTACCTTCGCTGCCTTTTTTAAGAACATTGACGATCTCAGTGGGCTCCAGGGAGATTTCGTCGGCCTGCTGGGCTATGTACTGCTCTACACACTGCACCTGTGGGCAATCTGACGCACACAAGATAAGAATAATTACCAACCAATGCAAAGTGAAACCATTTCTTAACACAGAAGATATTCATGCCCCGCTATTTATACTGTATTATAAGGTTTACATAGAAGCTTTACCTTCATGTATTGTAAAATATTACCACAGATCAAAACTATTCTTTATAGGGTTTGAACATTTAAGTTACTACGAAATTCAGTTATGTATTTTTAATCAGTTAACCATGTCAAACTTTTGTATTTTGGTGAGACCTCTGCATAATCAAATATGCAGAGGTATATGCAAAATATGCTCTCTCACCCCAGTCTTCATAGATGATTTCACTGTCATCTTCGTCTGGTTTAATGGGGCTGGGGAAAGCTGCCATCCATCTTTCCATATCGGAGCTGGTGAAGAAAAATCACATCAATTATTCTATTTTTTCTTCTCTTAATTTTCAACTTTAACTTCAACCTAAATCTATTACTCACCGCGTGGGAGCTTTTAACAGCCGCTCCATCAAGCGCTTCTGATGATTTTCCAGGAGAACGAGGTTGAAGCAGTTCTCACAGAGGCCAGTGTTGCTACTAGCGTCATCTAAAGCCTGCACCTGCACCAAGGAGCGATGTGCGTAATCCGTGACCACGAAGCGCTCAGAACTAAAAAAAAAAAAAGAGAAATGCACAAATGTAATCTCTGACATTACCAGCAGCATTTCTCCATCCGATTCATTCTTTTGGGGAAGTATTTTTATGTTGGCCGAGCTGACCTCTTCTTTACGGTGATTAAGAGGATATCGTTGAAGAGGAACAGGTAGACAGGAGTGAACTTTGGCCTCATGTTGAAAAGAGTTGCTCCTCTGGACATCTCCTGGAGGTCTCCCTTCTTCTCCAGGTGTCGCGTGGGCGAGATTATCGGGACGGCCTGCGTGTGACACAACGCAGCGTTACTAGAAGAGTAAATGACAGAATCTATTTGCAAACATCCAAACTCATCTGACCTTAAGCTTCTCAAATTCCAGAGTTTGTGAAATGTGGATCAGCTCCTCGGTTTGTTTCATCTTACCAACTTCTGAGTTGCACTCGTCAATCATCTGTCAGAGAATGAGAGAAAAAGGAAAAATGTTTATTGTTAATTGTTTCACAACTTATTCATTAGAGTTTTGACTTGAGGGGAACAAAAGGGGAGCTTTTTGTGTTAAATGACACTGCAGTGGAAAACATTGAAAAACATTTGTTGTTAAGGATCCGTTTTTTCTATCTTACGAATCGCTCTTTATAAAAAGCCATTAAACAAAAATATAAATTAACAATCATCAATACTAGAAAAATACGTTATTTATTTTTGCCTTACGTCGGAGCATAAACTAATTGAGATCATTTACCCTTGACAGAGAAGCCAAAGCTTTTGATGCAGTCTCTTCTTCTTTGGTTTTCTCCTTTGTTCTTTTCAGGATGTTCTGAAACAACAAACAACAATTTCTATTTTGAAATCCCGACAGCAACAATACACAAGTGTCATGCGTTGACGTAAAGGTGTGTTTCTGCAAGTTGTTTGTGCAAATAAGATCAATCACCGTACCGCCCCGGTGGAAAATCCTGCGTAGAAAATGTTTGTGGAAAAATCGAGTGGAATGAGGATGTGCAACAACTGCCCCAAAGATAAATGCAGCAAATTCCACAACTCAGGTAAGATGCAGTGAAAGCTTACTGACTCAGTTAGCTTAACCTTCACATTTTCAGTTTGTACCATATGTGTAGAATTAAACAGTATATATTTACAAAAGTTTAAACACACTCGAATTGTTTGCAAAATTAAACAATAAGGCAGAATGTCGCCGTCACATATAAATTACTGTTATTGAACAATGTGTTGCATTACTTACCTCAATGAGCATTTTGAGTCGAGTGATTCTCTGAAAGGGCAGCAAAAGGAAAGACATAAAAGGAAGGCGCTGGCACTGAGGGGACTCCTGGAGACGGGTAATAACTGCAGCAAACTGTGCATTGTTCTTTCTGTAAATACACACAAATAGTCCATATTTACTGGTCCACCCGACTTTCATAGCTGTGTTGAAAAATGACTAAGAAAAGTGTGTGTTTACAAAAGATTGGTGTAGGTCTTGTCTTGGAAGATCTGGTTGCGAACATAGTCAACATAGGCAGGGAAGTTGTGCTGGGCATGGTAGTGAATGATGTCGCAAATATCGGAGAAGATAACTTTCTCAAAAATGCGATCCTCCAGGTCTGTCAGGAACCTGTTCAGTGGAACAACAGCAGAACATTAACCAAAAGGAAGATGTACTCCAGCTAAATGTAATAGAAAGACAATACGTATAAACTAATATTTAGTCGTTTCTCCTACCTCTCGCTGACCTCTCGAATCCTGAGTATGTTGGAGAAAAGAACTTTCCTGTCTCTGATGATCAGAGTCTCTTCCAACTCCCTGCTTTCCATAAAGTGGTCGGTCAACACCCGTAGCGACCGCAGGTAGGATGTCTCCGATGTCAAGACCTCAAACATACTCTGTCAGTCAGAAAAGATTATAAATTTGGGCTGGTGATGGTGGATAACGCTTTGTTTCCCCTACACATTAGTCTAGTTTCATCATCCCTCACCTCCTGGTATTTACACTGTTCTGGGCTGAGCTCCTCCAGGGCTCCACTGTCCCGTACGGCCAGCAGATCCTGCCACAGAGTGCTCTGTGCTGCTGTGGGCACTGGGCTGGACCTGGTATTAACAGCTGGTCGACGAAGACCTCCCTCCATAGAGAAGTCAGTACTGACTTTGCTGATGTTACGACAAACTGTCTGCCGCTTGATCTCTTTAGTGATGACAGTCTCTCGGTACGTCTGGTAAAAGGGCTCTGTAAAGACAGCATTTAATCAATTTAATCAACGAAAGAGTAGTGAAACAAATAAATGTTATACAACATGGAGAAAGAGAGAAGTGTTCTAGACTGAAATGGGCAGTGAAAAACAGTACCAATAACACCCCACTGTTACAGTGAATCGATTGTTAAGTCTTACCCTCTTTTTGTTTGAACTCTTGTAATCCGTCCAAGGAAGCCCCCTTTCTAAGGGAAACAGTTCTGACTGGACGCCTGAGACAAAATAAAATATATCACCAAAAGATCATCATTTTAGCTGGAATAATATGTGCAACATGACTAAGACTTACGGTATATCCACGTGGTTCGCACTTTCCATTTCAAGCTTCTCATTTTGTTCTTCTATAAAACAATGAAAATGACAAAAATATTTAATATCTAACTATACTGGCAAGTCTTGTGTCCATGTACAGTAACATTGTTTAAAATTACTATAAAATATACAAACCTTTTTTCAGAGGGAGGGACTGCACCGAGGCAGTGCTCAGTCTGCGGGGGTCTGACTTTGGTGGTGGTGGTGGTACGGCTCTCTGCGGGACAAGGGGGCTTTTAGGGGGTGTGGTCAGCCTCTGTGGACTTGTGCCTCTGGATGGGAGCAGAAAGGACTGCGACTCTTCCACTGTGTTCTGTTGGTACCCACCCCGGAGCGGTCGTGTGAGGCTCTGACTGTCCGATGTAATGGGCATCCGGGGCGGGATAGCAGGGGGACGTCCTCCAGGCTTGGGACAAAGTCAGTATGAAACTCAGATGTTGGATCTGAGGTGCTGTATGACAGTTTGGATCGATATGCTTTCCTGACTGTTATCAAAGGGATATCCAGTTCTTTGCACTCAGCTGTGCTCTGTCTAGTTGTGGGCTCAGGAAGAGTGAGCTCATAAATGTCCTCTTCAACAAGACAACTCTTCTGGACAACTGAAGGAGAATGAGTGCGTTTTGGAGGAACTGGAGGAGATTGAGAGCGAAGCTCTGACAAAGTGCTTAAAACTGTGTGAGGCCCGGGGTCAGAGCGCCTCCTGTGACCCTCATTTATAAGTACATTCAGATTCTGCTGGAACGTGGTTTTGTCCCGTTTAAAAACAAGTTCATCTGGAAGTCCATCCACTTCATATTCAGAATCACTCTCCACATCCTCCACACCCTCCTCCTGTGGGTCTTCTGCTCTGTCCCAATCAGACTCCGGCTCCTCTATTTCGTCTTCTTCATCGTCTTGTTCCTCTTTCCCTGAGTCCACAGTGACCCATATGAGCATCATGCCGGGTCGCTGCAGGTGGCACACGCAGGTGCAGGAGGGATTGCAGCAGGGACTGAGGGGGGTGTCCAGGCTGTGCTCGGAGTCGGCCTCTCCTCTACTCATCCGCTGTGCCTCCACCTCTTTACCTTCTGGCTCTGCAGCACAAAGAAATGCACAGCATTTATGAAAACATCAAAGCAGCATAGACACATTTCAGATTCTGTACATTAGGACATTAGGACTTAGGATATGCACCGTCATGCCTTTTACTGTCCACTTCTTCACAGCAGCACTAAAAGCCTTTCCCCACCTGTCTGTCTATAAACTGGAGCAACAGAACTGCCCAATCAGCACATCATCACCACACAAATACAGCATACACATCATCACCACACAAATACAAGTATTTATGTACATTTTTCAAGACTAAATAAAGGAAGTGGAAGATATGTAAAGTAAATACTTGCAAAAATCATAAATGAACAAGGAACAAAGGAGACTCGGACCAGAAGGTAAAATAATAGATATAAACAATGGAAAAATATGTATTAGGATCAGTCCAATCCCTGAATTTAAATCGACAGCATCGGCACAGCCTGCATCTAATGATTTTCTAAACATTTTTGGCTTTCCGAGTGCCATCAGATGTAATCCAGGTAAATAAAAAGACCATCCCAAGTCTAAATTGTGGCAAAATCAAGACCAAACAAACACATAGATAAAAGTAAACAAAGACAAGACTTACAGATTCACAGTGACCTAAACATCATTAGTCTAAACTCTAGCACTGAGGAAGGCGCTGCAGACTGGCACAAACCCAGTTAACGGTAATTTTATTAGTCAGCGGCACCACACCTGCCACTGGTGTCCACCTCCACCCTGAACACACACAGACACTCCGCACACACACAACTGCCTATTACTGCATGTAATGGAACTCATATTACTCATATGAATACTGAAAGGAAGTGAGTTCTAATCAGTAAAAGGACACTGTACCTGATTGGTCTCTAGCCATAGCAGCACTGTCCACCTCATTTCCCCACACGATTCCCTGCTCTTTCAGAAACTTGCTCCTCTTCACGGGCAGCGGAGGTGGCCTAATTGGAAGACTCAGCCGCCCTGGTTTTGGCTTTATGGTTGGCGGTCTTGAAATCCGCCGGTAAATTGGTTCAGCGTTACCGTTTGTGCTTTTGGCGCCCGCCACATTTGTGTCTGCCTCCTTTTTGCTGAACTTAGTCACCATACTTTGCACCATCCCACCGGAGCGCCTCGCAAGGCTCCCCCGCTCCCCCAGCGGAGAGGCGTCCGAGGGCGGCATCTCTGGGAGTATGTCTGGACAAGGGGAGGGGGACCGCCGGTACGCATCTACAGCCGACATGGCGTCTTCTTCGGTGTTACAATGCTTTCACGTGCTGCACTGACAGAGGCCAGGCTGTGGAGGCTTGAGTCATTTTAGACACACCATTGTAACCTGAAGAAAACAAGAAAAAAAGAAGAAAATTAAGTTAAAATATAGCCATTGTAGCCCATTTAGCCAGAACTTTATTGTATGCAATAAATGTTTACAACAATGGAGAAAATACCATGTGTTCCAAAGTGAGCTTAATCATCAGCTTAAACCCTGAGCTGTATAATGCAAGTCGTTAGAAGACTTTGCCCTTTCCTCCCAACAACAGCAATCTCACTGCCTACACTACAACACAAAAACTATTATAATAAACTCCATATGTTTCGGTTTCATATTGCATTTATTACAAGGAATTTCATTGCAAAGTCCATCTGTACACTGCTCCTAAATGTTTTATGAATCATCTTTCGGCCCATAATGTGCTTACTGATTTACTACATGTGGAGACCGTGTTTCAGCAGGATAGATACAGACGGCGACAAGTCTGGGAAAAACTGATTCTGTGACATTTCAGGTTGGGCCAGTTCATGATTCTGCCTCTAGACATTATCCTTTGCATGCCCTATAATTGAAAGTTACCTGCTCATAACATAAACACCATGTAAACTGACACATCAAACTAAAGAGGTTTATTTAATTCAGTAACTTATTGATCAGATAAACAAAACCAAGCTCAGATAAAGGAAACAGAATTAATTAAGGCAGTGGTTCTCAAACGTCAAACATCAAGAACCAACAGGCCTAGGTTAAGATCCAACCAGGACTAAACCAGGTTTATAAAAAGGGTCAATATTTGACTAAATCATGTCTAAACCAGAAAAACACTTAAGGTAAATGCATTACTAAAGTATAAACTGGGCCATTCTAACACAATAATATGTTGTTTTTTTTTTACCATTCCATTGTAGATTTAGCTTTGTGTTTAGGGTCATTGTCCTGCTGGAAGGTGAATCTCCGGCCCAGCCTCAATTCTCTTGCTGACTCCAGCAGGTTTTCCTCCAAAATGTCCCTGTATTTGGCTCCATCCATCTT
The DNA here is from genome assembly GCA_007210695.1 of Neogobius melanostomus. Lineage (NCBI taxonomy): Eukaryota > Metazoa > Chordata > Actinopteri > Gobiiformes > Gobiidae > Neogobius > Neogobius melanostomus. The sequence continues at coordinate 6,534,659 of VHKM01000042.1, forward strand.
CCCAACTATTCTTACAATCTTCCCAGTCCCCGCTGAGGAAAAGCAGCCCCATAGCATGATGCTCCCCCCACCATATTTGACACTGGGGATGGTGCACTCAGGACGACGGCTCAGATATGTAGATGACACGTGGATCAAAATTAAAGAGAAGGAAGTGGCACCTTTTACAGATCACATCAATGCTGTGGACCCCAGCATTACATTTACTCGGGAAGACGCAAAGGAGAAACAACTTGCCTTTTTAGATTGTAAAGTTATCATAGGGGAAAACGGACAACTTCAGACTGAGGTTTACAGGAAGACAACTCATACTGACCAGTATTTGATGTTTGACTCAAACCATCCACTCCAGCACAAACTAGGGGTCATTAGGACGCTCAGACATAGAGCTAAAGAGATGCCTACCAGTGCAGAAGGAAAGACCGAAGAGGAGCAACATGTCCAGAGAGCCCTCTCAGACTGCGGCTAGCCTAACTGGTCTTTCACTAAAGCACAAAGGGCAAGAAGACCCAAAGAACAAGACAGACAGAGTACAGAGAAGAAAGGGAGTTGCAGTGCCGTATGTAGCCGGGGTATCAGAGAAACTTCAGAGAATCTTTAGGCAGCACAGGATCCCAGTGTACCACAAACCGGTGAACACACTGACAGAAAAATTAGTCCATCTCAAAGACAAAACTCCGAGCCACAAACAAAGCAATGTGGTTTATTCTATTCAATGCAAAGAAGAATAATGCAAAGAACATTATATTGGAGAAACGAAACATCAATTTCCCTTAATAAATGTGATCATCATTTTGAAACTGCATTTTGTATTCACTGGGAATGTCCTTGTGTGATATAAAAATTGCCGTGATGATTGGAAACATTTAAGTGTGGTAAATATAAAGAAATGTAAGAAATATGGAACGGGGCAAACACTATTTCACAGCACTGTATATGTGCCACAATTTGAGAACCACTGAACCACATTTATACCATTCCTACCACTCCATACCAACTAGTCAGCCCCCGGCATGTCCTGAGGGATGTGATGTGTCATCTCTCAGCTTTAGTTATTTTTAAAGCAATAAAAAGCTACTGAGTGCACATGAAATGTTATCAAGTGAAAATGTTAGCCAAAGCTCCATGTGTTTATTTTTGCCATATTGCCTTAGTGTCACCTCCAAAAACCTATGTAGAACGGTAAGTAAATCTATAAACACAGACACTTCAGGCCGCCCTCATTCTATCTCCCAGACAAGCACATTTCCAAGTCAAATTACCTCTGCTAGACAGACAGTTAAAGAAGTCAAATTAAAGCTCCATCTTCACATGGTGTATAAATGAAGCCTCGCTGGCGTCAAAGTTAAACCTTACTGCTGTAACAGACTGGCCAAATGTTCATGCTACAGATTCCTCATCCATGTTTTAAAAAAAGTGTGTGGCAGCTGATGTAATACCAAACTATCTGCAGGTTAGTCATACAGAAAAGAAATCTCAGTTCCTGAAGCACGTAGTGACATGCAATTTAGATGAAGGGCGTCCGAGAAACAAACACAACATGACTTCTTGTAAACGAGTGAGTTTACAATCAATAAAACCTAACCATGAGTCATCTACACTGCAATGCCGTAAGGTTTTAAGACATCTTTTAATGACTTAAAAAATGTTGATGTAGCCATTTCATATAAAAATCGAATTGATTTATTTTTCGATGGGTAAAAAACACACTGATTTTTATATATTTAAAAAAAAGTGGCATTACTTTCAGACCATGTGACAACAACTGCAGATTCATTCCATTGCTCTCAATCATAGTTGAGCTATTTCTGAAATGCGTTCGTGGTAATTTCCATTCATTGCCATCAGAAAGATACATCATCTATGCAAGCCCGAATGAAGACTTTTTAAATAATAATGCGTATTATATAATGCATATATGTCAAATCATCCACAGCCATAACAAAATGACCAGAACAGTTCCTCAATAAAACTGAGCAATGCTTTCTACAGGAAGCCCACAAGGTCAGCGGCAAGATTTGATGCACTTACATTTTGGAAAGTCAACAACAGCGCCAGATCCGGGACCTTTTTAAATAATGTAATCAGCGCATAGTGCCTAATACAAACAGGTGGACATCTGAAACAGCCAGCAGCCAGGATGAATAAGAGACGTCTTTTTTAGCATAGCTCTCTCTAAAGTCAATACAGCCCAGCAGGCAATGAGTGTTTGTAACTAAAGAAAGAGCACCAGCCTGTTAGACCAGTTTTAAGTATGCACAATGTACCGTCAACTTTGGGTTTTAATAAGGGGAGTGTTGTGCAACATCTGATGGCAGAAAAGAGCAGCGTGAACTAAGGCAGCACAATATATCAACATTGACGCACAGTCACTGAGGTCTTCCATTCCAATTTTAGTTTAAATTCATTGGAACATACTGAGCTGAAATGATTTAGAGAACTATTGCAATAACATCGATATAGTACCATTCAATAAATTCTCAAATATATATTTTCTTACCCTTTATATAGCCAATGCAGCCCTATAGTGAACTAAAAATTGTAGACTTTGCATGAAAAGTCTCTTCATCATTTCCAACTCAAATTGTATGCTACCACCACAGCATCATATTGTTTGGAGTGGCTTTAACAGAGTGTAAGTGTCAATGATGTACAGTATTACTTCTGCCCCAGGTCATTCTCATTCTCCATGGGATGACATAAAAACCAGTCAAATGTGGGTGTGTTCCCTCAAAAGCACTTATGGACAACATGGCTATTGTGTCTCCATGCCACTCCAGACTAAATACACTTGAGGATACGTTTCCCCCCCATGATTCTTTCAGCACACACCCCTACCTCTTCGTCTTCTTAGCCCGCATTGACCTGGTTAGTATAATAGTTCAGTGGCATTAAGAGTGTCCCAGGTCTGTGAGACTTCACTGTCAGCCTGGGTCAGTAGGTTGGTTAGTCGTTTTTTTACGCACATGTCAGAAGTGTCTATAAATCAATTGGGCCTGTTAACACAATAATAGTGTACTATCTGTGTGTTATACCGCGTGATTGCATCCTAATGGGTGAATGAGAAGAGGCTGTAGCACACTGTGGTACGCACATGTGACGAGAGTGGAAGCTCCACGGTGGCCAGGAAGAGGGGACGGAAAGGTGTGTCGCAAAAAGGAAAACACACAAACACAGAGAATGCTACACAGTATTTAATTTCAGTCTGGTTTGACATGACCTATGTCTAGGAGCAGCCTGGCATAGATTAAATGGGTGTGAGACAGCTGTTATGCTACAAATATTCAATGAATGTGCAAGGAAGACATGCTCCATGATATAGATTATAATCATTCAGTTCACTGTATGAAAAGACAAGACCAATATTTTAGTTCAGTTAGTTATTACTTCAAATAGAGACTTTATCAAATTTACTGTTTCTTCTGTTTCCTCTCATACAAGAGCTTGTAAGAGAAATGTATGCTTGGATATGAAAAAGGTTATATATCCTTCCTCTGAGGCCTAATTGTTTCCCCCCCCCCTATACAATAACAATAAATGACAATAAACTAAACTACATTACAGTTGACAATAAGCCCATTGATTGAAGTTAAGTTCATTTTCTCAAGATTTCTGTTTGCTTTATTTGTTTTGTTTTGTTGACATCCACGATTACCAATAAACCTTTCCATAATGTATTCTAATGACTACAGTCTAGGCTGTACAGTAGGCAAACAAATTCTGGTTCCCTCAAGGGAACAGGTGCCAAAGGTCCAACCCATACGCACATGACGCACAAAAGATTAATAAAGAGAACTCAAAACTCACCTGTTTTATCCAGACATTTCCAAATATCGAGTCTGTGCGGTAGTTTTAGCAGATCAACCCAGTTAGCTTTAACTAAACGCTGTCTTCTTCAAATCACAAGAGAGCAATTGGCTCCTTGTAACTTCTAACTTCAGCTACGAGGAGGTAAACGCCTTCGTACTAAAACAAAGGGGAGGCTACAATCTTTCAGACGAATGAGAGTCCATAGTCCAGTGTGTTAACGCTGTTTTGACAGAAGACTCATCATCCCTCTTGTTGTCTTCTTTGTTACCGCGGTGGTGTCTGTGCGGGCCAGGAGTGGGCAGGAGTGGGTCCTCGGCGGAGCCTCTGGCCCTCAGCCAAAGCCAAAGTGCGGACGGCAACATGGAGCATCCTGCAAGTACAGATAAAATAAAAGTCCCCACGTCGCAGATTGAAAATAAAAAAATAAAAAAATAACATAAAATACAAAATAGACCGACTGTTGTTGTTTGTAACTGCTGCATTCTCTATAGAACAGTTCATTTAAACGACAGTTTAAAAATCCATGCGTTCATAACATTTTATTTTGAAAGTCCAAGTGGTAAATGGACACTAAATGGTTAGTTGCAAACTTTTCGCTTAGTGCTCTGTAGTGTGTAGTAGTGGTTACAGTATCTCTATGAGCCTTATAGAAAATTAATTAGGAAATTAATAAAATTGTAAGTCATAGTTTATTGCGTTTGTTTGACCAATTAGTCAAAAAAAGAAGAAAAAAATATATATATTTTTCCTTTTGCAATTTTGTTTGTTGCTCTTTTTAACAAATTATCCACATTTCATTTAGCTAGCGCAAGTCTACAGCTGTATCTTGTCTTTCTCCATGATATAAATACAATAAAACTTACTTTGTGTGCTGCCCCTTTCCCACTGTTCCCTGGTTCCACCTAGCGCCCTGTTTTGGAAAAACAAGATTACGGTCTATTCTCTTCCGTATATTGTGACAATATGTATGGTCTTCAGCAAGTCTAGAACATATATTATTATTTAGTCTATAATAATAACATTTTATTGTAAAGTGTAGACCTCTCTCCTCCCACAGAGCTCATAGCAAGCATGATCATGAATGAGAAGTAGACCCGGTCCGGTCGACAAACGTGACAGCCTGCACAACTGTAAATTAAATATCTCAAAAGCTATTTGGTAATTATGTTTATAGCGTACTTGTTAACGGATGGGGTGATTACTCTGCGTATGTAACACGTGTTAGTGTTTGTTTAGATAGAGAGCGAACCTTGTGTGGCTCTATTTAACGTGGATGCTCCTTCTGCGTAAAGATACTGCGGCATTTCTTTTATCCTTGATGAGTCGCATCGCGCGCCTGTGTCCTTCCGCGAGTAGAGGAAATACTGCTGAACCAATCACATCTGTGTTTACACCATCACCTGTCAAACACACACCCTCTGGATTTTCTCTCTGTAAGGTAGGGAATATATAATTATCGATTTTCCTCTGGTCAATGTATTATAATTACAATTAAAGTGGTTATTTACAATGTAAATTTAAAATGCCGGTCCGATCATCCTATACAGAAGGGCTAGCATCCTTAGCTAGCAAGCTGAGCTGAGGCTGGTTATCTTTCCGCCTGGCTTGTTTTTTAGCCGATTATCAGAAAGTCCTTGTGCCTAATCATTCTGCGCTGAGGTCGGAGCGGAGCTGCATGTGTTAGCTTAGCAAACCGGTTTACATATATATCACTCTAGAGTTTACATCTGAAACGACACAGAGGTGAATATAGCGCCGTGGCTAACTCTACCATCCATGCAGTGCATCTTCAAGCTAATGCCATGAATGGGATTCGGCCAAACCAGGGACGTTTGGCGGAGTCGTTTGCTAGCGCACTGCACAAAGCACACTTCATCATCTTTCCATTAATTTGGTACATTTATACCTAATTATTTTGTGCTGTTTTTATTTCTGTTGAGCAAGTAATATAAATGGCTTTGTGTTTCTGGTACCGTATCTACATAGGGTTACAATTATTTGTGAGTAGTTGCAGCCGAATAGTAAACAAGACCTAGTTTATTACAGCGCAATAAATGGTTCAAATAAACATTGTGCATTAGAATGGATGGATTAATATTCCAAATTTAACAATAACAGCAATGTAAAGAATTAATTCAAGTATAATGTTGTCCTAGGATTTTGCCTAAACTCTTTTGCCAATTCAAGTTAGAAAAAATGTCTTAACAATCTATCAAATCTATTCACGTGCCATATGAATCCTTGTTGCGAATTTAAGAAGTTGTGACTATCTTGGATCTACATCATGAATAAGCTGCGAGGCATGTGGGATAAATAAGGTTGCTGCTTAGTGCTAGTTAGTAGCAGGTGTTATTGGATATTTTTAGTTTTGTGTTTTTCATGCTGTGCACCTAGGAGCTGAAAAACAAAATCAGACTGAAGCGCTTACGGTAAACGCACCCTGGACGGACTCTCTGGCAATTGACCTTTTGCAGGTAAGATTTAGGCCTTTCTTATGCATGTTCATTGACATTATATTGTTTGAGTGATCTATTCTATAATCACAGCTTTATCATTATGACTTTCTTTCTGCCATTTTATCTTGAGAAACACAACCCAACCCTCGTGTTTGTGATTTTAAAGTTGTTATAGGGATCAAGCGATGCCACATAGGCACTTATAGGCAGCAGTTATTCTGGTTGACGGTTATCTTTTTAATATACAGAAGTGAAGTGAGTGTTTGCATAAATAAACTACAATACTAGATTACATTTGTGTTTTTGTTATAGTGGAACAGCGGAACAATTCTTAAACCATGAGCTCAGTGGCAGTGTTGACACCGGAGAGCTTTGCGGAGCACCGCAGTGGTCTCAAGGACCAGGGGATGTCAGGTAATTTGTATTATTCATTTTGTTTTTAGCAATCATTGTGTAATTGTCTTCATCAAAGCATAAGGATGGTGCTGTTCCTTTGCATGTTGTCATTATCCCCTTTATGTGTCTCGCTTGTGCAGGCTGCGTCCCGGAGGATGAAGCCTATATCCCAACCTACCTTGAGGCCTTCCCTCCCCTCCCAGACAAAGGCACACCAGGGGAAAAAACTGGAGAACCTCCATCAGCATGGGGCGGCAAGATCAGACCCATCAAAGCCTCTGTAATCACTCAGGTAATAATTTAGCATCACCAAGCTGAGAATTATTTCTTGTAAAGATAAAGCTTCAGATTATTTTTAGCAATCAGCCTTAATCACTTAACCATGTAGAGCGCTGGTGACAAACTAGCTTGAATTTTCTTTGTCACTCCCTTCTTTCCCTTTTTCCTGTGACCCTTCTGGTGTCAAATAAAGGATGTGCACAAACGGGACATGACCTTTCTTTCTGTCTGTGTCTAGGTCTTCCATGTCCCCCTGGAGGAGCGTCGATACAAGGACAACAGCCAGTTTGGGGAGGGAGAGGAGGCAAAGGTTTGTTTAGACATCATGCAGCGAACTGGAGCTCACATCGAACTCTCCCTGGCTAAAGACCAAGGCCTGTCCATCATGGTTACTGGAAAACTGGATTCTGTCATGAAAGCTCGGAAAGAAATAGTTGCTCGTCTTCAAACACAAGTATGTTCAAAACTGTAACCATAAATTATTACGACTTTATTACACAGAACAGTAATAACTATCTATCTATCTATGTAATATTCTAGGCATCTGCTACTGTCGCCATCCCGAAGGAGCACCATCGCTTTGTCATTGGTAAAAATGGAGAGAAACTGCAGGAGCTGGAACTGAAGACCGCCACTAAGATTGCAATACCTCGACCTGATGATCCCAGCGCTAATATTCGCATCACTGGTACCAAGGAGGGAATTGAGAAAGCCCGCCATGAGATTCTTCTCATTTCTGCTGAACAGGTTTGTACAAAGTCTAAATGTGCATTTTACTAGCCTATTAATATTTACATTTTCTTTTCTATCTTCCACTTCACCAGGACAAGCGTGCTGTGGAGCGTTTACCTTTGGAAAAGGCCTTCCACCCGTTCATCGCTGGTGCCCACAACCGCCTGGTGCAGGAGTTGAGCCAGGAGACCGGGGCACGCATCAGCATCCCGCCGCCGAGCCTGCCCAAAGATGAGATTGTTATCACAGGAGAGAAAGAAGCTGTGGCACTGGCGCTCAGCCGTATCCGGGCCATTTACGAAGACAAGGTGCTTTCATACTGAGACACGGTGACAGATATGCACATTCAGTCTGACCTGTTTATGCAGATTCCAAGGGACGTTGGTTTCCTGTCTGAGAACATGTTAAGTGCAGAAAGTTGTGCAATTTGGCCAAAAGCAATGCATTGATTTAGAGAATTGATCATGTTGAGCGAGCATTTCGATTTGATTTGGGAACAGCAGGAAAAATGCACTTTTTATTTGCAGGATGTATATTTAGGTCAAGTGTTTTTTCCTTCAATTCCTGTTTACTTGTGATCTTTCTTTATTACTTCCCTGAGTCTTGACTCACCTTTTGTGTTTACCCTTTTCCTCTTTTAAACCTTATCTTCCTCATGTGGTCTGTTTCCTGCCATTCCTGCCGCCTCCTGTTGTACTTGCATCCATCGCTAGACAAGCTCCTCAATCACCCAGTCAATGACTTCCTTTTCCTCTCTGTCTAAATCACTCTGTAATCTCATTCACAGAAAAGGAAGACCACGACGATCTCGGTGGAAGTGAAGAAGTCGCAGCACAAATACATCATCGGACCTAAAGGCAACACACTGCAGGAGATACTGGAAGCCACGGGGGTGTCGGTAGAGATGCCGCCGCTGGACTCGGCGTCTGAAACCATCATTTTGCGAGGGGAACCTGACAAGTTGGGCCCTGCTCTGACACAGGTGTATGCAAAGGTAAAGTGATGAAAATGAATGAAACTTTTTTTTTTTTTTTTTCGTCTTTCAGTTTGTTTTTTATTGCTCCTTGACTGATAAGCAATTTCCTGAAAAGTCACAAAAAGCATGTTGTTATTTTGCACTAAAATCTGTGTTTACCTGTATACTTCCAGGGAAAACATGATTAAATGATTAGTTCACAGATATTTTAGTAGTTGATTTCTCACAAAATTACGATCAGTCATTTGCTGTAGTTGGTTGTTTTGCTGTTAACAAGATGGCAAGGTACTGTAATTATGTGAGAAACTATCGATTAAATTTCATACATATTTTGTACCATGTGTTTGTGTGCAGGCAAAGAGTGTGATGGTGGTGGAGGTGACTGCTCCTGCCTGGCTTCACCGCTTCATAATTGGCAAGAAAGGACAGAACATTGGGCGAATCACACAGCAGCTGCCGCGGGTAAGACAATAATTGTTTTAGAAGTGTATAGAAAATGCATGTAAAACAAAACAGTGGAGTAAATGATTACAACAGCCCACAGTGCTGTGCATGAAAGTAAGAATGGATTACTGAGGATGTACCGAGATGGGCAGATTTACAGTGGGAGGAAAATGTATGTGAACGCTTTGGAATTTTTCACATTTCTGCCTAAATTGGTCTTGAAATATGGTCTGATCTTCATCAAAATCATAAGAATGAGTAAACAGTGTCTGCTTAAACTAATACCACTCAAACAATTACATATTATTATATTTTAATGGCCATAACATGTAAACATTCACAGGACAGGGAGAAAAAAATAAGTGAACCCAGGAATCTCGCTGAACCGCAAACATTTTGTAAAGAGGAATGGTCCAAGATTCATCCTGATCTGCTACTACACTTTATATACAATCACTTTATATCACTTTATACGCCTACACATCTGTAAATACAATCCTGCTGTTCAATGTCAAATTGTTGTTGTTTTACCATATGTCACTTTTCATTTTATATTATAGTTTTAATGTTTGTTTGTTTTTTAGCTTATTTTTTATCTTAATTCTGTGTTATATGATTTATGTTGCACGTTTGCACCTAATTCCTAGTTTGTGAACCTGTTCTCTAACCGTGGCAATAAAAGCTATTCTGATTCTGATTCGGATTACAGAAAAGCAGTTATTGTTACAAAAGAAGGGTCAGCCAGCTACAATGGTTACTTATTCCACGCTGTTGTGAATGTCTCAGGTTTTTACTCCAAAATATCTAGATAAACTTGTGAATTAATTTTTTCTATTGATGATAGCACATTGTCCAGGCCCTGAGGCAACAAAACAGCCCCACACCATGATTCTCCCTGCGCCATACTCCACAGTGGGCATAGGGTTTTGATGTTGGTGAGCTGTTTAATTTTTTCCTCTACACATGACGTTGTGTGTTCCGCACCCAAACAATTCAACTTTGGGTTAATCAGTCCACAGTATATTTTGTCAGTAGCGCTTTTTAGAAAACCAATGTAACCAAAATAGTTTGGGAGGGACACACACAACGTCATGTGTGAAGGAAAAAATGGAACAGCTCACCAACATCAAAACCCTATGCCCACTGTGAAGTAAGTAAGTAGTGAACCCTTGTATTAAATAGCTGGCTGACCCTTCTTTTGTAGCAATAATTGCTTTTCTATAGTTATGAGCGTCTGCAGATTAGATGCTCACAACGATCATTATGAATCCTGGATCATTCCTCTTTACAAAACTGCTGCAGTTCAGCAAGATTCCTAGGTCCACGTACTTATTCCTCCCTGTCCTGTGAATGTTTACATGTTATGGCCATTAAAAATATGGCCATAACATTAGAAATATGATAACATGTAATTGTTTGGGTGGTATTAGTTTAAGCAGACACTGTTTATTCATTCTTATGATTGTGATGAAGATCAGACTATATTTTATGACCAATTTAGGCAGAAATGTGAGAAATTCCAAAGCGTTCACATACATTTTCCTCCCACTGTAATTGTAAACACTGCATCAATAGCACTTTTGTTTTCCCTTCAAATCTGTTATAACTTGGCATTGATTTGTGTGTAGGTGCATATCGAGTTCACAGACGGAGAGGAGCGCATCAGTCTGGAGGGACCCACAGAGGAGGTGGAGCAGGCGCAGGCTCAAATACAGGAGATCATTAAAGACTTGGTCAGTTCACACAATACTGTTCACCATGAATAATGCTATTAAACCTCACGTGTCATGCTTTTTATGTTTTTAGTTGGTGAGAATGGACTACACTGAAGTCTTCATTGATCAGCGTTTTCACAGACATCTTATTGGAAAGAATGGAGTGAACAGTGAGTACAGTATTCTATCTAATTTGGGGAAATGAGCATTTTACCGTTTATTACTATTAAACTGTTATTGGACACGATTTCTAAATTGATAATTCTTCCCACTTTAGTTAATAGGATCAAAGAGCAATACAAAGTATCCGTCAGAATCCCCCAGGACTCGGAGCGAAGTGGTTTGGTTCGGATTGAGGGCGACCCCAAAGGAGTCCAGATGGCACGAAGGGAACTCATCGAGATGGTTCAGAGAATGGTGAAAGATCAGTAGCACACACGTCACAAACCGTTTGCACGAAAGGTTTTATTATTTTTGAAAACATTTCTTCATTTTTCAGGAAAACGAAAGAACCAAAGACATGATTGTAGACCAGAAATACCATCGAACAATTATCGGTCAGAAAGGGGAAAAGATCAAGGAGGTTCGAGACAAGTTCCCCGAGGTAAAACAGTGTGTAGCATGTTTTATTTCTTAGACATTTATAACATGGCATTCATATTGTTTTCCAAATGTTTCAGGTCATTATTAATTTCCCTGACCCATCGCAGAAGAGTGATATTGTCCAGTTGAGAGGACCGAAGAATGAGGTGGAGAAATGTGCCAAGTTTCTCCAGAAAATTATTGCCGACTTGGTATAACCCACACCCACAGATTGGCCTCAGTTGTGCAGTCGTTGTCAATGTTTTAACTCTGTGCTTTTTGCAGATCGAAAACAGCTTCTCGCTCTCTGTTCCCATCTTCAAGCAGTTTCACAAAAATATCATTGGAAAAGGCGGCGCTAACATAAAAAAGGTAACCTATGTTTGTTTCTTGAGCTACTGATTGAAACATCAAAAATGGAATCCTTTCAAATGTGCAGATTCGTGAGGAAACCAACACAAAGATTGACCTTCCAACAGAAAATAGTAACTCGGAGATGATAGTAATCACAGGGAAGAAAAGCAACTGTGAGGCTGCCCGGGAACGCATCTTGGCAATACAAAGAGAGCTGGTGAGGGGAATTATATTTATAGCCTATGCTGGGTATTACGGCTTTGAAAACTGTCACACATTATTTTAACCTGTGCTTTTCTTCTCCAGGCCAACATTAAGGAGACAGAAGTCACTATTCCAGCCAAGCTGCACAATTCTCTGATTGGCTCCAAAGGCTGCCTGGTGCGCTCCATCATGGAGGACTGTGGAGGCGTTCATATTCATTTCCCATCAGAAGGCTCGGGCTCAGACAAGGTCACCATCCGGGGACCGGCTGGCGAGGTGGAAAAGGCCAAGAGACAGCTGCTTCAACTGGCTGAGGAGAAGGTAAAGATAAATACACTGAATACTTTTGCTGATATCAAGTAATTCCGATCGTATACTTAAAAAGTGTTTTCCTTTCTGATGATCCACAGCAAGTGAACAACTTCACTGCTGAGCTTCAGGCAAAGCCAGAGTACCACAAGTTCCTTATTGGTCGAGGAGGGGTCAATATTCGCAGAGTACGAGATAAGACAGGGGCGCGCATCATCTTTCCCTCAGCAGATGATGCCGAGCAGGAGCTGATCACCATTGTGGGCAAAGAGGAAGCTGTTCGTCACGCACAGAAAGAGCTGGAGTGTTTGCTCAAAAATCTGGTAAATGTTTCTACTGTTGTTAGAATTGAATAGACAATAAAGATCTTACAGGCAACTCCTCTGGTGGGTAGGACGATGTTGTGGAAGACACCATGGACGTGGACATTCGACACCACAGACACTTCGTGTGCCGGAGGGGCCAGGTCCTGAGGGAGCTGGCAGAGGAGTATGGAGGTGTAGCTGTGAGCTTTCCTCGCACAGGATCCAATAGTCAGAAAGTCACCCTTAAAGGGGCAAAAGACTGTGTGGACGCTGCAAAGAGACGCATTCAGGAGATTATTGAGGACCTGGTAATGATGAGTTAAACATGTGTCAACAAAATTACACAGTATGTTTCTGATCAACAACTTGTTTGGATGACAGGAGTCCCAGGTGAGTGTAGAAGTGGCAATCCCTCAGCGCTACCACAGAGCCATCATGGGCCCCAAGGGCTGCCGGATTCAGAACATCACCAGGGAGCATGAGGTCCAAATAAAGTTCCCTGAGAGAGAAGAAAGCACTGCAGGTCTGTCAACACTCTCAAACTGCTTACATTGCTTGTACTTGTATTGCCATTTTGCTGACTTAATCGCGACATGAAAGATATTGCCCCAACATTTATATAAATATATATATATATTTATTTTTAGGCCAGGATGCTTTACTTCAAGAAAATGGTGACATCAGTCCCGAGGCTGAGTTCATCCCCCGAAAGTGTGACATCATCACCATCTCTGGACGGGCAGAGAAGTGTGAAGTCGCTAAAGTGGCTTTGTTGGTACGGCCTGTACCACTTTACCTAACTGCAAAATATCTAAGACAGGGGTTTCGTTACTATTTTAATTTTCTTTCAGGCTTTGGTTCCCATCACAGAGGACGTCCAGGTGTCCTATGATCTTCATCGCTATATAATTGGTCAAAAGGGAAGTGGAATCAGAAAAATGATGGAGGAATATGAGGTTTGTTCACTAAAACTAATCTAAATAGAATTATTCACATTATAATCTAGGATTATGATTGTCACATCTAATGTGCAGGTGAACATCTGGGTGCCACAGCCTGAAAGGCAGCTTGATGTGATCAAGGTGACAGGTCTGGCAGCTAATGTGGAGCGAGCTAAACTTGGATTACTGGAACGAGTCAAAGAACTACAAGCAGAACAGGAGGACAGGGTACGGACAACTAAATTAAGCCTTTGAATTACTATGCAGTATTTTCTGTCACAAAAATATTGTCTTTTTAACAACTGTTGGCTGTCTGTCTTCTGTAGGCTTTGCGCAGTTTCAAGGTCACCATGTCAGTCGATCCAAAGTTTCATCCAAAGATCATTGGTCGCAAAGGAGCAGTAATTTCTCAGATAAGAAAAGACCATGACGTCAGCATCCAGTTTCCAGACAAAGGGGACGAGCAGCAGGTCTGAAAATGATAAATTACAACTATTCTATTAATAACCACGCGCTGTTTACTCCAAAGACCTAAAACCATCTTTTGTTTTCTTCAGGACCTGATTGTGATCTCAGGCTACGAGCGAAATGTGGAGGAGGCTCGGCAGGCCATCCAGCAGCTGGTCTCTGAGCTCCAGGACATGGTGAGTCAAGACGTGCACCTCGACCCCCGGACCCACGCGCGCATCATCGGGGCGCGCGGTAAAGCCATCCGGAAGCTCATGGAGGAGTTTAAGGTCAGATTACACACTGGCACTTGGCTCTAGTATTTTACATCTGCTCCAGGCCACATCTCCATCTCTGTTTTTGCTCAGGTGGATATTCGGTTTCCTCAGCCTGGCTCTGATGAACCGGACAAAGTGACAGTGACGGGACTTCCCGAGACTGTGGACAACGCCATTGACCACCTGCTCAATCTGGAGGAGGAATATGTGAGTGCCCGGATAGTTTTGTCTTAAAAAACAAACAAACATTTAACTTGACTTTTGCAGATGCTGAGTGTGAATGAAACTGAGACGTTGGCAGCTTACATGAAACCCCCATCCCGATATGGGGGAGGCCCAGGAGGAGCGGGGGGGGGAGATGATGGCGGTCCGGCAAAGGGCTTCGTGGTCCGGGACGCCCCATGGAACGCAGCAGGGAACAAGGTTTGACATCACAAAGATTGATTTGTTGTGTTTTACATATAAGGATTGTTTTTATTATTTTAATTGACTAGTATTTACTTAATAATTATAATTCATTTGTACATGTTAACACAAAGTAACATACATTATACCATGGTCTGGGTGAATACTCGATTCTGATTGGCTGGAAGGTGTCCATTAAAAAGTGATAATGTACACCAGTTAAAAAAACAGTTCAATCACGTTCTATATCACTCCACTTCAGCTGTTTCCATAGTAACGGTAAACAATTGAGATGGAACTAGTTTCAGGTAAAACAGATTAAAAAGTGAAATAACTCCTGCCCAGGACTTTAAAAATAAGTAAACAAGTCCCCTCCGCAGAGTCCAGTTATTTCTGATAATGGACACCTCGTCGTGCATTATCCCTTACATATAATTTCGTTTTTTTATCATATTTGACAAGGAGTGAGTATAAAATATGCATACTGTAAGAATGGAATGATAACACTGATCGTCAAAAATAAGAAAAACGAATAGTAAGGCTCAAATGTCTATGATCTAAGAGACACTGCAATAAAGGAAGAAAAAAATAAAGACGACAAAAAAACAGTGCAAATAGATGAGTTTTGTGTGAGGATTTAAACCTGGAGTGCATGATTTTGGAAAAAAGCGGCCACCCACAGTCCCTTTCACATTGTGCTTCATTTTCATGTAAATGAATACCACTGGCTTTTCTCAGCCCAAAGCTCCGCCTCATACGTGCCTGATCTGAGCGTGCCATTGCCCCGCTACAACTCAAGAATAAGGCATCTTCCACATACACTGGCCATAACTAGTTTTGTAAATCTTTCGCAGGCTCCCGACATGAGCAGTGCAGAGGACTTCCCCACGTTCGGGACTGGCATTGCTCCGAAGCAAACCTCAGCCTGGGGTCCGAAGAAGTTCTGAAATCATCAAAAACCTGTCTTGTTTATCGAAAACTCGAATGCTGCTCGCCTTCCTTCCTTCTTCCTCGTTAGTGACCTCCTTTTGTCCGTTTGTACGTCGTCCCTCATTTACCAACCTCTAAAAACCAGCCGCAAAGACTTTTCCTGGAGATCTTCTCCTTCATATTTTTTCCATGCGACTTTGTACCTGCAGTTTGGTTTTTCAGTGAGATCAGGTGGACTTTGGGAACTCTCACTTTGTGCTGTTTTGCTGTTAAGCTCTGACTCAGTTGCACTGCATTAGCGCCCTTTCTGAAGCTGTCTAATTCTGCTGACTGCCAATAATGTCCCACCTTACTGGTCTTGAAACTTTTATATCAGTAAAATGTGAAGGAGGGTCCAAGGAATTTGTTCTTGGACAATGGGAGTTCAGTTTATTTTATAACATTTTTATTACCGTAATTGATTTAATTTAATTCATTTAATTAAGTCGGATTTCCTGTTCTACAGCGTACAATGCTTTTACATGTATTTCCTTTTTCACAAACGACTGACAAAGCACTTTTGTTTGTGTGTTAGTGGGTCCGCAGGAAAGTTCCACTTACAATTTTATTTATTTAGGACCAAGCTGGATTCTGCAAACCAGGGCTGCACGATATGAGAATCAAAATGCGATATTTTATAACTTTCTTTCATATTGCGATGACGATATTACTGTGATATTTATACCAAACAATTTAAACACATTTACACAATTTAAACTAAAATCTTAAGCATTTTGATTTTTCATTAAATTGTGTCTAAAAGACCTAAAATACAAAATTAGGACCAAAACATAGATTTTTACAAGTACTATAAGAAAATAAAGTCCAAAACTGAACATATTGTGCATTTTCACACAAAAAAGGGTCAATGTCCATCAAATGGAAGACCTCTGCGATTGCACAATATTTTGTGGTTTCTCGCGATATGTATATGGATATTGTGTCCCGTAATGTTGCGATACTAATAAATAACATAATTTGCCGCTATATTGTGCAACTCTACAGCAAATCACTTTTTTAACGTGTTTTATTGTTTGTTTCTCATTTGCGCACTGAAAAAGATTTGGGATTTGTCTTGAAATCGTTTTGACTGAAGCTTGTTCTGTGTCGGCACTATTTATTTATTTATTCCAAAAAAGGAGCTATTTTTATTTGAACTTAACTGTGATCATGCGTTTTGATAAAAGCACTCACTGTAGCTTGATGCTTAAGTTGAGAGTGAATGCAGTACATCAGGGTCCGAGGAACATGTGGTTTAATGTGCAAGTGTACAAAGAACTTTTCGCTATTTTTTTAAACTCGTGTGGGGTTATGTTGGTTCCTGGCATACCTGGAAGACTGAGCGTATGTGTGCGTTACTACTGTATGTATATCTGTGAATGAAGCTGAACCAAACTTTTACATTTGGTCTGTCTCTCTCTTCGATGCTGTTTTCTTAGCTCACGATTACTTTTGCAGTAGACACGCTGCTGCTGGAAATAGGATTAGATCATCAGTAGCTGCATTTCTATGTCCTCTATTGGCTGCTACTTAGTAAAATTATGCAGCTAATAAACAACGAAATCTTCTTCAAAGCAACGTTTGCTTTAATTTAAAGCAGTTATGAACATATAAACCCCTGCAGTGTTCGTTTAGTTGATTGAAACATTTTGACAGATGTAGTCAGTCAATTTTGCTGAGTGATTAAACTAAAAAGGGAGTAAAAACATCAGGGTTTATTTAGGCAGCAGCACTCAGAGATGCTCTTAATGGCACAAATGCAACACATCTATCTATGCATTTGAGAGTTCTCTAGAGCAGCCATTCCTAAAGTCCGGAACATCGCGGCCCCCTTTTTGATCCGAAATTCTCTTGGGGCCCCCCAATAAAAAATAATTTATCCTATTCATTGGAATTGTCTTAATGTTTTACAGCTAACATGACGTATAAAGCAACATCTAGCAATGAGTGGGGTTTAAAACTGGTTTCAAATAATACATTTTAGCGAATACATTTATTTTTCCTTTTAAAAGATATATTTTTTCAATGTACTTGTTTTCTAGACAAGTTGGGGGCCCCCCTGTAGTGTCTCCAAGGCCCCCCAGGGGGCCCCGGACCCCACTTTGGGAACCACTGCTCTAGAGGAATGAAAGGAAATTTGAATATTTATGAAGCAAACTGGAGACACTTCTGAGCAGATTTTGTTTGCTGAAACTTTCAACAAAACATAAGTTTGGCCTTTCACTTATGCATTTTGATGAGCGTATGAATAATAAAATGAAGCAAGGTCATTATTTTCCACATATATTTAATGCCTGCTGGAATTGACTTTTTAATGCCTCACAGAAACTCTGTCCAAGCGTTCAATGTATATTGAGTGCCCGAGGAACAGATGCTTTGTCTGTGTCCATGAACCAGAACAATTTGAATCAAATCTCAGCTAAAACAAAATCAAAATTGACACTGCTAAAATGTGAAAACAATAAACCCTTATAATTCGAACCAACCTGACCAGAGAGACTGCTATGCAACCAAAAAGGATTGTTCAATACATCTCAGCTGTTTGTTTTCCATAGTTAAACTTGAAAGCTGCTACATTTGTGCGCTAATTTTGTTTTTCCAAACGTCAGGACAGAAATAGTTGTGTAAAAACTAAACTATTGGCCTTATTAGTCAACAGCATTTTGGAAACGGTGTGAGTGAGTCGAGTATGCGACACTGCAATAACCTGTCGGTGACCAGTTTTTCTTAAATAAAACCTCAAAACAAAGAAACACCACTTGCCTGTTCTGTTCGCCTCTTCAGCATAAATGTCCTTCTTTGCATACGGTTTATTTTTATATAAATCAGGAAGATATGATTTATGTAACAGCCTGTACAACACAACATACAGAAAACAATACAAATTAAATTATACAAAGCAGCACTGGGCAAAAATGACCCATATAGTCTTCACATTTTTCTTTTTTTTTGAATGAAGGTTTTTCTCTGTCAAACCCCAAAGAATTATCATTTAGATCACAGCTAATCAAGAGATACTGTGCTGTTAAAAATGTTTATACATTAGAAGTATATTTATAAATTGGCAACAAAAGTGGGGGAAAATGCACTTTGAAAACCTTCACAATCAGTCAATGCGTAAGATGCTAAGAAATAAACCTTTGACAAATGTAAACCAATGCTCAGGGGGAAAAACAGCCCTAATTAAATAACATTCACTTGTAAACAGCAGATGGCGGCGGTAGCTTGACAACTGATTTAGAAAAACCTGGTTAGGTGCCTTTGGAAAAGAAAAAAAAAACTCTTTTAGAACATTTACTTATTTGTAAATACATTTAAAAGTGAGTTTTGTAGCCTAGTCTGACACTTACACCTATGTTTGCTTTCCCAAAAGGCGCATTTTCTTTTTCCAGTTGTACCCCCTTCAGAAGCCAGAAAATACGCGACAAAACAGGAGGTCTTCAAAGTATTCCACTGTAAACTATCCTCATGTTGTAAACCCTCCTAGATGGTATTAAGTCAGTTTATTTGTATTGTTCAGACGGTGTTTGTGTGCACGTTGGCAGGGATAGCTTCTAAATGGGACTTGAAAAGTGGTAACACTGTCTGGAAGGGAGAAGTTGTAATTAAGTGCCATAATCCGTGACTAGTGAAAGTAATTAAAAAATGTAGCTAAAGAACAAACGTGTTGTGTCGATGAGTTTAAAAAATTGCCCACAATTGTCCATTAACATAAAGTGCAGGCAGTGTCTCGAAACCGCCAGAGCTCCCACAAGAGTCCAAGAGTAAACCGCCAAAAGTAAGAAAAACTAATGCTTGCTCCTCAGAGGGTTCAGCTCGATGTCTCTGGCTCAAAGGCAGGGCTTGGATTTGGTTGGTTGTTTCCAAAATGTCCCTCTTGGTTCTTATGTTCATTCGACTCGTATGAGCAGTCCGTAGAGCATCGTCCCGCCTTGCTCTTTAGTGATCCACTCGATCTCAGAGCTGCTGAAGCGGGGGTCAAGGGACTCGCTCTGGCTCACCGTCTGGGGCCCCGCTTTGTAGGACCCGGGACGCACACAGACCTGGAAGCCCACCTGCGCCTGGTGGCAGCGGTAAGAGCGAGGATCTTGAAATCTGCAACAGAGGACAGCGAGTTACACTGCAACATCATATCGCTTTTGAATTTATATTTGCAAGTGAGCACTTACTGCACTTTGGGAGCAAAGGTTTCTAAGCCGGAGTAACGCATTGTGGGAGAAAGGTGCACTCTGGGGACTTCTCTGCCCGGGGCGCTATTCTCGTCTGCTTCACTATAGTCATTCGGGCCCTCTGTTTTAACAGGGGACACTGAGAACACAGATGATGCTCCTGCAACAAGTTATTTCCTGTTTATTTTTTACTCTCTCTGGTGATATTTGTTTGAACAAGACATTCTGTGACTTACCAGACAGCAACTGGTTATGATCCAGTGTTCGCCGTAAAGCTCCAACACTGGTGCCATGGTATGCAATATGCCACTTTTCATGGCATTTGAAACCTCACAGTTTGCCTTTATCCTGAACACATGGCACAGACATAGCAAAGTGTTGAAAACTAATTCAAGGACTAGGATTTGCTGTATGCAAACTGTAATCAATAAATAGTAGTCTTGTTACCTGAGGGCAAAGCGACACCACCCGAAGGGCAGGGCATAGTCCCGTGGAGGCTCTCCTCTCTTGTAATACGCCTCATCCCCTCGAAGTTTGTGACACGACTCACAATAGCAGAGATTGTACTTGGCATCTTCACTGAAGTACCCATCTGAAAGACAAAGATGTTAATGTGGGTATTAGTCACTAATTAATGTGGGCGACACTATAGTACAGTGGTTAGCGCTCGTGCTTCACAGCTAGAAGGTCCCGGTTCGATTCCCACCAAGGCCGGGGCTTTTCTGTGTGGAGTTTGCATGTTCTCCCCGTGTCTGCGTAGGTTTCCTCCGGGTACTCCGGTTTCCCCTACCACTAAAAACATGTACAATAGGCCAGGATGAAAGAGAGTGTGTTTGAGAGTGCGCATGGGGGACGACGGATGGAAATTAGCCCAAGGCTACAATCCGGTGTGGCTTGTTCATTAACTTGCACTGTACCTACCAAATAAACCAATAAACAAACAAACAAAGTCAAAATTCAGGACAAAGTCAGTAATTCACCTGGGAGAGTGAGCAGCTCCTTGAAGCGAGAGCACAGTGCCTGGTATTCACACGTCTTATTGGGGTTGACCTCTGGAGGTGGTGTCCAGCACACACTCTCTTTAATTCCTAGTCATCAAGTAAAAAGTATTATAAAAACACAGAAATTACTCTGTTATATATGTATAAAACGTTAGTTGTTTTACCATCCACCATGTCGGCCTTTTCCATATCACCTTGACAACGGGGCTCAGTGCTTTCTCCAGCAACAGCTGGCACATTGTTTGTTACTATGGTGACCTATAGAGATGGATTTGCATTAGAGAGGGTAACTCTCAGAAAGTAGAGCCTAAACTGTCACTGACCTGTTCACACTGGCCGTAGAGGTCAATGATAGGGTAGCAGGGTGAAGGTATGTCCTGAGCTGCCACGCCTTGGTCCATACCATTGACATAAAGGTGGAGACAACTGTTAGCGTCCACCAACAGGCCTAACACTGTCCCTTCAGGGCAGGTGTCCAGGTTAGGACCGTAGTTCTCACAGATCTGTGGATTGTGGTTCAAACCCCAGACAAGCATT
Source organism: Neogobius melanostomus (assembly GCA_007210695.1). NCBI lineage: Eukaryota > Metazoa > Chordata > Actinopteri > Gobiiformes > Gobiidae > Neogobius > Neogobius melanostomus. The sequence continues at coordinate 6,555,968 of VHKM01000042.1, forward strand.
AAAAGAAAAGTTGTGTGATGTTTATCTCCCCAAAAAATCTAAACAATTTGACAATGAAACAAATTATGAATCTGCACCTTTAATGAGTTGTGGAAGACAGAGTCTCTCTGCAAAAGCCATGTGGAGCGTTTTAAACAGCAGGCAGTGGACGGGAAGTTCAGCCGGTCAGGGGCGTGGCCTATGACCCCTAATGAAAGTGAAGACGTCCACGACGGGTTCAGGCGATCAATCTGAAACTAGAAGGCAAACCGTATTGTGAATAAGAGCTGCAGAGTTCAAGCACAGGCTTAAATGGACTTATATTGCACATCATTCTATCGTCTTTTTAAAATAAGGACATTAACATTGTGATTTTATGTACTGAATATGAATGGAAAACACCCAAAAGGTATTTACGCCCAACCGGCACAAAGCACAGTTTAAATCAGGCTAAAAAGGGACCACCTCATAACAGTATTACACAAACATGTATGGACAACAAAAACGGTATTTTTCGTTTCCATGTTTACATCATTAAAAGTTTTTGCAGAATAATGGCTGTTAAGTCACATAGTCATGTTGATATTGTTATTTTATTTGAAGGAGTAGTTTGTGAAATCTAAATGCTCCTTAGCTTTCCTGAAATGATAAAGATATATCTGAGAAGGGCAGCTACATTCAGAGTTACCTGGAAGAGCTGCTGTCGTGGCAGAGGCTGCGCTGTGACGAGGAGGCCCTGGTTGTAACTGGACACTCTGGAGGCGGACAGGCTCTGGTTGGACAGTTGGATGTTTTTGCCATGATTTTCTAAAAAGGTCATGACAGTGGGCACCAATGGTCCAGGCTCGCTCTCCACCTACATCAAACCAACCATGTCTAGAAAATGTCCATTCAACAATTTCACTGAAATGATGTGTGTTCAGACCTCTCTCACGGGACTGCTGTCCTCTTCCCCTTCACTGCAGCTGTCCGATGTCAGAGAGGGTGCCTTCACGCTCTCCGCGTCCTCTGAGAGAGACGAACTGACGATGCACGCGGCTGTGATCTTCCCATACAGGTCCAACACTGCATATACATTCTGCACGAGACATAAAGACATAAATACAGTATCTTCTTCAGGACAACCACCACTGCACTGTGTGTGCTAATGATCTTACCTTAGCTACTGCAGTGGCAGCTGGGCCCATGTCCTCTCCATCAATGAAAATATGCATAGTGTCATCACTGCACTTCTTCACTCCAACACGGTTTCCAACCTGAAAAACAAACACAAGGCTGAAAAAGTGTAGCTTGGTTCAAAAACTAATTAAGACCCATTCTATTTTTAGGTCAATAAATGTATTTAGTACTTTTATGTAATCATGAATAGATAACATTAAAAGAAGAGCAGCTTACAGTTAGTCGGTCCAGTGAACAGCCATAGTTCTGCCGCAGTAAGACTCCATTGCGTCGGACTTCATTGCCACTCAGGAGCCAGGTGACTTTGGTCCGAAGTTGTGGGAGTGAAGGGGAGAGGCCGGACATGGGGCAGGAGGGCAGCTCTGGAGGCGCCAGAGTGGTCAGTCCTATGTGCAGTGAACCACTCCACTGCTCGTCCACAACATCGATCCTCACCTGAGAAGACACCAGGAAATAAAGTGTTACATCAGGGATTTTATACACAGTAATTACTACAATAACATATTATTTTACTAGTGTCAAACCCTACCTCAAAGAGTTCATCGTTTTTCAGTTCCTTTGCACTGAACACAATTGCATGTGAATAGCCTCCAACTCTGATGGCTTGCCAGCCTTCACCAAGCAGCACTACATTTTTACCATGTTTGCTGTGAAACCGGTGAGCAACACCTGCTGCTGAAAACAATAATGAGGTTAAAGTGTTTTATTTTCAACAAACAATATGGTACAATGTGCACATTTTAACTAGACATTTTAAAAACACAGAAGGCTCTGTCTCTTCGATGTAAAAAGTAGTATTGGCTACTCAAAGCTGACCTGGGTAGTGGATGGGGAAGCTGTTCTCTGTGACATTACTTGTACACAGACTATTATCCAGCGGACCTGAGGAGCTGGTAATAGACACCTGAACACACTGACCATACAAGTCAATTACTGCATACACCTCTAAAGGAAGAAAAACACAATGTTTCAATACTACAATAGGGTATGAAACGCTAATTTTGTTTATTGGGTTTTGTTTTCACCTGGTGGAAGACCAGTACAGGCAACTCCCTGGTCCACTCCATTAATGTAATAGTGAAGATCTCCAGTGGCTGTGCGCATCATCCCAATACGAGACGCTGAGGTGAGCGAGTCCAGATCACACCCATAGTTGTTGCGCATTGTGTTACCATCTTGCATAATGGCAGTCCCACTGTAATCAACAAAATGTAATACAACAAACTATTTAAAATACTGTATAACAAAGTCTCAGTTCATTCAATGTTTCTGTACCTGAGCATCCAAGTATCATAATCAATATCAGTCATTGTGTTTGGAAATTCCAGCTCCTCAGGCCTGATCGCTGTCACTCCTGTAAACACAAGCAGTAAACAGAGGAAATTATTAATGTTGTCTAAAATAAATATGTCACAAAGTCCTTTATTTACCAGCTTCTATTGAACCCGACCAGCGGTCCACCATTTTTTGAATAACAATTTCAAAAAGTTCTCCATCGCGAAGGCACCTGCAAATAATATGAAAAATGTCAGATTTTGAGTCAATACATTTATAAGCATGTAGTCAGCGCATTACCTGTTGGAAATTACAATAGCGTCATTAAACTCGCTTCGACTGTTCTGACGGAGAGCAGTGCGCCCCCCGTTGGTGATTACAGCATTGTTCCCATGAAGCATGTGGAAACGCAGGTCACTGGTGGTGGTGGCTCCAGCGATGGAGCAGGGGCTTCCAGGAGACAAGGCTGTGGGTCCTTCTGAGCAGTCCTCTGGGAGAGGAGGGAGGTCAACTGAGGGAGAGAAGACAACAAGATTTAATACACACTATATAAATAAAACCGACCGAGTCTTTCAAAGATGACAAAGCCACTTCCTCACCCATGTCATCCATAATAGTGGCCTGAGCTGCCTGACCATACAGGTCAACCACAGCATACACACTAGGGGGTACATTCCAGGCTGCTGGGCCTTGAGGTACTCCATTTACAAAGAAGTGAAGGCTGCCATCTTCTTTACGCACTACACCGACTGTATCCCCTGCCTGAAAGAATTGAGGATAAAAAGGAAACATTTTAATGTATAGTTTCGCTGGTGTTATACATTATAATGGACACAAATGGCTCACTTTTAGCCTGTCCAAGTTGTGCCCATACTCGTCCAAAATGGTTGTTCCATTGTGCATCACACCATTCCCTGTCATCATCCATGTCCCTGAAAAAAGCAGCACAAATAAAACATTATTTGGCATTTACATAAGAATTAAGATTTAACTTTACTTTAAGTTTCAATTGAGAAAAAATTACCTGAACGTAAATTGGTCATGGTGGAGGGCAGCTGAAGGTAGGCGGGATTGTGTGTTGTGACTCCAATTTCAATGGATCCTGCCCACTTGTCGACCATCTTATCAATACGTACTTGAAAAACCTCATTGGATCGCAACGACCGGTTGCTTAGTACCACACCATGGTTGAAGTCATCAATTGCACTAAAACCCCAATGTATCGCAAAGGTGTTAGACTTCAGGGGAGAACCATACCATTAACATGCGAGACCTGCAGAGAGAGCAGTGGACTCACTATGGTCTTAAAGCTGTCCTGCCGTCACCAATGATAGCAGCTTTTTGGCCACAGTTTGGGTGAAACAGCAAGCGGTCAGGTGCTTCAGTGTCGGGTGTGAGGGACAGGGCAGGTCTTGGTCGGCCCACATCGGGTGATAAAGCTCTCATAATGGCATTGTTGCGTCGCAGGCGGTCACTGTGGTTGTGGTTGTGGACAATGGTGACTTTGACAGCCATACCATAGAGGTCCACCACACCATAGACCACACCCGGTGTTTGAGCCGCTGCAACTCCTGAGACAAATATCCCACAGCCACACTTCACCCCTCACATCTGTGTTCAAATTTCTCACTTAAAATTACAGTGTTTATCTTACCTTGATCTATGCCATTGATATAAAAATGCAGCGCTCCACTGGCCTTCCGCATTAAGCCAATATGATCTCCTTCCTAATTACATGAAAAATAATTATCAGTTCATATTGTTTTGGTGAGAAAGAAATTACAGCTACAGCTTTAAAGCTTTTTCTGAGAAAGCGGTCACCAACCTGAAGTTCATCGAGGCTAAATTCACAGTATTCCCTACGTGTTCCTTTCCCATTTGTTAGTATCCCACAGCCACTCATCATGATTGTTCCTGACAAAAAGAAACTTTGATTATAACACAACGTCTTGCACAAATTTTATGTAAATCCTGATATATTACCTGAGCGTAGATTAGTCATAGTAGCAGGATAGTCCAGATTATTTGGGTTGTGTGTGGTCACACCAATCTCTATTGATCCTGACCATTTGTCCACCAGTTTATCAATACGTATCTAATCACACATTATAGATTACACTGTACGTTATGAGAAGAAATATTACAAACATTACATAATAAGTTAAAAATACAAACCTCAAACATCTCGTTGTGTCTGAGTGGCCGGTTGGTCATTACCACCCCATTGTTGAACTCATCCAGTGGCCTCCTCCGCTCTGCTGTTTTGTTATTGTTGCTCAGTTTAATCAGAGTACCACACTTTTCGTGAAACAGCAGTGCATCATTGGTGGTCATGCCCCCTGTCAGAGCCCCAGGTCCTGTCCCTCCATTCCCAGCGGGACTGTTATTAGTGCTCCCTCCGTCTCCCCCTCCTCCACCTCCTGTGGAGCCACTGTCACTGTTGGCTATGGTTCCCCCGCTGCTGCTCCCTCGGTCGTTTCGGGAGGACAGCTCACTGCCTGTGTGTCCAGCTCGGCCATTGCCATTTCCTCCATCAACACCTCCTCCACCGCCACCACCGCCATCCTCCCCGCCGCCCTCATCCTCTGAGCGGTAAAAAGATACTATGGCATTGTTGAACACGTCAAAAAGCTGGTGCTCTGTTAAAACTGAAAGACAAACAGGAAACGGAAACATTGAAACTGAAGTGCATATTACAGAGCTAATATCTAAATGTTCTGGCCTGCACAAAAGGTATATGGAGCCAGATGAATCCACCGAACAGTGTAAACAGGGCTGACAATTTTCAAGTCAGGCCAAATTTCAGCTTCACCGATAGCTGCTCACGATGAACTGCAAACTGCAAATCGCAAGACTCAAAAGTCTGCGAAGGTTTAGTGGCTATTGGCTGTAAAGTACACTACGCTACTTATCATTTGTTGTTGAAGTTGGCGTTGCCAATGTTAGTGAATGTTTGGATGCTAAAGCAACGGACCAAACTTGTATCCACAGAACAGCCACACGCCACTCTGGTCACTTCACTCGTACAGTGTGAGCAGGTAAGCCGTGTATTACAGGGTGAACACCTCAAGGCCTCCTATGAGATTCAGGCGCACAGTGTGAGTTGATGATTAATTTGACACTTTCAAAATGGCCACTAAAATCGCACAAGCCCAGCATTATAGTGCAAGACAATTACAAGACCTCACCTGTTTCTGGCTCAAGGTTGTTGGGAAACTTGTCCGGTCTGCTGTGACTGCAGCTAAGCTCAGGCACTAAATACATAACAAAAGCGGTAAAAATGTCAAAATATAACATAGAAGATACACTTCTACAACTACAAGTATTTCTACCTTCATCTCCATGCATTAATCCATTCATTGCTGCCACATTCATCAGTGCCGTTATTCCAGGGTCTTCTCGAGTACCACAAACAACCACCTCCTCTTCCTCCTCCCCATCCTCCTCGTCCAGCTCCTCAGACTCCCTATCGGCGCAGACCGGGGGTGGCTCACAGCTCACCACAGTCACTTGGGTGCACTTTCCATACAAGTCCACCACAGCCCACAATTTGGGTGGTAGTCCACTGGCTGCTGCACCACAGTCCTGCCCGTTCACCCAGAGGTGGAGTTCTCCCCGAGAGTTGCGCTGGATGCCCACGCGGTCACCCTCAGCTAACTGATCCAGGTCCCGTCCATACTCCTCCAAAACCAAGCGCCCGTCTCGTACCACGGAGCAGCCAGACACAATCCACGAGCCGTCCTTCAGTCCTGTGGCACTGCTTGGAAAGTCCAGCGCAGCTGGGTCCAGAGCCGTCACACCAATTTCAATAGAACCACTCCATGAGTTCACCTATCAAACACAAAAAGACTCATGTTTTATCATAAAAAAATAACGATTACAACATAACAAAAGGGGTTAAGAAAACTGACAATCAAAAAGCAACTTTAAAGAGATTAGAATTACAAAGAGATTATTGTATGTAGTTGGTATTGATCTTCTCTGTCACGTGTGGGTTATAAACTGCACACATTTGCCTTGTCTCGTGAAAGATCGGGTTATTTTTACTCCTCTTCAGAGGGCTCTTTGATACTAAAAACAGGACTGAATGCACAAGACAAAACCATGGCATTTTAGCTAGTTTCAATTTTTTATAGTGAGGAGTAAAGGTTATGATATTGTTAAAGTAATGTTTATAAAGCTGCTTCACTGAACATTCTTGACCCAACAAAGTACATTTTCATATTAATTTACACAACAATGCCATATGTTTTATGCCACAGCTACTTACAGAAAACCTTGCCTCTGGATGACATTGAACGGATATCGCATAACAAACCATATCAATTTCTTCCTCGAAATACTAAACTCTACATAACTTTACAATAATGTGACACGTCATCAATTGCTACTGCTACATTATTATTGTTTTAATTCAGAATCCATTCTAGAATATTTCCAAATAAATTTAGGACCCACTGATTTGAACCCGAGTCTTTTCTCAAAATTTAAGATAACACAGAAATCACAATATCAGAGACATTATCTACAAAGAAGAATTTAGATTGACAGGTTCAATATGAGCTCGTACTGACTCTGTGCTGATGAGGAGACAGGCATCTATTTCCCCTCTCTTGCTCCGATGACTGGACCTCTGCATCTTTCACACGTCATTGAACCACTCCAATGAAACTTACATCAGGACTGCTTTTAACTCAGACTAATTTCTAATAAATGTTTTTATTCACTTGCACTCTCTTGGATCCATTTCCTATGCTGACCTGCTTGGTGATTATCTTTACTATACTCTTTGATGGAATCGTATTGATTTTTTTCAGCAGCTTCTCTAATAGGCTTTTGCAAAGGCTTCTGTAGCTGTGTATGCATGTCATGTTTAAAGTTTGAGTCATTAATTCCTATTCTCCTTCTACAAACAACACATGCGCACATTCAGTATAAAATTGCAAAAGTAATAACTAAAAATAGTGTTAGTTCCCAAGGTACAGGCAATAACAATAGCATTGCAGGTGAAGGTTACGAGACGCACTCACCATTCAATCAACATAATAATTATTTACAATGTTAATGTGCATTATGTTAATTTGTACCAGCAATATTATATTACACATTGAACAGTCGAGAGAGGCTGGCTGGAGTGGTCCTTTCGTGTTACTCTTTACCAGTGACAATCTGAAACAGCATTTGTAATGATCCACTGCAGACTGGTGATCACCAACAAGGAGGCACCGATTCGCTTAACAACTTCGGGGCTAATAAATACAGAGAATGCCATGATAAAAGCACAGAGGTGGGGTCATCGGGCCTCATACAAACGGGGCGGCTCATAAGCGGCTAACAAGCGGCACCAGAGCACTGTTATCATCAGCTAACGTTAAATCATTTTACTAGGTTTGTATTTGTATCGACCTCTCTCTACACTAGCACTACCCTCAGTTTCGCAAGACGTGTGTCCAACATGCCAGCCCTTAGGGCTTCTAATAGAAGTTTATGCCCCCTTGAGCAGACAGATGGGCAACCCCTGCCCGGCCCAGTAGCCCTGCTCCCGCTGCCCTCATCTCTTCTCGGACAGCGACAGTTGTCGCGGCCTCTGCCTTGTTTACCTTTTTGTCAATGCGGACAGTGAAGACATCGCGGTCCCTCAGGGGCTCCTTGCTAAGCACCAGCCCATGGTTGAACTCCTGGACTGGCTTGTTGCGCCGGGCGGTTCGGTTCGAGTTGGACAGGCCGATCAGCTTTCCGCTCCGCGGATGCAGCTCCGCCGCCATCTTCAGTGGACGGCCAGTTTCACGACACTTCGTGTTTACGACAGTAGAGTCGTCATCCGGCAGGTTTATGCATTCAGCCATAATACAGCCTATGTACAGCATACAGCCTACACATGTGGAGCAAAAAGTATTTGGTCAGTTCCCCATAGACTTCCTGTAGGATTTCGGGAAAATACTTTTTTGCCCCACTGTATGTTGACATACAGCCTACACACATGTGCACTGCAGTGCAGACCACAGATCTATTATAGTTTTATTATGGGAGAAAAAAAAACACAGCAACTATTTTGTTCCAGAAACAGAAGCACTGGCCAGAGCACCGTGGATTGCACCTTTACATTATAATAACGCGTATATCGTCATATACGCGTACGTCTTACACATATCAGTGTATTTTGTTGTTTGTTACAATTGCCTCTGGACATAGAGGAAGAATATTGTGAATTACAAATGATATAGGCTGTATTAAAAACGACAACTGCACACAAAATAACATGCAGAGGCCTACATTTTCACAGAATAATAAAATGAAATGAAATGACCTTCTACTCAGTTATCCACTAGATGGCGCCAAAGACAGTCCAATGCGTTTTGTTTTACAAAAACGTACTTGAAGCAAAGTGGGTAATATGAGCAAATGTTTAATGTTTAATGTTTAATGAAACTACTGTGATGTTGAAATCCACAAAGGACAACTAAAAAAAGACATGACTAGGCAGGACAACTGTAGGGGTAGACTGACATCTCCTTGACAGCTAAATTCATATCCAAATTCTTCCCTTGAATCTGTATCTTTTCAAGACAGCCAGTCAAGAACTGTGTTACAGCACCATCTTCACCTTAAAACACAAAAGAATATGTGACTTATGTGCTCATCCATTCATTTGTTTTTAACACAAATCTCACCCAGGAGGCCTCCAATGGACAGGGAACCCCCTGTCCACATGTTTGAATATCCAGGGTAGCTCAATGACAGCTTCTCAGTCGCTGATCCATCCAGCTGCACCAACAGTTCTCCAGTCTGAAAGGTTATCTTCAGCCTCCTGAAATCTTGTTTTATGTTGATTTTACCAACACCAAAGGAGAGAGTGGTCTCCTATGTGATGAAAAAAAAAAAGATTAATACATTAAGAGGTGTGAGCAGTATCACGATGCAGTATTCTGTAATAATAAAAACATGTACACTATTAAAATGTCAAAACATACCTTTGTACTTTTATCAGCCACTAAAGACAAGAATGGCTCATGCCCTGGGTTTTTGATGCTACAAATAGTCCCATCCATCTCATTAAAATCCCCCCAAAATTCAATGTTAATTTCTTGTTCAGTTTGTGTGGAGAAAACTGGGAAAACATCATTACAAAATGTACATATTTCAGTGATTTTAAATTATTACAAACTAAAATTTGTAAGATTTCAGTCACCTATTTTTATTTTTTTTTTTGTAGGATAATACCTATAAAAGTCCAAAGCAATAGTATGCACTCACCTGAGGTGTTAAAAACAACAAAGCCTTTGCCAGGAAAGTAGCTGCCTGGTTTAATGTTTTCAAGGCATGGCCACATCTCATCTTCTTCTGTCCTCCAAGGCATACTCAGATTCAGCCAGGTGCCCTCCCGTATACAGCCATCCATTTGTGGCTTGAACTGCAGCAAGACAAATGCCACTAAGAATAATCGATTATGAAACAGTTCACTGTAACTTAAACTACAGTATGTACCGGGACAAGCATTTTTCCTGGGTTAATTAGAATCCCACCAAGAGCCAGCCGAAGTGCACCTGCGAAGATCTCCTTTTCAATTTGGGGCTGTAAGCCGGCTATCAGCGGCTGTGTCCCATCCACTATTAAAACCACAAACATTTCTTGGTTTCTTACTTCCAGCTTATCAACATGAGTACCGGGAACAAAAGAAGAAGTCATTCAAATGTTGAATGTTGAGTGTAGTCTTGGCTGAGTTTCTCTATAAACTCACAGTATGCCATTTGCCATCATTGAGTTTGGGGCCACCTGTCACACTCATCAGCATGTCTTCTCTATGGATCTGCATCAACGGAAACCCATCTTTTAAGCCCAGAACAAACCAGTCCTGACCACTCTTAGTGTCTCCATAGAAGACAGCCCCTTCTGGGTCAAATGTACGCAGCTGAAATACTGACTTAATACTGAAAGAAAACATTTTTTTTGTCACAGTATTGTATTTTAACAGTGTCCTTGTAGTAATTATGACCGTCTTCTTTTTCTTTATTTAATCACCAAACTTTTACTATGCAGATATTAACATACCTCGTGATCTCACTCATGTTTACTGCAGTTTGTATCAATGGTCTCCAATCGTCCCTGTCTTGACCTAGATAGAAAATATCTGCTCCTGAGACTTCTTTCTGTAACAGATTTGAAATGGTTAAAAATGTCTGTCCATCACGCAAAGTCTACAGCTTATATAGGGAGGCTTTTTGCATGGATGTTGTATTATATTTTAGAGATTTCAAACATGCACCTTGTCACTTACTTTGTCAAATTTCAACATACCTTATCCCGTCCATTCCCTTGTCCCTCTGCTCCCAATATAGAGAGCCCCACAGTAAGCAGCAGTCCCCCGGCTACTGTCTTCAAAATCCATGCCATGCTGGTGCCCATTCTTCCACACCTTGTTTAACTTCTAGAATCACTCAGCTTAACCCTTGGTTGCTTTGCTGCGAAATGTAAGGCAGCCCTGCATGGGACTCGTTACAGTGTCCTGGGGTACAGAGGGCAATTGGAGCATGGTCAGTGCATATTATCGATCACTGGAATGACACATGCCTTTGATAGTATTGCAGCTGTGTTTAAAATGTGTGGGTGAAGGAGCAAAATGACCACTGTGAACTGGATTAGTGCAAAACATTTTAACATGCCATACTGATACTGAGTAGTATCCATTCAGTATAGGTACATATATACAGTATTAAACTGTATATACTACATTTAGGCCTATTGACACTCATATATGTAACCTTGATCATTTATTTGGCTGATGACATCAGGATAGGTGAGTGAACTGAGTAAGGTCACAGCCCTTTTGTGTACCTACTACATAGAAACCTTGATTGACCGCCTGCATGGCCTGTTTGAAGTTAGCCTTTGGTCTAACTATTGAACTCAAGTAAAAAATATAGATTTTAACTTTTCTAAATAGCAACACCCCAAGAAACTCAAGACACTTGAAGGTATAAGGCTTGTTCAATTTATAGTAAGTATTTCATAGACATTTTACCTTTTTGTGTCCCCTAATATGAGGTAACCATGTTCAAGTCAAATGTTGGTTTTGATGATAACAATTCTAATGTTGATTCATTCACAATTACAAAAAACATTTCACAGGATTTAAAAGTTGCTTGTGTGAACAATTTTTTTGGCCAGGTTCTCCGTTGTACCACACTCCATCAAAATCAAGGAGAACAGCTGAATGTGACAGTGTTAAGCCCAGTTACTGTGGGTGTTTTGTTTTGTTTTATTTCTGTAATGTTCTTTTTTTACTATGTGTTAATGCCTTTGTATTTGTTTTATGTTTGTAACTGACTCTTCCAAAAATGATAAATTAATCCTGAATCTTCTCTTGGAAAATCAGAGAGCTGAATGAGGATCACAACTAATTAGGAAATCACCATAAGTAGACTCTTCGACTCCCACAATTCAAGTTCAAGTCCTTAGATCCAATTATTACTAATGCAGCCCTCCAGTAGTTAAGGTTGAACTGAAATCTGATGTAATGGCATGTTCACATAAAGGAGTGAAATGTGTGTTTGTCCTCATACTTACAAGAGCCAATCCTACAGACAACACCACAATAATGTGAATATAGCTTATTTGCCCATGTTTTGTTTGAGACAAATGAATTACATTTGGACTTCTTATGATGTACAGTGCCTCTCGAAAGTACTAGTACACCTTGAACCTTTGCACATTTTGTCATGTTTACAACCCTAAACATAAAGATTTTATTTTGAATGTTTTACTGAAAGTTCACACACAAGTAACAGACAACTGTGAAGTGAAAGCAAAATGATACATGATTGTTATTTTTCAAAAAATAGAAAAGTGAAAAGTGGGGCGTGCACAAGTATTCATACAGCATTTTTCTGAGTGCATTAAATTGCCTTTATAACATTCCTAATGACTGCAGAAAGTTCACACCTTGCCCTAACCATTAAATAGAGGCCACCTGTGTGTAATCTACTCTCAGTATAATTCCAGCTGTTCTGTGAGGGCCTCAGAGCTATGGTCGGAGTGTATTGGTCACTAAACAACATCATGAAGGCCAAGGAGCACACCAGAGAGGTCAGGGATAAAGCTGTGGAGAAGTTTAAAGCAGCGTTAAGTTATACAAAGATTTCCCAAGATTTGAACATCTCACAGAGCACTGTTCAATCCATCATTCGGAAATGGAAAGAGTATAGCACCACTGCGAACTTACCAAGACACGGGCGTCCACCTAAACTAACAGACCGAACAAGGAGAACACTGGTCAGAAATGCAACCAAGTGCCCCAATATAACTCTGGAGGAGCTGCGACGTACTGCCGCTGAGCTGGGGGAATCTGTACATGGGACAACTATAAGTCGTACTCGTATAAGGAGGCCATAAGAAATCCCGTTTGAAGTTTGCTAGAAGTCATATGGAAGACACAGCTACCATGTGGAAGGTGCTTTGGTCAGATGAGACAAAAATTGAACTTTTTGACCCAAATGCAAAACGTTATGTATGGCACAAACCTATCACTGCTCATCGTCCTGAGTGCACCATCCCCAGTGTCAAATATGGTGGGGGGAGCATCATGCTATGGGGCTGCTTTTCCTCAGCGGGGACTGAGAAGATTGTAAGAATAGTTGGGAAGATGGATGGAGCCAAATACAGAGACATTTTGGAGGAAAACCTGCTGGAGTCAGCAAGAGAATTGAGGCTGCTTCCAGCAGGACAATGACCCTAAACACAAAGCTAAATCTACAATGGAATGGTTTAAAAAACATATTAATGTGTTAGAATGGCCCAGGCAAAGTCCTGACCTAAATCCTATTGAAAATCTGTGGAAAGACCTGAAAACTGCTGTTCACAAACGCTCTCCTTCTAATTTGACAGAGCTTGAGTTGTTTTGTAAAGAGGAATGGGCTAAAATGTCAGTCTCTAGATGTACAAATCTTGTAGTCATACCCCAGAAGACTTGCTGCGCCCCACTTTTCAGTTTTCAACAGAATCATGTATCATTTTGCTTTCACTTCACAGTTGTCTGTTTTACTTTCAGTAAAAAATTCAAAATAAAATCTTTGTTTATGGTTGTAAACATGACAAAATGTGCAAAAGTTCAAGGTGTATTAGTACTTTCGAGAGGCACTGTAACATCTGTCACACTGGTCTGTTCTAAGCCATTGTAGAATTTTACTTTGAAGGACTTAAAAAGAAAAAAAGTACTGTGTCACTAATAACACACATAACGAATTTGTCTAAAAGCATCAGATATTAATTGCATATTCTGCCTACTCAACGATTACGCTCCAGATCCCTCTATTGAAACATACATTATTTACGACATGTCACACTAGTAGGCCTACATAACATTTTGTGATCTGATTTCAAACAGAGGCTCTTCTTGCTTGGTCATCAGGTTAATACTTTATTTTGTTTGATTGCAGCAAGTTGAAACAGTAGACAGAAACGAGGAAGGAGATAGATAACGAGTATGTCAGAAAAGGAGACTACAGACGTTGGGGAGCTGTGGCTACAAGCCTTCGTATCAAATCTAAAGACAAAGTCATCATCAGGCAACATTAAACATCTTTAAAAATAACATTAACATACTCTGTGAGCTCTATATGGCACTGTATTACCCTAGACATGTACACAATACCAAAACTTTTTAGCCACACCCCTACGTCTACAGCTTCAGAGCAAAGCCATCAAATCTATCTCCATATTATAATTTCCATTATCAAGAAACGTTAATTTACAGATCAAATTTCTTATGCCACATCAAGGCACCTTAACAGTTGAAATCTGGCAGATCCACGTCTCACTATAGATAGTTAATTAAATATCAAAGCAGAGGCACATTCATCTCAACTAAAACATACAGTAAATAGTTTATATGACCACCAGATTTCAATCCAGTCACTACAATACATCGTTTTGCATGCTTTTGGTCTGTATGATAACCGAGACAAACTGGCATAAGAAATGGTCCAAAAATACAGCATGTGCATCTACAGGAATGGCTTGAGATATTGTATCAGACAGCAAGGCTTTATACATTGAAACTAACGCCCAAACTGAACAACACAGGTGGACCATTTACTTGAGGGATATGCTGCTTAGATTTGTTTTGGTTTTCTGAATCATATGCCAAATTTAACACTTAGACACAATAAGCTTTTAACCATTCCCAAGGAGGCCTTTGTGCACCCTTGCAGTCAGTCAATCTGTGCTTAATTCATTTTCAATCCCAAAGCCATCCCAGCAGTACAGTCACACGTCAGTACACTTATGAAATAACAGTAAATGAACTTAGATATGAAGTTATAAAATATGTGAAACAAAAGCATACAATGTCAACCTTGGTGAAGATATAGATGTTTAGGAAGCAAGTGGTGCTCATGCGTTGTGGATACAGAAGCCAAGTTTCTAGGACTACTGTTATAGGCATACCAGATATTATACAGCTTTAACTGGTTATTGTATCAAATAAAAAGACTGATTCTAGCATTAATGCAGCTGTACTTCATTAACCTCATGACAAGATTTACATTCATCATTTTAGGTACATCCTCTTTCCATGGGGTCAGAGGGCAAAAAAAATAACACAATTTGACAGAAAACATACAAACAGAACATGACACAAAAAGGCCTACGACAGTAGGACATTGGGCAGTTTCGGTCACCACTTTGGCTGCAGAGCTCCGCCTCATCCTAATCTCCCGTCATGAGAGCGGTTTGTCCCAAATGTATTAACTCCTACAGTTTTGTGCCCTTATTTGTCAATTCCTTTCCAGAAATACCTCAATACCCTGAATCCTTTTTCTCCTTCTTTCTTGTCATTATTAAGGGAAAGTGTTTGCTGTTTCAGCAAACTGAAAGCTACTCACAACATGAAGGCTGACTGGTAAATATAATTTTAAGTGATAGAAATGAGATGATAGAAAAGGAAGTGCAATGGTCTACCAGCCGTATTTCTAACCCAGTGACCAGCTACATATCTAAAGCAGCTACAATTGTCTCATTTAAGTGAGCACTTTAACTATTTGGTGCACATGACAAACTAAATGCTCTCAAAAATATGCCCTCATCTGTCCAGTTCCACTGAGACATCAGAAGTGCAGATGATCTGTCATTGTCATATGCACTCAGCCACAGCCTTTCAGATGTGGACACGGCCAACATTTAGATGCACTGAGCATTCACAGAAGCTGCTCTGACTGAAAGGAGGAACTTGTATGAGCCTTCAAACCACATGGAATGATGAAGCCATTCACGTAAATTCCCCTTCATTTACAGCAAGGCACACTTTCATACACAAAGACCTGCCCCACCTTTGTATGCAAAGATCTGCTTGTACTTGTCCATATACAACTTACAAATGTTGCTTTAAAGCCTCACTTTGATTTCTGTTTTGTCTATTTGTGCCCACGCATGCCTCCCCAGAAGAGCTTATCGTTGTTATGTGGTGACTATAAAGGGAACTAAGTGTTCACACCACACACACCCTGTTCATATTGGTATAATATAGATAATACGATGAGGGAAGAAGATTGATCAAGCTCTAGGACTATGACACACTACAGAATGACAGGAGAAATTGGGAGAAGACCGAGCAGGAGAAAAAGTTTTCTTCAGTGCTTCTTTGCTCCTTCTCATCCCATTCTTGAATAAGTGCCTCACTTAGATGTCTACTGAATACAAGAGAGGAGGGTGGGTGGGTCCCGCTGCAGAGAGTACACTCCCCTGCCATTTCCCTCCCAAACAGCCTATGACTGTCCAGCGCTTGTCCTAAGGTTTGCTGTTGCTGTCCCGTTGTTTCTTGCCTCCGCTGCTGCCGTTGCTGTAGAGGCTAGTGTTGGCCACAAGGGGTGTGGTGCTGCACTCATATAGGGCCCAGTGGCGTAGTTAAAGATGGCGGGGAGGAAAGGCAGTGGTTCTACTTTGTCTCCACCAGGAGCCACCATGTTGAGAGCAACCGGAAGAGCAGCCAGGTTGTAGGGGTAGGCCAGGAGCTGGGGTCCATACAGCAGCGGGTAGGGATCTGGGTAGAAGGGCAGTTTGCTCAAGTCTCCTCCATTAGGAACCACCACTTTCCCCAAAGAACCAAAGGGAAGAGTCCCAGCAGGATAGGAGGACATGAGCAGGGTGTCACCCTGCTGCTTATGGGTACGGTAGCTGTCCGGTACCGTGAGTGGAAGAGGATACTCCTGGGCAGTATAGTCCTCCACGTGTTGGCGATCTAAGGAAGTGTCAGTCTCAGACGGGGCCTGCGAAGCCCTGGGGAGGGGCAGAGCATGGGCAGAGGGGCGCTCAGCAGTCACAGCGGCCCCATCTGGCTGAGAGGCCCGCTCAAGCTCACGTGTGCTGTGGACCTGTTGGATGCGCTCAGCTGGTTGTCCCACAGCGGAGGGAGGTCGGCAGGGAGACTTGGGCGTGTGTCTGTGTGCAGAGTTGCCATTCACTGTGGCAGGAGTGGGCATGTGTAGAGGGGACGGCACAGGGCTTATAGGCTCTTCTTTAGGCGCCAGTAAAGCATTGTGGTTATCCAGAACTTGCTTCCTCATCTGCTGCACTCTCTGCTTCTCTCTCTCCTTTTCCTTTTGCAGCTCCTCTCTTTCTTTGGCACGTAAGGACGACATGGTCAGGTCTTGTGCTTCATCGGGCGAGTGACACCGGGCCTGGGGCGGGACTCTGAGATCATGCCCCAAAGGTGGCTCCTCAAAACTTGAGTGCAGATACCTCCCACTCCCATTCTGTCTGTCTCTGCCTATAATGACCCCATCCCGTTGCCTGTACCCTGCCTCCGAGCGGGGAGCCGTTGCCATGGAAACAGGCGGCGGAGCAGCAGTAGTGCTTCTAGTGTTGGTGGGACTTTGTACATGGCTGTGTATGTCTAAGTTTTCTTACTCGGCGTGCGGTAATCTAGGCATTCCGGTCCATTCATGATCAGGACACTTTGCGTAACAGCGGGTAGTTCAGGTTTGCCGGGTGTGAGGTTAATGGGGTTGTCTAATTTAGGGTCATATTGAGGGGTAGGCTCTCGGTGTGAGTGTGTGGGCTCTGTGATTACACTATCCTCAATAATTTGATGCTCTCTTGGCTGTTTGCTCAAATCTTTCTCAAATGCATTCTCATTTGTACTATGCAACTCTGTGGGTGAATAGCTGATCACCGAAACAGAGGGGGCTAATGGTACCTGCTCATTCTCACTCTGTAATTCCCTGCTAACAACTTGTATTTTTGGCTCTGCATCTTTCTCTTCTTTGTCCTCTCTCTCTGGGGAACTACTCAAGTCATGGCGCCGGATATGCCTGTTTAAAGCTGACGATGTCTTGCACACTTTGTGACACTGTGGGCAAGTGTGTCGAGATAACGCCCTCCTACTAAGCCGACTCCGACTGGAAATAATATCTACTGTGCCAGAGCTTTTATCCTCATCATATTTTGTGATAGCTGGCACTTGTTTTAGCCTGGCTCCCTCAGTTGGATCAGTAAGTGCTACTTTAGGGGCTGCTAACTGGGAGGGGACTCTGCAGGCTTGGGATGCTGGGCTTTCTGGTGGTCTTCCAGCTTTTCCGTGGAGGGAAAAGTGGCCCTACAGAAGAGGCAGACAAACTCCAGCAGATGGCTCAGCTCGTGTTTGTCTCTCTTCCTGGCGCTCGAAAACCAGCGGCCACACGTACCGCACTCTGCCGCATTGTCATTAGTCCAGGGTCGCCTTTTGATTGCTGTGGGGGCAGCTGAGGTAGACTGAGGGACTTGGGAGGGCTGAGAGGAGGGGTGGGTGTTTTAGAATGGACTTCCTCAACTAACTTAATATCTTTACGCGCGTGTTTGTCCTTTGAAACTAAGCTATCGCGCTTTTTCTTTTTCCCCTTCCTGTGTCACTCTTTGATATTCTATCAGCCCCGTCGCTCATTTCCTCCTCTTCCTCATATTTCGATTTTTCGGAATCTTTATCTGCGAGGTTCTTGAGTCTGTCTGCCCTCCTTTTGAGCCGCAGAGAGCGCTTAAATTTAAGTTTCCTTTGCCAAGTCTTCACTCTCTGCAGATGTGCCTGTGCCTTTCTTTTAGGCTTGTAAGAGTAGTACGGCCTCCATAAATCGTCCTCCATGTCGTGATCACTGTCTGGCTGCTCGCGCACCTCTTGACGGAAATAGTATTCTCGGACTGCGTCTGGGCTGTACTGCTTTACCGCCTCCCCTTCATTGTGATTTCCCTCTGCCGGCCTGTCGTCCTGTGTGTCTACGCTGGCCCTGCGGTGTCTGTGGTGATGGTGGGAGTGTGAGTGACGGGAATCTTTGACTTCTTTCCCAGATAATGTCTCGCTGCGTTTGTTTTTGGGGGTGAGAGGCTTTTGTCTCTCCTAAGATCTGTCTCTGAAATGCTGCGCTTCACTATAGCCTCCTCTCCTATGCGTACGGTTATCTGGCACAGTGGCCCTGCGTCTTTGCCCTGCGAGTCTGTGGTTGGGGGCAGCTGCTCTGTGGGGCAAATTTCACTCTTACTGTGTGACTTCCGTGATTTGTGTAACGATTTTGTCCCCGTGTCTGTGTCTCGTCTGCCTTTTGAGCCATCGTCAGTCGCGTCTGAACTGTCTCTGGATCTTTTTCTGTGGTGTTCTAAATTGTCTCTTTGCTTTTTCATCGACTTGGGGCCACTTTTGTGTAATGCCTGACTGCTACTTAAAGGGGCCGAGCTGTTTGTTTTGTCATTTCCAGATGTAACCTGATTGCTGTGCACGATAACAGAGGAGGACACAGATGCCCCATGCACGATAACAGAGGGTTTTGTATGACCATATGTTATCACAGAAGGCATGACCGTGTCTGGGCATCTACCTGACTTAGACATTTTGGTTTTACTGCTGTTAGACAGTTTAAA
Source organism: Neogobius melanostomus (assembly GCA_007210695.1). Lineage (NCBI taxonomy): Eukaryota > Metazoa > Chordata > Actinopteri > Gobiiformes > Gobiidae > Neogobius > Neogobius melanostomus. Next base: position 6,575,276 of record VHKM01000042.1, read on the forward strand.
GCTCCCACTAGCCCTGCCCTGTTCTGTTGCCTCTGCGTCATGTTTTCTTGTGTTTTCTGTCTCGGGGAGCTGTGGTAGCTCCGCGGGCACAGTAACACAGAAGCTGTTGGGGAAGTCATCTGGGTCAGGCTTAACAGTGTGAGGATTGGTCCCACTCATGAGACTCTGCAGATCTCCAGGGCCCAGAGCACAGTCCAGACCAGGCACAGGAAGAGAGGCTGCATCAGCCGGTGGCAGTAGCAGTCCATTATGCAAACTGTCACTGTAGGTCTTATATGGTCTCTTTTGGGAGCGCATAGGGAGAAGACGGTAGAGCTTCAGGGCATTTGCCTTCTGCTTATAGCCTCCATTAGCTGTCTTTTCACTGGAGATGAGGCTTGGGTTAATCCCGTGTATGGTTTTCTGGTGTGTTTTCAGATTGTAGTATGTAGCAAAGGCGTCCCAACAGAAAATGCACTGGTAGCGTCTCTCCCCTGTGTGCCACACCTCATGTTTAGTGCGGTACTCGGCTAAGGCGAAGACCTTATCACAGTAATGACACGGGTATTTGCGCCGCCATGAATGTACATTGGAGTGGCGTTTGAGGCTGGACAGGGTCATGTAGGAGCGCTCGCAGACAGAGCAGAAGTAGATGACATTGCCATCTACAACCTTTACAAAATGGTGCTCATCACCCGCCAGTAGCTCTGCAGCTGCTGCATCATCGCTTTGGATTTGAGCCAAGAGGCTCTGTGCTTTCTTTCCTGATCGCGCCTTAGTGATGTCCACGGGGCCAACAATCACCCCGCCTTCCACTCTCACCTCGCCCTCCTCCAGTGGCTCCTCTTTGGGCTGCATGGTAAGGGATGGAGGCCCCAGATTGGAGGGCAGCTCTGGAACTTGGCAGGAAGCCTCATGGGAGTGCAACCTCTTGCTGTGGATGAACCCTTTGCCACAGTAGCGACAGCTGAGGCTGCGGCTGCCGCGGTGTAGCCGCATGTGGACCGTGAGAGAAGCGGCGGAGCTGAAGAGCCGGTGGCACACGCCGCATATGAGCTCGGGCTTTAGGCTGTCTGAGGGAGAATAGGAGGACGGGTGGGATGGTGCAATAAGGCCCTCAGTTGGGGGAGGTGGTGGTAAAGGAGGAGGGAGATGCAAGGGTGGTGGGTGAAGACTTGGTCCATGAGGGCTGCCTAGTTTGCCAGCTGGTCGTTTTGTTACTTTCTCTCTCCTCTCTGTGTCCCCAGGCCTGTTATAAGCTGAGCCCAAACTGAAGAGGATCTGAGCTGTCTGAGAGGCTGCACCATTGGCCAGCTTGTGTCTCTCATCCCATACATCCCCTCCATAACAGCCCTCCAAAGCCCCACTGGAAGATCTTGGAGGTGATCTATGAAACTGAGTGTCTGGGCTGAGTTTAGAGCACTTGAGTGGAGGCGGGGATTTGAGTGTGTGAACAGTCATTGGAGAAGAGGAGGAGGAAGGAGAGGAGGACGGAGAGCTGTCAGGCCTGGGAGGCTTAAAAGGCCTGTGCTTTACGTCTGTAGTAGAATCCAGTTTCCATAGCGCCCCTCGTCTGAGCATTTAGAGGTTTGGCGGCGCCGCTGTGGAGAGGGAGAAGAAGAAGAGGACGAACTACGACAGTGGTTGGGAGATGTCAAAGAAAGGGGGACAGGAGCAGCACTAAGTGGGAAGCTGAGAGTGATTTTTGCATTTTTAGGTCCATCAGGCATGTCCTCCAATCTGTCCTCCATGACAACCTCTCCCCGACCACCATGTCTTTTAGCCTTCATCTCTGACAGAGTGACACCTTCTTGTTCCTCTTCCTGGTAACAGACTGTATTTGCTTGAACAGGCCAACCGGTATCCAAACTCAGCGGGGACTGCTTCAGGGGAGACAACAGAGTCAACTGCCGGCTCTTATGGCACGCAGCTTCCTCAGTTGCACAGTGTCGTATGTTGCAGAGGGGCTTTAGGCCAGCAGCTAGGAGGTGGTGGCTTACATAAGACTGAAGAAGGCCCACATGGATGGGGTCCAACACCTTCTCACTGGACACCATGACCAGCCTTCATAATCTGAAAGACAAAGACAGAAAAATCAACAGTTAAAGAAAATGCAATAAGGATTTTGCTGAAGTGACAATCATGGAACACAGGGAGCAAATGAACTGAATGCCCTCAAGAAGGCTGAACTCTTGCAGCTCTTGCAGTCAGGAATGGTGAGAGAGAAGGAGAGAGAAGGGGGAGGGAAGGGGGAGGAATGAATCTGCGGCAGAGCTGGTTTAGATTTCAGTGCCATAGCCAAGTCTCCAAAATGACATTCCAGAGATCTATCTCTCCCTCATCCATAACATTCTTTATGTCTAATTAGAAATCATGTCAACATAATCAAGATTTCTTTCCCACCTATGGTGTCGATACACCATAGGTGGGATAAAATAACAATAAAATAATCTGACTCTGAGGAGCTTGTCATTTGTGCAGGTCTTATTAGCCATTACTGGCACTGGCATGCAGCCATGACTGACCATTTATCTGTGAATGCAAAGAAGCAGGGAGCACAGAGGTGGTTTATAAAGATATTTTGTCTGATATTTCTGTTGCGTTCTGCCATAAAGTAGAGACAGTAAAAGGCCATAATGATGCGATGAAAAGAAAATCCTCAGTCATGCTTTTCTGCCTACGTTTTCAAGCAGCAACGCAGCCAGGAAGGCAGGCCGCTGTAAAATTCCACAGGCGGCCCTGAACAGGCAGAAACTAGGTCAGCACTGTTATTGCAGAGAGAAGAGGAGGGAGGAAAAGGGTGAGGAAGAGAGTGATAGATAGTGAGAGAGCGAAAAAGAAAGTGTGTAAGTGAGGAAGACTATGAGGGTGTCAGACACATAGGAGCCCAGAAAAAGTCATATTTAATGCTTATGTTCTCTTTGTGGTGCCCTGACCATTGAGCCAGGAAGTTATTTTACTTGTAAATCACATTCAAAGCCTAGGCAACTGGAACTGCAAGACGTCATTGAACATAATGTACAGGTGGAAACTGAAAGAGCTTAAAAACAATAACCTAGTCAAGGCCACACATCTATCTCTGACTGAATACAATCAATCCTGTTGGAGCCTTGTGCTATTCTATTGCCCTGAAATGAAGCCATTGTCAGTTGCATTTGCTGAGCGAAATATTTGCAGGAAATCCCTTACAGAGAGCAACACTCTGCTACAAGTGGGCGCACACACTGATAGACAGCACCAAGGCTAAAAATGTCACCATCTCAGCTGATGCCTGTGCTGTGGACAGGGAAGTGCGTATGACGCCCCCTCAGTGTTGTTCTCTATCTCCCAGTGACGCACACACGCTACAGAGGCAGCACGACACATTGTCTAAATGTGATGGCCAACATCAAAGGCTATGTAAAATGTGCTTGAACTGCCTGAGGAAAACACTTATTGTAACGCACAAATTAAATGTTCCACATTTTTTCTCAATAAAAACAAAAGTTCCTATTTGACGAGGTAAGTTGAGGTAAAGATTTATAAAATTGTAAAAAAAGATGTATATACAGAAGCAAGTTTTGAAAGAGTTACCCATACAGGTACACTGCAGCACACACGAATAAAAAGAGTCCAAGCAGGTTATGTTGACCTACTCGGAAACATTATGCTTCTTTTAATAAATTCTTTGGTGTATGGCCAAACACAACAGGCTGCTAAAACAGAATACACTACAATATGCACAGTCAAACTGACTATAGTAGTAAATCCCAAAGCAAAGGGTAAAACATATGCAGCAGCAGCAGCCGTGTTTCTACATCTCTGTGAATCAGGATATACAACGAAAACAAGCACAAGGTCTAAAAGTGCTAAAGAATAGAGTCCACCAAATTTGTATAAACCAGACTTAATTTCAATACAGTATTAGTCGTATTCTCAGTATTGGGAGTTTGCATGTTCGCCCTGTGTCTGCGAAGGTTTCCTCCGGGTATTCCGGTTTCCCCTCCCACTAAAAACATGCGGTTAGCACTTGTGCATCACAGCAAGAAGGTCCTGGGTTCGATTCCCACCTGGACGGGGCCTTTTTGTGGAGTTTGCATGTTCCCCCGTGTCTGAGTAGGTTTCCTCCGGGTACTTCGGGTACCACTAAGAACATGTACAATAGGCCAGGATGAATAAGAGTGTGTTTGAAAGTGTGCATGAGGGACGACGGATGGAAATTAGCCCAAGGCTACAATCCGGTACGGGTTGTTCATTAACATGCTCTGACCCTACCAAATAAACATGTACAATAGGTTTCCCTCTGGGGCAAGGATTCCTAACCTTTCCTGGTTGAATAAAGGATAAATAAATAAAAAATAAATGTCATGCCAATACTGTATTTGCATGACTAATACAGTATTTTGATCATTAGTAGCAACATCACAGCTAAAGTTGCCTTGTACAACACAGAGTTGGCCGGTGCAGCAGCACGAGGCCTTGAACCAGCCGTTTGAGCAATCTGTTTGTTTGTCACTGAGGCTGGTGCCGTCTGACAAATAACAATTAGGAGTCCGTTTCCACGCTTTAGACCAGTTTGTTTTCCTGACTGTCTCACACTGAAAATGCGTTAACATGCGATTAGATCTAAACAATATATCGCCAAGTGTGCATTTTTGCAATTTTAGGCTACACAAAATCATTCTCACAATAAGCCACAATATATCATAAAGTCATTGACACTACCTTAAACAAAACATGTTTTGCCATGATTTTCCTTAATTAACTTTTGTTTTGGTCATAATAAAAAATAATAAAAAATAAAAATTGATGATGAGTTGTTTAAATTCAAAGGAAAGTACTGTGTGAAAAAGTTTAATAAAATATCACAATAATATTGTTAACGCAATATTCAAGACAGTTTAATAATCAGAATTTTGTATAATCTTTAAATGTAACACTTTTTAATACTTCAATTTGACCATGGTAATTTATTTCAAATATATTGTGGATGGACTTCTTGATACTGGGGAGCGTCTGTGGGCTGGACATTAGGGGGGTCATTATCTGACACCCGCTGAGCCAGTTGCGAGAGGCATGACGGGAAATGGAAGGTGTTGGGTCTAGGCCCAGAGAGGGGCAGCCAGAGGGGCCACAACAACGGCAACAGCAGTTGGTCCGTACCACGAGAGTGCATTTGTGTGTGTGTGGGTGTGTGTGTGTGTGTGTGTGTGTGGGTGTGTGTGGGTGTGTGGGGTGGGCATCGTTAGTAAGAAAAAGCCAGTGAACTCTCCACCACCCCCCGGCCAGAGGGGCGTAGGAGAGCCAGACAGATGGGCGAGAGGGAGCAGGGAAAAAATGTAGCGCTTGGACACATCATCGGTTTGGTGGACAGGGTAGTGGTACTGTAGGAGTGAGGAACTTAAAGGCTCTGTAACTGATTTTTTTGTTTACAAACAATGAAGGAGGAAGAGATTCAATTTAAAATCGTTGGTTAGTTAGTCCAAACTCATTCCTAACAAATTTCTAACATCCCAGTTCTTCACAGAGATGAGATTACAAAAGTTTTCAGGATTAATAAAACCCTAGTCTTTCAGTGTGACTACCCAGGACTCCTCACTCCTCACATGTAAACGCTCTTATCATGGTGTTTTCGCACGCCACTGCACACTCCAGAGAACCTGCCATGTCTAAAACGCCATACTCTCCATGGTCTGTTACTTCCCTGCCCAGCACATTCCCATAATTTGGCTTGGGGTGAATAATACAACACTAGTAGTGACCTTTCGGGGCTAATGTCTCTAAATCACTGGTTCCCAAAGTGGGGTCCGGTGCCCCCTGGGGGGCCTCAGAGACACTGCAGGGGGGCCCCCATAGCTTGCCAACAAAACAAGCACATTGGGGAAAAAAAGATTTTAAAGGAAAAGTACATTTATTTGCTACATTACTCTATTTTAAACCAGTATTTAGCCTACAGTGCTTGCTAAATTAGATTTTTATGTAGCTGTAAAATAATGTCAAATTCCTCAGAATAGATTAAATATATCATTGCTGGGGGCCCAAGCAATGATATATTTAATTTCCGGATCAATAAGGGGGCCGTGACACCCCAGGCTTTGGGAGTAGCTGCTCTAAATGATTGTGTGTTATGAGTGTGAAAATCTTGATGGAGTTTTGCCCTGTTGTCAGCTTGACTGCTTTCATAATCAGTGATGTAGTTTGTGCGAGTTAGAGGAAAAACGATGAAAACATGCAACAGTATTCTTTTGTTGAAACTAAACTAATGCTCTAAACTGCTCACCTCGATATGACCCAGAACCTACGCTTCCTATTGTCTGACCTATGACCCCTTTGGCACCATGGATCATATTTTCCATACATTAAGCGCAGCGGCTCGGCATGGCATCCATGGCGACCAGGAATGTAGAGTAGCTGGCAGCAGATGCTCTGTTGTTTTGGAAAGAAAAAAGTAAAGCTTTGGGCAGGAACAAGGAGTTGGTGACATCAATATGCCCTCTGCCGCTGTACAAGAGACCAGCAGCAGCAAAAGAGCATGCTGGTAAAGATGGAGGGACGTGGAGCAGCCCTACAGCGCAAAAACACTCTGAGATGTTAACTATGATCTACAACTTTCTGCCAACAATCGGGGAACTGCCGTTTGTGAGTTGATGGACATGGGTAAGGGGGATGGCCCACTAACAACAAAGGCTAATAATTAGTTTAATTTTTGTTCTTATGTGACTGATCAATCATTGCAGTGAATCAGACAGGCACAAGGGCTTTCGATGAATCAAAAGTTTCATTACAATCTTTAAACGAGTCATCGCTTCTGAAAAAGAACTGCGTGGTGCGACAGAGGGGAGGATGAGGCAGAAGAGGCCTGTTATTGGCACACGCGCAGAGTCACGGCACATCCAGCGTCGGCATAAACACGCACAGAAAGGCCTTCCACAAACACGCAGGGCATAAAAACGCACACCCACCAACAAACCCCAAGCATACGCACTCTATAACACGGGCCCGCACAGCAAACTGCGCCATAGCAGTGAGGGAAAAAAAAAAAAAAAAAAACAAGCAGGGAAACTAAGGAAAGCTGCCGCTACTTCTCTTATTCTGTCTGTCTGTCTCTCTCAGGAAGGCAAGCATACGCGAGAACGTACCTCTGAAAACCTCCTGCTGCATCTCTGCTGCGATGTGTTCGCTCCCCTCACACTCCCTCTCTCCCCCTCGCGCTCTGTGTATGCGCACGTCCGAGTGTGTCGGGGAGAGAGAGAGAGAGCACAAGGAGAGGCGGGTGCACACATCCACAGGCACACACATGCAGCCAGCAGTGTGTGAAGACAGAGGGCAGGAGCGTTTCTCACACTCCAACTTGCTTGCTCTCTCACACTCTCTACTTTCTGCCTCTGACACACAATTCTTGGCATTTTTTTTTCTTTCTTTTTTACCCCCCTCTCTCCAACCCCTCTGCTGCTGAATCCAATCTTCCTTTTATTTGGAAGTGTTGTTCCCTCTCTCTGGACACATACACACAGTACTTTATATACACAAAGCCCAGTGATAGGGAGAGGGAGGGAGAGTGTGGGAGAGCCGACAGGCAGGCAGGCAAGAGGACGCCATTTAAGCAGTTTGTTACCAGCACTGCAAGTCCCCAAAATGGCTGAAAACAAACAGGAACAGGAACGCCAACTCTCAAAATCTCTGTGCGGGGATGGACGGGGGGGGACACAGACATGTGTAACAAGTGAGTTGGGACGAGTGCAGGAAAGTAAGACAAAGTGGTAAACAGCTGGAGTCAAATGGCGGCTGAGAACAGAGCGGAGCAAGTGCAGTTGAGGAAAAAATTACAGGGGACTTTGACTGGGTTGAATAGTGCACTTCAGCAAAGTAAGGGGCCTGGCACCAAGAATGATTCAGATGATGCCAAGGCTGAGATATTCTGTGCCGAAGACTGGCTCAAGTTGCAAAAATGCTTCACCGGACACTTTTTGTAATGACTCAAGAGTCTAGTACACCCTCTTAGGTATGTGACACTTTGGTCTAAAGTACCATATAGGGTTTCCTTCCAGGTAAGAAAACCAGTTAGTGCTATACTTTCACTATCACAACAAAACAATACAGCAACAACAACACTACACATGGACACGACAATCACTCAGGCAACAAAACTAATACAACTCTACAAAATCGCAAGTGATGCTCTGAAATATTATAAGCATAATAAATATAAACATAATAATAAATATTTTAAAGCATTTGCCATCCTGTAGCTCATTGCATTTATCTAGTTCATTATATATTATGATGTTCTGCTGTTACAACAATGTGTGTGTAAAGTTCAAAACAGTAGCTGTGGTCTAAGCTCATTCCTAACTAATTTTTTACAGGGATGAAACTTAAAGGGAATGTAAACAACAACCACTAGACTGCTAGTTCATATTATAAATGCTTTATAAGAAGATGCACAGCACACAAATGCCTTTTTTCCCAAAATTCTGTTTCTACAGTACACTGAAGGACAAAACCCATTTCAAGACACAAAACGCTAATAATTACAGCGTATTAATAAAAAATGTAAAAATGTTTTTTTGGGATATGAAAATTGCCTTAGTTAATTTTACCCATAATACCCATATATTGTGCAGCCCAAGCTGGAGGTTCTAATGTAGGTTTGTTTCACCCTCATACGTCCCACTGTCCCTTTGAGCACAGAGCCTGCCCCCCTTCTACCTCTTCCACCCGTTAGACCCACCAACTGAACCTTGACGCCAGCTTCCCGCCCCCGTCCTGGCCTTTTCCCTCATTCACGTCTCTCTCACCCTCATTGTGCGCTGCCACACTTGTCGCCATGGGAACTGGTCTGGGATTGGGCGCTGCTCCTGTGACCCCTCTGGTGGTTCTCGGAGTTGGCCAAACTTTTTTTTTCCCCCTGCGATTCCTTCTCCTCCTTGTGCTCCACTCTCATGCAGTACGGCGTGTTTTTGAGGCGTGCTGGTGTGAGAGAGTGAACGGGTGAAGTCGAGTAAAGTTAAAACAATGAACAATTTGATCAAATGTGGTATAAAATACTATAAATAAACTTGAATGTAACAAACAGAACAGAATATAGCTAGAATGTGTATACAATAAAGAAAAGTAACTTGAGTAAAATCATACATTTTAGCTTTAAGTAGCGGAAAACTCAGTAGATGTACAGTAGGTATCAAGACCCTAATAAACACAAACAGACTCTATGCATGCGACTGGTGCACTTGTGCGTTGTGGTTGACAGCTTCACACGTTGTGGTTGTCCTGCAAAGAACTTTGTGTATGTGATGCATTTTATATGTTGCAAATGCTTTATCTGGCAGTACATGGAGCAGTAACATACAGTAATTTAGAGCAGTGGTTCCAAACTGGAGAGTTGAGACCTAAATGTGAGTCGCAATTTTTTGTGGAATTCAAAAAACGGCTGTTGATAAATTGGTGTAATATTTTATTTATAGCTTAATGATCAATTAACAGAGCTCTATGAAGAATTTATGCAATTGTATATGTATTCTAACAGGGTCAAACTGCAAAAGGATTTTATTATGAGTTGGATGTTCATATTTTTATTTGGGTCACAGCTTGTCATGAATGATTAAAGGTGATTCCAGTAGCCACGGCAGTTGAGTGCCATATGTGCTCCAAGTAAAGCAGTAAAATTCCCAGTTCAATAGATGAGGATTCATTATTTAACATATGTTTACATTATATATTGTCTAAGTAAGAGATTGAAGTAAAAGTATTAAGTATCATAACAACTTGACTAATGCCTCGGCGGTAAAGTAACGGCTGGTGAACACACTCAAAGTCATGCCTCTGTGTCTGTAAACACCCCAGTGATCTCTGGAGGGCTGACTAACCTGCTCTCCAGCTGACTTGGCCGCACATCAAAGCGGGGAGTGGCGGAGGTCAAATGTCAGTGGTTTCTTAAAGAGGAAGCGGCGGCTGCTCAGCGACGACGCAGCAGTTCCTGTTTCTGCGGCCTGCGCGCTGCAATGTGAGGACAGGGTGGTAAAACGAAACCAACGCACAGGCATTTCTGAAAGCACAAGTATAGATAAGCATGACAAATGTTTACATTCAGAGATAGACATTACAGTGCTATCTTAAAGGGCCCAGTCAATACAGTGACACCTTGTAGGAAAGATGAGCATGCACGGACATGTCTGGAGCTTACTTTTAGAGAGTGTTGCCCAAAACTACACAGTTTGAACAGACACATAAAGCCATTAATTATTACTATTATATTTTATGTGTATTCGTAATAAAGGTATGTTGAAGTAGTCAACTTGTGTCAAGCATTTAGCAGGAAGTAATTGAGGTGCACCACTGTAGAAATACCCAAAAGGCTCATAAAAACAGAGTGCAGGTTCTTTTTTCTTTTCTTTTTTTTTTTACAACAAACATCAAGAGGCTATTAAAAGACGTGAATTGTAATGAGTTAAAGCCTTGTTACCCTAATGAAATGCTAAAAAGAGACTGGGGCTTTAACTGTATTTTTCCTAATTCCTATTTTGTCCAGTCTGTTGCTGTAATCATCACTTGCACAAGGATGAGTATGACTCAACAATTATTCTGCACTTTTTACCTCTCACACTGGATACATTTAACACAGTATCACATGGTAGAGGTGGGTTTAACCATGCAGCATTTGACAGGTCTACTGCACTGGACACGGCTGATATGAAACTGGCGCACTGGACCATAACAGGCATGTTTGTTTGAGCGGCAGAGGAGCTTTGCTGAGTCACACACACAGTCCCACGGCACATAATAGAAGATAAAAGCTATGCAAAGGGAATTAGACGAAAGAGACGAGCGACATAAAACTTAAAGCTAGGATGTCTATACAATACACTGACATAGTATAGAGCGACGGTAGATATGGGGATTTTAGAGAGTGCATTCTGCCAAAACAGACTGGAAAGGATAGGTGGAAAATCTTGCGGGAGGGGTGCCTGATATGGTGTAGAGGTGGGGGCAAAGCAGAGGACAGGCGGCTGGTTTTTCCACTGCCAGAGAACTGGAGAGAAGGGCTAAATCAAATTAATTAGCTCCATCTCCAGGCAGCTACTCAGGCATGCTGTACTGGCAAAGGGAGACAGTGTGTGTGGGGGCATAAAAGAATAGGGGAACGCGAGATAGGACATGGCGGAGGGGTGAAAAGCCTGCTGTGTATGTGCGCCATTCAGCAGGACGGCCCGAACAGGGGAGGGTGCATAATTCTGTGATAAGCATGGGGCTTGTTTTGTTGGAGCCTCTCTGCCGTGGGGAGGAGGAAGTGGCTGCATGTTGGTTGTGTGCTGCTGCCTTTCGGGTTGTCAGTGCTTCCTGTTTCTAGACAAGCTGTAGTTTAAAGCGCTGTAAATATGTCCTCTTTTTAGCCTGCCACTTAAAATAGCATGCAGACATTTTAGTCAACTAGACAAAGCAAACAATGTCTCACAATAGTGAACAGCAATAGCACAAAACACCCCAAAATTAACTGCTGCATCAGTCAGGCAGAAGGTCAGATAGAAACTGGTCAAAAGGAAAGCACGACAGAAGTAAAGGACAGGGTTGGGAAACGGTGTAACCAGAGGATAAACATGGCATAAAGGGGTTGAACAAAGATCTAACATAACATGCACACGTTTCATATAGGTAAGAGTAGCTGCAACAGTGGGTTCCAAAACAGGAAGTGAGCTCAGTGAGGCAGTGCTGCCCAGGCCAGAACCTTGATGCTCTCAGGACCACAGATTAGCTCTTACAAGAAGGAAGGACAAGGACATTTATTTTGTGTAGCGCTTTTCACATGGTCACAAAGCACTCTCCCATGGACCATTTTTCATTCACTTCACACTTGGTGGTGGCAAGCTACATGTAGTCACAGGGGGTACGGGGACTGATGGAAGCAAAGCAGCCAATCTGCGCCAACAGACCACCACTCACTCACCCAAACCCCACATTCATACATAGGCACGGTGGGTGAAGTGTCTTACACAACAGGGCCGTGCAGAGAGCTTCAAAGGGGCAGGGGCTCAAAAAAAAGAAAAAAGGGTACTACCCCCCCGCACAACCCCTGACAAACCGTTCCCGGTTAAATTAAATCACATTTACTTTGAATACAAAAGTAAAAAGGAGCTAAAAACATATAGTTTTTAGGAAAGCCAACTGCCATTATTATTTCAGTTTATTAATACTATTTTTTGCCAATATCTTCTAGTGGGGTATTTTTCTTGCCTGGCCTGCCAGACACTCCTCCTTTCTGTTCAAAAGAAGAAGCGTCTGGACGGCTGCTCGCAGCCAATCATTTCACGATTTGACCCACATCGGTCCAATCACGCACCAAGAGACGGAAGCCGTCACCTGTCACCACCACGCACTCTTCCAAAACATTAAAGATGGCGGCCGATACACTGTTTTCTTCTGGTCTTTCGTCTGTTTTAAATCATTTGGAAAATATTAAATCCCTAAAACCGGAGCAAGGAACAGCGTTCGAAGCGTTCCTCGTAAAAAAGGACGTTTTTGGAAAGGCTTTCTGCCGCTTGTTACTGCGACGTATCTAGCGTTGCTCTAATTGGTTGATGCCGTCTGTCAATCACGCCCACCGGGAAATTGTTGAGATCATGCTCGCTCCCAGACTATATGTCTTTGAAATACCTATGAAAAGGCATGTCGTTTGGCAGGCCAGGCAAGTATTTTTCAGGGGGCATCTGCCCCAGGCCTCAAGTGTCTTAGCAGCGCCCCTACAGAAACACAGACTTTCACAACTGTCTCCCTCATGTCACTCTCTTCACTGGGCTGTGGCTGAAAACAGGGGCTTAAGAAAAGGACATAAACTATTTAAAAATGTTTGGGCGTGAGTTTCACGTTGTTTTAAGAGAACATAGAGCTGAAATATTGTGACACAAATACGTGACGAGGATGCGGCGCTGAGCCGCGCTAAACTGCGCTCGCGTCTGACACAAGGCTTATTTTTAGATCACATACAAAACTGTCGGCTTGTTGACCTCATTGGTCCACGATTATGAGGCCGACTGATAAAAAATAAAGAGCGATCTGAAGCACAAGGTGTGGAGTAGGGCTGCAACTAACGATTATTTTGTAATCGATTAATCTATCGATTATGTTTACGATTAATCGCTTAGCTGTGAATTGTGTAGAAAAAAATATTTTTTTCATTTTTTTAATCACAAAAAGCTAAAGTGGCACCACTTGAGGACGTATTGATGATGTAAACTTAAAATGTTTGTTGGAGGCTCTTGGTGCTAATTCTGCATTCTGATTGGATGAGACACAGACAGATATTGATGAAATTGTATGTACAAAACACTACATACCCTAACTATAAAAACAAAGTAGGTTTTCATCAAAAATATTACATTTTCATGTCACTTTTGCTCTATTTGAGTCTGTGTGAACCAGAAAACGATTAATCGATTACTAAAATAGTTGTCGACTATTTCAATAATCGATTAGTCGTCGATTAATCGATTAGTTGTTTCAGCCCTAGTGTGGAGATCGTTGTTCTGTGCAGGAGAGGTCTCTGCTCTCACTTCCTCCTCTCTCTCTGAGCGCCGCTCTCTGCTGCGTTGCAGGGCTGGTGGGCGGGGCATTGAAAACACACGATGAACTAACGAGGGGCATGTTCATTTCTGATTTGATTTATTAATATAAGCTACTAAGGCTTATTGGGGCAAAACCAATGATAAGGACCGTGGCAAAGCTTTGGATAAACAAACTATAATACAAATAAATATAAGGTATGGAGGGAAAAGGGCACTTCAGGGGCATGGAGCAAAAGGGGCAAGGGCTCAAGCCCCCTTCGCCCCCCCTCTGTACGGGCCTGTTACACAAGGACCCAACTGGTTGGAGCTGGATTCGAACCGCTGACCTTTTGAAGACAAGAAAGACTGCTCTGATGACTGAGCGACTGTTGTCCCAATGTGTCCGTTAGTTTTTTTTAACAAGTGAGATTAAGAGTAGTTCAAAATTTCTTTTGGATCTACAGATGAAATGTTGAGTGAATGAAAATGTCTGTTTGACATGTGTCCAGTGTCGGTTGATTTGGACAAAACAATGAAAGACAGAATTTAAAGACTACAAAAGGTGGCGTTCACGATTTAGAATGTGATGATGTCATAATGTTAGGAGGAGGGCAGGTGCCAATATAACTCTATGGGAGGAATACAGTTTTTGTAAGAAATCTCCTAAACTAAAATTGAAAAATGCTTTTGCTCATCAGTGTTTGACAGTGATTGGGTTCAGAAACCTGTGATATTATTTTTATGTCTGAAAGTCCTTTCTACTGGACAACATCACGCTCATGTTTTTGAATATTGTCACCACTTTTTGACGCCTTTCAGGGAAAATAATTAGACATTTGTTCATATGTGTTTTAAGAGGAGACAATGAACTTTGTGACAGTTTTTGTTTCATGAGGATTCTTCCAGTAACTGTGATATGAGCCAAAAACAAAGACATTAAAATCTGCATTTTGTCAGTTACTGCAGTTACCGCCATGGAATTTTTAGTGCACCTCCACCTCAATTTAAAACTATGGGCTTTTTAGAATGTTGTGATGTCACGTGAACGCTACCTATTGGGTATGAATGAGTAAAGAGCTATGCAGAAACAGATGTTTGCCAAAACAAACACATAGGCAAGACAAGGCATGTTTATTTTATGCTTATTGTGCTTTCCGTACACAAGGCCATTTGTGTACAAAAGTACACAATGCGTCTTAGAGAACATAGAGAACAGGACATTCTCTGCCTGAAAGAAATGGGACGGCTTTTCCAAGATGCTTTCATAGACCGCATGCTTTGGATATTGCGTCATGCACATTTTCTTACAAAGCAACTTGGTTAAGCAGTAAACGGATGCTAAAATCACTATTAAGCTGTTATTCCACTATACTATTTCATAAGATCCTCATACTTTATATTTCACCATTGGTAAGTAAGTAACGGACTACATGTATTTAGAATACTGATTTTGAGTAACTGTATTCAGGTACAGTTACTCTTTCATTTGAGATGACTTAGATTACAGTCACTTTCCTAAAATCAGAGGTTCATCCAACAATGTACATGTGCACCATGCGTCATGTGATGAGCTGTGATCCTGCTTTTTTATTATGTTCCTAGTTGAAAATAAGTTCAGAACAGGCATTCCAACAGTGGTAGTCTACATGTTTTATAGCAGACGCTGCATATATGAAAATATATCGGTAATTAATGTGAACGTATTCCAAGTACTCAGAATGCAAGTGCCGAAAGTATTCTCCAACTCTTATCTAGAGCGCTACACATCCCATGTGAATGTATAATCTGTGTTTTAAATTAAGTTAAATTGTCACTTGAATTAGTACACGAGTAGTGTGTACCGTATACTTCTCTTCTTTCTGAGCTGTTCCGTGTGCAGCTCCCACCATGCGCCTGTGTGCAGCACACAAGTCAACGTCATGCCCTGACATCACCAGACAAGAGCTCCCCTAGTACACAAAATAACTAGTTATTAACAGGACAAATCTGGTTTGAGCAATGCCACTTTCTTTCGACATTTGAGCTAGCTCTCTGTGTAGCATAATAGTTTGGTTACCTCGTTCACATGCGTAGCCTAGTTTCCATATTATATTGACTTGCAGGAGTGCAGTGGAATGTGGGCAAAGACACAAAGCTTATTTTTCATTCTCTTTTTTCCCAAGTTGTAACAAATACTTACTGGCTCTAAAACTGCAGTTTACGGACTGGCCATGGGGCTGACTCTGGGAGCAGCGTGCGGGCCTGTCATGAAGTAGCCTGGGAACCAGACTCACCACTGTACCAGCTGTACACACGCAAGCAAACAGGAAGCAGAGTAAACCAATCAGAGAAGGGCAGGCGTCTGCCGTTGATGTGGTGTTAGCGGTTTTATGTTAATATATGAATCACGAAACTTCACCTACTGTCAATGTGTTTTTGTTTTTGGTCATTTACCGTCGATTGGAGACACGCCCTTTCTCTCTCTCTTGCGCCGTTCGTAGATTGTTATTGAGGGAACTTCCGCGTCCAGTGAGTGACGCTGCTCGTGAACAACACGTGACGCAAATAAATCAATCTGATTGCACGGGATCGGGTTGATTTTGCGGATACCGCCAACAGACTGAACCCCCACTGTATAAAAAAAATACAGAGGGGAATCATTCTGATCTCACCAGGCTAGTCATGAAGGACTTCCGCACATCCGTTAGGCAGTTGCGCAATGCTTTGAGGATTCTCAACATAACCAGAAGAGGGCGCCATCTATCAATAAAGGTTGCTTTGTAGAACCATGGGTCATAGTTGGGTCATCTCGGCCACTTCCGTGACCGTGGAGAGCGGAGGTTCGTTTCTCAGTGGATTTGTCATCTATGGAGAGTAAATGAAAAATGTAGCCCCCATGCCTCTCTCAAAAATGCGGGCAATTTTTTTTAGAGCCCCAAATCCAAAATATTAAGGCGAGACACTGCAGGTGAATATAAAAATAAGGCATTTTGTGCATGACAATGGTCAAAATTGCCTATATTTCCGGCGACGAAATCTAAATAATGGATCGACTCATACGTAAATGTATGGTTTTATTTTATTGACATATTAAAGATTTTTTTCAGAGGGGATTTGGATTCTGTTTAGTTTTTTAATAAACGAATCATAAGTGAACAAAACTGTAAAAACTCAAATTCCGCCTTGTTTTTTTTGGGGGGTTCAAAACTGAATAAATCAGGCTTGGAATAAGATATTAAAAAAACCCTCTGGAAAAGTCTTAAAAATTTTATTAAGTCCAAGGCTGGAAAGTTTGGAGTCCGTAGGAGCTTCTATAAGGGCTCACCCAATGCATGAGTGGAGGAAAAACCTAATTTAGAGAAAACCAGCCCTGAAGTTTTGTACCAAGTGCGTATGCGCGGCACCTTCCAAGCGAGGAGGGTGTGTGTTATGCCAATGGTGGAGAGTCTGTCAAGGAGAGTGGAGTGAGAAATGATGTCAAAAGCGTTGAGGCTCAGGCAGGAGAGATGAGGTGGTTATGGAGTTAAGCGGCGACAGATTTTTCGAGTATTTTGGAGATGAAGGGAAGGTTTGAAATGGGACGGTTGTCCAAGTTGGTGGGGTTCCAAACTGGGGTTTTTTTCAGGATTGGTGTGACTGTGGCGGATTTGAATGAGAGAGGGACAGTACAGAGATAAGAGATGAGTGGATGATATTGGTAATAATGGGGGCAATTGAATGGCTTGGACGGAGGGGCGGATGAAGCTGGAAAATGTAGTTGTAAGGGATGAGTGGGGGTTGAGGAGTCCACTCCAGAAACTGCAGCTCCACATGTGATCAGGTGTTGATGAATATTGGAGATCTTGGAGACAAAGGAGGACATGTAAGTTACAGAAGTGGGATTGCATGTGGTGGGGGAGGAGTCAGGGGGTTTTGTGATATTGGTGAGGGGAGTTTTAGAGAGATTGTACTTGTATTGCGTGATATGGTTATTGTACATTTCTTTCTGTATAGTGAGTCCAGTTTTATTGTATAGCCATTCTAGTTGTCGCCCTTGGGCTTTGAGCTGACGGAGGGCAGGGGTGAACCAGGGTAGCGGGTGAAACTGACGTGTGGTTTTGAGTGGAGCATGAGTGTCCAAAATGTTACGGAGGTTACTATTGGAGTGGGAAACCAGATTGTGGGGTGAGCTGTTAGGATTAGTACTAGGGAGATTGTTAATGTCAGAATGAGGTTTTTCCTCCACTCATGCATCGGGTGAGCCCATAGTCGCTCCTACGGACACCAAACTTTCCAGCCTTGGACTTAAGATTTTTCCAGAGGGATAGTGTAAGATCTCATTCCAAGCCTGATTTATTCCGCTTTGAACCCCCCCAAAAAAACAAGGCGGAATTTGAGTGTTTACAGGTTTGTTCAATTAGTTTATTAAAAAAAAACTAAACGGGTTCCAAAATCCCCTCTGAAAAAATCTTTGTTACTAATATGTCAATAAAATAAAACCATACATTTACATCTGGGTCGATCCATTATTTAGATTTCGTCGCCGGAAATATAGGCAATTTTCATGCACAAAATGCCTTTTTATATGAAAACATAAAATGACAGAAAAATCGCAATACATTTTTCTCATATTTATATCAGTCATGTTCAGTAAGTGTTTTTCCCCCCAATTCACCTGCAGTGTCTCGCCTTAATGTTTTGGATTTAGGGCTCCATGGGGGCTAAATATTTCCATTTAACCTCCATAGATGACAAATACACTGAGAAACGAACCTCCGCTCTCCATGGTCACGGAAGTGGCCGAGATGACCCAACTATCATGTCATGTTTTCGTGGCAAACGGACCCGTATGTCTGATTAAGGCTTTTCTTCCGTGTTTGGTTACTGTGACTGAAAGTTGATATTACTGCTAAAGAAAAATTGCAGAATATTCACTTAAAACGTTCAGACTGACGTTATTTACAACTTTCAACTTGCAGAACTAAAAAAAAAAGAAACCATACACGATGTACAATTTTAGTTGTACTTTATTTGTGAAAAATGCTTTTTATAAATATTTTCAGCCACACACAAATGCAATTATACAAACTATAAGTCCTGCAATATTGTAAAACTCATACATTTCCAGACTTAAGAACATCAACTGTGGAACACGAAATAGTACAAAACTTTGGGATCCTATAACGATACATCATAAAAAATGTGAATATTTCTACTGTTGACTAAATATTACATAGTATCCAGCGAAGGCAATGGGATGGATTTATTACATAACATTTTAAAGTCCTTGGTCAACAGGGATAAAGTGGCCATTAGTAGGGGAGGACGTAAGACAAAAATGAAATGCCATTGTGGACACCAATCACATTTCCTCAAGCCTAAATGGGTGATACACCAAACGAGCTAAACGCCTTAAATTATACCAATAGGATTATTTGAAATAGCTGATTTTTTGTCAGCGACATGGGTATCTCCACCGGTCTCTAAAGCTTACAGCTGCTTTAACTTTGACTGATTACTAGCCCCAACCATGGGCTCATACTTTTGAATAAACGCATTGGCCCATTTCGAGTTACAATACAATGTAAATTACATAGTAGTAGTCAAGGGACTAGAAAGGGAAAACCTGGCAGGAATATTACCAGACTCCATCTTTCTTGTCTACAACAAGAAGCACATCGCCATACGCCGCCATGTTGAAAGCTTACCAAACAGTTGTGATGGCACGGACAGCTTTTAGAGTAGCCGTAAACCAACGAGTGATTAAATAAGACGGCACTAACCTCATGTAGTTAATAACACATTTCTATAAATCAGTGATGATGAAACAAACTGTACGTGCTAGAGCGTACTAGCTAGAGATATTGGCACATTAGCTTAGGGCTAACATGATGAACGCCATACGTTTTGAAAAGAGACTCGTTCATAATCCAAGTTAAACACACGTTGTCTTTTCAACGAACAAAATCCTTGTAAACAAATTGTTTCACCAATCGCTGAAAAGAAAATGTTAAGTTACCATATCATTATCTAATAAAAACATAAAACGTAAATATTTCATATTAATAATAAACTATCACCTTTGAGAATTTAGTACCCATATACGAGTACTGGGTAAGTAGAGCCTTATAAAGTTAAGCGGTAGTTACAATATCGATTTAGGAAGTTGTCGTTAGCCAATTGTTAAGCTAAATCAACGTGGCCTTAAACTGTGCAACTTGTTCATAAAAGAATGTTTAAAATGTGGATATTCATAAATACACGACATCAAGCAAATCATATAAATAACACATTTCAAAAGAAGTCAAAAGTAAAATGTAAAATTATACGCAATATCTTGACATCAGGCTTTCTCGGGACTTTCCTAATGGCGCGTAGGGAAACTCCGCTTCATTGTCCGGGCGAAGGCTGCAGGCGAATCCGAGGCTTGTGACAAAATCCCAGAGATGCAAAAATACAAAAACTGCTGTTTCAAGACCTCGACGTATATCGCAAAAGGCTACAAAGATATTCCACTAAGAAGTGTTTTTAGCTCATCCTTACGTATTTTTTTAACACACATTTGATGCTTTGTCTGAGAACTTGATAGGCCTCAGTCCTGAGCCTCTTTTCTTAGAGCCCAGGCTGATGCAGCGCGAGACGAAGGGCAGAACAGAGATTTTTTTTTATTTTTGCTCAGAGGGAAGAAAATCGCCTCGGTAAACATCGGCAATTGTCGGAAAATGGGCGGATTTTGTCAAAATTATTCAAAATAAGTGCTGATCTGTGTAGGCATTGGCTGCGCACTGTTTTTTACTCAATAATAATGAGAAAAGCGGCCTATCCCGACAATCTAAAATGAATATTCATTATATATACGCAAATATAGATGGCCCATCCTCCTGTATTTGTGGAAGCCAATAATAATTGGTTTAAGTTTAGCTAAAGCCCGCCTTCTACTCTCACTGGGCACATATGGCAAACGTGGCTATTGATTGGTCATACGTTTGATACAATTATTTATTCATGTTGTGGTCCTGAATGGCCAATGAGCGTTTTACTACAGAGCAACATGTCCCACCTTCCGAGGAGGCAGCCCCTGGTTTCACGGCTGTGTCACCCCGTTGCAGCCACTCACTCTATATAAATAAGCGTTGGCCAGTTCAGCTCTCAGAAGCGCTTAGAGCGCTCCACGGTGTAGATCAGGAAAGGGGAGGAGAACGGTCGGTGGCCGTTTAACTCAGGAGTAAAGACAATTAAATAGATCACAAAGTGAAAGGGTCCCGGGATATCGCCTCGGGAGACTTTCCGGTCACCGTTGGCGGCCTGATCAGAGTCGTGGCAACAATTCAGAGGCTGTTTCTGCTCACAAAGCGGCGTGCCGACGAACGACGCGTCTCTTTGAATAGACAGGATGCACGGACCGCCCTCCGGCGACAGCGCATGCCCATTGCGCACGATCAAGAGGGTTCAATTCGGCATCATCAGCCCCGATGAGCTTGTAGGTTTTTATGGGATCAATGGGTTTTGTTTAATAATTTTGCTGATCACACATTACGTTGTACATTTTATTTTTATAGAGGTTAAACGTACGTTTACTTTGTTTATAATGCAAACTGTGTTAGCCTAGCCTAGCGTGCTAGCGGTTTCTAGTGTGGGCAACTAGCATGAGGCTAGGAGTTTGTAAACTTAAGCACAACAAGAATATACATTTTGCTAACCTATGAATTAAACTCACTTTATTTTATGCTGTACAATAACTGGGAGTATAAATTGAACATGCATATCGATATACGGTCTAATGCAGGTTACCTTTACTTGTAATCAAGTTATGCACTTCCGAAATAAAATCAAAGGGTCGGGTCGTTATTACCTAGCCAATATGCTGTAGCCAATAAATAAACAATTAAAACAGTTAAGTTTGGTGTACGTGTTTTTGATACTTAAATTGTCTTTTTGCTGTGTAGCTCGGCTCAGTAATGGTTATTAGAGATGTGTAGATGATTTACCTAGGCATTTTTACGTCTTTCTAGAAACGGATGTCAGTTACAGAAGGGGGCATTAAATACCCCGAAACAACAGAAGGAGGGCGTCCTAAACTTGGTGGCCTTATGGACCCCAGGCAAGGTGTTATTGAACGGAGTGGGAGATGTCAGACCTGTGCAGGTGCAGTGCAGTTTCTGTTTATGGGTTTTTGTTCTGCTTTGAGAAAACTGTTAATTATTATTTATTTTGCAGGCAACATGACAGAATGTCCTGGCCACTTTGGACATATAGAGCTAGCCAAGCCTGTTTTCCATGTTGGCTTCGTCACAAAGATAATGAAGGTTCTACGTTGTGTTTGTTTCTTTTGCTCAAAGCTGTTGGTGGATTCTGTAAGTTTTCACTCAATTTTTGGGCAAGTAAACATTTGTCAAGCATTGTACTGATCAGTCTTGTTTCACTTCACCAGAACAATCCCAAGATCAAAGACATTCTCATCAAGTCTAAAGGTCAACCCAGAAAACGACTGACACACGTTTATGAACTTTGCAAAGGCAAAAATATTTGTGAAGGAGGAGAAGAAATGGACAACAAGTTTGGGATGGAGCAGCAGGAGACTGAGGAGGACATAACTAAGGAAAAGGTAAATGCTGTACTCAAGTGTTGGCTCATAGATTGTGAGATTTTATCTGACATTTACATTTTTAATAGGGTCATGGTGGCTGTGGGCGGTATCAGCCACGCATCAGGCGTTCTGGTCTGGAGCTGTATGCTGAGTGGAAGCATGTCAATGAAGATTCACAGGAGAAAAAAATCCTTCTTAGTCCAGAGCGAGTGCATGAGATTTTCAAGCGCATTTCAGATGAAGAGGATGTCATCTTAGGCATGGACCCCAAGTTTTCTCGCCCAGAATGGATGATTGTAACAGTGTTGCCAGTGCCTCCTCTGGCTGTGCGACCTGCTGTGGTCATGCAGGGATCTGCGCGAAACCAGGTAGAGAGCAGTTAATCTTTTTTTATATTTCCAATTTTCATATTTGTTACTATTGCTGTTACACCTAATACTTAAACAAATGTCTGCTATATGTTTAATAGGATGATTTGACCCATAAATTGGCTGACATAGTCAAAATTAATAACCAGCTCAGAAGAAACGAGCAGAGTGGTGCTGCAGCTCACGTCATTGCTGAGGATGTAAAACTCCTTCAGTTTCATGTTGCCACAATGGTGGACAATGAACTTCCAGGGCTGCCCAGGGTATGTTCACATGTGTATCAAACTCGATGGAAGAATAAAAAATTGGAAGTAATGGCTTGCCTCATGCATTTTATTTTAGGCAATGCAAAAATCCGGTCGTCCACTAAATCCATTAAGCAGCGTTTAAAGGGAAAGGAAGGAAGAGTTCGAGGTAATCTCATGGGCAAGCGTGTGGACTTCTCTGCGAGAACTGTCATTACACCTGATCCCAACCTGCAAATTGACCAAGTCGGTGTCCCAAGGTCCATAGCAGCCAATATGACTTTCCCTGAAATTGTCACTCCTTTCAACATTGACCGGTAAGGCAGCAGTTGTCATAATGCAATTGGGTCAATATACTTTTTCATGCTCACTTATTCTCATGCCTCCAAAAGATTACAAGAGCTGGTGCGAAGAGGGAATAGCCAGTATCCAGGAGCCAAATACATCATTCGAGACAATGGAGATAGAATTGACCTGCGGTTTCACCCGAAACCAAGTGACCTTCATCTGCAGATTGGCTACAAGGTAAATAATTCCTTGGAAGTCGTTCGATTGTGGATTAAAATATAATCATGTCTAATTTTGTTTTTCTTTTTCTACAGGTTGAAAGGCATATGTGTGATGGTGACATTGTCATCTTTAACCGTCAGCCTACCCTGCATAAAATGTCTATGATGGGGCACAGAGTACGAATTCTCCCCTGGTCCACTTTTCGACTCAATCTCAGGTACTAAATGAAAGCCCTTCCTTACATAACTTGTTGTAAAGGGGCAATATAATAATTTTACTTCCTCCAGTGTCACAACCCCATACAATGCTGACTTTGATGGTGATGAGATGAACTTGCACTTGCCTCAGTCGCTTGAGACAAGAGCAGAGATTCAGGAGCTTGCCATGGTGCCACGTATGATTGTGACGCCTCAGTCCAACAGACCAGTCATGGGTATTGTGCAGGACACTCTCACTGCAGTGCGCAAATTTACAAAGAGAGACGTCTTTTTAGAGAGGGTAAGGAGTGAACTGTGGCTCTTCATTTCCTCACAAAAAACAACATATTGTTAATTTCTGGTATTTATTTTATCAGGGAGAAGTGATGAATCTTCTCATGTTCTTATCCACATGGGACGGGAAAATGCCCCAACCGGCCATTCTTAAACCCCGTCCTTTATGGACAGGAAAGCAGATCTTCAGTCTTATCATTCCTGGACACATCAATGTGATCCGCACACATAGCACTCATCCAGATGAAGAAGACAGTGGGCCATATAAGCACATCTCACCGGGTGACACCAAGGTATTTGACTCAAATATGTCCTTTATTTGAACTGAAACTTAACATAGGTGAGTAAATTATGAATCTGTCTCGTAGGTTATCGTGGAAAATGGCGAGCTGATCATGGGCATTCTTTGTAAGAAATCCTTGGGAACTTCAGCTGGATCCCTAGTCCACATCTCCTATCTGGAAATGGGCCACGATATCACTAGACTGTTCTACTCCAACATTCAAACGGTGGTCAACAACTGGCTTCTTATTGAGGGTAAGGGTAGCCATGGGAAATGATTTTCTCTGTTAGTGTATCCACAAACTCCTGCTACTTCTACTAATTATTATATTTTTCCCTCCAGGTCATTCAATTGGTATTGGCGACTCCATTGCTGATGCGAAGACATACCTTGACATTCAGAATACAATCAAGAAAGCTAAACAAGATGTGATAGAAGTAAGTTTAACACGTTGCACATTTGCTGGTTAATATTTACTTCCAGAGTTAAAATTTTAAGTTTATTTTTCCAGGTTATTGAGAAAGCTCACAATAACGAATTGGAGCCGACTCCCGGTAACACTCTGAGGCAGACTTTTGAGAATCAGGTGAATCGTATTCTCAACGATGCTCGAGACAAAACAGGATCTTCTGCCCAGAAGTCTTTGTCTGAGTATAACAACTTCAAGTCTATGGTGGTTGCAGGTTCAAAAGGTTCCAAAATCAACATTTCACAGGTAAATGCCCAGTGCACTAGAAGTTTGATACCGTTTGATTCCCTCCATAATAATAGAATTCCTTCTTATCCAGGTTATTGCTGTGGTAGGACAACAGAACGTAGAGGGTAAACGAATTCCTTTTGGTTTCAAACACCGAACACTGCCACACTTTATCAAGGATGACTACGGTCCTGAGAGCAGAGGCTTTGTGGAGAACTCGTACCTGGCCGGCCTCACACCAACAGAGTTTTTCTTCCACGCCATGGGAGGAAGAGAGGGTCTCATTGATACAGCTGTCAAAACAGCTGAGACTGGTGAGTCCAGATACCTGTGTTAAAATGGATTTAGTTTAGTTTTTGTTTATTTGAGCAGTAAACATTTTGCTCAAAATAAAAATTCTAATTTCACAAGGAACATAGTGGAATGAACAAAGGAACAAAACAACAAGGAAACAGCAAAAAATTGATTATATACACTTGCAACACAGTTTCATAAATGGCTAACACATTTTGATTTACTCACCGCTCAGCCTCGGGTGTTTACGTTATGGCACTCGCGTTGGTTATAAAAGTTAATCCACTTTGATTCTGGCCAAGGTTCACCAAGCATCCATCAGGTTGGTTGATATAGTAGCTGAATCCTGGAAAGAAATTCCAACTTCTGGCGAGTGCACTCTTCTTTAGGAAGGTTGACTAGTCCTGTTCCCCTCATAGCCAAACGAACAGGCGGTGTCCAGAGTAGGTTAGAAAGAGCTCCAAACATGACTTCTGTTCGGATCCTCCGGGGGTGCGTTTGTTTACTCTCCCGGGACAGCACAGACGCGTCGGGGAATACCTTTTTTATTTATTTTTATTTTTATTTCTTTATTTTTTCATAACCGAAATAATGAAAAAGCTGTTTTATAAATGAAAATCAGGCCGCAAGGCATTACAATTCAGAGGTCTGGCCCTTCCTGTTTGACACTATGACCTAAAATACGTCAGAGTGTCAAAACTCATTCGTTTTCCAGGAGAGGGCGGAGCAGCTGCTCAGAGAGCAGGATTTAGGAGGATTGCTTAGAACTGCGTGAATGAAGCCAAAAAACCCTCTGGGGTGTTTTTGAGAAGGAAATGGCATAACAACATGTTTAAAAATTCCAAAAAGTCAATTTTGCATGATATAGGACCTCACATGACTGACGCTCTTGTACTCTACACATTCCCCAATTACATTATCAATTATACAATTAGCCGCATCATATTTTGATTTGCCTCATTGGCAAAAGAAATTACTGCCAAAAAATTATAATTTAAAGATGCGATTATTTTGAACAGGCTACATCCAGCGTCGTCTGATCAAATCTATGGAGTCTGTCATGGTGAAGTATGACGGCACCGTCCGAAACTCCATCAACCAAGTGGTGCAGCTACGTTACGGTGAAGACGGTCTGGCTGGAGAGAACGTTGAGTTTCAGAACCTGGCAACTGTCAAGCCTTCACACAAAGCCTTTGAAAAGAAGTAAATTTCTCTACACACAAATCATAAGACACTGCTACTACATACGTTACTTACTTGTGTACTGTGTATAAAGGTTTAAATTCGATTGTACCAATGAACGAGCACTGAGGCGCACACTACAGGAGGATGTCGTGAAAGACGTGTTGACCAATGCCCACGTGCAAAGTGCCTTGGAAAGGGAATTTGACAAAATGAGGGAGGACAGAGACGTTCTCAGAGCCATTTTTCCCACTGGTGACAGCAAGGTTTGTATAATCCTTTTTTCCCCAATTGTGTTGTCCAACAACTTGATGAGTATTAACAATATCTTTGATATTCAATTATTTGCACAGGTGGTTCTTCCATGCAATTTAGCCAGAATGATCTGGAATGCCCAGAAAATCTTCCGTATCAACGCTAGAACACCAACAGACCTCCACCCTTTGAGAGTTGTTGATGGTGAGATACTGCTTTTTACTGTCTCACCTTTGTTATTAAAGATTTCACTTAATGGAAA
Source organism: Neogobius melanostomus (assembly GCA_007210695.1). Taxonomy (NCBI): domain Eukaryota; kingdom Metazoa; phylum Chordata; class Actinopteri; order Gobiiformes; family Gobiidae; genus Neogobius; species Neogobius melanostomus. The sequence continues at coordinate 6,601,901 of VHKM01000042.1, forward strand.
TCCCATCTTTTTATATTCTCAGGGCTTAAGGATCTCAGCAAGAAGCTCATAATTGTAAATGGCGACGACCCGCTGAGCAGACAAGCCCAAGAAAATGCCACTTTGCTTTTCAACATTCACCTGCGCTCTACACTCTGCTCCAAACGCATGACAGAAGAGTTTCGCCTTTCCACCGAGGCGTTTGACTGGCTGCTAGGAGAGATCGAGACCAAGTTCAATCAATCAATTGTAAGATGGCAACGCTGTACTCTTGGTTGTAGTTTACTCAGCTTCTATTACCCTACGATGATTTGAATCTCCATTTTCAGGCTCATCCTGGTGAGATGGTGGGTGCTCTTGCTGCTCAGTCGCTGGGAGAGCCAGCCACTCAGATGACACTCAACACTTTCCATTATGCCGGTGTGTCAGCCAAGAACGTAACGCTGGGTGTGCCGCGTCTGAAAGAATTGATCAACATCTCAAAGAGGCCCAAGACCCCGTCTCTGACTGTGTTCCTACTGGGGCAAGCTGCGCGAGACGCTGAGCGGGCCAAGGACATCCTCTGTCGTCTAGAGCACACAACCCTCAGAAAGGTAAGTTCTGCCTTATACGTAACAATAAGCCGCTTTTCGATTTTGAAGCTAAAAGTAGCTATTTTTCAGGTGACTGCAAACACAGCCATCTACTACGACCCCAACCCTCAGAACACTGTGGTAGCAGAAGACCAGGAGTGGGTGAACGTGTACTATGAAATGCCTGACTTTGACGTGACTCGTATTTCCCCATGGCTGCTGCGCATTGAGCTTGATCGTAAACACATGACTGACCGCAAGCTAACTATGGAGCAGATTGCGGAGAAGATTAATGCAGGTCAGTCTCATGCACTGAAGAAATGCACGGAAACCAGTAACTACTTGTATTGACTAAGACTGATTAATGATTGTTTCCCGAAAAGGTTTTGGAGATGACCTGAATTGTATCTTTAATGATGACAATGCTGAAAAGTTGGTGCTGCGAATCAGAATCATGAACAGTGATGAGAATAAATTCCAAGAGGTAAAAAACAATTTAAAAAGTTGGAAAGAAAACACTGTAATCAACACTGAATGTAACCCAATATTTGTTGTTGTAGGATGAAGAGGTGGTGGATAAAATGGATGATGATGTTTTTCTGCGATGCATCGAGTCCAACATGCTGACGGACATGACTCTTCAGGGCATTGAACAGATCAGCAAGGTACAGCCCATCAGCAAATCACTAATGCAAGTTATAAACACCGTAAGACTCAAAGCTCCTGTTTCCTAGGTGTACATGCATCTGCCTCAAACGGACAACAAGAAGAAGATTATCATAACTGAGGATGGAGAGTTCAAGGCCCTGCAGGAGTGGATCCTGGAGACAGACGGCGTGAGCCTGATGAGAGTTCTCAGTGAGAAAGACGTGGATCCTGTCAGGACAACTTCCAATGACATTGTGGAGATCTTCACGGTATGAACGTCAAATATGTTGACATTATTTTTAGCTAATGAACGGTCTATACTAAACCTTTTAGATAATCAAATGATTATTATGATTCTTATAGGTCTTAGGAATTGAGGCTGTGCGAAAGGCTCTGGAAAGGGAGTTGTACCACGTCATCTCTTTTGACGGTTCATACGTCAACTACCGCCACTTGGCTTTGCTCTGTGACACCATGACGTGCAGAGGACATTTAATGGCTATCACACGTCACGGCATCAACCGACAGGACACAGGGCCCCTCATGAAGTGTTCCTTTGAGGAGACTGTGAGTCAAATACGTCATGTTTTAAATGACAGCCACATATCACACATTTTGACATTGATATGTAACGCTTGTCTTCTGGTTTGTTGTTCAGGTGGATGTTTTAATGGAGGCCTCATCTCACGGTGAAAGTGATCCTATGAAGGGTGTGTCTGAGAACATCATGCTTGGACAGCTCGCTCCAGCGGGAACTGGCTGCTTTGACCTGCTTTTGGATGCTGAGAAGTGCAAATATGGCATGGAAATCCCCACAAATATACCTGGCATCAGTGTGGCTGGACGTAAGTAAAACTATGTACATCTGATCCTATGTGTGTACAATATGTTAACATGTATTGTGTACACTTTAGTACATGCGGAAGCATCACGTGTTTATGTGTACTAATGGCAATCCTATTTGCAGCCACTGGAATGTTCTTTGGCTCAGTGCCTAGTCCGATGAGCGGCATGTCACCTGCCATGACCCCCTGGAACACAGTAGCCACTCCAGCCTACGGTGCCTGGTCTCCCAGTGTTGGTAAGTTGATCTTCAGCATGACGCTAATCCTGTGATCAGCTTCATCCACTCAGCACTGTCCTCTTTGTGCGGTTACAGGCAGCGGCATGACTCCTGGAGCAGCCGGCTTCTCACCCAGTGCCGCATCCGACGCAAGTGGATTCTCTCCTGGTTACTCCCCGGCCTGGTCGCCCACTCCTGGTTCCCCGGGATCCCCAGGCCCCGCAAGTCCATACATCCCTTCACCAGGTTAGGCTCAAGTTAAATGAATGAAATCCAACCACAACTAATGTTTCTAAGTAAATATATTTTAAACAAATCTGTCTTTTTCAGGAGGTGCCATGTCACCCAATTACTCTCCCACGTCTCCCGCCTACGAGCCCCGTTCTCCAGGCGGATATACTCCTCAGAGCCCAGGCTACTCTCCGACGTCCCCATCTTACTCCCCCACCTCCCCCTCCTACTCCCCCACGAGCCCCAACTACAGTCCCACATCCCCTTCCTACTCCCTACCTCCCCCAGTTACTCCCCCACCTCTCCCTCATACTCTCCCACATCCCCGTCCTATTCGCCGACCTCTCCATCCTACTCCCCACGTCACCATCCTACTCGCCCACATCTCCCTCTTACTCCCCCACCAGCCCTCCTACTCCCCCACGTCGCCCAGTTACAGCCCCACCTCTCCCAGTTACTCCCCTACCTCTCCCTCATACTCCCCCACCTCCCCATCCTACTCCCCCACGTCGCCGTCGTACTCTCCGACGTCGCCCTCCTACTCGCCCACCTCCCCCTCTTACTCCCCCACCAGCCCCAGCTACAGCCCCACGTCCCCAACTACACGCCCACCTCCCCCAGTTACTCGCCTACGTCGCCCTCGTACTCCCCCACCTCCCCGTCGTATTCCCCACGTCTCCGAACTACACCCCGACGAGCCCGAACTACTCCCCCACTTCCCCCAGTTACTCCCCCACCTCTCCTTCCTACTCGCCCTCCAGCCCGCGCTACACCCCTCAGTCGCCGACCTACACGCCCAGCTCCCCCTCGTACAGCCCGAGCTCCCCGTCCTACTCGCCCACGTCGCCCAAATACACCCCTACGTCTCCGTCGTACAGTCCCAGCTCTCCGGAGTACACCCCCACCTCCCCGAAATACTCCCCCACGTCGCCCAAGTACTCCCCCACATCGCCCAAGTACTCCCCGACCTCTCCCACGTATTCGCCGACAACCCCCAAATACAGCCCGACCTCGCCCACCTACTCGCCCACTTCTCCCACCTACACCCCGACAAGCCCCAAATATTCCCCACGTCCCCCACCTACTCCCCGACCTCCCCAAAATATTCCCCCACATCCCCCACCTACTCACCCACCAGTCCAAAAGGCTCCACCTACAGCCCCACCTCCCCCGGATACAGCCCCACGTCGCCCACCTACAGCCCGGCCATCAGCCCCGACGACAGCGATGAGGAGAACAACTGAGCGGCGCAGAAACGCGGGCGGTTGATTGGACCCCTTCCTCCTCGCGGTCACAACAGGCGGACAGCGACTGCCAGCCTGCTGCGGGACGATGAGTCCAGTCTGAAGAAAATGTAGTCAAAACTATTATGTAAAAGACTTGAACTGCTATGCCTGAAGGAAAAAGGCTGCCTTTTGAAACTAGTTTTTTTCAATTTTCACATGGGGTGTTGAAGTTCTTAACAACAGACCCTGGAGGGTATGAAATGCAGAGGAAGATGCAAGACTTTCAGGCAGAAAATGTCCCTCTGTAACTTTATGGTTTACTGCAGTCAGTTTCTCTCCTGTTCTCATGCAGTGCAGTTTGTTGCCCAAATCCACCATTTACAAGTAAATAATATTCAATGCAAAAGCAAAATGATTGAAGTTTAGGGTGTGAGTGTTTCAAAGGTATGTTGTTGCTTTGGAAAATGACTGCCTTATACTTCAAATTCACTGAACAAAATAACAAATTCAGGGGTAACTGGAGAGAGACTGGGTGGTCAGTAACTGTAAATCAAACTACATACATGTATGTAGGCATTACTCTTCCTCCTTCGCACCACTGAAAAAACCTAAAAGATGTCACAAAACATCTACCAGCATCCTCTTGCATCAAAAGCAAAAACAAACCCATTTTCCAGATATTTCTTCCTTCGGGATTTAAAACGTTTATATAAAAATGTCAGAATGATCGTTCTGTCTTTGATTTTGAATTTAGAAGAAATAGGGGCTCGAGGATTTATTACAAAGTTGCTGCTTTTGTTGCTGTTTGCATGAGTAGCAAATGTTAATACATTTTAATCAAGCTTTAGGTTGATATTTTTAAAAATCCTTGTGCTTTATAATTGTTGCCCCATTTCTGATAGTAAACATTTATTATTGTTTTATTTGGGAAATTCAGTTTATTTAAGAAAAAATACTATTCTGTGTGCATACAAATGGAGCAAAAATAAGAATTTTGTTTTTTTCTTGTTTGCTTTTGGTGACTTGTAAAGCTGTTGGCAAGAGACTTGTGTTCTTGTACGTGGATGCAGGGGCAGAGGACCACATTATCGATTCTTTACTACTTTTCTTACAAATTTCATTTCACCTTCCATTTACAGGATGCTAAAGCCCATCACAGCTAGAGGTTTATAGGTGTCTATCATAAAACATTGTCTGAGGCCTCTGTATAGAAAATACTCACTACATTAGTGTGAACTTCTTGGATGTGGGTGGCTGACTCTGGGAATACTGAGCTACTGAAAAAGCTGACATGTTTATTTTATATTTATGAAGTATTAGCTGATTCTCTTCCCCTTCATCCACAAGAGGTCCTAATTTCTGAAATCAGTGTTTTTTTGTTTTTTCTACAAATGTTTGTACCTGTGAACAGGGCAATCTTGGGGTGGGTGCTTGTTTCTGGGAGTCCTGTAGCACCTGATTCTTAATAGCCTTTTAATTTGAGTTAGACTGCCTTAAATTGACAACTTGGTTCGGTCACTGCACTTAATAAATATGGCGGGCTGATGCTTTCCATAGTCTCCCCAGTCGCACCCACGACTACTGTGCGCGATTTAGTGAGTTCGGGACATCAGGACTCCTGGCAGAGTGAATGTTTGCGTGTGTGAGGCGAGACAGGGTTCAAGTGAGACTTGATGTGTCAAGGCAAAACGAAGGTTTAACTTAATTGCCACTGTATAGAAATCAGCTCATTCTCATTCTGTGTCTTTGTTCTGTTCGTTTTTGGACTTGGAAAATTAATAAAAACTTTTACTACATATTTGTTCAACTTTTGGTGTTTTTTTTTAATTATTATTGTGGATGTGGACTTTACCCACAAGATGTCGCTGTTTGTCTGTGGATGTATTCAAAGTTCAGACTGATGCTGTAGTAGTCTAACATTCCCCGACAATTCCCTGACTAAATACAGTAGGATACCTCTAGTGGTTCTAAAACTCTGGTCCGTGTCAAGGTCATCAGCAACATTTTAATATATCATTTTGGATTTTAGATTAATTTATGCTTTAATAATGCATTTAAATCTTGTCAAGTCTATCCTTGGCTTGTCAATCATTGCACTTCAAAGTATCCGTCTGTTTCTATATTAATATGTGCAGCTCTTTGAACAAAAGCACCTGTAGGCTCTACGTGTTGTCGGGTCCATGACGCACAGTGTCCTCTAGGGGGCTCTTTCACATCAAAAAGCATCTACCACACCTCTCCCATATCACTCGGCCCTGCCCTGGGTGGCCCGCGACATTTTTTGTCCTAGGATGGGAAAGGCCACATTTGAGAAAAACGCTAGTTTAAACTTTTTTTTCTTTTTAACAGTCTATGGTTAAACTGATCCAAACTACCCGTAGACCTAAACCTAACCCTAACCTTAAAAACAGTTAAGTTAATGGAAAAAGCCCTTTCCCATCCTAGGGGGAAAAAATTCAGCGGTCGGCCCTCAATGTTGCAGCTGGACAGACTTTCACACACTAGAGACTTCCACAAAGACAGAAGACTTTATACTTGGCTCAGAAGTGTTAGTGGTGAGGTGAGGAAGAAGAAGACCTAAATAGGTAATGGGTACATGAACGTTCTCTGCGGTCCTGAGCTCCTCCGGCAGGTCGTTCCAGAGGCGAGGGCCATAATATTGGAAAGACGCCTCGCCGTGAGTCTTTCTGTTGACTTTAGGAATAACTAGGAGACCATTAAAAGAACTTTAAAATCGATCCTGAAACACACGGGGAGCAAATGCAGCGACTCTAAAATCGGTGTAATGTAGTCCCGCCTCCTGGTCTTCGTCAGGACACGAGCTGCTAAAAGTAAACCTCTTTTTGGGAAAACCAGAAAGCAGGGCATTGGACTGGTGATAAAAGCATGCATTAGCGTCTCCGTGTTGGCCCAAGAGAGAATGGGGCGGACTCTGGCTATGTTCTTTAGATGGTAAAAACCTATCTTTGTGATATTCTTAATGTGTGGAATAAAAGTCAGCTCAGAGTCAAAAATCAGGCCCAGGTTCTTCACCTGTGAGGAAGGATTAAAAGACAGTGACTGTAGTTTGGGTAAATGTTTCTCTCTCTGGGCCTCAGGACCGATGACTAAAACTTCAGTTTTGTCCCGGTTAAACTGGAGAAAGTTTTCTGCCATCCAGGATTTGATACTTAAAATGCAGTTAAAAAGTGCATCCATTGGCCTGGTGTCATCAGGAGACATGGAGATGTACAACTGTGTATCATAAGCCTACATTGATTTAACCTATTTCTTCTGTTGACACTGCTCTGTATTGACAGAGTCAACATACCCACAATGCATCACAGCTGTTACTTGTGCAAGCAGCACATAACCCTAATCTGTGGAAAAGATGAATCACAGGTTTCTCTCAAAGCATTTACGTAATTGCAGGTTTATGTGGGCAGGTGTGACTGGGGGAAGCCGCAGCGATGACTGTTTATGGACGGTTGCCCTGACAGTACTCAATACTGTGTGGCATCATCACAATCAATGGATTTATTGTAGGTTATAACATTGTGTAATCAGTGTATTTGACGCACAAAAAAAGTTATCTAATGAGCTATCAGACTAAATATTGCGCATATGAATCAGAAATCTTAACTTAATAGACTACTTTAATTATGAAGATATCAAGGTTAACACACATTTATTTTGATTGCTGTGTGATTTGATAGAGCCAAAACACAATTCCTAGTGTCCTATTATTCCCATGTCAGTGTCTAAAGAAATAGTCACTATCAGCTGATTCAGCCACATTTCTTCCTTTTTTTTTACGTTTTGTGTTGTGACTCAGAGGGGAGGGCCAAACCCAGACAGGGGCAGGAAACGTCGTCTGGTGGTGTCTGTGAAAAAGGCAGATTTCGCCCACAGTACAAGTTGCTTCCTGCAAGAGTTGCTCCACTTACAGCTTCTCGCCGCTGCCACAATTGTCTACTGCGACCTACCAGGTAAGACTAAAACTTTGCCTTCTTTTACTCTTCGTTCAACCTAAAAGTTCTGCTCAAAGCCATGCTGCCATTCTATCTTTATGTTTTTTTTGCCACATTCCTCTTGAATTCAGTGAAAGAATGCGGCAGCAGCACAATGGTGGTTGCAACTCTAGCTCTGATTTGAACATAAAAAACTTGCATCACTCTTCAGAATCAGAATAATGTAATTGATCCTTTTTCTTATTGTTATTTTATGAAATGTATCATCAGTGGACAGTCTCTGCAACCCTCCTAAGCATCCTAAATTACTGTTTAGTAAGAAGATGAGACGGTTACTTCCTTAATCTTAGGGCGGAGGCACTGAGTCAGCCTCATGTGCTGTAGGTACTTCAGCAAAGAAATATATTTTTAAAGAGGTGTTTACAGTCGTGATAGTAGTAAGATAATTATTTATTCATTAAGCAGATTTATAAGAGTTGTAATATAAAAATGTAGGGTATGTAAATGAAAACAAGTCATTGTTTTAATTTAAGTATAATACTCACTTCTGTATTTCTGTAACCATTCACAACAAGTATCACCCAAAATACTGCGAAGAGTCTGACCGCAGTGGATGGAGGGGCACGTGATCAGTGGAGCTCCACTTTTCCTCAGGAAATGACATCACCTCTGCAAGACAATGCTATCTTAAACTAATGCAAACTAACCCTAAACCTAACCTTAAGTGGGGGTGAGTGACGTCATTCCCTGTGGAGGTTTGGAGCTCCATTGATCACGTGAATCTCTATCGGCCACATTTAGGCTGATTCCGAAACCCTTAAATGATAGCTTCTAAGTCCTAACACTAGCCACTAATCCTTAACCTTTCATGGGGTCAACTGTTAGATCTCTATGCAGTTAGTGAACTTCTGCTTCAGCAGCATTTGCCCAATTCGACCGTCCTTACCCAGGGGAAGGGGAAGTGACATCTTCTCTTCTTCTTAGGTTTTCTTCTTCTTCTTAGGGGGAAGTGACATCACCAACAGCTATTCATCTTCTTCTTTAACGATATTGGCAGGCAAACAAAAGCGCATGCAGCCACCTACTGTAGTGCATATGCAACAACATAGTGTCCAAATAAAGACATTTAAGGAGAAAAAAAATAAATCCAAATGATCCATCACATTTTCATTTAGCCTTATTTTATCTCAACAGCTGTTTCATAAAGCTACAGTATGCAAATTAGCCATGTGGCTTAAGTTTCTACTAAATAAAAGCAAAAGCACAAACTGCCTCCATTTAAGCCATTTACTGTGACTGAGCTGTGACGACTCTAACATGTATTTCGTCACTTTCATAAAGTTTGGCTTGTGCAGAATCTCTTATATATATATATATATATATATATATTTTTTAATGAATTGTGCACCTGTCAATCAAAGCATGAAGACTCACTCGAGGGTGGGGGCGAGGGGGGCGGGCATGCGGCGCAGTGGCTTATGGGACGGCACATGGCTCCTAATCGCCAGTGAGGTAGCATCAGAAGCTCCTATGCTAAAGTGGCTATGATAGTTAGCATTGAGGCTCCTTTCCCTAACTCCTTCCTAACTGACAGCCCAATTCGGAGGCTCCTTATCATGGCGGACACTGACGCACATCCGGTTTGGCGTTAGACCACTTACCAATTTCACGGTTTCGGAATCAGCCTAAGACCCTCTTGAAAATATTTGGCATCACTGAGCACCTCATAATCATGATCTCAGTGTCATAATCTCAGTTGGAGCAGGGGCCAATATAACCTTTTGGGAGAGAAACATCTTTTGAAAGAAATCTCCAAAAGGAAAATTGACTAATGTTGTACCTGATCATTATTGAGTTGTGATTGGATTCACAAACCTGCCAAACTTAATCTTTTGGCTGAACGTCCTTATAACTGATCAACACCACTTTTATGAAAAAATGATTGGACCTTGGTTAATTTGTGCAGACAGAGAAGACATGGAACTTTGTGCCAGTTTTTGTTTCATGTGGCTCTTCCCAGGTATGAGTCTGACAGACATATTAGCCATAATCAGGCTGCAGCATGTTGGGCTCTGTGCTGGCCCTCATCCGTGTGAATGTCTCTCCGCCCACTTTATTGAAGTATTCAGTAGGCCTTCCTAATTTTTTGCTTTCCAATTTGTTACAGAGACTTTTAGGGAGCAAAAATGAGCTTTATTGTTACGGTAAAGTCAGCATTGGCCAGCCTGCTAGTTCATGATTGTTAAAACCGCTTCATAATTCAAGTTTAAACGGTCCACAAATATTCAAGGAGCTCAGAACAAATTTGTTTCCATTACAACAAAAGTACAAAGCCTTGCATGAATAATGTAAGTGTTTAGTGATACAATGTTGCAACACAATCACAGTTCTTCCCTATTTTCAATAATGAGGTTTTCCGTTTGTTAGTTTTGGCAAAATATCGTACATTACCTTGCAAAGGGGACAATGTGAAATAATGTTTTAAACAAGTATGGGTCAAAGCTGGAGCTAGTTAAGTCACTGAAGTCAGTGCAAGTCAGTGGAAAGATGGATGTGCCAGCGGCTTGCTCTCCCCGTAATTATCAGCCTGGTGTTTAGCTTTAGCCAGGAACCAGGAACCTGACTCTACCCACCCCCCGATGCCTGGATAGGATCCTCCTATCCACAGGCCGCAGGTTGGCTTTCATCACACCAGCTCCTGTTACCTGCCGCATATAAGCTAACCAGGCCAGGTGAGCCTTTCTGTGGTCATTTCTGTGGTCCCTACACGCTCACAACAACACAAACGTCAAAACAGATCAGAGGGCACGCAGAATGGAGTCAGAATGGAGTTTACCGCAGGCACCAGACGAGATATTGCAGTTAAGTGGACCAGAGCTTTTTCAGCTACTCTTTACTTACTCTTACCCTGCCTGTCCAAGCATTGTAACTCTAACCTTATTGGCCCTTCCTTTGATACCTCCTCTTCCACAATGTGCTTTCAAATTAGCAAGAAAAGGCATGTTGTAAACTATCATATATAAGCATTTTCAATGGCCATGTGTATAGATGCATCTGCAATTGCTTGATTCCAAACAGGTCTTTTGTGCCAAAAATACTAATTTCTTATGTCTACAGAGCAGCAGCAGATTTAATTGGTAGGTTTAGTGTGAATGTGAGGGCTGAACTAGGTCTAAACCAAGACAAAATTGGGTCTAGTTTAGATGAAAACTAAACCAGGACAGGATATTATGTTGTTTACCAAGGACATTGTTTTGCCTAAATAACTGTGGCCTTTGAGATTTGATAGATAACCACATTTACTCAAGGACAGTCTTTCTAGTAAACAAGCATTGATGAGTGATTTAGATACGGTAGATTCCGAGCTTATCAGATAACCACACTCATATAGTTTTCTAACAGGAAAACTTTTCAGGAAAAGTACAAGAGGAGCCACATTCACAGAAGTGCTGACAGATACCGCTATTTACTGTATTAAGTTTTTTTTTACAGAACTTGTTGGGGTAAGTAGCACTTGAGCAGCTAATCATGGTGATGTGGGGTTGTTTCTCCAGCATTCATTCATTGGGTGCGGTTACATATTGGCGCTTATGGAGGTATCGCAAAGATAACCCTGTCTATTATCTAAATCTGTAATCAGGACAGTAGAGCTCTATGTTAGGGCATAAACCTTTACATAAACTGTCCAGTGTTGCCCTCAGTGCCTTCTTGAAAAATTAGTCACCCACACAGTGAAACAATAAGTTTTACATTTTCCTCCTGTGAATAAAGACTTGGTGCTCGTGATACAGCTCGCATACATGGACACTTTGTAATAACTCTTGGCATCGAATACATTTCGGTTTCCTGTTACATAAAAGTGATGCAATCTATCCTGCAACACTGAACGGCATTTTGTGTCAAGGCTTGTCGTTATGATTTAAAGGCCTTATTATGCATTATGTAAAGCTTTGTAAAATACCATTTACCTTTGAATCTGCAGACAAAGAGGAAATTAAAGCAGCTTAAATGAATCTGTAGCTCTTATTGGCAACTGTGTCTCAAATTTCCATACAATTTCCATAACCTATGAAGTCCCCCAGGGGTCAATCTTGGGACTTATTCAACTTGTACATGCTTCCATTTGTGGCTAATAAACAGCAATAACATGTCCTACCACAACTATGCAGATGACACTCAGATCTATGTGTCACTGACGGCAGGTGAACATGGGCCTGTAGATACACTGTGTCACTGCATCAAACAGATCAACTGAGATAATTGTTTTTGGCCCACAGACACAAAGAGGAAGTGTTATCAGTCACTTTGAGTCTCTCTCTCGAAAACCGAAAAATCTGGTTTGAAATCTAGGAGTAATCATGGACTCAGACCTGAACTGAAACAGCCACATCAGTGCAATAACATCATCAGCTTTTTACCATCTGAAAAACATTGCTAAGATCAGAGGAATAGTGTCAAAACCAGACTTAGAGAGACTCATCCATGCATTTGTCTCCAGCAGGTTAGACTACTGTAACGGCTGCTCACTGGCCTTTCCAAACGAGCTGTTAGAGCTGCAGTACATCCAGAACGCTGCTGCTCGAGTCCTGACAAGAACCAGGAAATACGACCATATTAGTCCAGTGCTCCAGCTAAAATCTGGAACAGTCTTCATTAGGATGTGAGACAGGCCTCAACTCTGACAATGTTCAAATCCAGGCTGAAAACAGCTCTTTTTACCCGTGTATATGACAACTGATGTTTTATGGATTTATTGTATCTCCATGTATCTAACTGTGAAGCACTTTGAATTGTCTTGTGTAGGAATTGTGCTCTACAAATAAACTTGCCTTGCCTATAATGTCGAAAGCTCAGAAAAGACAGTTTTGCAGTATTTGTGCACTTTAAGTCCAACAAAATGTAAAATTGTATTGTCTGCTTATTGTGACAGCCTCTACATGCTTCCTAAATTGGTTACCACTTATTTTTCACTGTTCGCACAAACAAACTCCCTCTACTCACACTTCCTTATGCATCCCTTTCTGTGGTATTTGAGTAACATAAACCTATGTTTGTCTCTATGCAGCATGCTGCCAGGCCACGCTATCCCAGGTCAATTTGGTCCCGAGGTCCGGGAAGCGGGCCTTTGGGTGTGGCGGGTGGAAAAGATGAAGGCCGTGCTGCTGGACCCCACAGAGATCGGAGCTTTTTATAACGGAGACTCGTATCTGGTGCTGAAAAACCGCGGTGAACAAGGGGCCGACTTGCACATGTGGATTGGTAAGCTTAGATAATAATATAATAATAAGAACATTATTTACCAAATAACTTTTGGTACACAGTACTCCCACTGCTACATGGGGTCACAAGCAAGTCGACCTCTTTAAGCTGGTTCCACGCGCACATGACTGAAGAGAGTTGTGTAGGAAGGGTATCTGGCTCTGAGACTTAAGTCATTGAGCACTTTGTACATGATTTCAGTTCTAAAAAGAAACAAAGCTGAACACTCTCAACCTCATACACATTCTGCACGATATTTTTAAACACGTTTCTTGAAGTATTCAAGCCTCAAGGTAAAGTTGGAGGGTCTATGTGATGGGTGTGTGCGATCACCCGCAATTCTGAGGGCTTTGCGGTTGAGACAGATGGACAATGTCCTGAATGAAAGGATGAAGGGGATGGGTCTCCTCAAATGCTACTTTACAAATATGAAGTTATTCCAAGCCACACCCTGCTAAGAGTTTGTTCCTCAGCACCCCCTTTCACTCTGAACTGTCCTGTTTTTGGATGAAAAACTGAATAAGACACCATTTAGCTATAAACATATTTGAATCTTTCTTTTAATCACATATTAATCTTTTGAGCAACTTAAAATCTAAATAATAAATCTTCATAGAATGTAGATAAAAGTCCACGGCTCAGTGGTCTTTACTGCGTGGCCTCAGTCCTCAGCTGAGCTGTAATGAGAGTCACATTAACACAGATGACACACGAGACACAAAGCTGACCCTTAGCTCCAGGGAGTGGGATGATGGCCCGATGACAGTGGTGCAGATCTCCCAAGGGATGCGGCAGCCATAAAAAATGCATGAACCCTGTTACAATACTCAAATAGGCTTGTTGTTTCCAGCATGTAGCCTATCCGGTGCTTAGATAACACTAAACTAATTGTCAAAGCTTGTAGAGGGGTGGTTTTGACCAAATCCATGTCCCATTGAACCACGGGTTTAGTCCCTGCCTTTCCATACCCCTTCATTTTTGTCTGTGTCTTTGTGTAGTCTGTGTGACTGACACATTGACCTCGCTGCCCCTTAATGCCCACTTTATTCATATTAAAACACTATCGGTCAGAGCGATCATCCACACTTAAACTACTGGTGCCAGAAATTAATTTATGCACACACTAACACTAGGAAGTATAAAGCACTAATGAATATGGCTAAATAAAATAAAAGTATGTTGCGATTTTGTATGGTAAAACAAGATGATAGAAAACCCAAGAATTGCCATGGTCAGTGCTGTTAATCTATTTGTAATACATTAGTTATTTAAACAAAGTTATTATTGCCTTGGGAACCTCCTGATTATGTGAACCCTTACAGGTGAGAAGTCGTCCCGGGATGAGCAGGTGGCCTGTGCCATGTTGGCCACTCAGCTGGACAAATATCTGGGAGGGGACCCGGTGCAGCACAGGGAGGTCCAGGGCTATGAGACCCCAGAGTTCATGCAACTGTTTCCCCGAGGAGTCAGCTACAAGGTAAGGACAGTGCAATTCAGTGGATTTAATCTCTGGCCATGTTGGTTTTTAATGGACAGGTCTTTTATGGCGGTAACAGCTCCTTTTTTATGTTTGAATTTACAGGAATATAATAGAAACTTTTTGTGTTAAATGTGAAGTAGTAGAAAGCATTAATTTGTTGTTTAAGTTAGTGTTTATTTTGAAATGTGCATATCATGAGCCATATTAGTAAAAGCCACATGTTTTTAATCGAAATGAAATCGGACTAACAAATAATCAAATGATTTGAGGAAAATCATATGATTGAATGGTTTGCCGTTTCGCCCAGGTCTACTGCAGGTCAGCGTCTCATCAGTCCTTTACCCTCAGTTATGATGTCTCTAATCTGATCTTCAATTATATTATTACTTTATTACTTTACCTTGGTGCCAAAGTGCATTTTAACTGAATGAAGTACCAGGAAGAGATACCTTTATTAACCCTGACCCTAAATCGGCGTGTGTTTGTTTCCCAGGAGGGGGGTGTGGAGTCAGGCTTCAGGAGGACCCAGGGCTCCGGGCCAGTGCGCAGGTTGTACCAGATCAAAGGGAAACGCAACATTCGTGCCAAAGAAGTGGAGCTGTCCTGGAACAGCTTCAACAAGGGGGACTGCTTCATCCTCGACCTCGGAGATGTCAGTACACACAATGTCCAGTTTAAATCTTTATGATATCAAGTGATCGCTGCTTTGCATATACTGTATATATTCATAGCAAAAGGGAACAAATTAATGAGGTGCTACTTCTTATAATGGTTCACAATACCACAGGATTGTGTGATACATGGTGAGAATGTTGAGAAGAGAGGCCTCTGGTTGTGGCTGAAGAGGAAAAGGGCAGATGACGATGGGGTGGAGGAGAGTGACAAGGTTTAAAATTTAAAACCTGAAGATGACTGAGATGTTGTGAAAACAGAAGGAAAGTGTTAAGAGGACGTTAGGTAGTACCTTCATTTCACCTTGGAACATTTGACCATTTCATTATAATGTGTTTAAATATGTGTGAGTACAGAGAAGTAAACACAATTAGGTCATGACGATCAAATAGTTCAGTTGAACTTATGTCAGGGCTAGAAATATGTTGGAGCATCAGAAGAACATGGAGGTCACAAACTCATGGCCTTCATGTTGTGAGGATGGAGCCTAACATTAGGGCATTGTTGATGCATTGTTCTTATTGTGTCTGTCTACTGTAGCTTCTAACCAAGTCAAGTCGACCCCTTTACAGATGGATAGTTTAGTGTAAATGTAGTGTTTTTAGGATGAAAACTGTAATTACATTTGTTAAATTTACATTTTGGATAGAAAATTGTGATATATATATATATATATGATGTGCTCCCCAGACCATTATCTCCTGGATCGGCTCACAGGCCAACATCTTTGAAAAGCAGAAAGTGCGTGAAATTGCGTCGCTCATCCGTGACACAGAACGACACGGCAAAGCCAAAATTGTGAACAGCGATGAGGGGGAGGAGCCAGAGGAGATGCTCAAGGTAGAAATAAAATGTCCCCAAAGCGAGATGTCTATGTTACGGTCACGCAGTCATGTTTACCGAAGCGTGTCGCTTTGTTTCGTAGGTGCTGGGCAAGGTGCCACCGCTGGCAGAGAGCACACCCGAGGAGGACTGCAAAGCAGACGCCTCCAACTCTGCCTCTCTCTACAAGGTGAGGCAGCAACTTTCACGAGCAATCGATCTATAGCTATTGTTACAAACTTTCCTTGACTTGAGTTGTTCTGTACTTGAGCTGCAATGTTTTCATATTTAAATAGAATATGCTTATTTTTTTAACTCTTGAAACTCTTGTAAAAAGAAATAGCAAAACAAATCAAAGCCATATTCAAATAAATCTTCCATAGAATTTTATCAAAACAGACAAAGCCCAACACCAGCCCATACATACCCTCAGAAATAAGGCTGCACAATTAATCACAATCAAATTTAAATGAATGAATATGACCGACTGCAATTAGTGGGAAGAAAAGTAAGTACACCGTTTGGAATTTCTCACATTTCTGCCTAAATTGGTCATAAAATGTGGTCTGTATAAACAGTGTCTTCTTAAACTAATACTACCCAAACATTTACATTTTATCATATTTTTATTGGCCATAACATGTAAACACGTAACACACCTTGAATCTCACTGAACTGCAGCAGTTTTGTAAAGGGGAATGGTCCAAGATTCATCCTGATCGATGTGTTTTTAATAACTTTCCTTTGAATATAATTCTAAATAAATAATGAGTTATACGTTTTTTTTTAATCTGAATAAATTCCAAGAATCATCTGTTAAGGGCTAGGTCCCCATACCCGGCGATGTGTTTAAAGGAACAGGCCACCGCTTTTCCATACTGAGATATGTTCTTACCTGAGCTTAGACGAGTTGATGCGTACCTGTCTGGTCTTTGAGCTATAGGAATATGCTGGGAGAGGCCAAATGCTAACAACATCTTTGGTTGTTTTGCGTGACTGAGCGCACGCACAAAGGCCAGACCAGGTACACATCCACTCGTCTGAACAATAATGCAGTCCTTTTTCCAAAATTGTGGCAGCTCTACTTCAAAATGATCTGAATTTTGTACAATAAGACCTGTATGCCTTTTGTTCATAGGTGTCAGATGCAACGGGATCAATGACGACAACCAAAGTGTCAGAGAAGAGCCCATTTGCCAAGGAGCTGCTGGTGCGGGACGACTGCTTCATCCTGGACAATGGCGCCAATGGAAAAATCTTTGTTTGGAAAGGTAAAACTACGCAGCATGTGCATATGAGATGGCAGCACTGATGCGATTAATGACCCGATGTTTTACTGTTTGAATCTTGGCTCGCAGGCAACGGTGCAAATAAGGAAGAGAAGAGTTCTGCTCTACAAATCGCCGACAACTTCATTCAACAAATGAATTATCCACGGATGAAAACACAGGTGCGTTTTCCTACCCCTCTATTTATCCCCATTTTATTATAGATTCATGTCCGTAATGGCAAATTCGAAACTGTATATTTGTATTCTTTGAAAAAAAAAGTCCACGTAACTCACTGGCATAGGGTCTAAATACGTACAGTATGTCAATTTGACGGGCTTTTTCTTACCCACTTTTTTTTATTTTCCAGAACTATTTTAAGTTTCTGTTTCATGTTTTACTGTAGAGTAATTATCAGTGAAGAATTGTTACAGATACAAAAGTGTATTTGTTTTTTTGCATGCTGCATAATAATACAGTATAAAAAAGGTCAAAAAAACGTTCTCGTCTGTATTTTGTGGTGAATTTTAAGCTTTTGTATTGCATTTTGTTGACCTTACTGGAATCATAGATGTTATAATGTGTTTTACAGAGCTGGGAAGCTGGGTGCACAGTTCAAGCAATAACAGTTAATGTTTTGTTTTCCTGTATAGGTCGAGATACTGCCACAAGGAAAGGAGACGATTATATTCAAGCAATTTTTCCAAAACTGGAACTAAGAGGCTGTGAGACGTTACAAACTAAAATACATTTCTTTTTTTATATACTTGTATGTAAATATTTGTACGGTGGTTGCTTTTGGTCTAGACTGAGATTCAATGCCACTTTTGTAAAATGAGTTTCCTCTGAGTTTAAAGCAATGAGACATAGTGAGTAAATGGTTTGATTTTTTTTTATTACTTCAGTGGAATAGTTTCCGTTTCAAATAAACGTAATAGAAACTGGATCAGCTTGTGTTTTGTGTTTCCTTTTGCCTGTTTGAATCAGAGCCATTCCTTCTTAATTATGAAATACACTTTGCATTATTCACAAATACAGTGGCTTGGGTTTTTATAGCCATGTGTCACTATTACACAAGTGTTATAAAAATGACAAAAGGCACTGCAATAGGTGAGTTCGTGTCCACATTGTTATACTGTATAATGCTTTGCCTGACTGATTTCAAGTTCATCCAAGTGCAGAGACCTCCAGGTAAAATACCTAGTAGACGTTATAATTCATTTTTAAATATTTTTGATTAATTTAACTACTTACTTGAATTAATATAAAGTGATATTTAATCTAATATTTATTGTTTCTTGTATTTTTAGTGTGTAAAGAAAATGCCCATTGGAAGTTGTTTATAAGTCAATGGGAAATGAATGAGTCAAACTGCTATGGAGTGTTACCTTCTTTTATGTCACTTCCTGTCAGCAGCTTAAAAATTCAAATAAAAATAACTTTTCTGCCCAACATTTCTTCATTAAAATTGTTGCTTCACTGAAAAAAAATGATAACTATGCAACTGATGAACTTGCAACTGATGTAATCCATCTAAATAAGTCATATTTTCAAGAGCATTGAAATCTGTCATATGCACTTAAAGAATACAGGTGAACTCCTGTCATTACACATTTTACAGTCAAAGCCGTTGTGGGTGCCCTCACTGTGAACGTGCCAGTCCACCATAAAAGAGTCCAGAGTTCAGAGACAGCGAGAGAGAGGGAGATGAACAAAAGGCTTTGAGAAGCTCAAGCTGCTGTCAGTTTTGAAGGACCAGCAGAGCTGCACCTCCTCCTGCTCCACCAACAGGTACGACCTAATGATACAGAAACTAGGCTGCTTTTAATTGGCTCTTGATTTATGATCATTTGTAAACACATTTTAATTACTTGTTTACATCTTGTGTTTATATGTTTATATATTGTGATGGATTTTTCATGGTTGTCTAGTTTTGTTTAACTGTCATTGTTTTCCAATATTAGATGGATAAAGTGTATAATTTGGCCTGCATTGTAAAATTAGACTGTAATTGAACAACATGCTAATTATAAGTGTTTCTCAAACTGTGGTATGGATACCTCTATGGGGTCCTGCATGTTTTGTCTTTGTTTGATTTTGATCTCATTTTATGTCGCCTGTTTTACCTCTTTGAGCCACTTTTAGTGTAGAGGGGCTAAAAATCCTTCTGATGCAGCCCTTTAGTCCTGCCGTGTTTTCATTCTGGTAGTTCTCAGAGAGACATCTTTCTTTGATGGTAGGCTATTCAATGTGATAAGTTTGACAACCACTGGCCTATAGGCTATATGTCACATAGTATATGTCATCTTCTCAAGTTGAAACTGAGGTGTTTGACAATTTTATGTATCTAATGTGTTTTGTTGAGAGAGAGAGATTTTATTGGTGCAGTGCAGTTTGGCTGTTTTGACAATGACGTATTTCATAAAGACTTAATTTGTTTTTGTTTTTCTTCTTTTTAGCTAAAATTGGGACATGGCACTAAAAGGCATTTTGAAACCTGACAAACGTAGGTGTTTTGTTACTATCCGATATCTAAAATCTGTTGTTTAGTGGTTATTTGCTGCTGTGTTGCACTGAGCTGTGATTGATCATGTTTCCTGCGCAGGGCTCCGGGCTCAGCTTAAGGGGGAGGATGGGGGCACGGCGCACAGCTCCATTTGCGCAGTCCGGTGGACTCTTCACGAGGACAGTGCTCCCGCTCACAGCTCTGTCCCCAGCAGGCCGTCTAAACTCAGCACATCCAGGTCCAGGTCCACACAGGTAAACTACAGTCTGTCATCAATGTGAGCGAGGTCTATTTAAAATAACTGAGTAAAATCATGTCCTTGTGGTTTTGCCACAGCACCAGCGACAGCAGGGTCTGAGGGACCTGCGCAGTCTCCAGGAGTGTGTGCTCTTCATCGAGCACTGGAAGGAGCAGGTGGACCAAGTCTGTAAGGTAATATTTGATTACATTTGTTTTGACTTGTGGAGAGCAATGACAATTGGGTCATTATTAGAACCTTTCTTGTCAATATATTGTATCCTGATTTTATATCATGATTTTGACAGCTCTAGGCTTCACTGGATGTCTATTTGCATTTCTCCATTAAAGTGCTAATTTCAGTCATTAGTTTAATTTAGAGCCAAATCAATGTTAAGGCTTGTATTTTCTCTTCAGTTTAGATCAAGATATAATCCTATGACAATTTACTAAAAAGGCCCAAAACCAGACTCTTAGGCCTATTTGGTGGAATATTGGCCTGAGAAGCATTGATCCAACACATGAATTACCACTCTACAACTCTTAGCAACCTCTCATTCAATTTAGATAAGTGTTGCCAAGGGAAACATACGATGTGCGTGACAGGGCAAATCTGATATGACTTTATTGCCATTTTACTGCTGCATAACCTTTCACACACTTATAGTGCAGCGTTACGTTTAGAGCCCTCAGTATGACGCATGTCTGCTTCACTGAAATATCCCTCAAATAAGCGGGAAATTGATAACAGTTGATGGCTGTGCAGGGTGCGATGAGTAAAAAAGATGAGCCATCGTCTCCACGAACTGAGAGAAGTCTGGACGAGAGTAGGAAGATGATCCTGGAGTGGGCAGACGAGCTTCACCACGTGGATGATGTAAGTGTTCATGCACACATATCAGTCAATAGGCGGATACATGGGTGCAATTTCTGAATGTTTTTTTTATTTTTTTATCTTTTTATCTTCAGCTTCTGAAAGAGAACGCAAAACCATGTGAAGGTCTGGAGGAGAAAGATAAGGTAGCAGACCCTAAAGAGGAGGCTCAGACAAGGATCATGGCCTGGGCAAAGGAGCTCCAAGAAGCAACAGAGGTAACAAGCACAACCCGGGACAAGAGAAATATCAGCCTTACCACCAGGCCATCGGGCAACACAGTTCAGCATCCTGAGTTTTATTTGTCTTGGCTTGTTTTTGCAGAGCTGTGGCGTGCCGCATGAGGAGCTGGGCCGCGTTCTTCGTCTTTTGGGCCTCAAAAAGAAACGTTTGGGAAACATGCTGCCCCTGATGGAGTTTATTACATGGTCCTTGCTCAGAGAAGACAATGTGGTGAGCACTACGGGAATACGTGTCTGAAATCAATACCAAAAGCATAACCTTAATTATGATTCATTTGACCCAGTAAAGATCATCAAAGTGAACCTTGCCCGGTAATCTATATGACTTGGGTCTGTGGGCGTGCTTGCTAATAGCACCTCATAGGCGGATGTAAAATGGCGATGTGGTTTATATGCACAAAGTTCACTTGTAAATCTGCTGTAGCTTTCCCTTTTAATAGCAAGTGCAGTGTTTCAATATGATTAATAGGCCTTTTGAATACTTCCACTTGTACTACAACTTGCTCTCTGCTGGTTTCAGAAGATGATCCCTCAGCTGTGGCTGCAGGCAAAGCAAAAGACCTGGGAAGCAGGGATACCAAGATACATTCCCAACTCAGGTACACATTATCTTTTTCTTTGCCCATCAATGATATTGCATTAGCTTTTTTTGTGCTAATAAATGTGTTTCTGTTCACAGTGTGGAGCTGGATTTGCAGTGCAGCAGGTAAGGCCCAGTAAGATATTTGTCAATATAAAAAAACAAAAAACAGAGTACAAACATTTTATTAGGGTTTGACTTAGTAAAATGCTTCAAATTAATCAAGAGAGTTGCAAATACTCATCCAATTGTTTAGTTTTTTTTACAACCTTCACTCATTGCTTCGCACATTGCTCAGACTAATTTGTAAGAATTAACTAATCATCACCCCTGCTGTTCTAGCCGATGTGGTTTTGGACCCTCTTACCCACAATCCCTGGCTGCAGCTGTCAGACGACCAGCGCACAGTCCAAGAGGGTCAGTTTATGTCTGACCTCTCCTACAACTCCCAGCGCTTCGAGACACTGCCCTGCGTCCTGGCCTGGGAGGGCTACAGCTACGGACGGCATTACTGGGAGGTGGACATGGGCAGAAAGGGCACGTGGCGCGTGGGACTGACTACAGCCACCTCCGAAAGACAAGGGCGCTTCTCCATGAGTCCCAAAGAGGGTTACTGGGTGCTGTGGCGCAGTGCTAAGCAGTTCTACGCCTGCACTAAGCCGGAGACCGAGCTGCCAGTCAGGCTCGTCCCACGTCGAGTTGGGATTTACTTAGACTACAACGAGGGGCAGATCTCCTTCTACAACGCAGAGACCAAATCGCACATCTACACCTTCAATAATGGGAGCTTCAGGGGGAAGCTGTACCCGCTGTTTTCGCCGCTGGATGGATACACGGTCATGAGAATTGTGCCCCAAAGCCTCAGTAAAACGGGCTCTTTCACTGGATCGTGGGACAGGCTTTGAGTTCAAGTCAGAATCCACAGAGTCCATTCATAAAAAGCTGTAAGACTGTGGGAAAAAAAGTAGTCTTTATCTAAAATGATTTTGGGACAGTTGACTCTTTTAAAAATCAATTGATGGAGTTTATAATGAAGCATAAGCTAAACACTCAATATAATGTGAGAAAAAACTCTAAGTGCTGAATTTACTGTTTACTGATCAGATATTCTTGATCATAGAGCACTCGAAAAACCAAATGTAGCTCTTATTTAAAACAAAGTCAAGGCTTATTAACATTGAGAATAGAGTGTAAACTGAAAGTTCCTGATTCACTCAGATTCTGAATACATTGATGCACTTTTGTACTTTATAACCGACCTAAACCTTTCTACATATTGTTAATATTTAACATGAGAGTAGCCTGAAATGTTGAGCAGCGCAGTTTGCTTCCTCAGGCACAGAGTATTACCTGAAATTGTATTTAACTGTACAAACTATGCTTGAAACTTGTGATATTATTTGTGCGTCTAACTGTAGTGTGTGAATATTGTAATATTTAAAATAAAGGTGAAAATGGGTGATATACCGAGTCTTTCTCTAAATTAATATATTCATAATATAATATTTATATTGAGCTTTTTATTGTCAGGTGGCTGAAGTGTTATATGGAGGCATACAAAGGGGAGATAGTGGGTGACAGTGCAACCATGCCACTAAAATAGCATTTATCAACAATGGACAGCTTAGAGCTATAAAATGAAGTCCAATGAGATATTGTTTCTCTGCTAAACCATTTTCATTCATCAACAATCTGAGTAACAACAACTCTCAGTAAAACCAGGCGAAGAAAAAACTTTGGAAATCACCTTTTATTGACACCTCAAAAAAATGCATGATTGTCTTATATATGTCATATTTATATTTAAATTTCATGTGTTACAAAACATGTGAATATGATAAATGAAAGGCAAGTAATGGCACAGCATGAGTATTAAAGGTAAAGCACACACGTTACATTCTTCAGCCTTTAATTTTAAGTGTAAAAAAAATATCAAAGATTATTTTCCTGTTGTTCAAGTTTCCAGAAAACATGGTCCCCGAGCAAACTCTTGAAGCGGGACTGCAACTGCAGCAAAACACAAAGCAACAAAAGGAAAGTGAGAGGTAATCGACGTACACTTAAAGCTATAGCCTAGAGGACAGTACCTGATCAAATGCATGTTCCTTCGTGTTCGTCTTTTCACAGAGCAGAGAACTTTTGGAGGAGCAAAGCATGGACAGGGTGATTTCCTTTTTGACTGACTCTAAAGAGGAAGGTCAGAAATACATCCATGAATAAGGAAATCATTTTCATGTGTAAATTCCCGGCTCTGCTTTTCCTGATCAGTCCATAATAAAACCTTTATTTTGCATGTTGTCAAGGAAATGTTTGCTTAGTAACACAGCCGTAAAGTTCAGTTCATTTTCATATTTTTATCTGATTCAACACAAGTCATATTGTGTAAGGTCTCTTCCGTCTTGCAACTTGTATTTTGTAAATGTTCATCAGTTCCCCAGTGCCTAATACTAAAGAAACAAGATTTGTACAACGTTTTTTCGCTTTCTAATTTTTGATGGAATAATACTTATTTTGAGGAGCAGCATCAAGTTTCTCTCAAGTCTTTTATGTGTTGGTTTTAACCAAAAAAAAAAAAAAACGGCATGAAGAGGAGATAATGTGCATATAATATCCTTGCCTTAATGTGGGCCGGGAAGAGAAGCCAATTATTCATTCAAAAGTGAATAATGTAACTAGATGATAATTAGAGATAATGTAACTGCCTAAAAGTTGAGAAAAGAAACTGACTAACACCTATTTTAATTTGGTTTCATGTAAATTAATGTGTTGTGAGGAATTCAGTGTATTCAAGTATTTTTTGTGTGTGTGTCAGACTGCCACAACAGAAAAATGACAGAGCCCGCTGTCCCTCGTTCAGCACCTCTCACCTGTGGCAGCAATCAGCTCTACGGCTTCACTCTTTAGATGGGCGGCTAAGGTCTTCACTTCAAACATGTAATTGGTGCCTGATTTCAAGTTCTCAAATTTGTGCGTGGTTTCATTATTCAAAGTCTTTTTCCACTCTTGGCCCCAGAAGCTCGATTTAAGAGTCACCACATAATGAACCGTCGTTGTGTTTATGGGAGGCGTCCAAGAGAATTGGAGGTGTTTTTTACTTTTGTCACTGAGCTTGGGATCACGTGGAGGGTTTGGTACTGAAAAAAGACAAAACAACATAGATCAATAAATTGAAAAGAAATAGTGTTAAATGAAGCGTAGGCAAAATAGGCAGAGAATAAGGACTGTCATGTGGCCTTATAATGTTCTAAAAAGCCCATAGAGAGATAACATCGGGCCACAGACTACATGTTGTAAAGAAGAGGAAAAGCGTGTAGTCTGGCTGGCTTTGCGAGCTAGTTTGTGGCCAAATCCCTGCTCTCCATTAGAGGTATTGGTTTTGACTGTGCAGGGGAACTTTCCAACCCCGGCATCGCCCTACCAAGGACACTTGTGGATCCATCTATGTTATTTATCTTTTGCAATGCAGAGCTATCAATATGACATTTATCCAGTGCTGAAAAAAGAGCTGTTTCTATTGCCTTTAAACTTTCTACAATATTCAAACTTTTGAGGCAAACAAATGAGGTCAAAAACAACAGGGAGAAAACCTCATGTGACTGAAAACCATGAATAGACAGATACTCACAGGTGATGATAGAGTTGCTGAATCCTGAGCTTTCTGTCTCTCCAGTGACGCTGTAGACTGTGACAGTGTAGTTGGCTGCAGACTTCACTTCTTTAAATGTCACAGTGGTTTCACTGGTGTTTGCGACGGTTTTCTCCAGGACCGTTTCCAGCCTCAGCTCCACAGTGAAGCGAGGAGACCCTTTGGCAAAGTCCCACACAGCGGTGATTGTGTTTTTTGTTGATGTCAGATTTAGGTTTGTGATGTCCTGTGGTTCTGCAGGACAAAGTTTTGATAACTTGTGTAAGTTTTCAGTACATACATATACAATGATATTTAAAAGCCTGAAAAGTACGTGATATGGGATCTTTACTATATGCATGGCCTCACTCACTAGTGACGCAGTGCTCAGTCAGGCTTTGTCCAACCAGTGTGTTGTTGGCCAGTGCTACGATGCTTATGGTGATCTTGGTCCCACTGGGCAGATCCTTGAGGTGCAGTGTGTTTTCTCCGTCATGATCCTCCACAGTCTCGTTTGTGTATGACATTAGCTCTGTTTTTCTGAAAACATGTGTAACATATATTTGAAGGGAATAATGTCAAAAACACCACGGAAGACACTTACCCTTGCCAAGAAATTGTGACGCGATAACCTGTGGCGTTGCCCTGTGGTTTATCCCATGAAAGTTTCAGAGAGGAATCTGTAATGTCTGATATGTTCAGGCGGGACACGTCTGCAGGCTCTGACAAGGAAATCAAACCACAATAATTACACAAAAATGACTGTGACTATGCCGTCAAGTGCATGGACAGTTCAGTTCTTCTCACTGGTGTAAGCCTCGACGGTGGATACTTCGCTTTGTTGGGACCGGTCATTGACTCCGGAGCGGACTTTGAAGGTGTGCAGACTTCCGGGCATCAAGTCACAAATCTCCGCATTTTCAGATTTGGTATCGTGATATTTGTCCTTTACTTGAACACTGTAGAAGTCCACACTACCCATGGGTTTGGTCCAGGTCAGGGAGACGCACTTCTCGGTTTGGCTTATTACCCTGAGGCCTGTTACTTTGTTGGGCACTGTGAGAAAGATAATGTGAGATGGAACTTTAAAGAGAAATGTTGTTGTTGTTATGGGAGCTCTTAGCACACGCGAAGTGACAAAGTGAAAAACCTATTATGGCCAAAGTAGTTCAAACTGTCACTGTACCTGTGTAGAACTCCTTGACCACTGCGTTGAGGTCTCGTCCACACTTCACAGGAAACACTTGGACCGAGTAGAGAGTCCCTGCGGTCAGGTTGCTGAGAGCATAGGTCAAGCTTGGTTCAGTGTGGTTGTCTTTATAAACGGATCCATTGACCTCCACACGGTAATGGTCTATGTCACCTGGACCCTCTTCCCATGAGATATTAGCACTGGCAGACGTTATCTCCGTCACATTTACTCTGCCGTCAAACTTATCTGTAATTCAGGACAGAGAAGATTTGTGTTGCAGTGAATTACGCACATTTCTGACAATAAACAGTTTGGTTTGTTTTTGAAGAGGACGACAGGTCAGGATGCTATGACAGAATTTGACTTTTAACCTGCGAAAATGCAAATGTTTTGACCCGGTTTATGAGTCTGTAATTACTGGGCCAATACATAGTTGTTTGGAAGGACTTGAAGACCCAGTTTCTAAAGAATAAACAGCGGTCAATATATTGTATGTGGATTTTCAATTTGGATATTTCCTGTCTCCCGCCCTCAACCTCATACCTTTATTACCTTCATAGCAAATATAGGGCAGGAGCTCTGAGCAGTATTTTTCGACCCAGGCCCCAAAGCTCAGCATGGCCACGCAGGGGTCTTCAATGAAGTTCTCATCAGGGTCGGGCACGTCTTGGAACAGCATTGGCTTTCTTACACACTCGGACTCAAACACTGGTGCATGTGTGAATGGTGCTGCTGTGCTAAATGGTGTCGACCACTGGCTAGTGCCGTTAGTGGAGTTTGAAACAGTAGTAGTATTTCCAACTGAGTATGTTCCCCTGAGTGAAAGGTCGGTAGTTTTTGTAAAGGGAGTCGTAGGGCCAGTGGTTGGCTTCGCAGGGCATGTGCACGAGCAGCTGCAGCAGTCCATTTTGGGATAGGGGGATTTGAAAACTGGGTAGCCCGGGTACCAGTTTTGAAATGTGACCGGATCCTTGTTGGCCCAGCGAGACCAGAATTTGGTGGTGTCGTTGTAGGGGTAGAGATAGGAGTTGTTAGAGTTGTTAGAGGCGTGCAACGGTCTCTTGCGCAGGCCGATCCAGTGTTCTGTGGTCAGGTCCTTTGCAATGTTCTGGATGTTCTCTGGAGTTAAGGTCACAAGCTCCTTATAGCAGAGCTGAGAGAGTGAATTCAATTAAACAATTAATCAAAAGTAAAACTTCAACATTTCAAAAGGTTATGTTCTAAAACTTGAGGATATGGTGATTGGTGATCTGAATTTAATCAGGTTGTTGCTAACAGAGGTGAGTACTGAGCACAGTAGTCAAAATCTTTCAAGTAAAACTCAAGTCAGCTTTTGCAAGTGGCAGTACAGTGACAAGGTAATACAAATAGTTAATAAATAAATGCAAGCGTGTAATAGGGCTATAAAAAAAAAGGCCCAGTCATCATCATTAAAATGAGTCCCCAAAAATTTGCACTGAAAAGGAGATAAATAAATGAAATCCAACAAATAATGCATAAAGTAATATGAAATCCTGATATTTCTAAATGAACACAAAATGAGTTTCAAGCAACTCGGCTTAAGATTTTACATTGTAGTCTAACTTTGGCTCATTCTCTGGAAATGTTAGAATTTTTACATACGGTAATTTTGTTTTGTCTGATGGATCATGTTATTACTAACATATATTTCAGAGCCTGAAAAGTACTCGAGTAGTAAATGCAGAAAGAGAGCGCGCGCCCACATCAGTGACATTGCTCAACTCTTTTTACTGCATACATTTGTCAAAAACACAAACACTATGGTCTAAAACTATTTCAGGTGCACTTCTTTTCTTTTGCTCAGAAGTTGCCCATTGTGTCTAACTTGGTTTTAACAGTAATGCAAATAGTTACCTTCCCTGGTAACAAGTTACTTTTATTATAGAGTAATTCAGTTACTAACTCTGTTGCTTTTTGGAACTAATAACTAATTACTTTTTTAAAGTAACGTTCCCAACACTGGTTTTGAATATAAAAATGATCTCCTCATTCCCCTGTTTGATTGAATGTTTACAAATCTTGCGTAATGAAATGTGCCAAGATTCTTTCTTTCTTTGGCATTTGTGGCATTAAAAATTAACCTCATAACCCCCGCCTTAACCAAGTGCATTTACTCCAGTTCAGCTTTACCCTAATCTAAAAAGGTTACAGCCTATAGGCCAGTGTAATAAGACCTAGAAAACTGATCTAAATGTATCTTTATTCTTGCGTTGTTGCCATCTTTTTTTACATTTCTTTTCATTGCTTTTTTTGTGGCATTTTTGTCACGTGTTCATCACATTTTGTCAGTTTTCTGTTACTCTTTGTGACTTTTTTGTTACATATTTGTGGCTTTTATATCACTTTTTCTAGCGTTTTTGTCACTCTTCTGTTGCTCTTTTGTGGCATTTTTGCTGCTTTTACATCACACATTTTTGTCACTTTTCTGTTGCGTTTTTGTCACTTCATCACATTTCATCACACTCGTCACATTTCTGTCGCTCTTTGGTTGCGTTTTCATCCTCTTTCTCAGCTCATTTTTTATTGCCATTTGACACTTTTTTCCAAGAACCTTTTAGATTTGGGTAAAGCCAAACTGGAGAAAATATGCTCAGTTCAGGTGGGGTTAAGAGGTTAAAAAACATTAAATTTGACTTTCTGCCACCCGAAAAAACCTTGAACCAAATTAGTTTAATTTATACCAAATATTTGTTCACTCTTACTTTGTACTTCTACTTGCATGAGAGAATCAAATTAATATTATGGGTTCAGTACTCACCTCTGACAACAATCATTAATGTTTCATGACTGTACCTGGCAGTGTTTCCTCGCATCAACCCACGATTTGTAGCGTTTTGAGGAAAGGACTCTCTTTCTGCTACACTGCATGACAACACCAAACCTGAAAGGCATGAGCAGTTATCTTAAAGGCACACTGCGTAACATTTTGGACTATACTGTTGCCATCAGTACAAAACGTGCTCTTAATGAGCAGCTCAACACAGAAAATGCCATCACTGCAGTGAATAATCAAAGAATGGATTTGGATGAGGACCTAACATTTAAATCTCAAATTCTAGTGACTTTGGTCAACATCTCCATGGAGACGAGCTGTAGACGTACCCACTCCCGGTAAAGTAACAGGACTGTCTTAGGAGAGGTGAGCCGCTCACTACAAAGGCCCATGTTTGTTTGTATTTATGAGGTGTTTTTCCAAGATGAAAATATCTGTCATAAATAAATGTTTGTATTTCTATTTTATTGATTGGATAAAATTCTACGCAGTGTGGCTTTAAGATTAGAAACACAATTTGCAAATTAAGAAAAATTCAACTTACTCCAGACAGCCAAAACACAGAAATCCAGGGTAGATAATCTTCCCATGTTGGGTGCTCTGTGCAGACAAATCTTTTTCAAAGCCCTCACTTGACAATGTATTATATTTTTGACTGTATAAATCAATTGCTATCCTACCTCGCCCTCATTCTCCAGCCTAAATGAAAAGATCTGTCAGCGCTGCATCATATACAGTACACAGACAGTGCACCCACCCCGGAAACAAAGAGTGAATAAATGATAAATGACACATTCATAGACTCGCTTTGCATTTTTGTCAGTCCAACATGCAAAGTTCTCAAGGAAATGGGAGAGACAAAATCAAAAGGGGTTAGTGTTGGGTTTGAACCAACAGTCACAAAAACAAAAATAGAAACAGAAATGTACAATAAAAGTAATTGAAGAAATTGTTTAAATAAAACCTTTATGTTGAAGCAAAAAAAAGCACATTTCTTCTATTTGACTTATTTTGGGAATAAATAAAAGCATAAAATTCATCTGCTTTCCAACACTATTTTATTAAATTCAACCACTGACTTTTTTAAAAATCAAATTGAGACCCAAAAAAAACTGCAAATAAATTATAAAATAAAAAAAAGCACTCCAAATTATATGCCATGTCCAAATATAATCATGCAGGCGTAACATTTAAAGGAAGCTAGCTCAATGAAATGCAATTCTTGCCCATCCAATTACCTACTTTAATTTAATCAGTTTTTAAATCTGCAAGCTCACACATGGCCTAAAGCTAATTATTAGTGTGGAAATACCGGCGTCCAAGACGTTCCTAAACAGCTGTATTCAAGCCGATTAGGAATAATAAATACAAGGGAAATGTTTACATTTAAACTTTATTATAGCATACAGCACCAGTAGTAAAACCATAGTCAATACAAAATATCCATGAGACAAAAGGAAAAAATATAGAAATAAAGCTCTTATACAAAACTAACTTCCCAAATAAAATCTAAAATAAAAAAAAGGAATGCCTTTAAAATTATACGTGGCAGCTTTTGTTTTTTTGAGCAGCAAACACTCTGCTCAAAAGGAGTGGCATAGGGTCTAAATACGTATGTCATCCACTGATTTTATATCACTGATTTTATATCATTTTATATCATGATTTTGACAGCTCTAGGCTTCACTGGATGTCCATTTGCATGTCTCCATTAAAGTGCTAATTTCAGTCATTAGTTTAATTTAGAGCCAAATCAATGTTAAGGCTTGTATTTTCTCTTCAGTTTAGACCTAGATCAAGATATAATCCTATGACAATTTACTAAAAAGGCCCAAAACCAGACTCTTAGGCCTATTTGATGGAATATGTTTTTTTTATTTTTTTTTTATCTTCAGCTTCTGAAAGAGAACGCAAAACCATGTGAAGGTCTAGAGGAGAAAGATAAGGTAGCAGACCCTAAAGAGGAGGCTCAGACAAGGATCATGGCCTGGGCAAAGGAGCTCCAAGAGGCAACAGAGGTAACAAGCACAACCCGGGACAAGAGAAATATCAGCCTTACCACCAGGCCATCGGGCAACACAGTTCAGCATCCTGAGTTTTATTTGTCTTGGCTTGTTTTTGCAGAGCTGTGGCGATAGATATTTGTCAATATAAAAAAAACAAAAAACTGAGTACAAACATTTTATTAGGGTTTGACTTAGTAAAATGCTTCAAATTAATCAAGAAAGTTGCAAATACTCATCCAATTGTTTAGTTTTTTTTACAACCTTCACTCATTGCTTCGCACATTGCTGAGACTAATTTGTAAGAATTAACTAATCATCACCTCTGCTGTTCTAGCCGATGTGGTTTTGGACCCTCTTACCCACAATCCCTGGCTGCAGCTGTCAGACGACCAGCGCACAGTCCAAGAGGGTCAGTTTATGTCTGACCTCTCCTACAACTCCCAGCGCTTCGAGACACTGCCCTGCGTCCTGGCCTGGGGGGGCTACAGCTACGGACGGCATTACTGGGAGGTGGACATAGGCAGAAAGGGCACGTGGCGCGTGGGACTGACTACAGCCACCTCCGAAAGACAAGGGCGCTTCTCCATGAGTCCCAAAGAGGGTTACTGGGTGCTGTGGCGCAGTGCTAAGCAGTTCTACGCCTGCACTAAGCCGGAGACCGAGCTGCCAGTCAGGCTCGTCCCGCGTCGAGTTGGGATTTACTTAGACTACAACGAGGGGCAGATCTCCTTCTACAACGCAGAGACCAAATCGCACATCTACACCTTCAATAATGGGAGCTTCAGGGGGAAGCTGTACCCGCTGTTTTCGCCGCTGGATGGATACACGGTCATGAGAATTGTGCCCCAAAGCCTCAGTAAAACGGGCTCTTTCACTGGATCGTGGGACAGGCTTTGAGTTCAAGTCAGAATCCACAGAGTCCATTCATAAAAAGCTGTAAGACTGTGAAAAAAAAAGTAGTCTTTATCTAAAATGACTTTGGGACAGTTGACTCTTTTAAAAATCAATTGATGGAGTTTATAATGAAGCATAAGCTAAACACTCAATATAATGTGAGAAAAAAACTAAGTGAATTTACTGTTTACTGATCAGATATTCTTGATCATGCGCTTACTTGGAATAAGTTGTGAACCTGATGCATAATTATTAAGCCCAATGTTAAGCCATGATTACTAGTAACGCTATGATTAAGAGGTATTTCACAGTATTCATTACTTATGGTATAAGTTCTGATTTCCAGACATGTTAGTACTGACAACTGGGAATTCCTAGTACTGATAACTTTTGTTACTTAAATATGGTCTTAACCTGTACTATTATTCTTAGTAATGGTTACTGGAATATTCCTGTTCCCTTTATGTTTTATTTCTTATTCCCATTAATGAAGTTGTACATTTTTACTACAAGAAATAAATGTTGTAAAAAAGCAAGAAAAAGTATAGTTATAAAGTCAATTTATTTAACATTGAACAGTGTAAAACACTTACATTTTAAGGTGCAATTAATGATAGAACATTTCCATTTCTGCAGTTATAGTTTACATCAGTCCAAACAGGTGGATTAGTCTGTACTGAGCCGATGAAGCCGAGGAGCTGAAGTGTCTCAGAAGGTTCCACAGAATCTGTACATGCAGCAGGTTCTGCAGACTCACAGCAGGAGCAAGGGGATCTTTGTAAATCACTGTCAAAGCTCACTCCTCAAAGTCTTCATCAGTGTGATCAGATTACTGTAAGACATATAAAGAACAACAATACTTTAGTTGTGAGTCCCTATGGTAAGACTAAACCAAAACCTACAGATTAAATGTTGCTTTGTCTCATCCAAACATCTCAGCTCTGACTGTCTCACCTCAGTGTGTTCAGCTCCAGTCTCAGCAGATCCTTCCACAGTTGCACTCTTCAGTCTGACATTGGACACACAAACCATTCACAAATGTTATTTCACATCAAACTTATTGCCAATTTGTCCAAATATAACGATTAGTGCCGTCTTACCTACTGCCTGGATGCAAAGTTGGTCTGAAAGTTTTCACAGTAGTGCAGATTTCTGTAAAACAAAGAAATACAATCAGTAAGCTCACTATAGCCAAATACACACAGGATTACAATTACGTAAAAAGTAAAGATTACGGACGCCCTCAGAGTTTTATGATAGTAAGGTAAATTATATCATAGACTAAACCAGTTCTGTACATTTGAGTCCTGTCTCACCTCAGTGTGTTCAGCTCCGTCTCATCAGGTCTTTCCACAGCTGGACTCCTCAGTTTGACACTGGACACACATAAACCATTTAAAAGATTATTTTACTAAAGGACATGTTGTTTAAAACACTGATCTTACCTTCAGCATTGATGCTGAGGTCAGTCTCTAAATCTTTACAGCAGTCACTGTCTGGGAAAACAAAAAACTTTAATCATAACCAATAGTATTAGATACACATTCATTTAATATAGTGAGTTGTTAAATGATGAGTGCAAACTGAAAAATAGAATGTTATTTTTGGAACGTCCTTTCAAATGTTAAAATGATTTAACATTTGAAATGATGAGTATTATAGTAATTTGTAAAAGAAATGTTTGACATACCACTGTGCGGTCACCAAATTAAATAACAAATGTGTTACAAGGTAGAGCAAGAGCTTTGTTGTACTTTTCAAATATAAAACATATTGAAAATAGTAACAATACATCAAGCTCTTAAAGCAATCACAAATATATCCAAAGACACACCTTAAGTTGATTAATGAGAAATAAAACAGGAAAGGTCCTGTTTTATGCTGTTTCTTCTCGATGATACACTGAGGGCTGTTGAACACTTCTCTTTTGAATTCAAAACAGTTCAAAGCAATCTGATTGGCTGATTCTGCACATGTGACATATGACCTGAACCAATCCCAGGCAATGTAGGTTATAGCTTAGTTTTGTCCATTACGGTTACTAGACAGTCAAGTTCCCGTTACAGGGGCTCAGTAGAGGACACTGGGGAGGTTAGTGAGAGTTACTAAAACCATGCACTGGATAAAGAGAAAAGCAAGTAAAGCCAATGTTAAGCCTATTTTATTAAAAACGGGCAAATCCTTGTAAATGGGACAGAATCTTATAATGGGTACTTTAGAATGAGTGTGAGCACAACAGGACTACAAATAATCATTACTGGCATCATGTAGAGTTAGTAAATACTTCCAAAACCATGTCACGAGAACGGAAACATGCTGCAATAAAATGGAAAAGCAATTAATCACAATTTTCTCTTGATAATGTTCTTCTTACATGGAATAGAGGGTAAATGCTGAAAATTTCAGGTCTCCTAGTAATTATAACTTTATTTCATGTTACGACCGTAATTGGAATTTACAGTGTAGATTCTGAATACATTGATGCACTTTTGTACTTTATAACCGACCTAAACCTTTCTACATATTGTTAATATTTAACATGAGAGTAGCCTGAAATGTTGAGCAGCGCAGTTTGCTTCCTCAGGCACAGAGTATTACCTGAAATTGTATTTAACTGTATAAACTATGCTTGAAACTTGTGATATTATTTGTGCGTCTAACTGTATTGTGTGAATATTGTAATATTTAAAATAAAGGTGAAAATGGGTGATCTACCGAGTCTTTCTCTAAATTAATATATTCATAATATAATATTTATATTGAGCTTTTTATTGTCAGGTGGCTGAAGTGCTATATGGAGGCATACAAAGGGGAGATAGTGGGTGACAGTGCAACCATGCCACTAAAATAGCATTTATCAACAATGGACAGCTTAGAGCTATAAAATGAAGTCCAATGAGATATTGTTTCTCTGCTAAACCATTTTCATTCATCAACAATCTGAGTAACAACAACTCTCAGTAAAACCAGGCGAAGAAAAAACTTTGGAAATCACCTTTTATTGACACCTCAAAAAAATGCATGATTGTCTTATATATGTCATATTTATATTTAAATTTCAAGTGTTACAAAACATGTGAATATGATAAATGAAAGGCAAGTAATGGCACAGCATGAGTATTAAAGGTAAAGCACACACGTTACATTCTTACATTCTTTTCCTGATCAGTCCATATAAAACTTTTATTTTGCATGTTTCAAGGAAATATTTGCTTAGTAACACGGCCTTAAAGTTCAGTTCATTTGCATATTTTTATCTGATTCAACACAAGTCATATTGTGTAAGGTCTCTTCCGTCTTGCAACTTGTATTTTGTAAATGTAATCTAATCTAATACTAAAGAAACAAGATTTGTACAATGTTTTTTCGCCTTCTAATTTTTGATGGAATAATACTTATTTTGAGGAGCAGCATCAAGATTTCTCTCAAGTCTTTTATGTGTTGGTTTTAACCAAAAAAATAAATTTAAAAAACGGCATGAAGAGGAGATAATGTGCATATAATATCCTTGCCTTAATGTGGGCCGGGAAGAGAAGCCAATTATTCATTTAAAAGTGAATAATGTAACTACATGATAATTAGAGATAATGTAACTGCCGAAAAGTTGAGAAAAAGAAACAGACTAACACCTATTTCAATTTGGTTTCATGTAAATTAATGTGTTAATTGCAACAATGGACACCTTAGAGCTATAAAGTGAAGTCCAATGAGCTATTGTTCCTCTGCTAAACCATTTTCATTCATCAACAATCTGAACTATCTTTATCTTTGAGCTCTCAGTAAAACCAGGCGAAGAAAAAACTTTGGAAATTACCTTTTATTGACACCTCAAAAAAATGCATGATTGTCTTATATATGTCATATTATATTTACATTTCATGTGTTACAAAACATGTGAATATGATAAATGAAAGGCAAGTAATGGCACAGCATGAGTATTAAAGGTAAAGCACACACGTTACATTCTTCAGCCTTTAATTTTAAGCGTAAAAAAAATATCAAAGATTATTTTCCTGTTGTTCAAGTTTCCAGAAAACATGGTCCCCGAGCAAACTCTTGAAGCGGGACTGCAACTGCAGCAAAACACAAAGCAACAAAAGGAAAGTGAGAGGTAATCGACGTACACTTAAAGCTATAGCCTAGAGGACAGTACCTGAGCAAATGCATGTTCCTTCGTGTTCGTCTTTTCACAGAGCAGAGAACTTTTGGAGGAGCAAACCATGGACAGGGTGATTTCCTTTTTGACTGACTCTAAAGAGGAAGGTCATACATCCATGAATAAGGAAATAATTTTCATGTGTAAATTCCCGGCTCTGCTTTTCCTGATCAGTCCATATAAAACTTTTATTTTGCATGTTGTCAAGGAAATGTTTGCTTAGTAACACAGCCGTAAAGTTCAGTTCATTTTCATATTTTATCTGATTCAACACAAGTCATATTGTGTAAGGTCTCTTCCGTCTTGCAACTTGTATTTTGTAAATGTAATCTAATCTAATACTAAAGAAACAAGATTTGTACAATGTTTTTTCGCCTTCTAATTTTTGATGGAATAATACTTATTTTGAGGAGCAGCATCAAGTTTTCTCTCAAGTCTTTTATGTGTTGGTTTTAACCAAAAAAAAAAAGAGAAAAAAACGGCATGAAGAGGAGATAATGTGCATATAATATCCTTGCCTTAATGTGGGCCGGGAAGAGAAGCCAATTATTCATTCAAAGGTGAATAATGTAACTAGATGATAATTAGAGATAATGTAACTGCCTAAAAGTTGAGAAAATGAAACTGACTAACACCTATTTTAATTTGGTTTCATGTAAATTAATGTGTTGTGAGGAATTCAGTGTATTCAAGTATTTTTTTTGTATGTGTGTCAGACTGCCACAACAGAAAAATGACAGAGCCCGCTGTCCCTCGTTCAGCACCTCTCACCTGTGGCAGCAATCAGCTCTACGGCTTCACTCTCTAGATGGGCGGCTAAGGTCTTCACTCCAAACGTGTAATTGGTGCCTGATTTCAAGTTCTCAAATTTGTGCGTGGTTTCATTATTCAAAGTCTTTTTCCACTCTTGGCCCCAGAAGCTCGATTTAAGAGTCACCACATAATGAACCGTCGTTGTGTTTATGGGAGGCGTCCAAGAGAATTGGAGGTGTTTTTTACTTTTGTCACTGAGCTTGGGATCACGTGGAGGGTTTGGTACTGAAAAAAGACAAAACAACATAGATCAATAAATTGAATAGAAATAGTGTTAAATGAAGCGTAGGCAAAATAGGCAGAGAATAAGGACTGTCATGTGGCCTTATAATGTTCTAAAAAGCCCATACAGAGATAACATCGGGCCACAGACTACATGTTGTAAAGAAGAGGAAAAGCGTGTAGTCTGGCTGGCTTTGCGAGCTAGTTTGTGGCCAAATCCCTGCTCTCCATTAGAGGTATTGGTGTTTGACTGTGCAAGGGAACTTTCCAACCCCGGCATCGCCCTACCAAGGACACTTGTGGATCCATCTATGTTATTTATCTTTTGCAATGCAGAGCTATCAATATGACATTTATCCAGTGCTGAAAAAAGAGCTGTTTCTATTGCCTTTAAACTTTCTACAATATTCAAACTTTTGAGGCAAACAAATGAGGTCAAAAACAACAGGGAGAAAACCTCATGTGACTGAAAACCATGAATAGACAGATACTCACAGGTGATGATAGAGTTGCTGAATCCTGAGCTTTTTGTCTCTCCAGTGACGCTGTAGACTGTGACAGTGTAGTTGGCTGCAGACTTCACTTCGTTAAATGTCACAGTGGTTTCACTGGTGTTTGCGACGGTTTTCTCCAGGACCGTTTCCAGCCTCAGCTCCACAGTGAAGCGAGGAGACCCTTTGGCAAAGTCCCACACAGCGGTGATTGTGTTTTTTGTTGATGTCAGATTTAGATTTGTGATGTCCTGTGGTTCTGTAGGACAAAGTTTTGATAACTTGTGTAAGTTTTCAGTACATACATATACAATGATATTTAAAAGCCTGAAAAGTACGTGATATGGGATCTTTACTATATGCATGGCCTCACTCACTAGTGACGCAGTGCTTAGTCAGGCTTTGTCCAACCAGTGTGTTGTTGGCCAGTGCTACGATGCTTATGGTGATCTTGGTCCCACTGGGCAGATCCTTGAGGTGCAGTGTGTTTTCTCCGTCATGATCCTCCACAGTCTCGTTTGTGTATGACATTAGCTCTGTTTTTCTGAAAACATGTGTAACATATATTTGAAGGGAATAATGTCAAAAACACCACGGAAGACACTTACCCTTGCCAAGAAATTGTGACGCGATAACCTGTGGCGTTGCCCTGTGGTTTATCCCATGAAAGTTTCAGAGAGGAATCTGTAATGTCTGATATGTTCAGGCGGGACACGTCTGCAGGCTCTGACAAGGAAATCAAACCACAATAATTACACAAAAATGACTGTGACTATGCCGTCAAGTGCATGGACAGTTCAGTTCTTCTCACTGGTGTAAGCCTTGACGGTGGATACTTCGCTTTGTTGGGACCGGTCATTGACTCCGGAGCGGACTTTGAAGGTGTGCAGACTTCCGGGCATCAAGTCACAAATCTCCGCATTTTCAGATTTGGTATCGTGATATTTGTCCTTTACTTGAACACTGTAGAAGTCCACACTACCCATGGGTTTGGTCCAGGTCAGGGAGACGCACTTCTCGGTTTGGCTTATTACCCTGAGGCCTGTTACTTTGTTGGGCACTGTGAGAAAGATAATGTGAGATGGAACTTTAAAGAGAAATGTTGTTGTTGTTATGGGAGCTCTTAGCACACGCGAAGTGACAAAGTGAAAAACCTATTATGGCCAAAGTAGTTCAAACTGTCACTGTACCTGTGTAGAACTCCTTGACCACTGCGTTGAGGTCTCGTCCACACTTCACAGGAAACACTTGGACCGAGTAGAGAGTCCCTGCGGTCAGGTTGCTGAGAGCATAGGTCAAGCTTGGTTCAGTGTGGTTGTTTTTATAAACGGATCCATTGACCTCCACACGGTAATGGTCTATGTCACCTGGACCCTCTTCCCATGAGATATTAGCACTGGCAGACGTTATGTCCGTCACATTTACTCTGCCGTCAAACTTATCTGTAATTCAGGACAGAGAAGATTTGTGTTGCAGTGAATTACGCACATTTCTGACAATAAACAGTTTGGTTTATTTTTGAAGAGGACGACAGGTCAGGATGCTATGACAGAATTTGACTTTTAACCTGCGAAAATGCAAATGTTTTGACCCGGTTTATGAGTCTGTAATTACTGGGCCAATACATAGTTGTTTGGAAGGACTTGAAGACCCAGTTTCTAAAGAATAAACAGCGGTCAATATATTGTATGTGGATTTTCAATTTGGATATTTCCTGTCTCCCGCCCTCAACCTCATACCTTTATTACCTTCATAGCAAATATAGGGCAGGAGCTCTGAGCAGTATTTTTCGACCCAGGCCCCAAAGCTCAGCATG
Organism: Neogobius melanostomus; assembly: GCA_007210695.1. Taxonomy (NCBI): domain Eukaryota; kingdom Metazoa; phylum Chordata; class Actinopteri; order Gobiiformes; family Gobiidae; genus Neogobius; species Neogobius melanostomus. The sequence continues at coordinate 6,641,519 of VHKM01000042.1, forward strand.
GCCACGCAGGGGTCTTCAATGAAGTTCTCATCAGGGTCGGGCACGTCTTGGAACAGCATTGGCTTTATTACACACTCGGACTCAAACACTGGTGCATGTGTGAATGGTGCTGCTGTGCTAAATGTGGTCGCACTTCTGCTTAAGTCTGAGTGAGTCGACCACTGGCTAGTGCTGTTAGTGGAGTTTGAAACAGTAGTAGTGATTCCAGCTGATGCAGGCGTGAATGGTGTCGACCACTGGCTAGTGCTGTTAGTGGAGTTTGAAACAGTAGTAGTAGTTCCAGCTGATGCAGGCGTGAATGGTGCGACCACTGGCTAGTGCTGTTAGTGGAGTTTGAAACAGTAGTAGTGGTTCCAGCTGATGCAGGCGTGAATGGTGTCGACCACTGGCTAGTGCTGTTAGTGGAGTTTGAAACAGTAGTAGTGGTTCCAGCTGATGCAGGCGTGAATGGTGTCGACCACTGGCTAGTGCTGTTAGTGGAGTTTGAAACAGTAGTAGTGGTTCCAGCTGATGCAGGCGTGAATGGTGCGACCACTGGCTAGTGCTGTTAGTGGAGTTTGAAACAGTAGTAGTGGTTCCAGCTGATGCAGGCGTGAATGGTGTCGACCACTGGCTAGTGCTGTTAGTGGAGTTTGAAACAGTAGTAGTGGTTCCAGCTGATGCAGGCGTGAATGGTGTCGACCACTGGCTAGTGCTGTTAGTGGAGTTTGAAACAGTAGTAGTGGTTCCAGCTGATGCAGGCGTGAATGGTGTCGACCACTGGCTAGTGCTGTTAGTGGAGTTTGAAACAGTAGTAGTGGTTCCAGCTGATGCAGGCGTGAATGGTGTCGACCACTGGCTAGTGCTGTTAGTGGAGTTTGAAACAGTAGTAGTGGTTCCAGCTGATGCAGGCGTGAATGGTGTCGACCACTGGCTAGTGCTGTTAGTGGAGTTTGAAACAGTAGTAGTGGTTCCATGATGCAGGCGTGAATGGTGCGACCACTGGCTAGTGCTGTTAGTGGAGTGAACAGTAGTAGTGGTTCCATATGATGCAGGCGTGAATGGTGCCGACCACTGGCTAGTGCTGTTAGTGGAGTTTGAAACAGTAGTAGTGGTTCCAGCTGATGCAGGCGTGAATGGTGTCGACCACTGGCTAGTGCTGTTAGTGGAGTTTGAAACAGTAGTAGTGGTTCCAGCTGATGCAGGCGTGAATGGTGTCGACCACTGGCTAGTGCTGTTAGTGGAATTTGAAACAGTAGTAGTGGTTCCAGCTGATGCAGGCGTGAATGGTGTCGACCACTGGCTAGTGCTGTTAGTGGAGTTTGAAACAGTAGTAGTGGTTCCAGCTGATGCAGGCGTGAATGGTGTCGACCACTGGCTAGTGCTGTTAGTGGAGTTTGAAACAGTAGTAGTGGTTCCAACTGAGTATGTTCCCCTGAGTGAAAGGTCGGTAGTTTTTGTAAAGGGAGTCGTAGGGCCAGTGGTTGGCTTCGCAGGGCATGTGCACGAGCAGCTGCAGCAGTCCATTTTGGGATAGGGGGATTTGAAAACTGGGTAGCCCGGGTACCAGTTTTGAAATGTGACCGGATCCTTGTTGGCCCAGCGAGACCAGAATTTGGTGGTGTCGTTGTAGGGGTAGAGATAGGAGTTGTTAGAGGCGTGCAACGGTCTCTTGCGCAGGCCGATCCAGTGTTCTGTGGTCAGGTCCTTTGCAATGTTCTGGATGTTCTCTGGAGTTAAGGTCACAAGCTCCTTATAGCAGAGCTGAGAGAGTGAATTCAATTAAACAATTAATCAAAAGTAAAACTTCAACATTTCAAAAGGTTATGTTCTAAAACTTGAGGATATGGTGATTGGTGATCTGAATTTAATCAGGTTGTTGCTAACAGAGGTGAGTACTGAGCACAGTAGTCAAAATCTTTCAAGTAAAACTCAAGTCAGCTTTTGCAAGTGGCAGTACAGTGACAAGGTAATACAAATAGTTAATAAATAAATGCAAGCGTGTAATAGGGCTATAAAAAAAAAGGCCCAGTCATCATCATTAAAATGAGTCCCCAAAAATTTGCACTGAAAAGGAGATAAATAAATGAAATCCAACAAATAATGCATAAAGTAATATGAAAATCCTGATATTTCTAAATGAACACAAAATGAGTTTCAAGCAACTCGGCTTAAGATTTTACATTGTAGTCTAACTTTGGCTCATTCTCTGGAAATGTTAGAATTTTTACATACGGTAATTTTGTTTTGTCTGATGGATCATGTTATTACTAACATATATTTCAGAGCCTGAAAAGTACTCGAGTAGTAAATGCAGAAAGAGAGCGCGCGCCCACATCAGTGACATTGCTCAACTCTTTTTACTGCATACATTTGTCAAAAACACAAACACTATGGTCTAAAACTATTTCAGGTGCACTTCTTTTCTTTTGCTCAGAAGTTGCCCATTGTGTCTAACTTGGTTTTAACAGTAATGCAAATAGTTACCTTCCCTGGTAACAAGTTACTTTTATTATAGAGTAATTCAGTTACTAACTCTGTTGCTTTTTGGAACTAATAACTAATTACTTTTTTAAAGTAACGTTCCCAACACTGGTTTTGAATATAAAAATGATCTCCTCATTCCCCTGTTTGATTGAATGTTTACAAATCTTGCGTAATGAAATGTGCCAAGATTCTTTCTTTTTTGGCATTTGTGGCATTAAAAATTAACCTCATAACCCCCGCCTTAACCAAGTGCATTTACTCCAGTTCAGCTTTACCCTAATCTAAAAAGGTTACAGCCTATAGGCCAGTGTAATGGCTCGTTTAAAAGCTAAGACCTAGAAAACTGATCTAAATGTATCTTTATTCTTGCGTTGTTGCCATCTTTTTTTTACATTTCTTTCATTGCTTTTTTGTGGCATTTTTGTCACTTGTTCATCACATTTTTGTCAGTTTTCTGTTACTCTTGTGTGACTTTTTTGTTACATATTTGTGGCTTTTATATCACTTTTTCTAGCGTTTTTGTCACTCTTCTGTTGCTCTTTTGTGGCATTTTTGCTGCTTTTACATCACACATTTTTGTCACTTTTCTGTTGCGTTTTGTCACTTCATCACACTCGTCACATTTCTGTCGCTCTTTGGTTGCGTTTTCATCCTCTTTCTCAGCTCATTTTTATTGCCATTTGACACTTTTTTCCAAGAACCTTTTGTAGCAAGACGAGTGGTGATGGTATAATTTAGCAGGATTCAATTTAAATAAAACTAAAAAGACAACGCCACCGGAGAGAATTGGCTCCGGACCTCTAGAAAGGCTCGTAGGTTCGTTCATTGATAGAGGACAGAAAATGTTCCAAAGTATACATGATATTTATGTATCACATTTGTTTCCTTTAAAATCCTTTGTTCACATTTCCATTCTTTTAAGATCTTGGAAAATCATTCAGTCCATAGTTTAACAGTGTTTTCGTTTCTTTTAAAAGAAAAGGTCCATATAAACCGGACACTAATAAAACAAGGAGAAAAACAAGGCAGCAGGAGAACACAAGCAGCAGGAACATGACCCAACCCCTCGACCGTCGCACGCCCGCACGAGCTACTCGGCCATTCCAGTGCTTCGTTGATGCTCACACCGCACCCCAGCAGACCCTGGAATGCCAACCGAGCAAAGCTTTGGACGCCATGTGAGGGACTTTTATAGGATTTTAAGGGTCGAGCGCCATCTGCTGATGTTCCGATGCTATATACTAATAATGAATATTAAATTAATAAGATCTACTAGCCTATTTTTAACAATAAAACTGGTAATGCCACACTTTTAGATTTGGGTAGAGCCAAACTGGAGAAAATATGCTCAGTTCAGGTGGGGTTAAGAGGTTAAAAAACATTAAATTTGACTTTCTGCCACCCGAAGAAACCTTGAATCAAATTAGTTTAATTGATACCAAATATTTGTTCACTCTTACTTTGTACTTCTACTTGCATGAGAGAATCAAATTAATATTATGGGTTCAGTACTCACCTCTGACAACAATCATTAATGTTTCATGACTGTACCTGGCAGTGTTTCCTCGCATCAACCCACGATTGTGCATCGTTTTGAGGAAAGTACTCTCTTTCTGCTACACTGCATGACAACACCAAACCTGAAAGGCATGAGCAGTTATCTTAAAGGCACACTGCATAACATTTTGGACTATACTGTTGCCATCAGTACAAAACGTGCTCTTAATGAGCAGCTCAACACAGAAAATGCCATCACTGCAGTGAATAATCAAAGAATGGATTTGGATGAGGACCTAACATGTAAATCTCAAATTCTAGTGACTTTGGTCAACATCTCCATGGAGACGAGCTGTAGACGTACCCACTCCCGGTAAAGTAACAGGACTGTCTTAGGAGAGGTGAGCCGCTCACTACAAAGGCCCATGTTTGTTTGTATTTATGAGGTGTTTTCCAAGATGAAAATATCTGTCATAAATAAATGTTTGTATTTCTATTTTATTGATTGGATACAATTCTACGCAGTGTGGCTTTAAGATTAGAAACACAATTTGCAAATTTAAAAAATTCAACTTACTCCAGACAGCCAAAACACAGAAATCCAGGGTAGATAATCTTCCCATGTTGGGTGCTCTGTGCAGACAAATCTTTTTCAAAGCCCTCACTTGACAATGCATTATATTTTTGACTGTATAAATCAATTGCTATCCTACCTCGCCCTCATTCTCCAGCCTAAATGAAAAGATCTGTCAGCGCTGCATCATATACAGTACACAGACAGTGCACCCACCCAGAAACAAAGAGTGAATAAATGATAAATGACACATTCATACTCGCTTTGCATTGTTGTCAGTCCAACATGCAAAGTTCTCAAGGAAATGGCAGAGAGAAAAACAAAGGGGTTAGTGTTGGGTTTGAACCAACAGTCACAAAAACAAAAATAGAAACAGAAATGTACAATAAAAGTAATTGAAGACATTTAAATAAAACCTTTATGTTGAAGCAAAAAAAAAAGCACATTTCTTCTATTTGACTTATTTTGGGAATAAATAAAAGCATAAAATTCATCTGCTTTCCAACACTATTTTATTAAATTCAACCACTGACTTTCCTTTTTTAATCGAATTGAGACCCAAAAAAAACTGCAAATAAATTATAAAATAAAAAAAAGCACTCCAAATTATATGCCATGTCCAAATATAATCATGCAGGCGTAACATTTAAAGGAAGCTAGCTCAATGAAATGCAATTCTTGCCCATCCAATTAACTACTTTAATTTAATCAGTTTTTAAATCTGCAAGCTCACACATGGCCTAAAGCTAATTATTAGTGTGGAAATACCGGCGTTCAAGACGTTCCTAAACGACTGTATTCAAGCCGATTAGGAATAATAAATACAAGGGAAATGTTTACATTTAAACTTTATTATAGCATACAGCACCAGTAGTAAAACCATAGTCAATACAAAATATCCATGAAACAAAAGGAAAAAAATATAGAAATAAAGCTCTTATACAAAACTAACTTCCCAAATAAAATCTAAAATACAAAAAAGGAATGCCTTTAAAATTATACGTGGCAGCTTTTTGTTTTTTTGAGCACCAAACACTCTGCTCAAAAGGAGTGGGCCGAAGCAAGAGCTTACAAGCACCCACCCCCAAAATCAATACAATTAAAATCAGCTTACAGTAAGAAAGATGAGTGCAGGACAATTTGACTAACACTTTTGGGGTGTCCCAGCCAACCCATCGCAATATCTCATGTTACATAATTCATAACATCATCGCTCTAAACAAAATTATTTTTATTTTATATAAAAATATAAAAAAAAAATGTAAAAAAGGGGGAGGGAGAGAACAAAAAATCCTCTGAAATGTAATTGTGGGCTAGTCAAGGTTTTGGACTTTATCAAAAAGCAGTCAGCACCTTGAAACTAGGCAACACTGGCCTTTCATAATAGGAGTCAGTGTCTTAACTGAAGGCAGTGGCAGGAGAGAGAAAAAAAAAAAATCCCACCATAATTGTTCTAGTCACTGTCACTCTTCTCTCCCTTCAGGAGTCTTTTCCCACTGGGCGGCACAGGGATACCTGGTTTGGGCTTCTTTTGTTTACTGTGGAAAGAAACCAGAAACAAGGGGGAACTTTTAGGGTGCCATCTAGTGGAAACCATGATGAAATGACACCGAATGATTTGCAAATGTTTGTATACTGTGCAGAGGTAGGTAGAGTAGCAAAGTTACTTCAATAAACTCATCGTTAAAAATGATTTCCCTCGTAGAAGAAAAAAGTATTGATTCAAAAGCTTACTCAAGTAAAAGTAAAAATAGTGCTTGCTGAAAATACTACGCGAGCACAGAGTAACTCAGCATCTGATTTGTCAATGTAAAAAAGTACAGATAAACATAAAATAATGTGACATAATAATGTTTCCGGTGAATACATTATAAAAATAAATGAACCCTTAAAGAAAATGTATTTTCACATGTAAAAAAAGGAAGCGTCCGTTACTTGCAGATTTACTCTAAGAATAAAGTAACCAAATGTTTTACTTACTCAAAAGCAATAACACTCCAGTAGAATTTAAGTTATTTGTGACAAAACTCCAAATAAATCAGTTACTTCAAAAAGTCACTCAGGTACACATACTTGAATAAATGTGACTGAGCACTACCTGCATCTAATACACTCTGGTCACATTGCAATGAGTAACAGCTGTCTTACTTGTCCACCAGATCCAGCCCATCGTTTATTTTTTTCAGCAACTCAAAGCGCTCACGACCCCGAACCTTTGAATTAAAAATGAAATTATTCAGAAAGTGTGACAATACAGGCATTGAAGTTAGAAGATGTTTACTCACTTGCAAAACAAACACCTCCTCGTCCTCTCCACTGGAGCCAGATTTTGTCCGTTTAAGAGAGGGCAGGGGCACAGAAGGGGTACTCTCTGAAAAAAGTATAAATACATTGGCAAAGAACATGAGGAATAACAAAACCCTTATTAATGACACTGACGTACTTCGCTTTTTAGTTTCTTTCGAGCCACTCTGGGACTTGTTGCGGTTCTCCTCCTCGGTTTTGCGGTCTCTCCCGGGACATGCGCAGACACGAACCTCAAAGCTCCGCCGACCCAGGACCTCACCACTAGAAATGTAATATTGCAGAAACCATTAAAAACAACACTTGGTAAAAAGAACCAATATCTTCATAGCAAAGAAAACTTACCCTGGAGTCTCGAGTGTCAGGATGGTTCGTATGGGCCGCCGGTTCATGCCCCCCATGCAGCTGCTATTGCACATAAAACTGAGTAGAATGGTTGTCCTCTCGGCGCCCAACTGAATTACAAAGAGACAGACCTTTCAGTTTTAACAAAACCCACCAGCACCAGTCATTGGCTGCTAAAAAGTAAAAGAGGGTATATACCTGGGGTGGTTCGTAAGGCACGGTGACACTGTGACGGTTAGTCCGAGGGTCTTCGTAATACTGGACGAGCTGACTCCCCTCCATTCTAATCAGGTGAGTCTTAAATTCAGCAGCTGAAGATCACAATCCAATAAATATTTAGCCACCAAAAAGATGCAAAAATCAAAGTGTAGGCCAGTTTCTTTCTTACGATCTTCATTCTGGTGATGGGGACATCTCCGCACCACTTCAGCGACATGCTCAGTTTTTTTATAAACAGCGGTCGCTCGCAATACCGAGTCCTGAGGGGGCTCCTTAGCGACCAACACCTCCACTGGGCTCGTCTTTGACAGCTGGCAGTAAAGCTTGTTTAATGTTTCTGAATACTGCGAAAGAAAGAAAAAAAAAGGACAGAAAACACATTTTTAGCTACACAACAAAGTAAAGGTGTTAAAATTGCCCATGGCTAAGAAAAAGTTAAATTAATACCATTTCAGCAACTAAATTTAAAACAGACAAAATGGCAACAGCACACAAACGCCAAAGCAACGCCGCACTTTACCGATGAGTACATTAAATGGCTGGTTTACCTTTCTTTATCTGGTTTTAACCATTTTGGAGCTGGAGGAAGTCAGTAGGAACATGTCCCGTCATGTTGGGGCAATTCTCTACAACCACACTCATGCCACAGCCCGGGACACGAAGGCGGGCACTCAATGCAGACCACCCTAATCTCAGCTACATTGACCAACAGCAGCGGGGCTGCGGACCGAGTCACAGAGGAAGCGCTATTGCTATTGGCTCTTCAAGAGCAACGACCAACTACAGATCTGCAAATTTAGCAAATCGGCACAATGAAAAACTCCACGAATTAATGTGAAGATTCCAATGGATGAATTAATGCTACTTTTGGGTAAGAAAAATCCTTATTTTTATGCACAAGTTGTTGAAAATACTTTTGTCACATGTGGAAAACACTACAGCTAAATTTGGTAAGACTTGTGTTATTAATTCTAAACACACAAACTTGTTTGCTTAGTTGCCTCCATTATATAATTTGAAGACTACACGCTATAACAAACAATATAAATGTTAAATTCTTTATCTGCAAAGTCATGCTCCCCTACAGCAGACCAGGCTCATGTGAAGGGGGAGGGTTTTTCCTTTTCTAGTCAAATTCTCTCAAATAGACTTCTTACTAACCGTTGAGGTTACACTCTTTGCGGTCCCAGATTTCTGGAACCGAAGGGTAAACTCATATTCACCCGGATAGTCACCGGTCTCTGGGACAGTAGAGCCAGAGGGAGGCGCGCTCTGAGGGGGCTCTATGTCCATATTGAAAAGGTTTTCGTCAAACCTTTCTGTGAAGTCTCCGAGATCCTGTAAAGACTGAATATGAATCAGACAATCATCATAACACTATTGTTTATATTAGTGTAAAATTTATATTTTCAAGAAAAGGAGCACTACCACAGTGGTCCATACGTTAGGGTCTGGGTCTGGGGAAATGGTGGCGATTGGGGGCGTGTTTCTAAAAGAACAGAAAAAACAAGCCAATTATTTACTCCAAGATGCTTTGATTTGTAAAAAAAATTAAAAATAAAATTACTTACATATTCGCCCAGAGGACCTCAAAAGAGTCCTGACTCCGAGGAAGCTCGTCCATTGCTTGAAATCTGCAAATGAGTGCATGAAAATGTATAACTTTTTAAAATTCATGTCCTGACAATGAAACCGACAAAATTAGGTTCATTTTCAGCAGGAGGCCTTCATTAAAGCAAGATGAAAGGTACACCCTGTTCAATTGTAAAGAATAAATAATAGCAAAATGGAGAGCTAATATATTTGTATCAATGAGCGCGTTACCTTTTTTGTTTATTTCAAAATGACATCAGGAATTATATTAACCATGTGTCCAAGAAAGCTGTCAAACAAGCCTTAATTTTCCATTTTAACCACGTGAACAACAGCGATTTGCCTTCAGATGCTTTAGTGTTTTAAAAAACACACACACACGATCATTCAAAAGTCCTTCAAACCGCGCAATCAGACCATAGAAACGCAATTTGAATGACGTAAATAAACCGGAAGTGTAAGTAAATAGGCCAATTCACTTGGATATCAAATACTGCTTTTTATGTTTGACATTTGAAGTTACACTACATTACATGAAAACCTCAGCAACACACCATGAATGTTTTTGCAAAAATGATAATTGTCTGTTCAGTAAACAGCCGAAATATCTCTTCGTGCTAATGCTATTGTGATGCTAACAACTGCCGTCCATTTTCTTTAGGGCCTAAACTAGCGCTACATTACGAGCTTCATTCAATTTAAAGTTGCCATCGATTCGATTTTTAACTACTTACATTTTATAACCGATTTAACAAGAGATTAATCCAAATCTACGCATTAGGAAACGATATTTCTATATCTCAGTTAGACAGCCGTCAGATGAGAAAACGATCACTCGACGTTTTCACGCAAACACATCGCGAAAACTTTCCCGCAAGCGCAAAATTAATGGTCCAAAGTTACCGCTTGACTAAATGAATCATGTGCTAGTCATTTACTATCGGTCATCTCTCTGTACCCAACACTCACTGCTAAGGATGTGGTGGAACTCAAGGAAAATCGGTCTGTACTTCCAAAACCAAAATATTTGGAGACGCGGGCCGAGCACGCTGTTTGGGGATTCCCACAAATAAAGGGGGAAGTGCAGCGCTTTAACAATCTCAGCCAGCCAATCAAAACACACGCTCTCTCCTCTGTCAGCGCGCGCACTAGTCACGCACTCATAACATTCTTTGTAATGTTCCTTTCTGCTATTGTGATATGTTATTTTTCATTGTAATGATTTCGGGGGTGGGCGCTCATAAGCTTTTGCTTCGGCCCACTCCTTTTGGGCAGAACTTCAACTGCTCAAATAAACAAATAAACTAAACTAAAAAAAAAAAAAAGATAGATAGGAGAAAAAACACAATACAATATAATCCAAAAATTACTATTATACTATTATTACTAAAATAGTAATTTTTGTATTATCATTATTAGATCTAATAATGATAACAATACTGGCCTACACTTATATTGCGCTTTACAGGTCTGTGTCACACGTTTTTTAAAGCGCTGCTGTCATTTTCATTCACTCTATACTTTTGGGGGGTAGCCACAGCTGCCCTGGGGAAGACTGACAGAAGTGAGGCGGCTAATCTGCACCATCAGCCCCTCGCCATCAACCACCCCTATAAAATCAAAATAGGTCAGGCAAATAGGATAGGATAAAGAGCCTGACATGACACTTTATGGTTTTATTGCCGTCAGCATAAATCTATCCTATGATCCTATTTGCAGTGGGTGGTTATCTAGAAGTTTAGGCCTGCAAATGTCCTGTTTCCTAAATTATTAGAGGTGCATGAGTGAGCCTTGGAAATGGGGGGATGGGGACCCATGTCAAACCATCTTACCCAGGGTCCACTAAATGTATTTTATTTTTTATTTTTTACCATGCACTTACCATCGGCCACTTTGACCACTGTTAATTTCCACTGTTGGCTATAATTTTACATTTACATGTGTCTCTTTTATAGTGTCGGTCACGCAACTTAGCACCTGCCGTGCCACAATAACACAGCGCTCCTTTTCCATGGTAGCGGACAAGTTCAGTTCACTTGAGATCAGTTCATTTCGGGAGGGGCAGCCCCCACAAGTTTGTGCTTCAAGTGTCTTTAGGGTAAAGTGGTCTGGGTCGTTATGGGAGTAGTCAAGGACATTATGCATGACACAGGCAACAACCACAACCTGATACTGTGCTTTAGTCCTGCATCAAAACACCTTTGTATATGTCAACTTTGGCCATTATGTAAACCAATAAATATATAAATGTGGGGCAGAGCACTCATCTACAAAAAGACTTATGTAGTCTATATTATGTATTTTACATTCGTGAACAGCAATAGGAAAAACTAAAAACTAATTGATAATCCAAAACTAATTAATAAAATAGACTCTAATATAGCCTGTGTTTGTTTGTTTCTTCCAAGCCATAGCAGCACTGGTAAGACTTTATTTTGTTTCTTTAATTGAGCAGTTTTCAAACAAGCCAGGTTAACATTTATTGAGAAAAAAGACAAGAAAACCCAATAATGCCCAAAACGAGTAAACTTATTACGTATTATTTTATTTAATGTTTTCACATCAGCATTAGACATTTAGGCTATGTGTAAAGATGTCCTAAATTGTGAAGAGAAAGACAACTTTGAATATGCACGCCGAATACTGACTCAAAAACCTGACCAATCAGAGTGGTGACATGTCCCCCTTCCCTTTCTTCCCAAACCAGTCCAGCCGGAAAACTGAAAATAGAAATAACAGTAATGATCCTTGATTTTGTAGTTGTCATGGTAGTAGGAAAGTTATCTGCACAAATTAGAATTGTTAGACTACCCATTTCCATAGCTTGACTTGTTTTTGTTCTTATTAAAAATTGGCACAGGATGTGAGATATGAATAGGTAAACATTCCAAACCAATCTGTACCAATGGACCATAAGCGAGTTATATCCTCGGAAAATGGAATTCTCCTTCTTTAATTATTACTTACGTTTTACTACACCAGCATTTCAAATTCTTTTACTATTAACTACTTGAAAAAAAGTTATATATATAAAGCTTATATATGAGTTCATATTTATCACCTGCATTATCCCATCAAAGTTGGGCGGCACGGTAGCACAGCGGTTAGTGCTTGTGCTTCACAGCTAGAAGGTCCTGGGTTCAATTCCCACCTGGACGGGGCCTTTCTGTGTGGAGTTTGCATGTTCTCCCCGTGTCTGCGTAGGTTTCCTCCGGGTACTCTGGTTTCCCCTACCACTAAAACATGTACAATAGGCCAGAATGAATGAGAGTGTGTTTGAGAGTGTGGAAATGGAAATTAGCCCAAGGCTACAATCCGGTGTGGCTTGTTTACATGCATGATACCCATGTATGTTCATTAACATGCACTGTCCCGACCAAATAAACCAATAAAATTAAAAGTGATAAATGGCACAAAGAGGAAAGTTCTCATAAACAATACAACTTTATAATTTGATTTAAGCCGTTTATAACATGATAAATATTTATATTTGTGACGTCCATTGATAACATTCACCTTCTCTTGACATTGTTTATATAACTTTTTTTTTTTTTTTTTACTTGAGCCATTGAAAATATGTTGGCAGAGCTACTCACCACTGTTCTAATAAGGTTTCGTCTCCATTTAGTCCTACGCTCACACATGACTTGGCTGGGGGGCCCTGTCTTAAAAATGATGGGTGTCAAGTTCCCCCTGTCCCGTTCTTTCCCCTGTCCCAAAAGGCATAAGGATGTGATGGGGTGAGAGCTGGGGGTGTGTCTCTGAGGGGAGGGAATGATAATCAAATGTATTCATCAAGGAACACAAGTATGTATTTTTCCACTGGCTATTTTTGTACCTTTGACACCTCTAACGCCCCCCTTAAATCTCAGACGTCCCAATGAACTACAAAAGCCAAACCCACTTTACACTGTTAACCAACGTGCTATGTTTCAGATATAGAACACACCTGTTGCCTCTGGAAGAAAAGCTTTGTTGTGGGCAATGAGGAAGTCAGTATTGTGACCCCAGTGGTATGTGATCTAATATAGAAGAGGGCATCAGGGGCTGGTATAGGGGGACAAACAAAAGCAGCACATGAGAAATGGTGAGTCATACAGGACCTGTTTAGGTTTCAATTGAGGACCATGGCATCATGGAAGATGAAATATATATATGTGTGTGTGTGTGTGTGTGTGTGTGTGTGTGTGTGTGTGTGTGTGTGTGTGTATGTATGTGTGTATGTGTATATGTGTGTTAGATGACACACTTGAGTTTCCATCTGAGTTGTAATCTTTAAAATTGAACGTGCATTTATTTATTTTTTCTTGACAGCTCAGCTGTACTGTATGAATATACTGACTTAGGCCTATACCTCTGTAACCTGATCTTAAGATCAGCCCACTCTGTCACCCCCACTCCCCCACCCCACTCCCCCTCTACAAACCTGTCCTTTACGCACGTGCGGGTGTTGCGCTCGATCAGCTGGACCCACGACTCAAACTTTAAACAGGCACCGACACCTTGCAAAAGAAAAGACACACGGGACATTTTCACGCGCTGTTGCTTTTTGGATGGTGAAATCCGTATCGTTTTAAACCGGGACTACCTTTGGTGGAGTTCGTCTCTGTCTGTGGCTGAAGGAAGCCGCTGTAACGTCATGCCGGCCGGCTTTCAGCAACTTGGAGGGGAGGTAATTGTGATTTAAGAAAATGGTAAACTTAGTTTTTGTTTTTCATCTATTTGTTTACGGATTATGACTTATTATGGCCTACCAAATAGGCCAGTTTATGCATTTACGCATGACACATTTCCACCATTAGGCCAAATACTTTTTTCCCGAGCAAGATCTACATTTGTATTTATCTCAGCAGTTTGTCACGCACAATAATGTCCTTGGAGCTCCCCACTGACCTTGTCCAACTAAATATCAAAGCTAGGTCATCTTTTTACAGCCTACAGTTGTTTGACTGGTTCCATTTGCTCCCACATATGTTTGTCCTCCAAATGTCATTTCAGGTTATACATGCATAGATAGATTGTGGAAATTTGAACGCAATGCAATAATACACATTGCATTAATATTTAACAGATTAATGCAATATGTAATTTTGAAGGCAGACACTACTACAAGTATTACATTTCTATTTACAATGCTACTAAGGAGTTATTAAAATGTGAATTACAGGACAATAGGAAAAAAAACAAAAAAAACAGCCACATTTAAGAGTCTGTTTCCACACAATCAAACCAATGCACATTAAATAAACGTGCTGGTAATATTACAATCATAACATGCAGAGCTGTCTGGCGACTAATGTTATGTAATGTGTCTATAAGGTGCCAGGAGAAAGGACCTAACGTCCCAGAGGTCACTTTGTCCATCATCGTAGAGACAGGTGCCAGGGCCTGACAGGGAAGTTAAAGTTAAAGTTCAGCCACACAGTGTTATATGGATGAGTGGTCTGCGGGATTGCAGTTATATTTAGGGCACATGATTAAGTGCTATAGTGTTTTACCACAAAATAAATGCTTTTATGTGCTCAGACAGTGACTGGAACTCTTGCTCTGTCAGTCTTCACGGCTGTCCTGGGATCTCTGGAGTTTGGATACAACATTGGAGTCATCAACGCTCCCCAGAAGGTATAATGTTCCACTGCATCACAGCTCAGTCCTCATTAACACAAACCTTGCTCATGTCACAGTGACATTTACCACATCCCCACAGTGATTCCTGGATTTGACATCACAACATTCTGCGTGTGGCTGTAAACTTGTGTAGTTAGTCTACACTGAAGCAGTTGGCATGTTCAAGCCTGGACAATTAGAAAGCACAATGTTAGTAAATGCATCCAGCTGAAAAAGGACATAGTTCTTGGCCCACTCACAGAAAGGACTTTTTTCTTTAAGTTTGTAAATGCAATGTTACATAAATTTACAGAAAGTTTTTGCTCTTCTGGGTAAAATAACTTAAAATCAACCACATGTCAGTGAAATACTGTAAATGAAAAGAAACTTATACATGCTAATCAAATCTACATGAAGACGTCTGAGTGCGTGACGTACTTATATGAAACCTCTGGTAAATGTTTAGGGTGAATTTTTGTTTTGGTCACATTAACGTCAGGTGAGCTTCAGTTGACTGGCCTTGAGGCATTCAGTCAGCTGGCATGTCTTGACACTCATAGCTGACATTGTTAGACACATTACAACACAGGAGGTAACGGGAGGCTGCCTTTACTTTGGTGTTGTATTAATTATTAAGATAAGATAAGCAAACCTTTACTTGTCCCACAATGGAAAAATTGGTTGTTACAACAACATTATCAAGAAAAATGGGACGATGGTAACAAGTAGCGAAAAATAAATCTCCAACTAAATATAAACGTATTTATCTAATCTTGATTAACATTGAATTAAGTTTGAATGGACTTTGGGAATGGCTGATCTATACACAAACAAGCAAACATTTATCAAACAATGCAAAGCAAAGATATGTACAGTATATTAGCTGTGATAAATGTCAGGTAGAGTACTCTACCTGACATTTATTGATTTGTGTTTCATCTTTGATGGGTAGATGTTGTGCTATAACTAGGGCAGGCATAAGCCTACACCTTTTTGGTTACCCTCCTTATTTGCAAAGAATATACTGTATATAATTTATCCCATGTTTGTAACCAAAATAAACCTTCATTCATTCATTCATTCATTCATCCATTCATTCATTCATATGGCACATACAGTAGGAACTATATGTTTACATGCACTATATAAAAATACACATTTGCATTTTGACATTAAACCAGAATTACTTTTCCTTTTTTTTTAGATCAATTAGAATTTTCAAAATTATTTCTATCTGCTAAATGCCAGGTGAATGAGAGATAGATTTTTTGTGTGTTTTTATGTTTTTGATTTTGTTTTGTTTTGTTACTTTCTACAAAGTCAGAAGTTTACATACTCTAAGATTATTATACCTTTAAACAATTTGGGAAAGCCCAGATGATGTTATCATGTCCTTGGAATCACAAGTCTGGTTCATCCTTGGGTGTAATTTCGAGACGCCAGGTTCATTGGTTGATTGGAGTTTGCAAATGTACACAAGGATAAAGACTTTCATTTTTGGAGACATATCCTGTGGTCTGACGGAAAAAAATGTAGTTGTTTGGCCATAATGACCATCGTCATGTTTGGAGGAAAAAGGGCGAATCTTGCAAGATTCACTGGTGCACTTCACAAAATAGATGACATCATGAAGAAAGAACTATGGAAATATTGGAGCAACATTAAGGCATCAGCCAGGAAGTTATTAAAGCTTGGGCGCAGATGGGTCTTCCAAATGGACAATGACCTAAAGCATAGTGCCAAGCTGGTTACAAAGTGGCTTAAGGATAACAAAGTCAATGTTTTGAAGTCATCACAAAGTCCTGATGTATGGGGAGAGCTGAAAAAGGCATGTTCACGCTAGGTGGCCTACAAATGTGTCTCAGTTAAACCAGTTTTGTTTGGAGGAATGGACCAAAAATCCTGCCAACTATTGTGAGAAGCTTGTGGAAGGAAATCCAAAACGTTTGACCCAAGTTATACAGTTTAAAAGGAAATGCTACCAAATATTAATGAAGTGTATGTAAACTTTTGGCTTTGTAAAAAGTAATAAAACAACGTGTAGAAAAATCTATCACTCATCCTTCTGGCATTTGACAAATAGAAATAATTTAGAAAATTCTAATTGACCAAAAAGGGAAAGTTAATTCTGGTTTCATGTCAAATAGTGAGGGGAAAAAATGCACATGTGTCTTTTTGTAATGTGTAAGAAAACATCTGGTTCCCACTGTATGATGTTAACTTGTAACAATATTGTACATTACAAACTAAGCATTGCAGATGAGTGGACGTAAAGTGCAAAGAGTGTTCATTGTATTATCTCTTATCTTGAGCCATTGTATCATTATGTGTATATTCTGTTCAGATCATAGAGGAAGATTATAATGCCACATGGATTCATCGTTATGGAGAGCCGATCCCCACAGGGACACTCACCTCTCTGTGGTCCCTGTCTGTCGCCATCTTCTCCATCGGGGGCATGTTCTCCTCATTCTGTGTGGGCTTTGTCTCCGAGTGGCTGGGCAGGTAACAAACAGACTGCGTTAATAACTGGTGCAAGTACAAATACCAGTGTTGCACATCATAAACGTAACGGGTGGTCAGGACTTTTTGGAAGGAATTGCAGAAATGTAAATCATATGTCTCAAAATCACGTTGAGGGTCAAAGGGTACATGCTGGGATGCACCCAGTTATTTCATTTAGCTGAACTGAGACATTATTTAGGGCAGTGGTTCTCAACTGGTATGGTGTCAAGACACACCATCTTCTCAAAATACCAAGCCGCGGCCCAAAGAAGAATTGAATTTGTTACATATAATGTGAAACTTCGTGTTTTCCTACAAACTATTGTTAAATAAGTATTCAATAATTCTATAAAGCTGGAAATCACATAAACAACTGTCCTTTTTACTTAAACTTTTTCTACACTTTTTAGTAGAAAGAAATGTTCCACAGAAAAAGCTTGTGACCAACTGAGAATGTTTTTGTGACCAATTTTGGGTGCGTCCTAGCTGTTGAGAACCACTGATAAAGAAATATTTAAATTTATCTTCTATAACCATACGTTTTACATAATTGTAAATGTAATATAGAAATGAACTTAATAGGGAAACACATAACTTACTTGTAATGGTTTGGTTTATTCACAATTGTTTTATGTTTAAGTAAAGACCAGTCCCAGACTATTTTAGTTCAAGTTTAGTCTGTGTATTACGCAATCATCTCACATGACTCATGAAGGTCTTAATGGGCCTTGATGACCCCTTACTCACAGTAACCAGAGTATGGTCTAGTCCTGGACATTTGCCACTGCTTCAAAGTGGATCTACGTGGAGCACTAGGTCAGGACCAGTGTGACGGAGATTGAGGACAGGGTGCCAAACCTTGACCCCAACATATGTCAAATGCCACATGTCTGAATAGAATGCAACATGACTCAACTCGTGATTTCAAGCTATAATTATACAAAGACATGGTCATCTTTTCTCCCTTTGCCTGTGAGGAGTCTGCTTAACAGTCAAGCTCAGATTACATGATGGGGGCATCTAGTGGCCCCATCATGTAATCATCATGTAATAATTTCCACACATCGATTGTAGACCTCAGACTGAGACAGTCACCAGACTTACGGCTTTGTGTTTGTTTTTCAGGAGGAAAGCCATGCTCATAAACAACTTATTTGCATTTATTGGTGGAAGTCTGATGGGGCTGTCTAAATTGTGTCGTTCCTTTGAAATGATGATAATGGGCCGTTTTATCATTGGTGCCTTTTGTGGTGAGTTCTGTTCACTTTATAATAAGGATTCATATTTACCATCATTCACTAACAGAGCTGTTTGTCTGTAGGATTGTCTTCTGGGTTGACGCCCATGTATGTTGGTGAGATTGCTCCCACAAGTTTGCGAGGGGCACTGGGCACTTTACACCAACTGGCTATAGTCACGGGTATTCTTTTAGCACAGGTATGACTTCATCCCCTATTTTCATATCACTTTTGGATGCAGATTATACACATTTTTTTAAATGGAAACTTTTTAATGTATAGATCCTAGGTCTGGAATCGTTATTGGGGGGTGCTGACTTATGGCCGGTCCTACTGGGTCTAACTGTTGTGCCAACTGTACTACAAATGTCTCTGCTGCCTTTTTGTCCTGAGAGCCCGAGATTCCTCTACATCGTGCGCTGTCAGGAACACCATGCTAAGAGTGGTAAGCTTTACTAAATCATAATCTTGTAAGTAAAATGTGTGTTTAACTTTGCTGTCTGCGTATTACCTTATTAATGGTGCTCCTTGTGTAGGCCTGAGAAGGTTGACGGGGAGGCATGAGGTGGGCGACATGTTGGCTGAGATGAAGGAAGAGAAGCGCAGGATGGACATGGAGAGAAAGGTGTCCATTCCGGAGCTCTTTCGATCTCCCTCATACCGGCAGCCGATGATCATCGCCATCATGCTGCAGCTCTCACAGCAACTGTCAGGAGTCAACGCCGTAAGTCAGTCCAGTTGATACAGTTTTGTCAACATACGGCGGCGGCAGAAAGTTACAGATCATCTATTTCATTATGTAGAAGTCTGTTACAAAAAATCATATAGATTAAACTGTCAATTGTGGTCCGATCTCTTACCTAACTTTTCTTACACATTTCAAACATCCTAATTCTTTGCAGGGATGAGTTTATGAGTACATTTCACAACCTTCAGAGAATAAAGCCATTAATCTGAACTGAAGTGGAGGATAAAGCTGAAAGGCTAAAAACATAATGCATAATTTCACTTTGCCTGCTTATGTACTTAAGTGGAACACAATACATTTCATTTCACTACTACAAATGAATGAGTACAGTGTCTTTTTAAAATAGAAATTTGAAAGAAACAATAAAACTGTGACATTAGTAATAAGTTCCTATACATCATCTGCAGATCCTATCCATATACAGTAGTTCTCAATGCAGAAGGCAGATTTCTTATAAAGGCTGTAAACATTTACAGTATACCAGACCTCATATAATTGAAATAAATACAGGTATACAAATACTTCCTGCCACAGTATGTCCTGGGCTTTAAGTGTAATAAGTGTTTTAAGATCTAATGGAAATCTTTGTGCCCAGATATTCTACTACTCCACCAGTATCTTCATCAAGGCAGGAGTCCAGAGTCCGGTCTACGCCACAATAGGAGCGGGCGTGGTCAACTGCGCCTTCACTGTGGTCTCGGTCAGTAGCCAGAACAAGCACAGATTTACCTGAGACACGTTTAAGGAAAAACATACATTATTATCAATTTTTACTGGTAAGAGTAAAGATAGAATATGTATCAAAGTGCGATTCTGTTACTGTTTAACACAGCTATCACAGAGTTACAAATGGGTCAAGTTTGTTTTGGTAGGTCAAGTTATTTAAAATCCATCAACATTGACTATCTACCATGATTAAATATACCTTTATGCCGGTCCCAAGTCAAGGAAATGGAGATCCTTGCATCTCTTGTACTGTACATGCAAAGTCAATATAACAATCTGGACACAGGAAAAATAAAAGGCAAAGTAATAGTTTTTTCTAATGTTTGTTGAACCCACAGCTCTTCCTGATTGAGCGGATGGGCCGCAGAACATTGCACATGCTCGGGTTGGGCGGCATGTGCATCTGTGCCATTGTGATGACCATAGCTCTGGCTTTACTGGTAAGAATCCTTCATATGTAGCCTTAACATTTCACCCAGTAAACAGAATAAAATACAAGCATTTATCTTATTACAGATGTGTTTATCGTTGAAAAATACCTAATAAATGAACAAATGTGTTTGCTGTGAGCGGCTCATCTCTTCTCAAACATGACTAACTTTACTGGGAGCGGGGACGTCTCCAGCTCGTCTCCATGGAGACGTTGACTAAAGGCAGCCAAATATGAGATTTATTTAGGTTAGGTTCTCATCCAAATCCATTCTTTGATTACCCACTGCAAAAAGGGCGGCATGGTAGTGCAGTGGTTAGCGCTTGTGCTTCACAGCTCGAAGGTCCCGGGTTCCCACCTGGACGGGGCCTTGTGGCGTTTGCATGTTCTCCCCCTGTCTGCGTAGGTTTCCTCCGGGCACTCTGGTTTCCCCTACCACTAAAACATGTACAATAGGCCAGGATGAACAAGAGTGTGTTTGAGAGTGGGCATGGGGGACGACAGATGGAAACTAGCCCAAGGCTACAATCCGGTGTGGCGTGTTTACATGCACGAGACCCATGTATGTTCATTAACATGCACTGTCCTGACCAAAGAGTATTTTCTGTGTTGAGTTGATTATTTAGAGCATGTAGAATTGAACACTAGAATCCAAAATGGTATACAGTGTGCCTCCATCCATCTTCTTCCACTTTTCCGTTGCTGGGTCGTGGGGGCAACTGTTGGAGCTGCCCAAATCACATTGCACCAGCCCCTATGGCTCCTCCTGCAGGTGGTGGGTCCACAGAAGGACGGCCTCATGGTTCTAACCGGGCCTGTTGGTCTCTCATAAGGAGCTTCTGAACCACTCTTTGTCTGACCCATCACCTAGGACCTGTTTGCCATGGGGGACCCTACCAGGGGCATGAAGCCCCCAGGATCATTCAGGCGCTCAAACCCCTCCACCACGTTAAGGTGGCGGTTCCAGGAGGGGATACAGTGTGCCTTTTAAGTACAATTTATATACAGTGTAGGTTACATTTTGTGTTGTACCCTACAGGAAAATGTTCCCTGGATGAGCTACATCTGTATGCTGGCCATCTTTGGTTTTGTGGCGTTCTTTGAGGTGGGCCCAGGCCCAATCCCCTGGTTCTTTGTGGCAGAGCTCTTCTCGCAGGGTCCCAGGCCGGCTGCAATGGCCGTAGCAGGCTGCTCCAACTGGACAGCAAACTTTATCATTGGCATGGGATTCCAATATGTGGCAGTGAGTTTGCTTTCTATCATTACTATCACAGAATGGATTGGGGTTTTGTGGTAATATACAACATTGTATTTTGTTTCATCATCCAAATTAAAAAGTTGCTTTAAGTTGTAACACTCCACAGTATTTTACAATACAAATAGTACATTACAGTTCATATTACTCCCTAAACCGTGTGCTTTGCCTTTTCCAGAATGCTGCAGGACCCTACGTTTTTCTTATTTTTGCAGCGCTTCTTCTGTTCTTCCTCATCTTCACATTTTTCCACGTGCCTGAAACAAGGGGGAAGACCTTTGACCAAATCGCATCAAACTTCCACTCATCCAACAGAAGAATCAGTCTGGATATCGGACTGGACATGGACACAGATGGGGAAATCGAGAAGGACAGCACTGAGCTAGATTATTTGGGAGACACCAGCCATAACTGAAGACTGCAGAAGAAAAATCGAGACTGTCTTATGACTGCATTATGTAACAGTAGGTTGTAGAAATTGTAATGCCAAAGCAGAGCTCAAAACAGGAGTGCTCTTGCCTGCAGAGGTATTTTCAGATATTCCAGGGTGGTTGTGATTTTATCTACAACATCTTTAGGTTAAACAGAGACACATACCAAGGATTCACAAGAAATATATAACTGTGGGAACAGTGGATTTTTTAAAGCCATGATTTGTGGGACACACACACACACACACACACACACTTCACTAACTCTCATTAGTTTAGTTGGCATTTTTCATTTTGACTTCTGTGAATTTATTGAACAGTTTTAGTGTAATTTGTATATATGCATGGTTGCAAATCCTTTTTACAATTGCTGTTTGGAGTGTTGACAATGTATGCTCAACCTTTAAAATATTCCCAATTTTGTGATTACAAACTGTTTAATTTATAAAAAATATTCTATTGAAATTTGAACAAACAGAACTATGATGCAAGATTGCTAAACATGATTTATTATACTTAAGCATTGCACATAAGCACCTCCAAAGAAAAAGCACACAAGTCAATCTTAAAATAAAATGTTTTCATTAATCCCCCCCCTCAAACTGAGGATTGGGACATACCATTTGGAGGTAACAGAACTATATTGACTCGATAATGCACCACCAACCACACACCTGCTTGGCTTATCCCCACTTCAACCAAATTAAAGCAGTTAAATGAAAATCAAGGCAGGGCTCCCCAACTAGGTTTCTATCTCGTCAATTAAAGAAATAGTTTAAAGGTTGTTCTAACAACTGGGCTACCAAGCAGAAATTTTAAAATAAAATTGATTAGTTTGCCCTTAATATGCACCCACTTCGCACCCACCTCCCTTCCCCCTGCAGGAGTCAGTGTCTAGACCAGAAGCATGAGTGGGGTTATAGAGTGACGACAGCGGGGCACTGAATTGGAGGAGGGGGGAGAGAGCAGGGAGGGGAGAGCAGTGCAGGTTTTCTTAAATAAGTTTGATCGATCTCCAATCCACGGACCTACAAAAGAGCAAATATGAGTGTAATGTATTAACCGCCCAATACAGCAAAAAAACAAAACAAACACTGTTACACAGCACTTCCCCAATATCTGTAATCCTAGACTTGTGTATATTGCCCAGCCCAACCAGAGCCACCTCACCTTCTCTCAAGGGCCACGAGACTCCTCTGATGGTCACTCCGTGGTGGTAGTCTGCTGTGAGAAAAGACATGTTGACAACTCAAGACAGCTAAAGGAGGTCTTAAAAAACAGAAAGCGCTCCTTACTGTAGGCGATTTAGTGGTTATGGGAGAAGTCTTTGGTGACTGTGATCCTGCATTAAGGTCAGATGGTTTTGAGGTCTGTGGCGGTGTTCCAGGCTCAGAAGCAGATTTCTCGGTCTCATTCTAATGCAAAGATCAGAGTACATAAGTCACCGTCAATGTTGGCTTACAGCAAGTGTCCATCACAAAGGTCAGAGCCTACTTTGGATGTAGAGGACTCAGAGTTTCTCTGTCTACGGCGTCTGGACTGTCGTCGTGGTTTCTGCCCCTGACCGGCAGCTGCCTCTCCGTTGATCTGTGGAACCTCCACTTCTATAGACTCTTTTGACTCCTCCCCTTTAGGTTCCTGCACCATAGTGTCCTGAGGCGCACCCTGGTCTGAAGCAGGCTGGTCCCCAGGCTGACGTGGTCGGAACGGCCTGGGAAGAAAGGGGAATAACAGCTCATAATAGGCCTCTTTATATGAATTTGAAAGCAAAATTCTGTGTGAAAGCACACCTCCGATATGGCCGCCAGAACCTTCGTCTGGGTGGTCTCTGCATCTGCTGATCATCTTCAGCTACTCCATCTTGCTCCCCTGATTCACCCTGACACACACTTGTTCAGTTTTTATTTCACTAAGAAGACAACCAAAAAAACCATCAAAATTATTCCCAATAGAACCTCTCGACACGGCTTACATCCTGTGGCCTTGGTCTGCGTGGTCTTTGGCGACGTGGCGGAGGTTGAGCATCTTCCTCTACTGTGCCCTCACCCTCTGTCCCATCAGCCTGGGGCTGATCACCGGGACGAGGGCTGCGGGGGAAGAACCGTCGCCGGAAACGCCTTTTGTTTGGCGCATAGCGACTGCCTTTCACAGGTACACCACCTGGACCAGTCACATTGGCTGCTTCCGAGCCCTGCCACAGAACAAGGTCAAATGTGAGACGAAAATGCTTCAAAATATATTAAAGCGTAAAGTCCCCACCTTTGCAGCTTCTATAACATCAAACTCTACAATCTCTCCATCGCCCACACTGCGGAGGAATTTTCTAGGATTATTCTTCTTTATTGCGGTCTGGAGAGAAAGGTAATCTTTAGTTCAGAAATGAAAGTGAAAGAAGGCCAGTTAATTTTGAACCAACCTGATGAACAAATACATCCTCTTTGGTATCATTCCTACAATAGAAATAAGGCATGCCTTAATATCAAGCCTGACATAAAATCAAAGTATTAAAAATATTTTTACCGGTTTATAAATCCATATCCATTTCGCACATTGAACCATTTAACTGTGCCTTGGACCAATGATGCTAAGAGTGAGGGGGGGGGGGGGGGGTGAGGGGGGTAAGTAAAATAAGATCATAGAGCACTCCACATCACATACACTACATTGATTCAGATTAACAAAAGATGATCACTTATCCATGTTAGAGAATAGCTTTTCTAGTTTACAACAGTGAAAGAAAGCGCAACATGTCAATCATTAACATAACACTTTGAAACCAGGTCAGCAGTAAGAGGTACTGATCTGAGCAATAAAACCACTCAGGAAAAAGTCATGAGTGTCAGTAGAGGTCTAATGACATTTTGACCAAAAATAGGGGCCTTTTAAGAAATTGAGCCAAGTTTAATTGAAAAATCTACCATGAACTCCAATCATTTCCACCTGTGACCACCTCCTGACGCGCGCAACAGTTGATAAAAATAAATAAATAGTCCACATGTTGCACGCAGAACACGTGTTTCTTCGCAAAACTAAACATACCACTACAGAACTGATCCGGAGAGCCAAAAAAATATATATGGTGGTAAGACCGTCACAGCAGACATGGGTTTTGTGGACATGCCGTCACACGCTGACTCCATCCCGCGTGTCCACCTGCAGCACCCACCTATGACTTTTCTCTCCGGCTGTGGCTCATCATCCACCGGTGCCGCTGGAGGACTCTGCGCCTCGGCGTCGGTCATGCTCGCTGTTCAACTACGCCACTGCACTTTCGTTTACCCGCCCGCTGACTCTTCCCGAAAGTTTTCAACGCAAGTGACTAAGTTTTTATCCCAGTATCCCCTTCGAGTGCAGCACGGAAGGAATGCCCTATTGGCTTACACGAGCCCAGAAGCCAGTGCCGATTGGCTGTGCGTCCTGCGCAATGGGGGACGCACAGCCAATGTGACTATAATTTAGTCTTATAATGAGGGAACATTACAGTGTCATTAGGAGTCATCTCCCCAAACTTAATCAGCACAATCATAAACACATTGTTTGAATCCCAATACAGACACACCTCATATAGGCCTACACATATAATCTAAAGTTGGATCCAGCATTTACCATACAGTTGAATACCATGGAAACCAGGTTTGAGGCATGTAAGCTCCATTGATAAATGTGTTGTTTTGTTTTGGGGGGAAAAAGGAAACGTGTCCATAAAGTGTTTCCATTTTATTTTCATTCAAAGTTAACCTCTTTTATTTCTTTAATCTCTTAAATCAGCTGAACTCTGTAACAATTCATTGTTGAAGGTAAAGCAAACCTTTGCAACAGTGTCGCACAAAAAGACTATCCATTTTCACTGGAGTTCTTTCTTTCTTTTTTCCCCCTTTCTTTCATGGTACTCTGCAATATTATACATATTTACATCTAACCTTTTTATTTAATCTTTCCTAATGTCTATGCATATATTATATCCTGTTTTACTATGGCTAGGAGGGAGCTGTCACATTTGTCTGTACTTATTCTGGGTACAGCTAGGTATGAAATTGGTCACAGAATTCAGCAAATTGTAAAACAGTTCTTCCATCGTCCATTAGGACAATAACCCAACAGACATTGTTAACCAATGTTGTTCCACCCTGTATTGTCTGTGTGAAGTTGTGACTGCCTATAAGTTTCCAATATAGAACGACTGGTTGGTGGAAATCTGAAAGTTTAGGAGGGAGTTTATTTTTTAGGGTTAAAATCACATTGTAAAAGAAAATCGATTCCAACTGCTTTTGCAAAATTCTAATTGGGAACATAAGACCAGACAGATTGTTAATTTGCCAGTATCAGTTATTAAATATAAGCCTACCTTTTCTAATTAAAGCTCGGTGTAAAACATGATTAACTAAGAAAAGCATATTATAAGGCCACTTTGCTTTAAACTGAAACTCAAGTCATATGACTCCAGTCTACCTTTGCTACCAGACTGCTATATTTAACCCTGCAACTCCAAGAACTGCCAGGTTCAAATGAACTGCCCACTACACCGGAAACGCACGAAATCAACACAATAAAGTCAAATCTCTAATTCATGCTAACAGTCTAGTATAATATCTAGCTATAATAATAATGTTCAGTTTGACAAAAAAGCCCCGATTCCTAAATTAATAAAAGATTAAATCCACAATCACCGCAGACACAAATGCACACTAAGAAAGAAGCATGCAGATTATTATTCAAGCTACAACAAACATGCAGTCGGTGTCAAACTGCGATAAAATGCTGAAAGGGTTCATGTTTTATTTTATTAGCCTATGCATTCATTACAGCCAACGGAAACTATAGAGCCACACACACAAGTTCACACACATTTTTATGAATAGGAAGATGCTGCGCAAGAATGAAGAATTACGCATGCGCAGATTTAACCAGGTGAGGTTTCTTTCACAGACTGTGGAGATAAAAAATAAAATAATCAGCGTTATCTATTCAAAGAACAACCGGAACACGTCAAACATTGTATCTTATAGAGATATGAGCCTGCATTGTAATGATCCACCGGCTATAGCCTCGCAGCCTGTGAAAGTAGCCTGAGGATTTTTTGAGGGAGATAGTCTGAAACAGGCAAAGCACCGACTTGTGTTTTAGGGCCAGGTTTTATTGTGGCAGTAACGCTGGGAAGTGCCTTTAGCCTATACTGTGACCTGACAGCGGCACATGCAGGAGCTGAGCAGGGAGACCGAAAAGGTGGAGTGGGCTATAGACGGAACATACATAACATAGCGGTGAGTGGACCAGGCCCCTTTCGGCCCTGTGGCTGACACTGAAAGTGGTGCTCTGCACAAGACGTGAACTGCGAAGCGGGTCTCACCGCAGAGGGAGGCGAGGGTCCACAGAAATGATACAAGCGTAAGGAAAAGCGGACAAAAAAAAGGGGGACATTCCCTTACAAAAGAGGAGACAGAGCCCGAATTAGCGTCCTCTTAACTCGGATACAAGGACTCAAAGAGAACGAGCCAGGACTGAAGCTGTCAAGCAGCCAACCATTAGAGGAGATCCATATCATTAGGGTAAGTTCCTTATCAAATGGGCTATGGGCGTGTAGTGCGCCTGGGCAGATACGCACGTTTGCCCAGAGCGCCTATAGCGCCCATTAATGAATGTTTTTTATATACACTGGTATAGCTTATTCAAACAACTTAAAAAACAAGACAAGAGGTGAAAAAAATCAGGTTGAACAATTTGCAGCAGTGCACGTTGAACTGACGTAGGCCATATGTGCAACTATGTCAAGCGTATCCAAAGTAAAGACCTGAGCTCAGGATAGAATATAGTTTCATATAGCCTAATCGGCCTGGTTGCTGCAACAAGCCATGACCATCACGAGTATTAGCTTAGTCATTACTGTCAACTAGCGGGGCAAAATAAATAACAGTGTGTCCTATGACGACTTAAACTTTCCCGGCACGCGAAACTTATCTGGTTTGTTGTCTACAAAATGAAGAATGTTAAGGAAAGATGAACGAGAGATACATTATTTTGATGAGCTTTTGCTGTTTCTTATTGGGAGGCCTCTCGATACAGGGAGTGCGCATGGATACCCAAACGCGCTCTTTGGTCGTGCGCTCCGTGCTGCTGCGCATGTGCATGTTTTATTTTTTATCAGTAGGCTATTTAGTTTGCGCAGATTACCCCCTCGGTCGTTTTCGCTCGACTACCTTCTCTAACCGAGCCGTTATGGTAGGCACTGTCTACAAACACATTTCTCCAATAGGCCTTGCCTTACAGTATACTCCACTTGTCGGCTACAGTAACTACTGCAAACTTATGTTTCGCAGGTTTTACTAAATGTTACATTGGTAACCCTCTCAGTTCAACTGTAAAACTGAAACGAAAACTTCTATTAATGTTTTATTATCTCCAGTAGCCATGGCAGATGGAGACCTGGACTTTCATACAGGGGATGCTGGGGCATCTTCCACTTATCCCATGCAGTGTTCTGCTCTGCGCAAGAATGGCTTTGTAGTGCTGAAAGGGAGAGCATGCAAGATTGTTGAGATGTCCACCTCCAAAACTGGAAAGCACGGTCACGCTAAGGTAAATTCATATTTAGCATATATAATATGCAGCTAACTATACAGAACTACCCAGCCCTTTACACATTTGATCAATTTGGTTTCAATTAATAGACTATTGTTCAAAGTTTACTGTTGGTAACTGTAAATTTGGCAACTATGTACTTTGTAGGTGCATCTGGTCGGCATTGACATCTTCTCCGGAAAAAAATATGAAGATATTTGCCCTTCTACCCATAACATGGATGTTCCTAACATTAAGAGAATGGAATATCAGGTAATAGATATGGATGAAACATAATTAACAATTATATTCATTAAGTGCTAGGCTACTAAAAATTAAACAACTATTCGCTCATACTGTGTTCATTATATATGAGTAACATTTCATATTTCCAGTCTAGACCTGTTTACATTAGATAATCATTGTTTTACAATTCACCCTGGTCTGGTTCAATATCAAATTGTAGAATGTGTAGAGAGGACAGCACAGCATGTCCAGTGTTAACGCAGCAGCTCAAACTGGTATGATTTAAACGTAACACTGCAGTGGAATGGAAGGTGCCTGCCAAAGTGAAATGCAGATGGTGCAGGAAACCCTGTAGAAGCAAAACCACTTGGTCCCAGGGCTCTCAAACTCAAAGTCACAGAGCTTTTGCATGTACATTACTCTCTATCCCATTGATCAAAAAGGTCTGCTTGTTACTTTTAAGTAATAATACTGATACTGATAGCAGATAATATATATATATTTTTTGTATTTAGTTAATTGGGATCACAGATGGCTACCTCTCTCTGCTTCAAGACAGTGGTGAGGTGAGAGAGGACCTGAAGATTCCCGAGGGAGACTTGGGCAAAGAGATTGAGAGCAAGAATGAGTCGGGAGAGGAGATTTTGGTTAGTAGTCTGTCTCAAAACAAAAACTTAGCCATAGCTTTGGTTTGGTGGAATAAAATGTCTTTAAATGTGAACAGTTTTTGTTTCAGTGTTTCACATGCTGTCTGTTCTTGAACAATTTACATTCACTCATTGCTATCGAACTTTTCACTTAGTACTTTTCACAAGTACCACAAAATATTTGGCTTTTCCAAGTACTGCCTATCAGTTTATAGCAGGAATAACTTGGGCCTAACCAAACCAGGGCTAAAATAGTACATTGAACATGTGTCATAAAGGTAAGTCATGGGAGGAGTAAGTCAAGTTACTGTGGGCATAGCAAGCCCATATTATTGAAGTGGGTATTTTCCCTGTCAATAGTACCAACCATACGGATATGACTTATTTTCAGATTACTGTTCTTAATGCAATGGATGAAGAAGCTGCAATCGGCATCAAAGCCCTGGGTAAATAAGTGACCACAGGTAACTACGGAGATCCAGCTGTCATCAAGCAGACCTGCCCCTGAAGCAGGAAGAGTGTGTGTCAGTGCCTGCAGCAATCTATCTGTGTCTGCCTGTGCCTGCATCAGAAGGACTGTGTCCATCTGTGTGTCTGTCTGTCTGTGAATGCTCGTCTTGTCCATGTGGGTTTGGGTGTCACGCCACAGGCTACAGCATGAGCCCTGCCAATGCAGTCTCTGTGATATCAAGTGCATTTCTTGGAGCAAGGGGAGGCCAATCAGCAGCAGAGGTTGATGCTATCATCAACACAAATCCACAGTATGTGTTCTTTAATACTATGAGGCTACAAGCAGATAGGTGTTCACTTCATATTCTAAAAGTGTTTTGTTTTGTTTCTGTGAATGATGTTGATGTTCTTGTTAATGTACATTTGTTTAATAATGATGCATACGTTACGAGCAGTGTGCTGTGTGCAATGTACTAACTGTACCTTCCATGTTAAGCATGCACATGCTTTCATGCAATTTTTCATTACTAGTGCAGTTTTTGAATGATATTTCATAAATTGTGGAAACCATTTTATTTTACAGCCTGGTCTGGTTTTGCAATCCACTTGCAGTTAGTTTGTTGTAGTCTGAACGTTTTCAAATCTGCAATCTGTGGGTTGAAGATTAAACTGTCCACAAAACTGGTTGTGAATGCCATTTGACTCCATGTCTATTTATTACAACACTAAGACAAATTCAGGTGTATACTTGTTATTTTGTGTTAATGAATTCTTAATTCTGGTGTCAATAGTTTCTCAACACTTTGATTTATCACTCTTTTTTTCAGGGAATCACAAGATGCACTGGACCTGAGGCAATGAAGGGATATAGCCTCATCTATGCCATCTTCCCTCTTTCTGTTTTGTCTGTATTTCATACTCCCCCTTATCTTTTGGATTACGATTTTATAATTCACCAAAATATATATATTTTTTCAATACAACATCGATTGGCTCCAAACAAGGAAAAAAAACATCTGATACCTCAGTTTTAGATTTCCCTGATTTATACATTTACTTTAACAAGGGCTTCAATGCAACAATTTTATTCAGTCAGACTTGAGTTTGTGCCACAGCTGGACATCTGCCATGGCTTCCATAAATAACTATTTTTATGTATTATTTTTTTTTTTTTTGAGGATACAGGATTGTGTTGTGCGACTTTCACAAAGTTATCAGTTACACAGAGCTGACTATCATTGAGGCTTT
This sequence comes from Neogobius melanostomus, assembly GCA_007210695.1. NCBI lineage: Eukaryota > Metazoa > Chordata > Actinopteri > Gobiiformes > Gobiidae > Neogobius > Neogobius melanostomus. The sequence continues at coordinate 6,672,603 of VHKM01000042.1, forward strand.
GAATGTTTTAGAGCTCCAGTGCAAGTAAAATAAATCAGTCAAACATTACATTCTCTTTTCAACAGACTCCCTCACTGGAAGTCTTTGAAAGATCTCTTTAGACAATAAAGAAATGTGTATGTTTTGTATCAATTCATTGTTGGTCAGACAATAAACCAAACTGCAGAATCTCAACGGCAAAAAAATAAAAGTTCAAACGGATAAACTTCTTTGCTTATTTTTATTTACCAATATATATATATATATTTATAAAACACCACATACTTAATAGCTAATGCAATTAGATGAATGAGCATCTTTCAGTCCGTATGTCATCTGTAGTATACCGTAATATACCAGTATATGTATGCATATCATCACTTAAAATTCAACCACTTAGGCAACGCAGTTTAGTTCAAACTTTTGCAAAAATGTACAAAGTGGTTCAGTCATACAAAGTGCTGCTTTACTCATGATATTTACAATGGCCTGCACAAAAGCAACACAGTAGTTTTACACTGAAATAAAATAAAAAGTGTTTTACAAATGTCCATGATCTAGAAGTTAAAATTCTTTGTACAGATGCACAACGCATGATTAGGCAAACCGAAATAAACTACAGAAAATAAACGTAAATGACAAAGTCCAAATATCAGAAAGTTTAAAAGACAACCATGATTTATCTTGGAGTCAAAGATTATCCAGTGAGGCTGGGGTTTAAGTTACTTGCCATGGTGATAAAATCTCTGGCCACTCTGGCTGTGTTGAAGGAAACCATGGCGCGGTGCACCCTGAGGAGAGCTCTGAAAAGGAGGCTGAACATAAAAACAAATCAAATTAGACAAGACATTGATTACTGCTGAAATGGCACACTTAACATACAGATTAAAATATGAAAACAATTGAGCATCATTTACCTCAACCTCAGGCAATATAGTCAAATTCAAACAGCTCTGTGTTGTGTTTAGTCACCTTTGCAGTTGGAATCTGAACTCCCAATGATGATGTGGGCATCAGGCCTGGAGCGGAAGGATGCAAAGCTGAGGGGTGCATGGGTCGCAGAGCGCCCTAAGAAAAACACATTAAATCAACATACAAGTTACATAAATCCACATCATCTAAAAGAACTTGTTTTCAGTAATATTTGACATATGTAAAGTTATCTTACAGCATCTGTAAAGCCAGATTGTTGGTTAGCATGTTCCAATTGCTTTTGGAGAGGTATGCCTGCCCCAGGGATGTATCCTGTTTACATCATATTTTTAGAATATTTTTCATATAAAAAAATAGATGAAGATGTAATTGACAACAAAAAATACCAGGTTGAGAAGTGAAATGACTGTGAACTGGATATCCAGGCTGCTGATGAGGGAGGTACTGCATTGCCTGAAACGCAGATGCACCTAAAAAACAACCAAACAAAAATATATAAGGAAAATAATATAAAATACAATGTGCACTATGACTGTCCCTGTGTGCAGTTTTACCTCTGATCTGGGAGCTGCTTGCAAAACTAACGGGTACAGAAGGTCCGGCAGCATAAGTGGAGGGATGCTGAGCCTGAGCCACACCGTATGGCTCATGCACACTCTGACCCCCGTAAATTGACTATGTTCTGCTGAACCAGAGCTAAATCCTGGGGTCTGATAATGACGTGCCTGTAAACACATATAACATGATTTTACTTGCACTCTTTACACAAAGGCCTTCCAATAGTGCTTCTTGTTTGAAAATATTGAATAGACATTATCAAACTTACTGGAATGACAGTAGTTGGGAAAAGCTGCTTACTCCGTTCCCCAAGTAAAGCTCCAGGCCGACTGTGGCCAACTGGACTACCTGGAATATGGGAGAACCGAACTTAATAAACAATTTGAGAATTAGTTTATTAACACATTAAACATAAACAGTTACCTTGAATGCTGAGGAGATGCTGTCCTGCATGCATGGGCAGACTTTGCTGATAGCTCGCTGATGTCAGGGTTGTAATGTCACTATGACAGCAAATTGATTGAAATTTGTAATTGCCAACACCACTGTGAATAAACCCCCAACATGCAGAAACTTAAGGATTACCTTTGTTCCTTTCTGCGCCTCTTCTCTTCTTCATGAAGTACTTTCTTGAGCTGTAAAAAAAGTTGATGTTTTTCTTCCTGAAGCCCCTGAAGTTTTTCTCCCATCTTCATGACCTGTCCAGAAGATAAAAATAACACCAGTCTTCATGTATTCATATTACCTGTAAGCAGTTAAGTATCACTTCAATATATTGTGCAATATTCTATTTACCTGTTCTTTGGTTTCTTCCAAAGACATTCTTTCCTCAATTTCCTTGGTCCGTTTTCGCTCTTCCTCTTCCTTCATCTTCTGTTCCATCATTTTATCTACCTCTTCCTCTTCTAAACACATTAGAAAAGTTGAGTAAACATAATGTGCATGACAAAAATCATCACATCCCAATAGCATACCTTGTCTCTTTCGTTCCCTCTCCCTCATGATGTGTTTGTGGAGGGCTCTGGCCATAGCGTTGGACAGTTTGGGTCTCTCCAACAGAGCGGGCATGGTGACAGGCAGTGGAGGGGCCAGCTAGTGATAATAATTAGTTCAGTAGTTAATTCAGTATAGGCCACAAAAGAAAATCAACGGCCAAAATAGTGACAGTTGCTAAGTCGTGGCTAACAGTTAACATTGCTAACGGTTAGATGTAATAACTATCTTGTTACTGTTTTGTAAATGTGGAACACATTGTTATTATATCGGCTTATTACGACAATCTAGAGACTCTGGGAAAATGTTACAAGTAAAAACAAATAGATACTTAACGTTAGCTACTATCATGTTAATGTTGGGTTAGCTTACGCTAGTTAGCCTTACTGAACGCCATTATTGGTGTCCGTTAGATCGTTCAATATCATGAATGTTCAACAATACTCACTTTCGTTGCTTTTAAAGTTGCTTAAAAAGAATACCACCGTTTTGCAGTTTCAATCAGATGCGGTTTGCCAAATGCAAGTAAACTATGAATATAGAAAAGTTCGGCAGCCAAAATAAAAACATACGACTGGTGTTGTTTCTTCCGATTGATTTGATGTCACTTCCTGTCAGTGGAGCGTGTTCTTCTTCAAGTGATTTCCGGCAGGCTGTACGCTGGGATATGCAATGCTGCCCCCCACAGTTTGGTGTGTGCGAGTTCAATATTGTGTGTTTATCGAATTTATTTGAGCCCATCTTAAAAGTAATTGTAATTGAAACAAAGAACCACACGGACTAATCACAATATTTAAGTCATGTATGTAATAATGCTTTATTTTTAACCCTGTACTTTTGTAGGTTGCCCTCTGTACATCTAACAAAGGACTACAGATGAAAAATAGCCTTTTGGCCAATTCAGGCATATTATACAGTTGCGCAGTTGGTTAATATGCACTGTCATCATTTGATGTTTCTCTATGGGTCCAACAAACAAAATAGACTACCGGTATGCAAACAACAATTCAGCATACGAGTGCTCGTATGCATTATCAGGATCTAATTGTTCCACTGGGATTGACATATTGAATTGCACACGTTTTGAATAAAAGTGTTGCAAAAAATATCAAAAGTACATTTTATATTGATTTATTGTATATTCATTTGTGAAGAAAGAGCCAGTAATGCAGCAGTATACATAATTTTTTTGTTTAAAAAAAGCAAACAAAACATAACATAGAAAAAAATTGCACTCAGCTTTACAATACCTTTAGACAGTAAGCCATCTAAAATAATTAATTATCATAGCACTCAACATTACCACTGAAAGCAGAAGATAATAATTAAGTCTGAATTCTATTATACTCCTGTCAAAGTTCAGTTTGGGTAGTAGATACATGTACAGATTTGAGTGGGAATAATAATAATAATAATAATAATAATAATAAAAAAGGTTCTCTGACCATTTTTTTGACACTAACATTTTCTGAATCAAACTGCTGCAAGACAGGGATTCTTATTCTGTCAAACACTCCTTGCCTCGAGTTGGTGAATACCCACAATTTCCCTAATAATTCTCTTTTGTTCATCAATTGAGAATCAACCATCTTAAGATCTGAGACATGCACCTTTGTTCTTAAATTAATTTCCACCCTGAAAAATAACTATAATTAAGACATTTTTACCATACAATGAACACACTCATGTCTATGCTGTTATTAAGTATGATTCCTACGCCATGACAAAACTGGCCGTAAAACCACCTAACCAAAGAGCCCTAGTAGATTTTAAAAAAAGAAAAAAAAAAAAGGAGGAAAAATACAATTCAGACTTTTAAAAAGACATGAATGTTTTGAAGAATAACATATGGTTGGTGAATGTGCATTTGACATATTTACTCCGGGAACTTTAGACTGCTGAGTGGAATTTAATATTTAAATGAATGAACTGTGAAGGTTGGGAAGGGGAGGTGGTGGTTGAAGGAGGATGGTAGTAGGATCACATTTCCCTTTGGCTGTTCCCATACACACTCTCATCACTGTAGGCAATGTAGAGGAAAAAGTCCTCTTCATGATGCTCCTGTAAAAGCAATAAACAGTTACATAGATATATAGTATCACAAGACATCAGGAAAAAATTAGAATGGCCATAACCTGGTACAACAATCCCATGGTAGCTGAGGTTGGTGGAATGACGTTGTTTACAAAGAAGAAGAGAGCATCTTCAGCTCGCAAGTGGATTCTTTTTCGGATAAGAAAGTAAAACTGACCCACTGAAACAAGTATTAAAATACATTACTTTCATTTACAGTACAACACAAATCGGATGGCTTCCAAATTTGTTGATACAGATAACAAATGTTTACCTGTCAAATCAGAAGGAACAAGATATTTCTTCTTGTCCAGGTCTCCTATTCTGGCTTTGGGAGCCTTCTCAACAATTACCTTTAAAGAAGAGAAAATGATGTTACAACATTAAAAACATGCAATAAAGCTGTCTTATATGTTGCATTCAAAAGCTAAGGCAGCCTCCAAACGTTTTTATTTTATTTTATTTATTTAATTTGTTTTGTTTGTTATATGTGTCCTTAACAAAAAATTACAAATCGCCAAAAAAATTTAAAAAAAATATGCAATAAAGCCATTCAGAGAGGATAATGCCAATTACCCACACAACATTTAAAAGATAAAAAATAAATTGAGGTTTAAAAAAAAATAAAAAAAATAAAAAGTTGACAAGTATATCCGGCCAAATTGGAAACATCTGAAATCAACGGAAGAATCACATGATTAATGATACTGCGTGATAATGACAATCCACTCTTAAGGCTGCAGTGCATTTTATCCAAACGCAGTGGACTATGGACAAGTAGAAACAAGGCGTAAGACGATGTAAACAAGAATCCTACACGTACTATTTTGAGGTGCGTGCAGCGCTCCCTGGATTTCAACACACATAAAACAACACCCAGCTTCCTCCTTATTCCTACAGGCTCGTGGCTAGACACTTGGTCAAATTATTACGTAAAGCAAACAAGTCATACAGTCTGAAAAATAAGCAGTGTAACTAATGAAGAAAGTGATGGTTGAAACAACATTTCAACATGGACGTAAATTTGGCAAATAACCTCAAAGCTGTGCTAGCATATGCGGAGGTGCTGTTTACTAACGCGCAAGCCCTCATTAAGGCAAATAAAGAACTTGTTGTCCACTCCCTTCGAAACCAAGATAAATATGTTTATGTGATAGAAACGCAGAAGTAACACCCCTGGTCGTAATACTAAACACAATACTAAATATTTACAATTTGGTTTTGGGATTAGCCGTCAACAACACGAGCTAGCTGAGATGAGCTACTTACTGGTACCCTGTCCGGATATTTCTTCCTTATTTTCTCGCCTTCAGACCGTCTCTTCTCAAAAGGGTGTTCTTCTTTGTACTGGAACTTCATGGTTAGAGAGATGACAGACGGCAAGTCAGTCACTCTGAGATATCAAGGTTTTCTTAAGCGTCGACTCAAAGCGCTGACACACACGACAACAAACGATGCTAAGTAGCCACTAGCTCACAGCTGATTTCCTAGTGCGACTGCGGCGAATGAATACAACAACATCGTGACGTAGGGCAGGGTCTACTTTATGGCCCTTTTGCTTGGTCACTCAGTCCACCAAATTACCATGTTAACGCTCGGTTAACACAAAAAAGCTACACAAATTTAGTAACTTGTCGGCGTGTTTGTGGTAGTTCCTATCGTTGTATAAAGTAATTTAATTTTGTTTACTCATGCGCGGCGAAGAGGGGAGTGAAGAGGCATCTGCCCTTGTCATATGACCGAGGCCCTGTTAGCTGCAAGCCAAGGCTGAGAACAACAACCACAGACGAAAACAGGCAACTTCCACGTGGATTACGGCGTTTAGTTAAAATACCCACACCATTCTAGTGCACATATTCTAGTACACACGAGTAAAAATGGTGATAGCTGTGTCACATTGCGATCTTCTCCGAATATCATATTGATCTTCCACCAGTAGTAGATTATTTCAGGTAGAAATCAACTAATTTCCAACACGCTATTGGCAGTAACTTGGAAGAAGAAGAAAAAAAAAAAACATGAATTGCTTATGTGGCGTACTTACAAAAAAAATAAAATTAAAATAAATCGTCATAATACATCCATTGGCTCATATTGTTCTTTAACCACCAGGTGGCGTCAGATGGAATAAACCAGTCTACGGCTAACAATATGCAAAAGAAAAAAGAAAAAAAAGAAAAACCTACAACGATGTGATAAATGTTAATAAACATGTCGAGTAGAATAGGGTCGATACTGACAAGTGTTTTATTAGTAACACAGACCTGGAGACAGAGCCAATAAGAAGCTGTTGAGAGCCTTGACAAGACTGACATTGTTCAGAAGGCATTTAATTAAGAATAGGGCCTAATATGTGAACAGTAGAGAGTAAAAATTGGAAACAGAAAGGCTGCCAATTTGAAATACAAAAAAAACTGCAACAAAAAATAGAAAGAAGTGCAATTCTCAATTAAATCAAAGATGGCTTCAAATGTCAAAACTGAGGAAGTGAAATGTCATGGTATCCACACAAGTCGTATGATTTGTATAACATTGTAGAGAGAAACAATCAGATATGAAAGGCGGCACAGCAGTCCACATATCATTATGAGCCATTTTCCCCTCTCAAATCCTTCAGTCAAGCCTTTTTTTTTGTAATAAAGTCCTTGAGTATAGCTGGCGGGGAAAGCTAAGCAGTATGACATGAAGAAAGAAAAAAAAAATATTTGGCTGTTGTCCACAAAAAAAGTGTGTTGCAAGCACATCTTTATCCATTATATAACGAATTTAGTTTTTTTGTAAAGAGAAAGGGTACCTCAAGAAGTTATTCAATCTTACAATTACTTTTGTGAAGGAGGTAAATTGAACCTGTGCTGAAGTGCAACTTTTGGGGATGGTGGAGAGATGCGTGTGTCCTTGTTGCTTTGTGGATCCTTCTTCACTCGTTTTCAATAATCAAAAAAGTTTTAAAATGACTAATGAACTCGGCAAGCACTCACATATACAGGCTTACCTCCATATGCTCAGTCAGTATCAGGAGCTATAAGGCAGAGAGGCTCCATTTTATTTTGGGGGAAAAAATATGAAAGAATCAAGAAAAAAAAAAGAAAAAAAACGCTGGCTCCTCCTCCCCCCAGAGTCATTCGCGGGCTGCGGTGATCCCACACTGTCCATGTCTTTAAATGCTTGCCCCAGCAATTTGCTCCTGAGGGTGAATCTAGGAGCCTGAACTAGAGCGGGTAGATCGTCTGTGAGAGTGGAGGGCAGGACAGAAGCCAGATTAAGAGAGGAAGAGGCTGATCAACAAACCCCCCAACCTCTCCTCTCCGCCAATCACCAAAGGCGATGCTGATGGAGGTTTCGACTGAGGACGGAGCGGACATCAGCGGTAAATCTAAAAAAGTAAATAAAAATAATAATCAATATATGATAAAAATTGATAATAAAAAAAAGTATTGTGCTCATTTGTCGCTGTAATATGTTGATTTGTATTGTTTGTTACAAATTTGAATCAATACTAGATAATACTAAGTATTATGAGTCATTTAAAGTGCATATGACATGTTTTAATGTTTTTGAAAATATTACTTATTTAGATGAAGAACATCAGATGCAAGTTCATCAGTTGCATAATTATCATTTTATTTCAGTGAAGCAGAAATTTTAATGAGTGAATGTTGGGCAGAAAAGTTATTTTTATTTGAATTTTTAAGCTCCTGAGAAGAAGAAAGCTGGGTACAATCTTTAGCAAAATCTTGATACAATTGTGTTAACTTTTTAACAAAAATTGTGTCTAATGTGTCATATGCACTTTAAAGGTAGGGTTAAGTAGGAATTTGAATAAAATTGCAACTGTGTATGCTATACGCTACCTTTAAGATATTTTGAGAATACAGGACAGATTTGTGAGAATTAGGCAAACATTATTATGCATTTTACCTAAGTGCATCCAGCATAGGCAGCAAGTTTAGAAGTGCAGTGTCACTTGGATCGCTGAACCAAGACTTAATAGGTATTGCATTGTCTGCAGAGCAAAAAAAAAAGAAAAAAAAAAGACATTAAAAAATTATATATGATTTTAACATTCTACTGCAAACAAGATAACTTTTCATGGTGCATTCAGAACGCGATGGAAGCGGGAGGGGGAAAAAAAAAAATGTTATCGCTTGAATATTGGGGGTAACTCACTTCTATCGTTAACATTTTTCAACTTGAGCGAGCAGGGAGGTGCAGCTGAATCACTTTTCTGCTTCGTTTCAGACGCGGGTCAAATGCCCTTATCGTCTCATTTGTTCTGCTCTTGTCATTCAAATCGCCCTAATCGTCTCGCTCTACTCTCAGCCATCGCACCGCCAGCTCCTGATCATACTTTGACATAGGAATAACATGTAAATCACTCGCCCCGACGCCTCCACCGTGTTCACTCTGAATGCACCGTAAGAAATAAGTCTCGTTTCTCCCTGCGAGAATCAAACTCTACTGAGCATACAACTTGGGGATCCATTACAGATCTTACCTGGATGGCTACGATAAGCACCGGGTGAGTTGTCCAGGATAACAATACTGGACAGGTCATCATGTACAACAGATAGGTCTTTAATGTAACTACCTAGATCCAATGTACAATGCTGTAAAGGACGAGCAAAGAGCAAGGTCATAAACTGAATCTCCCCAAATACAGGTCAAAAGTTTTTTTGTATTGGTTTTTCTATATTTTCAACACTATTTACTTTGATTGATTGATTGAAGGCATTAAACTCTGAACAAACACATACAATTATGTTGGAAACAAAAATGGTGAAATAGTTTAAAATATGTTTTATATTTTAAATTCTTCAAAATGGCCACCCTTTATTCTTCGCATTTTACCAATGAGCTTCACAAGGTACTCCCTGAAATGGTTTTCAACAGTCCTGCGGGGTGAAAACCATTCCTGGTGACTACGTCATGTTCCATTTCACCTTTTTTGTTTAAAACATAATTCCATATGTGTTCATTTATAAATTAAAGCCTTTAGTGAGAATCTACAATGTTAACAGTCTTGAAATAACAGAAAGACCAATACATACAAAAACAAAGCTGTCTTAGCTGGTCATAACATTGGACTAATGATTAGAGGCATGGGATGCAAACCTGTCGGTAGTATCTGCGTCTCAGAATGTTCCTGTTATTGTCCAACTTGTCTGCTACAGCTGAGCCATAGATCTCCATACTGGCAGTAAAAACCACTAGTTCGTACCATTGGCTCACCTGTACATACACGCAAAAGGCTCAATGGATTGTGTTTTTCTTTTAGCTTGTAAGTGCACAAGATGACAAAATAGCAGTGCATCAAATAAAAATCCGAGCAGTGATGGAGGATTATAGCATGTTAATGTAGGATTCAGACCACTGACACTTACCACTTCTAAAAAGAAGTCTACATGAGGCCTTTTATGTACGAAGAATCTGACTGGATGCTTATCAATGACAACCTGCATGGACAAAGCAGCAAGTTTATTTTAGAGAAAAATGTTTTGAATCATCTTAAAGCATGTTGGCACACGTCTATCTTTACTTTGAGGATAAAGTCTGGTGGTGTGCCGGGTCTCACTGTGGGCCGTAAGACCCCGTCGTGATGTGAATGGATAAGTGTTTCATCCAAGTCCAGAACCAAAATCTTCCTCTTTACTGCATCTAGAGTTGAACACAAAGAGATAAACTATGAACAAAGTGCAGTTTTTACAACATTAAAATCACATATGAAAACAAAACCAAGAGCTTAAACCAATGACTCAGGTTTCCAAGTCAACTCTATTGTTCTCTAGTGTTCTGTATGTGTTCTTTATAAGTGTTTCAATCTGTAAAAACAAAACATGATGCTTTGAGTACTACTTTATTAATTTTTTTCTCCATCTCCACAATCTTCGAGTGCTGTATAATATTGATACAGATGTTAGGTTTGTGGTCATCTATAGTGATCTGAAATGCAATCCTTTTTAATGTAAAATGCGCTGTAAATGCTTCTTCAGACACAAGGGAAGCTGATCCAGGCAGAACACACGCCAGTCCATAAAATTTGCATTTCCTTTGCAGTTTACTATATTCCAGATTTGCACTGGCTGTGTGCTTAGTCTTTGGAGAGTTTTACAAAGTTATTACACAAGTTTCTCAAACTTGTTCAAATCCATGCTGACCTTAATGTAACGTTGAATGTGACTGGCCAATTGCCTGTATCAATATTGGGTTTTTCACAACTATCAAAGTTGTAATAATCTATATTATAAGACATGAAGCAAGGCGTTATAAAAGTACCTCACCCATAAATCACCAAGAAAACACAATAACACTGCTATTGAACAAAGCTTCTTGAGTTTTCCACCAAATTATCTGCAATATTACCATTGAATCACAACAAGTTCAGCTTTTGCCCTTTCATGTTGATTGTAAATAACTAGCGAGGTAAATACTGGCTTGTAAAATCCATAAGAATGCCCTTGCTCTTAGGGGAGAAATACAGTATTTATTCATCTTAAAATCTTGTTTATCTTTTTTTCAAACAAAATGTGCAAGTTGCTTTTTGTCATAAACTGAGGTCTTAACAATGAGAACAGGCCCAGTCTGTGCCCAGGTCTGATGTGGTTGATCATGTGTCTATTTAACAGAAGTACTTCAGCCCGGACAGACTGGTTTGACTTGTACTATCCACATAAAACAAACAGAATATAACTTCTTGGTTTCCCACACAAAAAATAAATGTTTTAACTAATAAAAACGAATTATATTGATGTTAGTACTCACTGAGTCTGTTTCTGGAGATGGGAGACAAAGGCAACGTATCATATCGGACTGTTTGATACTGGATAATCTGGAAGAAGCACATCAATAAACACATTAATTATTATCAAGACATAAGAGAAATGAAACAGATAGTTACAACAACAGGGGAGAATCAATAAAGCGAGAGACACCTAACTTTGCAAAGATGGTCATTTAAATGGACTTTTATATAATATGCAATATTTTGGACATACATACAAAGGAAAAAAGCTGAGTTAACAGAATGTGGCTCAAGTACGCAGATACTTTGGCAATGCAAACAAACAATGAGGACAATTAAGAATAAAATACATTTTTAACAACTACAAAAAGCAAGTGATAAATTCTCGGTTTAGAAATGACAAGAAACTTGATAGATTGTTGCTTGTAAACTTCAACATTATGAAGTTGAAGTCGCACCTTTGCCCAGAGGCAATGCACTTTTCGTAACAGGACTATTTATACCCCTCCAGCTGTCAGTGGGTGTCAGCGGAGCATGGGGCACACACAGAGAGGGAAACTTGCAGGGTGACTTTGTCTGAGTCTCTGCCACAGCAGCCTGGCACAAAACACTTGGGATACCCTATTCGAGGCAGCAGACCAAGGGAAAGCCTATATCAAGTCCCTCCCAAGCTAAAAACAAAACTTCCTTCATTGTAACATCAAATAATTAAAATTAGTTCACTGCCTACGCAACAAATAAGTTAAGGGAAGTAAATATTGTTTGTGTTGAGCTCAACGCAACATTAAGTATGTTTACAGTCTACTTTACTTTGTACAAAACTAATACAGCATCGTTAAAAAGGAAACAAGTCAGCGATGGCTTTGAGATTAATCAATATTTTTCTCATCGAGTTTACGTAAAGTAGTAGGTACGGATTATGACTGGCCTAATAATTGTAATCCAATACAGCTTTAGTGAATTACGACTTAAATGTCTGGATCAGGTCACTCTAGACGTTAAGGCTGTCAGACAACCACATTGGTAATGCAAGCCTATACTTCAAATTGTGGTTATGCTACCGTGTTGTTATACTTTGTAAATGAACAGTTTAAGTCAATCTGTGTCACTGTTAAGAGAGCATTAAGACTGCTAACAACAAAGAGCTGAAAACAGAGTGTGAAAACACTGTGCTCTGTGTGCTAACATAATCCCTCCACTTCAGCCACAACACCAACTCCAGTAGTAACTCCACGGCCTATGGACTGTTCCTGCCACACAATAAAGAAGAAGAAGATCTTTATTTATTTATATAGCGCCTTTCACAGACATGGTCACAAAGCGCTTTACATGAGAGCATTTTACATTCACTCCACACTCAGTACAAACTGTATAAACGGAACAACAAAGATTATTACAACACAGAAAGCCTTCCTATAAGATTTGTGAGATTGATACAGAGTCAAAGCCGAAGTCCACTCATATTACACCACAAAAGCAGGTGTGTAAAAAAACAACAACTCCTCAGCACACAGTGTGTGTCCAAGTTACATTACCAAGTGAACTGGGGAAAATGCAGTAGAGTAACAAGCACATGTTTCCCAAAACAATCCTAGCCATGAATTAATAAAGGCTTTTTCATTTTTCTAACTCGTGGAGTGCCTCAGTCTTTGTTTAGAAGTTTCCCAGGATAACTTTAAACTCCATTCATTTGTATTTACTACACAGACAAATAAGCCAGTTTGTTGATGTCTGCTTACTCATTAAAAACAAAACCACAAACAAAACCTCTCCAAGAGAGGTGTAGTCTGTGTAAATTTTAGGCTACTGCATAAAATAAAATAAACAATACTGATAAAACAAGCAAATACATGAAAGTTAAACCTGTATTTTGATACACATCCAGTGATGTGTGATTCCACGGTCACAGTTGTATTTGTTTACAAAACGTTTACATGAGGCATTTCTAACTATTCTCCTTCTTACCGTTCTTAAGTGCTTCCTGAGGATGTACATGATGAAGCCCCATATTCTGGAAGTAACACCCAAAAAGGTGCGGATGCCAAGTAAACACTGCCGGGTCTTCAGCATGATGAAAAGCACCAAAGACCCCCACAAGCACCAAACTTTGAAATTTCGTTTATGCAAAGTTCCTGGTTTGGGTAATTGAGTCTCCACAAACTTGCTCACGACTGACCGTTCAAAACGGTTTTAGCCACAGTCGCCAAACTAGCAGTTCAATCAGAAGAGGCCAAGCAAACGTGCGAGTCCACCGCTCTGCACACTTGTGGCACGATTAGCATTAAACAATGTGGTTTCGCATGGTAGCTACAAAATAGAAAGCTGGTCGTGGTTAAAACGTTAGTGAATGCAAAACGACTGCTCTTGTATGACTGAGCACGTAGCTCCGACATTAGCTGTGTATAGGCAGCGTTTAGCCTGTAGCTGATCTGCCGCTAGCTCGACAGGGTGACCACCTTGAACCTTGGACAAAAATATCCAAGAAATGATGCAAGACTCTTCGCTGTCAAGCCCTGCAGCAACGCTCCGTCGCTGTGTGGGAAGTCCAAGTTAAAAGTGTTTATCGAAGTTGCTCAAAGTCTAGCCGGTCCGGATAAAATCATTTTGTAGTCCAGTAGAAATCCGGAATGAACTGCGAGCCGCCATGTCATCCTGCCGTCACTTCCGCAAGAAGACCCTGGGCGCGCGCAGCACGTCCACGTGTGTTGAAAATATTAGGCGTGCACGCGCACGGTGATTTACTACTTTTTATTTTATGAATTCATAAGCCTTGTGTTACTTTGTTCTGTCATTGTTAATTTAATCACACCAAAAATACGTTGGAAGATTTTATAAACATGACCCATTTGTGTCGCCAGATATGAGGTAAACAAACTAAATGTTTTTATTGAAAGCAATTGTTGATTTATTCACATTTATACTCACTTATGATCATGTTTACTATTTGGGAGGTTCTCAAGACAATTGTCTTATAAAAAAATCAGAATGCGCCCCACACAAGTACCATATCCTGTGGCTAAAAGCAGTTTGAATTTCTCTTTATGTTAATTTCCAGAGTAGAAATGTATTGTCTTCTGAAGTGGCAACTCATCTCTGGCTCACAGTCACACAAAAAAACATAAGAGCACAATACAAAACATGCACACTAAAGGTCATTGACTACATTCTGTAGTTCTTGGCTTTCAAATGAAAAATTGCATAATGTGCTTGTTTCCTCATGTGCAGCCTAAGGCAATCCAAGTTCAGATGTAGTGCATTTTTAAACCACTAACCATCTTATAATTAAATAGTGATGTCTTGGCACACTGGTAACATTCTAGAGACACTTTCATGAAGAGTATATAATGGCAAAAAGTACATCAATTATGCATTGCTTTTATGTTTATAATAGCTTTCAAAGAGTGTGGATATTTTACTCATAACTAAAAAATATAATGTTACCTTAATATATACAATACAATATTTACAGTAAGGATCTCCATCTTCTGTGATTAGTCCAAACAGGTCTAAACATCAAGATCATCATCTGGATCTTCCTGATCAAAATCATCATTTGCATCCGGCTCATAAAGAATCCGTCCTAAATTGGCACCCGAGTGAAGAATAGCTTTTTTCCTGTAGCCCAATAAGAAAAAATATTATATCTCAGTACTAATCACACATTCACTAAAATACTTAAATATTTTCTTGAAGATGCCTTACTTTTCCTTACTGAACATAAAGGGAAGTGAAAGTTTCTCTTTTGCTTCACGCTCTTTATCTGATAAGCGAAGGTTAAATGTCAGATTTGCAGTTGGATCTATCTGGATGATGAAAAGACACAATCCAGTTAGGTTTGGACAGTCTCATGGATAGTAAATTCAATGTTAAAATATGCAAACCTCGTGTTCTTCCTGCACCATTTGTTGGGGCGCAGTATTAGATGACTTAAGTAGCATGACTGTTAAATCTTCTTTAATACTAAAAGTATGTTCCTGTTGAAAAATGCAATTACGAGTTTATATCCAAATAAAGAGCAGAGCAAATTGATTGACAATACAAAGAAGGCTTACATCCTGCAGCACTTTCCCCGACTTTGTACGCTTTGTGATTTTTGCCTGACAATTGTCTCCCATGATGCTAGGTGTAACAGTGATGAGCGAAGTGGAAAGATGACGCACACTTCCAACAGTGCCCTTTTGATGCATATCGGCGTGGAGCAAACCTATGATAGCTCTCACAAATCCGCCTAATGAACACACAGAGAAAATAAGACAACAAAATATGAGTTTGTTTACAATTTGTCACATTAATTATTTAGTTACCTTTCTTAAGTTGATGAAGCGTAGAACAAACAGCGGTAGTACAAACATGTCTCAAAACCCAGGAGAGGGAGTCAATCACAACTATTGGAGTCTTTTGGTGAGGTGTCAGTTTTATTACCCGTGTCAGGTCATTCAAGCTAAATTGCTGAACTGTGAAAACTGCCTTTTTGGTCCAACCAAGGGGGTCTTCGTAGGCATTATGAATGTGTAACCTAATAATAAGTAAGAGGGACAAAATTTACATTATAATTGTGCATTACTATAGGGCTAAACAATATATTGGACGATGCAATATCTGCATCGCAATAAGCCACAATACACTGTATCACAAAATCATTTAAGTCTCCCATCTGACTGAGATTTACACTTCTGTGCAAGCACAGCCTAAAACAGAAAATGCTTATAACTTAAAAACAGTGTTGAGGAAAATACTTTGAAATTGTATTTAGTTACTGAATACTTGCCTTAAAATGTATTTTGGAACGTATTGAGTACTGTATTCTGAATACATTCACATTGATTGTCATTATATTTATGTATAAATATGGTGTACGATTACAAAAATGACTACGATTGTTGCAGCACCTGTTATAAATTCATTTACCATTAATTAGGAACTCAAAAACTCTCTTGGCAAATGTACAGGAGCAGCAGATCACAGTATCATGTGACACATGTGCAGTGTTTGTATGAACTGTGGTTTTAAATCTTTATATTATTTTAGGAGGAAAAACAGGTCAACATTAAAAGTTCTTTCTTAATATTGTTGTGCATATGGAGCTAAAATGTAATGATTGAGTACTGATATGTATTCCCTTGATATTTGCAAAGTAACTGTATATTCTATAGTCTCAAATGTAAGTGTAACTTTACCAGAATAGTTACTCAAAATGAGCATTGTGAATACATGTATTTAGTTACTACCCGACACAGCTTAAAAATATGCAAAGTTCAGTTTCACTTAATTATAAGTTAATTATATTGTAATTTTCCTCATTGAGTTATATTAGCCATGTTTTGGTGCTGATTTAGTGTTTATGAAGTCTTGTTTGGACGCAATTTGCTAGAAAACAAATGGGAAAACAAATGAGTTTACAACGATTTGTGTTTGACAGAAACAGTTTTGAAGCGCTTTAGTAAAATATAATAGGAGCTTTTTCTTCCGTATCGTGCAGCCCGGATACATTTTCTAGTACATGTCATCCACATCATTTTGTATTAATCACAAAGTTTTAAGCACCTTTGAACTTCTTGAAATCCTTCTTTCAGCTCTTCTTCACTTGTTTCAAAACAAAATACGTGGACCTCTTCGTCTCTAAAGAAATGAAAATAAAGCGCGTATATCATTTATTAACATTTTTTCTAAATACGATTAATTTTTCACCTTCGTAATGCAGCATTGATGAAGCTTTTCAGCAAGTGTCTTCCAGAATAATTTGCAGTGTCTAGAAATTCCAACAAAGCAGGATTATTTTCCCTTAGCCATACGAACATGTCTATGTCGGATCTCAAAAATATGTAGGTACCAGGCTACCTTGAATAAGAAGAAATCCTCCAGAATCACCTCCTTGCAACAGCTCGAGTAACATGTTATCGCCTTCACGTTGCACAACTAGCAAGTATTTGTGTTGGTGTTTCAGGTTTAGAGCCCAATTCAAAATCAGTTTCACAAATTATCAAATCGAATAAATGAAATGCCGCATAACATGGCATAAAGCGGGCATACAATAATGCCAAAGCACTTTTCTGAGCAGAGCATGCTTATTTTGCTAGCTTGTGTGTGGAGTTTTTAGCATTGCTTAGACTTCATTTCCCAGAGTTCCCTCTTTGTCATTGGGGGATGTAGTTGAAAGATCCCACATTTCTATTGCTCACATATGAAACTATACTACATACCCCAGCATGCTCAGCGAAAAGCACTGCGCTGGCATCCTGGCGAGCCTTCGGTTCCTTCTGCCGCGCAGTGCGCACAGACAACACTGTACGGAATTAAAGTCAAAACTACGCTCGTTTTGTGTGCGTATAGCGTTGAGTGGGAGAACTGCCGAGGAAGTTTTCCTCTTGGACCGATGTCCACCAACAGTCGTGCAGATTGAGCGTTTTTCATCACCTCAACTATATTTTATTAGCAATGGTTATATAAATGCTGTGACGACGGAGAAGTGCATCACGTTAAGCGGCAGAGGAATTAGTATTTGGTCACCGCTAAAGTCTTCACGATGTCTGTGCTCTTGACGGAGCACATCGAGAGATAATAGTTCAAAAGTATTTCATCTTCGATCCTGGGTCTATCGGTGGCGTCTGTATTTGTCCGGTAAAGCAGACACTCAGGGGAAATTTGCAAAGAGACCGTCGGTGCTCCCGGCTGGAGCTCGACTCCTGCCAGCTTCTTTATATTCCGGGCTATTAGGGAATGACGACAATGCTTGACATAATGT
Source organism: Neogobius melanostomus (assembly GCA_007210695.1). Classification (NCBI taxonomy): domain Eukaryota; kingdom Metazoa; phylum Chordata; class Actinopteri; order Gobiiformes; family Gobiidae; genus Neogobius; species Neogobius melanostomus. The sequence goes on from VHKM01000042.1 coordinate 6,690,620, forward strand.
CGGAACACCAAGGTATGTTAATTTTTAAAAGTGAAATACTGCACTTTTTGTTGTTGTTGCAAGGATCACGTTTTATGTTTCCAGAGTATTGCCCGGGGTCTCCTGCGAACATGGCTAATGCTAAATGCTAACACTGGTGGCGCATGGTACATTTTTAGCCTACCTTAATTTGGTATCAAAGGTAATGCTATTCACAAACTTTTAACATCGACGATGCACGTACATTTGTGTTGAATTTACTGAGATGAAATGCATATTGTGTCCTTTAAAGTTGTCTGTTGTGTGTGTGTGAGCGCGCCGAGCCTCCACGCTAATGAAGAACAAATAACACTTCAGTGAGGGCTACTTAAGCGTAGCCAGTAAAGTGATATTGAGTTCTTGTCAGCACAACTAAAACCTTGTAATTTGGTTTAAACATATAATGTTCATTTTGCCACTTTTAACACTTGTGTAACTTGAGTAGCCTCTTTTTCTGTAACGCACTTATCATTAGCTTATGACGATCTGATTGTTAGCACACACTTCAGTAGTAAGGTTAGCTTTTGCATTAAGCGCGTAAAATTATCTTAATAAACAGACGGTTTGTTTAAAAAAAAAACACGCTGCGCATCGCTGTAAAGCAGATGTAAAGGATGTATTTAACAAAAGATCAACAAATGTAACCAAATATAATTCACTTTGACTACAATGCTAACTTGTTAGCCTCTGTCAACTTAACAGTAGACGACACCAGTGGAAATTGAAAATATCCTGTGGTCCCCATCACTTTTTGTCAAAACTATTACAGACTATATACATTTAGTAGTGTCACTGCATGCGAAGTAAGTGGTTTCAAAAGGCAAGTTGTGGAAAATGTAAGAAAACGTTGAATGCCGCAGCTCTAATACACACGATAACTTAAATCCCCGGACAATACTCTGTTATGAAATAAATGATGGCAGACATTTACGATTTGCCTATAACCCTCTATAAAAACTGCTCGTTTAAGTTTGGCAAAACTGCTTTCTTTTTGCAGATTCACTGTTGACGTGCAAAGCGGATTCTTTGGTAAGTATTTTTTTTTCCAACCAGTTACTACCAAGAGCTTGTGTTACTTGTATGAGAAACTGTTGAACCATCTATTATCTTTTCTTTAGCCTCCAGAGAGAAAAAAGAGAACAGTAGAGGACTTCAACAAATTCTGTAGCTTTGTCTTGGCATATGCTGGTTACATCCCAAGTTCTAAAGAGGTAAACTGGCTACATAATTTTGCTAAAAGAGTTAATGTATAAAAGCATGATGATTCTTAAATTATTGTTTCAGGAAAGTTCATGGTCTCCGACATCATCCAGTTCTGCACACAGTTCTGGGTTATCTGCAGATGGTGGCGGGGGCAGCAGTTCAATGGGAAATCCATGGGCAGACGGCAGTTCTGATATCCACACTATCCATACATTTGTCCGCAAGGCACGGGCCAACAAGGGCAAAAACATACGCCGTATGCACTCGGATAGCACTTTGTTGGACAAGATGCGCCTGAAAGACTCCTTGTTTGAGAACCAGGCCAGTTCTAAAGCGGAGCGTAAAAAAGAGAAAAAATTGAAAAAGCTGTCTCTTGGGTCTGCTATAACGGCAGCAGACAGTGGTAGCAGTGAAAGTGAAAAGAGGGCTCGCATAAAACGCAGCAAAAACTCCAAACAGCCAAAAGCCAAGAAGATGAAGAGTTCTGCGCAGAGTCCGACTGACATGGATGTACGAGCGGTTGGTGATGAGCTGAATGTACTCTCTGGTTCCACGCCAGGCAGCCTGAGCAAAACGCGGCCGGATGAATCCCTGAGGGAAGCAGAAGTGAGCTCCAGTGAGGGAGAAACCTGGATTGCAGATGAAGATATTATGGTTGAATCAGGTACTTACAAGTTCAGTAAGCATCTAAAATACATTATGAAGTTGTATTGTACTGTTGGTGTGGCTCTGGTGGTTGAGTGGTTGTCCCTTAACTGGACAGTTGGTGGTTTGATTCCAGCTCTAAGCAGTGGATACTGTCATCCTGGGGCGACGGTGGCGCAGATGGTAGAGCGGGTCGTCTCATGATCGGAAGGTCGGGGTTCGAATCCCGCCTCCTGAAGGTGCACATTGTCGTTGTGTCCTTGGGCAAGACACTTCACCCTCCTTGCCTCCAGTGTCTGCGTACACTGGTGTATGAATGAGAGTGTGAATGGGTGAGTGGATCCTTGCTGTAAAGCGCTTTGAGTGCCTAATGTACGTGGAAAAGCGCTATACAAGTTGAGACCATTTACCATCCTTCACAAGACACTTCACAATCCTTACTTGTGAGAATGTGGTGTTTGTGAGTGAATAAGAGGTGGAGGTCGAAGGGGCCGTTGGCCCACAGGTACCGCCACATTTCCATCAGTCAGTTATGGTTGTTTAGCTTGCCACCACTGATTCTGGGGAGTGAATAATATGTACTATATGTGTGTGAGCCCTTAAGACTATTAACTTATTTTGTTTCTCTCTCCAGGTGATGATTCTTGGGACTTGATCACTTGTTATTGCGGAAAACCATTTGCTGGAAGGCCGATGATCGAATGCAACCAGTGCAGCATTTGGGTGCATTTGTCCTGTGCAAAGATCAAGAAGTCTAATGTTCCAGACATATTTTACTGCCATAAGTGCAGGGACTTGCGGCGATCAGGACACAAAAAAGACACTTAGAAGTGGTGAGGACAGGGGAGATGTTTTCTCTGTCCTTGACTTTCATTTCTTTGATGCCTACACAGCCAAAACAGCCTGACTAAATGGCAGCGGAATTGTCAGTTTGTAAGATTTATTTTGACAATCGTTCTTATTTATCTTTTACTTTTTAGACTTATTTTCTTTTGGTACTGTGTATACTGGACAGAAGTCAACTGACAGTGGAGATTAATTTGTTACCGATCAAATCCTACATTTATTAACTTGGTATATCATATGTCCAATGTGTTTTTTCCCCACAATTTTGTTCTCTTTCACTGACTGTAATTTCATTATTCATTGGAGATATTGAGAAATCAGTGGGAATTTTCCTTTCACTTGTGTCAATTTCTGTTCAGCAGATGGTGACTTGAATCAGTGCGTTACAATACGGTAGGAATTAGACAATGATTTGATTATCTGGTTTCGATGCTAGACAGGCAGCTAGATTTGCTTTGATTGTATTTTTGGAGGGTTAGGTTTGTGTTTTTTTTCTTGGCACTAATGATCACTGAAGTAATCTCCAGTTTATTAAGTGATAATTCGTTCTCAACTGCAATTATCCGACACCAATACAAATCGACAGTATTGCACTTTTTTATAGCAACTCGATACCATTTCAAATGCATACACTGGTGGCACTGGGGATTGATCTGCATCCAAATCGTTAAAAGGCGTGTTGCCATCTACGGTTTGTTATTGAGCGCTTAAAACTTCCCTAGCTGGATTATTAATCAAGCTTCAATTGCCCACAATATTCTGTGCAGTTTTGTGTTGCAGTTATTTATTTTTTGTGCTTTGGTTCTTTGAAAGACATGAGGATGTAAAATAGCTGAGGTGGAGCTTAACAGTTTGTGGGAGATTTGACAAAGAATGGCTGTAACAATTGTTTTCTTTCTTGTATCTTTTTGTTTTGTTTTTTGTGTGAGATAAATTTCTCATCTCACATTGAGAACAAAGTTATAATGTACAGAAAATAATTTGGCGCCATGTTGGTGGCAACATTGTTTATTTGATTTTACCATGTATGTTTGTGCTGGGAGAGATTTGAGAAGTCTCTAGTAGCAATTGCACTCTCAACTTGGATCCTCTGTACATACCCTGTTCTTTGACAGTTGTACATATGTGAAAGTGAAGATAAAACTACCCGAGCAAATTCTATATTTTCTGCAGTCTGATATTGCTTTCTTTATTGTAGCTTGAGAAATAAATACTGGGAAGATGTATTTTGTTTTGTATCTATCAAAATCACACAACCACATCAAACGGAATTACTTTATTTGAGTGTCATACTGGTAATCTCCACTAGAGGGAGATTTACTTGAGCAGGCACAAAACTGACAGCAAACACCTGATATTAATTCCTATTATATCTGAGTTCACAACACACGTCTGGTCATCTCTGCAACAAAAAAGATAAGTGAGTTATTAATTATATAGTCACACTATTGGCTTTCTTCATAAAACTTACCTTTCATGCTGTTGCAAAACCCTCAGATCTTAAATCGTCCAATTGAATCCAGTGGAATGACCTTTTTCCTATACATACACAAAGGCACAACATGATCTAATTACTTTTCTGTATAGTTCTGATTAACGTTTGCATCTCTTTAACACACGTCTATGCCTTCTTTTTGTGCAGTCTAGCTGCGTGATTTGAGTTGGCAATGTGAACCAAGTGTTGGCCAAAATAAAAACCATTTATGAAATGTGGGCAAGGGTGGTAAAAGACCTTACCTATTCTGTATGCAGAGCCTTCTGCTCAACCAACAATTAAAAAGAAAAAGAATAGCAATATTCTTGGAAGCACTCACCTCTTCTCGTTCTTTCTGCGGATGTACACAAACTGGTTCTGGTGCTGGGTTGAGGACTGTTGTGTTGTAGCAAGGGGAGTCTCAATCTGTGTAGGGCTGTTTCTTCCATTTTCAGCAGCATCACCCACAGATAGATCCCCATCCAAGTTATCCGCTTGATGCAACAAATGATCATGATCTTGCCAGTTGATCTCCTTTGGAAAAAAAATTGTAAAAAGTAATCAGAAGTGCAAGCCAGAAGCGAGATACTGTAGTCTATCCAAGTAGCACAATGAGCCTACCCTTGTGTTTCTAGTCATCAGGGCAGCAGCATTTATTGAGTCTATTAACCAGTACAAACTCAGCAGTGATAGGACAACTCTGGGGCAAAGCATCTAAGAAGGAAAGGAAAATTGTCAGATGGGACAAAGCCAAAACAGAACAAAAAGCAGTCAAGCGGATGTGACTAAAAACATTAAGGCCCTGTCACACAACACAGAAACATATTGAGATTCGAAAGATGCTTTGGATTTACACTTGACCGATTTACAATTAAAGAACTAATTTATTGAAACATATTCAAACACAAAGCAGTTTTCTTTGTTACATATACTGTAGATAAATTGAATGCAAGCAGAAGTATCATAAAGCCAGTAATCTACTCACATTTGCTTCTTCTGTGGAACTCCTCTGAGGAAGCTGGCTGAAGGTCTCTCTCTTCTGAACTCGATGTTTGTGCATTTATGTAGTCCATGTATCTGGGTTGGGTTTTAATGACGGGGGCTGGCATCGCGGGCTGTTTAGACTACAGTATGTAGTATCTGACAATGTGACATGCCAATGGCTACTTGCTGCCTGGCATTGTCCTGCTCAATGGGGTCGAACCTCTCCTACACATTAAAGATTTTAAGCAATGACGACATGCCTGAACACACGCTGTGCGGACACAAACACAATGAGGGACAACACGCCCTCGTCTGCAGCTCCTGTAGACATGATGACAAGAGTTTAGATAGTATTAAGATAAGACCATTATTGGATGCTGAAGTTCCATTATTGCACTGAAAAATAGGTTTCAAAACATGCATGACAGAATCCAGCAGGTGAGTGTAAGAATGCTGGACTATTGACCCAAATTTCACAAATGAAGTAAATCATGCGTATACTGTAGTTCAGTGGTTACCAAAGTGGGGGTCATGAGTACTGAGCCGGGGGTCTCAATTTCAAGATATAAAAAAGAATAATATTGACAGCATAGAATTGTGAATTAAACCCCAAAGTAAATTACACACCAACCCAGATATTTTTTCCAGTTCGGCTTTACGCTGCTCGACTGGCGTTTACAGCCTATAGACCAGAGTAACGCCTCATTTGAAAGCTAAGATCTACAAAATAAATCTAAACTTTTTCCTTGAGTTGTTACCGTTGTTACTTTTTTGTTGCTTTTTCAATGCTTTTCTGAGTTGCGTTTTCATCCTTGTTTACATCTTGTTTTCATCGCTATTTTGACGCTTTTTTCAAGAAACGTTTGGGGTTTGAGAAATGCCAAACTGGAGAAAATGTGGTCGGTTCGGGTGGGGATTAATAGGTTAAATGTCTTTTTGTTTGATATTATCTATGTCACTTGTTAATTGTTGATCATTTTGAGGGTCCTGGCCAGAAACACCTGGCCAATTTGAGGGGACCAAATGTCCCGACAAAGAGCTTTTGGCATCTTCCGTGTGTGTAAATTCTATCTCATGTCTCCCTCTTTATAATGAGATAAAGGAAATTGCATTACTCTTATGTAATAGGGAACAGCAGAACCACGGAAGGGGAGAGTCCATCCCTCAGTCAGTTGGACCTGGCAAGGGTTTAGTCTTCGCAATCTTCTCCCAGGACTGAAGGGGCCGTGAGTGGGTGCATGGGCTCTTCCTCTGAGATCACCCTGTCTGTCCTGCCACAGGACGAATGGGCACGGTCCATATTAGTTGTTGTTGAGCGATGTCTCTGTAAACACAAAACACAACCGTTTTACACAGTCCATTGAAGAGAGATAGTATAGTTAGAATGGGAGCATTGGCCTATATGTATTGATATGGATGCACAGTATCAAATCTCTCATGGTCCATTACAGACCACACACACCCTCACCCCTCCCTGAGCATGTCTCCACGAAACAAAACAGAGCGGCGACAGGGACGCAGGGATGAATAGATGGATGGAGAGATTGGGAGAGGATGGGGCGGGGGTCAGGGCAGCTTCGGGCATATGAGCCTTCACACACGTTTTCATTTTTCCTCTTCTCCCGCCCTGTGTAATTGTTTCTATTTCAGGAAAGTGAGGCTCGCCAAACAGTGCCAGTGCTGATAGATCAAGCGTGTTTAAATAAACTATGAGAAGACTGGCAGTGGGTCAAGCAAGGGTAGAGCCCGGATAGACTGATTAAACACATTACAATTAGTGTGAGTGATTGTATTTTTATGATGCACAAACATGATGACAACAGCATGCACCAACTTAAACAACAAAATCATTGTAAGAAAAACTAAATCTGACAACTGCGTGTTGTGCGCACGTGCTGCTCTACAAGACTTCCTTTACTCCCCACCCAAGTTCACTGCCCTATAAGTACCAGACATTACAGCGGGCACCAAATATAGCCAAGTCACTGCAGAGATAAGAGCACTCAAGTCAGAGGGATTTTAGAGGAATAGAATCTAGAAGTTTGATTTTACAAGTATAAGCCTCCGCTGAGTTCACATCATTGCGTCAATCAATACAACTTTACAGAATATTCAATAGTATCGTAGTGGTAGAGTACGTAGGCAAAGCTGGTCTATTTGATTGAGTTTATTTTAATAAAGAAAACAGGCTTACTTTTGGACACTTTGGAAAAGGCAAAAACCCCTTAACTCAACCTCTGTTGGCACAAAGGAGTGTGATGCAGTTCAAATATGGCTGAAAAGAATCGCTGCCAAACTATAAAGAGAGAAATGATTTGCAATGTGAAGTCAATCTGAGCACTGAAATGGTCACAGTAGTCTGATGAAACTGTCTAGACTTTGAAAACACTGAGGAGCACCACCTTGTGACATCAGCAGGTGAGGGACATGTTTAGGTTGGCAATCTATCTTGCTCAGGGACTATGGTTGAAAACTTGCTTTATGGCAAAATCCAACAGAAATGTTGATTAATGTGCAAAAATAAATAACAATACAACTTAGGGCTCTTAAAGGAAACTGCAGATCCAGGATTACACAAGCATGAATTCAATAAAATGCAACTCCGTGTTAACTAAAATAGTCCTTAAAGGGTTATTTCAAGAATAAGACCTCAAAAACATTTAGACAAAACCTTTAAAAGGTTGCATTCACGTTTTAGAATGTGATGATGTCATATAGTCAGATGGAGGGCAGGGGCCAATACAACTCTATGGGAGAAACAGTTTTTGTAAGAAATCTCCCAAACGAAAATTGTCAAATGTTTTTCCTGATCAGTATTCGCCACATTATTTTTTATGGCTGAAAGTCCTTTCTATTGACCAACATCACGCTCATGTTTTTGAATATGGTCTCCACTTTTGGGCGCCTTTCAGAGAACATTAGCTTATATACGCTGACAGAGAAGACTCTAAACTTTGAGACAGTTTTTCTTTCATGTGGAATCGCCCAGAAATTACAGAGATATTAACCAAAAACTAAGACAACGAAATCTGCCGTTCGCCACTTACCATCATGGAATTTTTAAGTTGCCCTCTACCTCAATTTTAAACTATGCTGTGAGGTCACGTGAACGCAACCTATTAAAAAGGGTTAGACATTAGAGTTGATGCTGATTGCTGACGATTGGTTTGGAGTTGGCGCCCTCTTGTGTTTGTTGTCTGAATTGCCTGTGCGTAATACACAACTGCAGCAGATTGATAAGTCTACTGCTGTTTATCTTTGTAGGAACAAAACGGAAGGAAACGTGCCATGATTCGCCTCTGCAAAAATGCGCACCATGCCAAAAAACATTTATCCAACGCAAGTAATAAGGTCAATCACTTTTAAGTAAAACAAAAACATCCCATACCAATCCAAAAAAAGGAGCCCACGCTGGAAACTCGAGTCGACAGATGACGTCTTTTTGAGATCATCCAAGAAGGGGAGGGGAAAGTTGGTAAAAAATGTTTTTTTTAAAAGCTCAAGGGGGCGGAGTAAGAGTGCAACAGCTCTGGTGGCGAAGACAGGTCAGACAAGACGCTTCAGATTATCGCCTTTTCGTCTCGTGGTTTGGGATTTAACATTTTTTCGAAATAACCTTTGGAGGATTGAGGAAACATCTGAAGGTAAATTACTTTTCTCGACTAGCGATGTACTAAAGATTTGAAGCTTTAGAAGAAAAGTCGCTAATCTACGTTCATGTAATTTACTCATAAAATGAAGTAGCCTTGTGGAGAAGTTTAATAGAACGATTTCTGGAAGGACCATCGATGCCTTCCCCTGTGCCCTGCACCCATCCCGCGTTCTCGCCAGAGCCAGGCCACACCCACTTTTCCTTCCTATGGTCTTGACTCTTGACCACTTCATCATTGGGACACAAGACACATTTGCGAAACCTGTTGTAGGCCTACCAGTTGTGTCACTTCCATAAATCTAGGTCACTTCACATGACATGATCATCGCTTGGAAAAGGCAGATCTAAATGGCTTATTGTACAAGTCCTTTACTGTGGGGAAAACTTGCTCTAAAGTGCCCCCCTCCCCTCTCCCCTCTCCCCTCTCCTCCCCCTTCCCTTCCCTCCTTCCCCTAAAGCCAGTGTCTTACTCATTGGTGACAACAATACGCACCTGATGCTTTATGTTAATCTGTGACTCTTGTTACCTTTGTGCAGCCCTGGCTCACTCTGCTTTCATTCTCTCTCCCGCCCCATAGATACCCAGGGCGTGGACGAGGAAGTCTGACACTCCAACTTTCTGTTTTTTTTACCATGTCAGGTCCTGGTAAGTGAATGATGCCCTGAAAGTTGATATTGTATTGTTCTAAATTTTCCATGGGGGCTTGCTGTGCACACCAAACTACCTACACCATTTTGTCATTGTAACTAAAGTTGATTTTCACGTATAGCCTACCAGTAGTTAAGGCTTTCAAACGTTTCAACTAAGTAACAAACAAGGTCTAAACGAAGAAGTCTGAAATGCTATGAAATGCACAGCTCGAGTGACACTAAATGGATAGCTTGTCCTGCCGTGGGGATTCCCAGAATTCCCCCTGAAATGGTGTATTCCAGAACTAGTGAGGTACTACATACTTTATGGATTGACCTTAGTCATTTGAACACCGCTCCCTTTTCCTCCCTCTGGATGTGTATTTGGTAAGAAACGGTGAAAGCTGTCGTTGTCTGAACCGTGGGGGACTTGACAAACACTGAGCCCCTTTACTCTGTGCACTGAATGTCTATATATACCGTGTGGTCATGTAGATGGCCTGCCAGAAGCATGCCGTGTAAATTAGATTCCTGGTGGCTCTAAAAGGATTGTCACCCAAGCTGCATATATTTTACAATGTCCTTATTTTTTCATCATTATTGATATTTCAAGTTTTCAGATCGGATTAAAAATAAATGACTTTGAAACATTGACTAAATGTTAGCTTTTGTTTTGGCGTCATGTAACCAAAACCAGCCTGGTCAGTGGTTTTGCATGCTGTATGTCAGAACAATATAGTCTTTATGTTCGATGGCAAATCCTGTGAAACACTTGGCTGGTGACATTTCGATAACAGATTCAGAAATGCTATGAAAATATCAAACAATTACGTAACGTTCAAAGGTTCCTAATGTGCTATTTTAGAGTGTTTGTTTTATACAGTTAAATATTTTGTTTTGGTTTGACCTGTTTCATGTTGGACTGCTTTAATATTTAGCAAGTAATTATGCCACAAATTGCTTTTAAACAACAACTCATCAAACCCTTTGGTCTTAAAAGTACTTCTTGTAACTTCTAATTTTTCTGAGATAAAATCACAGAATGTTCAGGCATTTCTAATTTCTAACCTTGTTGTTGAAAATCTAAAATGCAGGAAAAAACAAGGTCCCAAATAATTATGACCTGCTGAGACAAGTACTTTACATGCAATTTGAAAAAGCAAATATTCCCTGAGGAAATGAAATGTTTGAGAAACATCGTGCAAACATGCAAATGAAGAATAACATAAGTTCCTCTGTTTCCTCAAATTGTTGTGTCTGATATGATTAGTAACAATTGCTGACTTGTGTAGTTTGCTCCTGTAGTTATAGGTAAGGATTAGAGGTGGATTATGAGGTCTTCAGTGACAGCTGGGTAACCTGAATGAGCCAAACCCACCATCGCATCCTAATGAGCTGGAACCTGCAGCACTGTGCAAACATCTTTCAAACCGCTTTACTGCATCACAGACTGAACCTTTTAGGAGGAATATTTAGTAAATGTTATATCTAATGCCAATGAGTTAGCCTACCATTATTACTCTGATCCACCTTTGTTTCTATGGTAACAGTAACATCTTCCATTTGCCATAGTATCATAAACTAACAAACGTTTAGCTGAACCTTTTGTTGGGGGAAAGTTAACTGGCTCTGTGTTGTTTGGAAAGTTTTGTATCTGTTACTTTTTAACTGTCAACAGCAGGCGATGACCACTGCAATATAAACTTTCCAGTTGTTCATTAAATGCGCCTTTCCCACTGTCACCTGAACACTACCTGTGTGCTCTGGTTTACAGAGTTGATACAGTAACGTTATGTCTAACGCTAACCCTTGTCTTAAGGAATGATTATGAATGAAATGAGATTGATGAACTGATTTAAAGCGTTGTTACATTTACAGTTTACCCAGGTATTCCTGGACAAAGTCCCTACCCAATGCCTGGCCAGTCTGTTGCACCTTACCCAGCCCCTGGGCCTGGATATGGAGATCCCAGCCATTCCCCGCCCCAGTAGGCTTTAACATGGGCTACAACCAAGGCCCACCTCCAGTCATGTATCAGCCAGGACCTGTGGGACAAGCTGCCGGGCCGGAGTATGGAGGAGGGATCTCGCCCGCTCCTGGAGAGCCGGCTGTGGCTGTGGGCGTCCCCCCTGGACTGGAGTACCTCACACAGGTAAGTTAGAGCTACCAGAGCTGTCGGAAAGTTTGTTGTTTTGGCTTTAGGTTCCAGTAGTTACTGTTATATTCTGGTTTCAGTGATTTGATTGTTAAAATATATTATCAATAGATGTATGTCAAAAATAAACCAATACAGTATGGCGAAACAAAGAGCTGTACAAATGCAAGTCAATGTTATGTGAGCCAAGTTTAAATATTAACGTTTATGTTATTGTGGATATTTCTGCTCATTTGAGTAAACATTACCAGAGTTTGTTGCTTCTTGTCCATTCTTAGTATCGCCGTGTTGACACGCTGTTCGTTTGCATTGCAAATAAAGCATGTGGCCTATTTTGAAGTAAAATGTATGAAAACATATTGTATGATAGCAAATACTTTTGATATTATCCTGTGTTTTCAGATTGACCAAATCCTCATTCACCAAAAAGTGGAGCTTTTAGAAGGTAAAGCCTATGATTTGGGCAGTCACATTTTTCAGCAAACATATCACAAAAAGTGAACAGAGAAAGCATATTTTTAGATTAAAAGGTGCCAGTCCTTGGTTTTTCCCATATCTGCTTCATTTATCAACATTTTTCTGTGTTCTCTTTTCACTCCCAGCTTTTATTGGCTTCGAGACCAATAACCAGTATGAGATAAAGAACAGCTTGGGCCAGAAGATCTACAAGGCCAAAGAGAAGAACGACTGCTGCACCAGGAACTGCTGTGGCTCTTTGCGCAGCTTCGACATGAAAATTAAAGACAACCAAGATAGAGAGGTGATCCGCATCATTCGCCCCTTCCGCTGTGTGTCCTGCTGGTGCCCCTGCTGCCTTCAAGAGGTCTGTGCAACAAATCAAACAACATTACCAATAGCCCACTAATACACAGATCAGCCAAGGCAGTGCAAATATTAGTTTGGCTCATTACTAATAATAATCACTCTCTGATACTCTTTATGATATGAATTATTAACTGATTTGAATTTGAACTGTAGCTCTAGCCCAGTGGTTCCCAAAGTGGGATGATTTCAAAATGAAATAAAAAGAAAAATGCTACTGTTTTTAGTATATTTTTGATGGTGAGACCGCATATTTGTGAAATCCATTCAAATACTTAAAACAAACTGTTTAAATACATATAAACTTGATTTAAAAATGTTTTTCTGCCCTGAAGTAGAATAAGTCACCCCATTACACAATGGGGGTCCCGAGATGTTTATATGTCAATTTTTGGGGTCCCAGGCAAAAAAGTTTGTGAACCCCTGCTCTAGCCTAGGAATATTCTTCAGCGCAATTTTCCTTTGTACACATTTGAATTTACATAGCACAATACGTGTCTTTATTAGCCCACACAGAGCCTTGTGTTTCATCGCTCCACTTCCGGGTCCATCGGAGTTTTAGACCTATTCACTATAATGGGATTTTGCTGATCTGATTGCAAAGATATATTACATTTTACTCTGGATTTTCTTTAGTAATGCTTTTCTGACATTAATGATCAAATTTTATATATTTTTTCATACACAATGAAAGCTGATTTTAATACAAAAATATCTTAATTTTGCCTGGAGAAATGGTGAGCTATATGATTCTAAGAGTAAAAGTGTTTTTCAGCCTTTTAACCGTTATTTCAGCAGGAAATTCAGATGAATTGCGTTTTTTTTTTTGCTGAAGCTCTCAACAGTTTGGACCCGGAAGTAGCTTATTACTGTGTGTGATGTCACACTTTACAAACGTATTGAAAAGGGACGCTCAAACCTGTTCGCATCACATCAATTACAAGCTGTGTTCTTCATATTTTTCGTGTCTTTGCTGCCATAGAGCTTCTAAGCGCCCATTTGCTTGTCCTTTTGATCTTTATTGTGTGTCCATATTACTCATTCTTTAGCTAAACAAATATAGGGCTTAAATGCTGACAAATTGTGCCTTGATACTTTTCTTACATTGACTTTTGACTACATTACTTTGAGCAGCCATGGAGTGTTTTCAAGTGCTTTCCACTATCACCTCACAGAGCACTTTGTCCTCCTTTTAATCTTGCTGTTTACAATGCATTCCCAAGGGCTGCCTCATCTCCACTCCCCAGTCACTTTGGTTGTTTTCACCATGCTGACAAGACCCATGTGAGATTCATTACCTTTGTTAGTCAGTTAGTCACTTCACCTCCTCATTCCTGACGTACCATATGACCATAGACATATGACCTGTAACTTGTGAGGATTTATTTATAGTTTTCAGCGTCCAGAGGTTTTTGGTTTTCTAATTCTGGACTGTTTGCCTCAAAAGTCAGATTGATAGGGTTAATGCTTTTGGTATTTAAAAAAACATCTTGCATTAGTGAGATTCTTTTATTTAGGGCTCAGGCTCTTGTGACCAAATCCCTTGAACTATCCTATAGGCTACATAAAGAATTATGCACACGCAACCATTTTAGATTTGGTAAATATTACTTAAACCACCAAATGTTTTAGCACGGCACTATGGTAACAAACCGTATGTTGTTTATAGATGGAAGTCCAAGCCCCACCTGGCACCACAATAGGCTACGTCAAACAAGACTGGCACCCTTGCCTGCCCAAGTTTTCCATTCAGGGCCCCAACAAGGAGACCGTGCTGAGGCTAGAGGGGCCCTGCTTTGCCTGCAATTGTTGTGGAGACGTGAACTTTGAGGTAAAGTTTTATATTGTAGTTGCAAATGAAATATATATCGAACAGATTTTCAGTTTTTACTTTTGTCGGCCAGTTGAAAGGAAAAGATGGCGACAACACCATCGGTCGCATCAGTAAGCAGTGGAGCGGCCTCTTAAAGGAAGTCTTTACTGACACGGACAACTTTGGTATCCAGTTTCCTTTAGACTTGGATGTAAAGATGAAGGCTGTGCTGATGGGAGCCTGCTTCCTCATTGTAAGTCAATAGTTTAATCAAATACCTCTAAATATTATGCGTGTGATCCACTAAATGTATGTTTTCCCCCCCTCTATCTTAACAGGATTTTATGTTCTTCGAGAAGGTTGGTGAGGCAAACCAGCGCAGCACTGTATTTTCATAAAGCCAGCGAAGACCACAACATAGGAGCATGGACTTTGTGGATTTTCCTTCAACTTCCCGCCATGCAAATCTTTTTTTAACAATCACAGTCACAATAATCCCATGAACGGGGCCATAATTTTACTGCACTAAATAATATAACTTGTATCACTCTGGAAATGTTTTATAAATGTGTTAAAACCTTTACCTTTAGAATTTTTTCCAGTTTTCTATGGACCCACATCACTTTACACCAGCTCCTGGGCTGTTCTAGAGATTATTTTTGTTACAGTAACTACTCAGATTTGGATTTACGACATCCGTGTCTCTGCATTTAGCTCAACACGCTGTGCTTCCAAAGACATAACTACTATGGTTTTGTGCCTACAGAAATGGACGCAATGTTGGTTGTGTTATGCCATGGATATTTGAAAGCTTAACCTACATCAGCATTTCATAATAATATGCTATAATTCCTGTGCTTATCTGTTATTTTATGCGATATAGTGCAATATTGTCTTGTGACGCTGAACCTGTATTAACCACCTGTGTCAAACTAACGCCAAAGCAGAGTGAGGCTCTATATATGTATTTATAAACATGCAAAAGTGAGCAGAGTTTGAAGAAGTTATGTCTAGGAGTGCACTTGCTACTCTGTTCAACAAAACCCTTTTTCCCACACTCTCTCTTTCTAAAAGTGCATGTCGCCTAATGTAAATGCTCACAGGGTTTCACTGCATTTTAGTGGTTGCTGTAGAGACTGAACTTCGACTGCCCATAGCGATGAGTGCAATGAGCCAGTATAAATGAGTGTGAAGTGACAAGTTTTAAAAACAGAAGCTGTGGTTTATGGCAGTGGTTTGCTCAGCTTGCGTAACCTAATGACCTTACAGTTTGTTTGAGGCAAATTGAGTGCATTGCAGAAAATATTCCAGATGAAAGTGGGCCAGTGTGGTGTACTTTATTAACCATACTAACTAATTCCATATGCAGCTGTTTGACACACTGAAATGGGTGTGCCACTTGAACTGTTAACACAAACGGAAGTCCTCGCTCTGCTGCCTGAATAACATGTATGTACCATTGCCACTTAAACACTTGTACCTCTGAACCAAACTTAAATCAGCCAAAGTGTAATATTCTTGTTCATATACTTTTGATATTTGTTGTTTGTAAGCTGCATTTACAGTCAGTTCTTTTGTGTCGAATTGTAATGAATACCATTTTATATGTTATCTAAAGACTCTGTAGAAATAAAGGAATAGCTTTGTCAAATGTCCCATTGTTGTGTGTTTCCCTGCTGCAGTGACACTGTTGGAAAACTTTGGGGATTTCCCTTGGAAACCTAAAGCATGAGCAACATCTGGTTTCACTTGGAAAGAAAACCACAGGCTACTTATGCTTCCTCCTTTTACAGTTTATAACTCCATTCAATGCTAAAATAGAGTAATTTATATGACTACACAATCCATACCTTATTCGGCGTGTTTATTTTAATGTAGGAACAAATGAGCCCACACTTAATTGGTAGGAAATAGGAATAGCGTTATCTGCAGGAATCCTTTGAAATTAATGACTTTGGCGCCACCTACTGGGGGAAGACAGAAATGCACAGGGTGAAGCATGTCTGTATTTTGTCCAAATACCTTTTTAAAAGTTTATTCGTGTTCCAAAAGGAAACCAATCATGCATTTTGAGTAATTCACGGTATGTGTTTATCAAAAAGTGGAAGAAAATAAACAAACTCATCAAATTAATGCAGTCTACAGTGCGGTCATTTGCAAAGTAATTTTGTTGACGAAGTTTCACAGTTCAGGATTGGCACAAAAAAGTACTTTAGCTTTTGTTCCACTGTTGATGGGTTATACATGTTTGGGAGGAAACAAACAATTTAACTCTCTTGTGTTTTGTGATAAATCATTGTATTCAAATCCATCTATTAAAATATATACAGGGGTAAAAAGGTGCTGGATAAATCACATTAAAATAACAGTACAGTACATGGAGCTAATTGGTCATTTTTACATCTTCATTGTCCCATTTGTACATTCACAGTGGTGCACCTGCAGAGTCAGTGAAGTCAGTGATGTGGGGAAACAGTCTGGATTCTTCAAATTAAGCGTCTTTTCCGAGTTAGCCATCCACAAAAAAGAACAAGCCCGCACTTTTCACATTCGTCTTTCTGCGCTGTCCTGAGGCCGATCGCGTTCATTGTGGCCCATCCTAGCTGTCCTCCTGGGTCCATCGGATCAGGTAACGGCTGGCCATCTGCAGGTTTCACTGGTATTTGGTCAGGATCTTCACACACTCCTCTCTGGAGCACAGGCTGAGAGAGTACAGCTGCTCAAACTGAAGTAAGATAAGATAACCTTTATTGATCTCACATGTTACATTCAGCTTTCAGGAAAAAACACTCAGGGTGTGCAAAATAGACAGGAAATGTGCAAACAATAAATAGTAAATGGAGGTGTCTTATGTACAATGACTACAAAACCTTAGGGGGCAAAAAGTGTATACAATAAAATAATAAGGGTTACAGACAGATAAAGTGACGTACAGAGATTATTGCACGCAGTTTTGCAATAATAATGCAATAAGAGGTTATTGCACATGTTACTTTACAGTAGTGTTGCACAGTCTGACAGCAGTGGGGATGAGCGACCTGCGATTGCGCTCCTTCTTGCATTGAGGGCGTCTCAGTCTGCCACTGAAAGAGCTGCTCAGCTCCTCCACAGTCCCGTGCAGTGGGTGGGAGGTGTTGTCCATGATGGAGGTGAGCTTGGCTAATACCCTCCTGTCCCTCACCTCCTCCACAGAGTCCAGGGGGCATCCCAGGACGGAGCTGGCCCTCCTGACCAGCTTGTTCAGTCTGTTCTTGTCCTGCTCGGAACCGTAGTGGATAGCAGAGGCAGTCATAAAACTAAAGCAGAGTAAGATTGCATTAACCCTATGTTAAGAATAGATAATGAGTTGACTACACTGGGGTCGTATTTGTGTTTCTGCCAATTAATCCATGTGTATATTCATCAAGTGTCAAAATATTAACTCAGAGCTTTACTTTCAGCTGCTGCTCTGCTCTCATTGGATTCCAGTCACATCTCTGCAGGACGCACTCCATAAACAGCTTCCATCACGTAAAATGGAGATTACCATCTTGTACCAGCAGTACCTGCGAGATGAGCGTGCTCTTGGTGCTGTAGATGTGCGGGGCCTTATGTCTCGATCCCTGGGCCGCTCCCTCTCTGCTGTCAGACTCGTCCAGCTGAGGGGTGGCGCGAGCCATGTGGGCCATTTTCGACAGGTTACCGCCCCCCATGACAGGCTGAGAGGGAAGCTGCTAGCCTGGCTAACGCCAGACTACTGTGTGCGCTCGACTCTTTTCGAACTTCACAACACTTAAGTGATTTTTAGTCTGGCGTTGCCAGGCTAGAGGCTGCTGAGGTGGAGGGGACAACAGTCCCGGGGGAGGAGGAGGGTGCTAGGCGGTGCCGTGTTGTATCTGCTGTATAGTGGGGCGGCGTTTGAAATTTGGTGGAGTGGGGCGGGGAGGCAGGACAATGCTGAAAACTTCGGTTCACGAGCGCTCTCCATCTCTAAATGAGCTTAAACTGTTTTGCATAGAAGAATGGGTAAAAGTTGCAGTCTCAAGATGTGCACCAGGACTGGTAGGGACATAACCATAACCCAACAGACTTAATTGCAGCAAAAGGAGGTTCCACAAAGTATTAACTCGGGGGTATCTATCATGTATAAATTGCATTTCACTTCACGATTGTGTGTCACTTAGTGTGTGTGTCTTTCACATAAAATTTCAGTTATATATATTTATGTTTGTGGACCATAGCATGGCAAAATGTTGAAAAGTTAAAGGGGTAAGGATACTTTTTCAACCCTCTGTATATACAGTCAGGTCCATAAATATTGGGACATTGACTCAATTGTTTGGCTCTATAAACCACCACAATCGATTTCAAAACAACAAAGATGTGCTTAAACTGCAGACTTTCAGCTTTCATTTGAGGCTATATACATCCAAATCGGATGAACGGTCTAGGAATTACAAGCTTTTGCTTGAGCGCCTTCCACTTTTTTAGGGACCAAAAGTAATGGGACAAGTGGCTGCTCAGCTGTTCCATGGCCAGGTGTCTGCTCTTCCCTCATTATCCAATTTATAAGGAACAGATGAGACGTTCAGAGTTCATTTGTATTTTGGATACTGTTGATGTTAATTCTCAGTATGAATTGAAAAGCTATCAATGAAGCAAGCCATTTATAGGCTAAAAAATCTAAACAAACCCATTAGAGAGATAGCAAACATATTAGGTGTGGCTAAATCAACAATTAAAAAAAAGTAAAAACACACCGGTGAGCTCAACAACACCAAAAGACCTGAAGACCACGGATGACAAATGTGGTGGATGACCAAAGAATTATTTCCCTGGTGAAGGAAACCCCTTTACAACGATAGGTCAGATCAAAAACACTCTCCAATAGGTGAGTGTATGTGTGTCAAAGTCAACAATCAAGAGAAGACTTCACCAGAGAGAATACAGAGGATTAACCACAAGGTGTAAACCACCGCTGATTAGAGTTGGCCAAAAACGTCTAAAAA
This sequence comes from Neogobius melanostomus, assembly GCA_007210695.1. Classification (NCBI taxonomy): domain Eukaryota; kingdom Metazoa; phylum Chordata; class Actinopteri; order Gobiiformes; family Gobiidae; genus Neogobius; species Neogobius melanostomus. Next base: position 6,709,850 of record VHKM01000042.1, read on the forward strand.
AGCCCTTACAGTTCTGAAACAACATCCTAGGACACAGCGCCGGCTCCAGAACAAACTGACTGAGGGTGCATTCGAGTTTCAAAAGGGTGCAAAGAGTTTCTCGAGGGTTTAGACGGACACGCACATCCAGGTCCGTTAAGTAGCGTGCAAGAGTTCAATAGTACGTGAAATCAAAGAATAAAAACTCTGCACCGCTGTTGCGCTCCCAAGAAATGTATTTATTTATTTTTAAATAAATTTCTTGGGAGCGCAACAGCGGTGCAGAGTTTTTATTCTTTGATTGCAAAGAGTTTCTCGCCATTAAAATACATTGTGATACCATTAAAACTGAGGGGGCAAATATTTCAAAATGAGGTTGCAATGCACCCTCTTGCACCCCCGTAGATCCGGGCCTGCTAGGACAGATAAGATAAAGATCAACTTGTACCAGAGTGATGGGAAGAGAAAAATATGGCGAAAGAAATGGTATGATTTAAATCATACCACCTCATCAGTGAAACATGGTGGTGCAGCATCATGGCATGGGCTTGTATGGCTGTCAATGGAACTGGTTCGCTTGTATTTATTGATGATGTGACTGTTGACTACCTATGGTCATGAGATTTGGGTAATGACCGAAAGGACAAAATCGCGGATACAAGCGGCCGAAATGAGTTTCCTTCGCAGGGTGGCTGGGCGCACCCTTCGAAATAAGGTAAGGGGCTCAGTCACCTGTAGGAGCTCAAAGTAGAGTCGCTGCTCCTTCACGTCGAAAGGAGCCAGTTGAGGTGGCCCAGGCATCTGTTTCGGATGCCTCCTGGTCGCCTCACTCGAGAGGTGTTCCGGGCATGTCCTATTGGGAGGAGGCCTCGTGGAAGACCAAGGACACACTGGAGGGACAATGTCTCTGAGCTGGCCTGGTGTCACCTCGGGGTCCCCCCAGAACAGCTGGAGGAGGTGTGCATGGATCGGGAAGTCTGGTCATCTCTGCTGAGACTGCTGCCTCCGCGACCCGGCCCCGGATAAAGCGGAAGAAAATGGATGGATGTATGGATGGGTGACTGTTGACAAAAGCCCCAGGATGACCATTTAGTTTAGTTTATTTGTCGAAGAAGATTTTTTTTTATATAGCGCCTTTCACACACATGGTCACAAAGCGCTTCACATAAGACAATTGTACATTCACTCCCTACTCAGTGGTGGTAAGCTACAGTATGTTTGTCGCGACTGCACACATCTGCGCCAACCGTCCCTCTGACCACCACCATACATTCACTCACACACATCATTCATCCGGGCCTATAGTACATGTTTATAGTGGTAGGAGAAACCGGAGTACCCAGAGGAAACCTACGCAGACACAGGGAGAACATGCAAACTCCACACAGAAAGGCCCCGTCCAGGTGGGAATCAAACCCTGGACCTTGTAGCTGTGAAGCGAGAGCACTAACCGCTGTGCTATCGTGCCGCGGTTAGCGCAGCGGTTGAGCAGTATACATTCTGCTCAAAAGGAGTGGACCGAAGCAATAAGCTTATGAGCGCCTACCTCCAAATTCAGTGCAATAAAAAAAGTACATTTCACAATGGAACCGTTCACACAGGCGAACATTGGAGGACACATTGACATTATAGTGCACCTGCAGGATCTGAACTGCTGATCCTCCGATCACAAGACAACCAGCTCTACTATCTGCGCAACTGTCGCAGATAAATAGTTTAGTGTATTTAGTTAAGTGTGCTTTGATGTAATCAACTGTGAAGACAAAATGTTCACATGCTGTTAAATGTATGTGTAGAATGGATCCTCCATCTTTTTTTCTTTTTTTATTGTTCCAATTATTGTAGGCTTTCTGCAATGATAAGGTGAACTAGGTGAATTTGTCCTCAGGGCAGCCTTTCAGGAGCAGTGAGCAACTGCAGTGCAGCACCGGGGATGTGTCTCAAGATCTTGAGCCTGGTTACTGGTCACCATTATCATTATCATTACTGGAGGAGGCTTTAGCTTAATGTGCATGTTGTTGGGTTGATGGGGTGATGATGAATGCACCCGGCCACAGGGAGACCATGCAAACAACACATAGAAAAGGCCTGGCCTGGGTTATCTTGGTCTGGCCTGGTTCTTCTCACCAAGAATGAAAAAATAATAGTATTAATTTGAGCAGTACAATGAATAAGCTAAATGTAATTCCAAAACAAATGTAATTCCAAAACGAAAAACCCATGAATTAAGGAACTTTTAGAAGTGAAAATAATTTCTTGAGATGCGTTCAGATCAAATTAGTATTAGAGATCAAAAAGGCAGCATCAAAGCTTTAAGTTATCAAATCCTTTGTGGAACGCAGTGACTCTAACGATGGTTTTAAGCCTCAGTTTCATCTCAGCAATGCCCCACTGTCCTGATTTATGATCGTGCGCAGACTCCTCCTCTCACTTGCGCCACTCACCCATGGTCAATGACCGTCACCAAGTCATTCGGTGAAAGAGCCAGTTTTCTAGGTTCTGCAAACTCCCTTGTTGCTTGTACTTCCATTGCTTTTCAGATTCAGAAAAGCAATGCAAATGTCAAACAATTACATATAACGTTGAAAGGCTCCTAACTTGGACGCTGTTTTACAGTTTTTGTTTCATACAGTTAAGTAGATTGTTTTGGATTTGCATGTCCTGTTTCAATTTGGACTGCCTCATTTTAATCTCTCTGAGATAAAATCACAGAATATTCAGCTGTTTCTAATTTCTAACCTTGCTGTTGAAAATCTAAAATGCACACAAAACTCTTTAAAGGGATATTTCAGTTTTTTTGACACAGGGCCTCATTTCCTAGTTATCCAGTGTTGTTGATGTCTGGAGATATTTGTTTCTTAAATTCATGCAGTTCTTGTATTTGAAGAGTTTAGTGGCGCTAGGCAAGTGCATTTCTATGGTATCAGCAACCCTGCATTAAAAACAGTCTGGCGCACTCCACAGTGCACCTGAGGTAAATCACTTATAACGCCAGACAAACGATATACATGTCTGTGTCGATAGAATAATTATAACCATTTTGCATTTAAAATAACTTATATTATACTGATGCATCAGCTTCATGGTTGTAAACTACGCAGCGGCGGAGTGATCTGCGAGAAAATAGTCCCTCAAAATGCGGTAATTCATGTGATACAAGGTCAGTTATATTTCAAAAATTATTCAAATAACACAGACATTTATATCGTTAGTCTGGCGTTATAAGTGATTTAAGGATTAGAGGTGGATTATGAGGTCTCCAGTGACAGCTGGGAAACCTGAATGAGCCAAACCCACCATCGCATCCTAATGAGCTGGAACTAGCAGCACGGTGCAAACATCTTTCAATGACCGCTTTACTGTATCACAGACTGAACCTTTCAGGAGGAATATTTAGTAAATGTTATATCTAATGCCAATGAGTTAGCATACCATTATTACTCTGATCCACCTTTGTTTCTATGGTAACAGTAACATCTTCCATTTGCCGTAGTATCAACTAACAAACGTTTAGTTGAACTTTTTGTTGGGGGAAAGTTAACTGGCTCTGTGTTACTTGTTTGGTAAGTTTTGTATCTGTTACTTTTTAACTGTCAACAGCAGGCGATGACCACTGCAATTTAAACTTTCCAGTTGTTCATTAAATGCGCCTTTCCCACTGTCACCTGAACACTTTACCTGTGTGCTCCGGTTTACAGAGTTGATAAAGTAACGTTATGTCTAACGCTAACCCTTGTCTTAAGGAATGATTATGAATGAAATGAGATTGATGAACTGATTTAAAACGTTGTTACATTTACAGTTTACCCAAGTATTCCTGGACAAAGTCCCTACCCAATGCCTGGCCAGTCTGTTGCACCTTACCCAGTCCCTGGGCCTGGAGATCCCAGCCATTCCCCGCCCCCAGTAGGCTTTAACATGGGCTACAACCAAGGCCCACCTCCAGTCATGTATCAGCCAGGACCTGTGGGACAAGCTGCCATGTATGGAGGAGGGATCTCGCCTGCTCCTGGAGAGCCGGCTGTGGCTGTGGGCGTCCCCCTGGACTGGAGTACCTCACACAGGTAAGTTAGAGCTACCAGAGCTGTCTGAAAGTTTGTTGTTTTGGCTTTAGGTTCCAGTAGTTACTGTTATATTCTGGTTTCAGTGATTTGATAATATAATATATATTATAATGAATTATCCTGTGTTTTCAGATTGACCAAATCCTCATTCACCAAAAAATTGAGCTTTTAGAAGGTAAAACTATGATTTGGGCAGTTATATTTTCTCAGCAAATACTATATTGCAAAAAGAGAACATGGCAAGCATATCTTTTAGATTTAAAGGTGCCTGTCCTTGGCTTTTCATGTATCAACATTTTCTGTGTTCTCTGTCCACACCTAGCTTTTATTGGCTTTGAGACCAATAACCAGTATGAGATAAAGAACAGCTTGGGCCAGGAGATCTACAAGGCCAAAGAGAAGAACGACTGCTGCACCAGGAACTGCTGTGGCTCTTTGCGCAAATTTGACTTGAAAATTAAAGACAACCAAGATAGAGAGGTGATCCACCTCATCCGACCCTTCCGCTGTATGTCCTGCTGGTGCCCCTGCTGCCTTCAAGAGGTCTGTGCAACAACATTATGAATAGCCCACTAATATGCAGATCAATTGAGGCAGTACAAATATTAGTTTGGCTCATTACTAATAATAATCACTCTCTGATACTCTCTATGATAGTGAATTTTCAACTGGCTCATTGTTCGAACTGTCCAGTCTAGGAATATTCTTCAGAGCAATTACCCTTTGTACACACTTGAATTTACATAGCACATACGTGTCTTTATTAGCGCACACAGAGCCTTGTACTTTTTTATCTTTTATTAGGCTACAATAAAATGTTTACAAAAATATGCCAGGGGGTATTTTACAATCGTACGATTATACAATTTCAAATATATTGTATTTCAAACAAATACAGTGTTTGCACAGCTTCGACATGACAGTGTTTTGAGTTTTCAAAGCCTTTTTGTTATCAGAGCCTTCCAAACTCTTCATATAAAAGAGAATATCACAATAAAAATGTGCAAAGCCCAAGTTTGTTAAGTGATGATGTCATCGCTCCACTTCCGGGTCCACCGGTACTTTAGGAATGGGCGTTACTGATTTTAACCTGCTGTAGAGCTGACTCTTTTTAAACATCTGATCGCAAAGAAATATTACATTTACTCTGGATTTTCTTTAGTAATGCTTTTCTGCTTTTCCCATACACAATGAAGGCTTATTTTAAATACAGAAATATTTTAAGTAATTAATCATTTATTTCTAATTAAGAGTAAAACTGTTTTTGGCCTTTTATCAGCAGGAGATTCAGATAAAGTAGCATTTTTGCTGAAGCTCTCAACAGTTTGGACCCGGAAGTAGCTTATTACCGTGTGTGATGTCGCACTTTACAAACGTATTAAAAAGGGACGCTCAAACCTGTTCATATCATATCAATTACAAGCTGTGTTCTTTTTCATATTGTTCGTGTCTTTGCTGCCATAGAGCGTCTAAGCGCCCATTTGCTTGTCCTTTCGATCTTTATTGTGTACATTGACTTTTGACTACATTAATTTGAGCAGCCATGGAGTGCTTTCAAGTGCTTTGCCCTATCACCTCACAGAGCACTTTGTCCTCCTTTTTATCTTGCTGTTTACAATGCGTGCCTCATCTCCACTCCCCAGTCACTTCAGAATCAGAAGAATCAGAATAGGTTTTATTGCCATTGTCATGAACAGGTTCACAACTAGGAATTTTACTCTTTAACCTTCTTTGGTTGTTTTTACCATGCTGACTCATGTGAGATTCATTACCTTTGTTATGCCTCGCCACAACGAATCAGTCAGTTTGTCACTTCACCTCCTCATTCCTGACGTACCATGTGACCTGTAACTCGTGAGGATTTATTTATAGTTTTCAGCGTCCAGCGTTAGAATATTTCTAATTCTGGACTGTTTGCCTCAAAAGTCAGATTGATAAAAAACAAGTTCTAACATCTTGCATTAGTGAAATTCTTTATCTAGGTTTGCATCTCAGGCTCGTGCAACCAAATCTCTTGAACTATCCTATAGGCTACATAAAGAATTATGCATACACCACAATATTAGGTTTGGAAATATTACTTAAACCACCACATGTTTTAGCACGGCACTATGGTAACAAACCGTATGTTGTTTATAGATGGAAGTCCAAGCCCCACCTGGCACCACAATAGGCTACGTCAAACAAGACTGGCACCCTTACCTGCCCAAGTTTTCCATTCAGGGCCCCAACAAGGAGACCGTGCTGAGGCTAGAGGGGCCCTGCTTTGCCTGCAATTGTTGTGGAGATGTGAACTTCGAGGTAATGTTTTATATTGTAGTTGCAAATGAAATATATATCAGATTTTCAGTTTTTACTTTTGTCGGCCAGTTGAAAGGAAAAGATGGCGACACCATCGGTCGCATCAGTAAGCAGTGGAGCGGCCTCTTAAAGGAAGTCTTTACTGACACGGACAACTTTGGTATCCAGTTTCCTTTAGACTTGGATGTAAAGATGAAGGCTGTGCTGATGGGAGCCTGCTTCCTCATTGTAAGTCAATAGTTTTATCAAATACCTCTAAATACTATGCGTGTGATCCACTAAATGTATGTTTTTCCCCCCCTATCTTAACAGGATTTTATGTTCTTCGAGAAGGTTGGTGATTCAAACCAGAGCTGCACTGTATTTTCATAAAGCCAGCGAAGACTACAACATATAAGCAAGGACTTTTTTGGATTTTTCCTTCAACTTCCCGCCAAATAAAAATCTTTTTTTAACAATCACAGTGACAATAATCCCATGAACAGGACTACAATTTTACTGTGCTAAATAATATAACTCGTATTGATGATCATTTTAATCACATTACTTTACTGCAGCTCTTTGGGCTGTTCTAGATATTATTTTGCTACAGTAACTATTCAGATATTTATTTCTGACATCTGTGCTTTTGCATTTAGCTTAACATTACTGAACGGAAATCCACTAACCTTGAGGTGCACAGGCTCTATCTCAGGGATCTTGTGTCGTCATACAATGTGTTGGTTGATAATGCCGGAACTGACTATATCCGTCAACTGGTAACACTGAATAAGAAAAATCCTAAAAGGTTGTTTGACACAATTGTGAAGCTGCCTTTTTGACAAAATAAAGATGATTAAGGATAAAATCCCACCCCTTCCATGTGGTACCCCTGCTGTCACTGAGCCTGTCTCCAGCATGCGGTTCTCATTTAAGGACTGTGACGTTTGCTGATATTTTGGCACTGGTGACCAAGATGAAGCCATCCTCTTGTTCATCTGACGTCCTTCGGGCTCTTCCAAAAAGTGAGGTCATTGCCCAGAGGAAAGAAAATCCCAATTTGAGATCTTTATATGGTCTCAGCTCTTTCCCCTAGACTATTCTGAGTAATGTTCAAGACCAAATTGAGCTCATGGCTTATTGTTCCTGTTTCTTGTTTTTGTTTCTTGAGCAACACACGCTGTGCAAAAGCTCAGGTCAGATTCCATTGTAGATTTGAAAGAGATCTCACTTTGTTCTTTGCCAAAACTTAAACTGTCTCCACATTTATGTCTTCACTTTGTCTCAAGGGTAGAAACCTGAGAGATTTCACTTCCAACTGAATCTAGTCTCATTCCAGGCTCTTTCTGTGTCTCTAAAATATGCCCTTGTGTTACCAAAATGGTTAACCTCTCTTTGTTTACTGGTGGGTTTCCCAATGCTTTCAGACATGCCATAGTGGACCCATTACTAAAAAAAAAAAGCAGGTTTAGGCCTATTTCTAAGCCCCTGTTCCTGTCTAAGATCCTTGAACCACCTTCTGTGAATCTGTCCTCAGCCTTCGACACCATTGACCATCAGGTCCTGCTGAGAAGACTGAGGGATCAAGTAGGACAGTCAGGGTCAGTTCTACAGTTCTCATATGTATCTGGGCATAGCTTTAGTGTTACAACTAACTAAATAAGCTCTGAGTCTGTGGATTTGTTGTGTGGAGTGCCTCAAGGTTCCGTTTTGGGTCCTGTTTTATTTTTGTTGTATTTGATCCCTTTGGGAAAGATCATCCAAAGGTTTAGTGATGTTTCTTTCCACCGCTCCTTTACGCTGTCTGAGATCCAAAACCTAAACTCACTGGTCCATTGTCTCGTGGAAATAAAACAATGGCTAAGGGATAACTCTCTGCAGCTCAATGCAGACAAAACAGAAATTAGTTGATTCAATTCCAGGGATTAAACATTACTTTGGTGACTTAGGCCAGTACGCTAAGCCAAGTCTTAGAAACTTGGGAATTATCTTTGACAAAGATCTGTCATGAGTGCAGCGCTGTAAGCAGCTGATGAAGAACTGCTTCTTTTAACGAAGGAAAACATCTAAACTTAGGAATATGGTCTCATGGAATGATTTGGCGCTTATCCTTCATGCTTTGTGTCTTCGCGTTTAGACTATTGTAATAGTTTGTTTTCATGACTGAACAAGAAGGAGCTCTTGCGAGGCTCCTTCTTATATCAGTGATCTGATCCAGTCTTACACCCCTATGCAGGCTCTGAGGTCTGTGGATCACAATCTGCTGAAGGTTCCACGCACTCATGTTCGTACTAGAGGGGACCGATCCTTCCAGGCTTTTGCTTCTAGGCTTTGGAATGATCTTCCGCCCTCTTTGCGCTCAATTGACTGTTGTTGACACATTCAAGAGCAAGCTTAAGACTCATCTATTTGTTCAGGCTTTTAATTAGGTACTTTTGGGCTGCTATAATTTTGTGTTGTCTTGACCCTTGTTATTGTGTGTACTTTCTGATGTTTTTGAACTGTGTTGTGAAGCACTTTGTGGCTTTGTCTGTGAAAGGTGCTATATAAATAAAGGTTACTTAATTACTTAAAGGAACAGGCCACCGTTTTTCCATACTGAGACATTTTCTTACCTGTGCTTAGACGAGTTGATTCGTACCTGTCTGGTCTTTGTACGTGCATTCAGTCTCGCAAAAAGACCAAAGATGTTGTTAGCATTTTGCCTCTCCACCTCTCCTCTATGGGGCCAAACGGGGGTGAAGTTAGAAGCGACCAAGCTCTTCCACGTTTTCCCTATTTAAATACGGTTACATGGGTAGTTAAACGATCCAAGTATAGTTACACAAAAAAAAATAAACATGTGAATTTTCTAAGCAGATAAAAAGGGGTACTATATTGTGAGGCGTAATAACACCTTAGGGAGTACTTCGACTTCTGCGCAGTAATATCTTCACTTTACTAAATTGATGCGTTTTTTAACATACATATATATATATATATATTTACAATTAATATTTACTTTTGTATTAATGTAACAGGGTTAATTAGGTGTATGGTAAATCCCTGCTGTTGGGTGTGTGTGATGCTACCGCTGCGCCGCGAGGAGTCGCTGTGGCCTCGCCGGCGACGCACATGTGGTCTGTGGAGAGTTCCTGGCGGCAGGCAGACGAGCTGAGGAGGTCAGACAGGACGGCTGCGTCTGGAGGAGCGGAGAAGCTGCCACCACGAGGCACAGGGATTGGGACAATTGAGTTTGCTTTATTACTTGTTAATAAATGGAGTTGTGGGCCTTTTTGCCGCCTCCGAATTTGAGTTAAGTTTGCCAGTGCATTTTATGATTTAGACACAACGCAGAGTAAGGGTGAAAACCACATCCGTCACATTATATTAATACAAAAGCCAAACAAAATAATTATTTAGAACACAATAAATAAGACGGTTTTAAGGGAAAAATAAGCCAATAAATTATGCTAAAGAATTTGACCTACCACATAACTATTTTTGGCATATAAATTATAATTCACTAAGAATATGCTGTTTATAATTTACAGACAAGGCGTACAAACAGAACACGAGCACGGCTAAGCACATAATTAAAGCCAACAGAAAAACAGTTTTCAGTTAAAGGGTCAAGCAGTTTCTTTATCTAATACTTAGAATTTATACCAGGATTATATTAGACAAAATAAAAAAAGTAAAGTAATTTATATATATATATATATATATATATATATATATATATATATATATACATACACACACACAGTGCCTTGCGAAAGTACTAATACACCTTGAACTCTTGAACTCTTGCACATTTTGTCATGTTTACAACCCTAAACGTAAATATTTATTTTGAATGTTTTACTGAAAGTTCACACACAAGTAACAGACAACTGTGCAAAATGATACATGATTCTGTTATTTTACAAAAAATAGAAAAGTGAAAAGTGGGGCTTGCATAAGTATTCATACAGCATTTTCAGAGTGCATTAAATTGCCTTTATAACATTCCTAATGACTGCAGAATGTTCACACCTTGCCCTAACCATTAAATAGAGGCCACCTATGCGTAATCTACTCTCAGTATCCCCCAAGGTTTCTCTTTTCTCCCACTGGGTTTTTGGGTTTTTCCTTGCCGTGCTGGAGAGTCTAAGGATAGGGGACACCCGCACCGCTCGTCGCCACCTACTGCCTGACGCTTATTTGGACATTATGTTTGCCTTGATTCACCTTACCTTTACATTGTCTTATTTACTGCTCTGTTTTATTGCCTTAATGTTCGGTGCAGCCCTATGAGGCAACTCCTGTTGTGATATTGGGCTATACAAAACCATTGATTGATTGATTGATTGATTGATTGAAGGCCAAGGAGCACACCAGAGAGGTCAGGGATAAAGCTGTGGAGAAGTTTAAAGCAGCGTTAAGTTCTACAAAGATTTCACAAGATTTGAACATCTCACGGAGCACTGTTCAATCCATCATTCGGAAATGGAAAGAGTTTAGCACCACTGCGAACTTACCAAGACACGGGCATCCACCTAAACTAACAGACCGAACAAGGAGAGCACTGGTCAGAAATGCAACCAAGTGCCCCAGATAACTCTGGAGGAGCTGCGACGTACTGCCGCTGAGCTGGGGGAATCTGTACATGGGACAACTATAAGTCGTACTCTACACAAATCTGGCCTTCATGGACGAGTGGCAAGAAGAAAGCCATTATTGAAAGGAGGCCATAAGAAATCCCATTTGAAGTTTGCTAGAAGTCATATGGAAGACACAGCTACCATGTGGAAGAAGGTGCTTTGGTCAGATGAGACAAAAATTGAACTTTTTGGCCCAAATGCAAAACGTTATGTATGACACAAACCTAACACTGCTCATCGTCCTGAGTGCACCATCCCCAGTGTCAAATATGGTGGGGGGAGCATCATGCTATGGGGCTGCTTTTCCTCAGCGGGGACTGGGAAGATTGTAACAATAGTTGGGAAGATGGATGGAGCCAAATACAGGGACATTTTGGAGGAAAACCTGCTGGAGTCAGCAAGAGAATTGAGGCTGGGCCGGAGATTCACCTTCCAGCAGGACAATGACCCTAAACACAACGCTAAATCTACAATGGAATGGTTTAAAAACAAACATATTAATGTGTTAGAATGGCCCAGTCAAAGTCCTGACCTAAATCCTATTGAAAATATGTGGAAAGACCTGTGAAAACTGCTGTTCACAAACACTCTCCTTGACAGAGCTTGAGTTGTTTTGTAAAGAGGAATGGGCTAAAATGTCAGTCTACAGTGAATATCTCCCCCCATTTACCTATTTTAGGAACGAGCTCAAATCCACCATGAGTTCCCTTTCGAACGTGTTCATTAGGGTAAACGGGGTGGAGTGAGTAGAAACTGTCTATTATTTTTACACTATCTGTGAATCATGTTGGAATCCTTTGAAATTAATGATTATGGCTCCACCTACTGGGGGAAGACACCTTGCACAGGGTGAAGCATGTCTGTACATGTCCAAATGCCTTTTACAGGTTTTTTCATGTTACAAAAGGAAAATCACACATTTTGTTAGTAATTCACAGTATGTGTTAACCAAAAACTTTAATGAAAATAAACTTCATCAAATTAATGCAGTCTACAGCGCAGTGCGGTCATTTGCAGAGTAGTTAATTTTGTTGATGAGAGTTGGATTGGCACAAAAAAGTAGCCTACGTTTGTTTGTAGATGGATTATGGATATTTGGGTGTAAAACAAACAATTCAATTTGCCCTTGTGTACTGTGATAAATCATTTTATTCAAATCCATCTATTAAAATATATACAGGTGTAAAAAGGTGTTGGATAAATCACATTACAATATAAAAACAGTACATGTAGCAAATTGGTCATTTTTACATCTCCATTGTCCCATTTGTACATTCACAGTGGTGAGGCCTGCAGAGTCAGTGAAGTCAGTTTTGTGTGGAAACAGTCTGGATTCTTCAGATCAAGCGTCTTTTCCGAGTTAGCCATCCACAAAAGAAGAACAAGCCTGCACTATTCACATTCGTCTTTCTGCACTGTTCTGAGGCCGATCGCGCTCGCTGGGGCCCATCCTGTCCTCCTGGGACCATCGGATCAGGTAACGGCTGGCAATCTGCAGGTTCCACTGGTATCTGGTTAGGATCTTCAAACACTCCTCTCTGGAGCACAGGCTGAGAGAGTAGAGCTGCTCAAACTGAAGTACATGAGGAGAAAGCAGAACATGACTGCATTAGCCCTATGTTAAGAATGGATAATGAGTTGACTACGGTTGCTAAAGAGCAGCATTTAAGACACATCTGTAAGACGCATTAGTTTCAGCTGTGCATTTTTGTTATTCTCATTTTGAGGCTTCTACAGGATATTTCAGTTAATGTGCAATGGACATCCAGTATAACATGTTTCATGTTAAAATTCATAACAAAAATGAATTTATTCTTTGCCAATATAATAACTGGAGTCATGTTTGTGTTGCTGCCAATCAATCCATGTGTACATTCATCAAGTGTCAAAATATTAACTCAGAGATTTACTTTGAGCTGCTTCTCTGCTCTCACTGGATTCCAGTCACATCTCTGCAGGGCGCTATGGACTTCTTCTATGGTCACTCCATGAACAGCTTCCATCACCTGTTTGTAACAAAACGTTCATTATGATTCATTATTTTATCCGACAGAATAAAATGTAAAATGGAGATCATGTACCTGTGAGATGAGCGTGCCCTTGGTGCTGTAGATGTGCGGGGCCTTATCCCTGTCCCGATCCCTGGGCCGCTCTCTCTCTCTGTTGTCACACTCGTCCAGCTGAGGGGTGGAGCGAGCCAGTTGAGCCATTTTCGCCAGGTTACTGCCCCCATGATAGGCTGAGGGGGAGGCTGCTGCGGTGGAGGGGACAACATGCCCGGGGGAGGAGGAGGGTGCCAGTGTGGCATCTGTTGTATAATGGGGGGTCTCTGGGGCTTTAAGCGCTTGAAATTTGGTGGAGGGGGGCGTGGAGGTGGGACAATGCTGGCATCGCTGAATCTGCGTGGGTCCTGGTTGGTCACCACGCTCCGAGCGGGCATGAGTTTACCGTGCTGATCCACTTGGACCATCCCGTCGGGGTGAGCTTTGGGACGACCTCCCCTAAGAACTGACTCTAAACTCATGGATATTCCTGAGGACAAAGAATCTGCGTTTATAATTCTATAGAAATGGAAATGCAACTACATGAATGTAAAAATGCAAAGTAAAACTACCATTGAAGTAATCAAGATTTTTAATTTTTGCTGATTTTAATTTCTAATTATTCAATAGATTTACTTTCTTCTATTGCTCATACCTGCCATTTTCTGGAGGTTTGAACCTTCCTTTTCCCTCCCAGGCCCAGATCTCCATCCACCACTGCAGATGACACCATAATTTAGGATTCATTACACTCCCCTTTACATTCACCTCATTTACTGTATTGTGAGGGGCAAACTGTTACTCGCCTGTCTGTAACCTCTGGTGTGCCCCTGCTTTGCTCGTCTCCATGTCCTTTATGCTGCAGGTTTCCCTTTACAGGTGGTGAGATGAAGACGCCAGGAACAGGGACAGGAATTGGGGCGGAGCTCGCAGTAGCGGCTATTGGTGGAGCCGGGGGCATGATGAGACCAGAGGGAAATGCGCCAATATTCAGTGTCCGCTGGTTCTGACCTTTCCATTCGTTTATATCCAGACTATAAAAACATGTAGGAAAAAAATGTTTCATATATAAAATAATAATTAAAAGAAAATGCTATTAAAACAGACAGGCATAACATTGACACCACCTGCCAATAAATAGCCAAACTTTGACCACGTATGCAGCAATAGTTCACCTAATCAGTTTAAATGGTAAATGTCACATTTATACCTGCTTTAGAAACTCAAAGCGCTTTACATCAAGGAACCACTCACCCATTCACACACCGATGTATGCGAAACACTGGAGACAAGGTGGGTGAAGTGTCTTGGCTAAGGACACAACAACAGTCTAGTGCACCTGCAGGATTTGAACCGCCGATCACAAGACGAGCCGCACTATTATCTGCTAGTTTAGTGTATTTAGTGCTTTTAATCAACTTTGAAGACAAAATGTTCACATGGTGCTAAATGTATTCGGCCCATGTGTAGAATGGCTCCTTCATCTTATTTTCATCATTCCATTTATTTAACTGATTTTATTTTGATATTTGAAGTTTTACGATGTGTACTGCACTTTGATCAACCGTGTGGATTTTAAAGTGCATGATAAATAAAGCTGGATTGGATTGATAGTATCCGCTATTGATGTAATAAATGTCCTTGTCATTTATCCACAAGACAATACAATTTCTCAACCTGTATTTTTGTAGAATTTGTATGAGAAATTATTGTTCTCCTCACAGGGACATTTTCTGAAATGATATATAGTGAACCAGGTGAATCTGTCCACTGCATTTGACCCATCAAGTACCTCAGGCAACTGCAGTGCAGCACCAGGGATGTGTCTCAAGATCTTGAGCCTGGTTACTGGTCACCATTATCATTATCATTACTGGAGGAGGCTTTAGCTTAATGTGCATGTTTTTGGGTTGATTGGGTGATGATGAATGCACCCGGCCACAGGGAGACCATGCAAACAACACATAGAAAAGGCCTGGCCTGGGTTATCTTGGTCTGGCCTGGTTCTCCTCACCAAGAATGAAGAAATAATAGTAATCATTTGAGCAGTACAATGAATGAGCAAAACGTAATTCCAAAACAAAAAAAACACATTTAAAAACATGAATTAAGGAACTTTTAGAGGTGAAAATAATTTCTTCAGATGCATCGAGAACAAAAAGGCATCATCAACGCTTTAAGTCCTTTGTGGAATGCAGTGAATCTAAAGATAGTTTAAGCCTCAGTTTCATCTCAACAATGCCCCACTGTCCTGATTTATGATCGTGCGCAGACTTCTCCTCTCTCTTGTGCCACTCACCCATGATCGATGACCGTCACCAAGTCATTCGGTGAAAGAGCCAGTTTTCTAGGGTCAGCAAACTCCCTTGTTGCTTGTACTTCCATTGGTTTAGACTGTGAATAAACACAACTGTTAATTCATTATCACCAAATGTTGTGTGTATTATTATTTCTCAGGCTGACCTCTGCCACTAATGTGCAAAGCTGAGTAAAATTGGGTCGGTCGGCCGGATTGACGGCCCAGCACTTCCTCATAACAACGTACATCTCTTGTGGACAATCTGCTGGTTTTTCTAACCTCTCTCCCTCTCGTTCCACACGCCACAGAATCTACACCAAAGAAAGTAAATATCAAACATAGCATTAGTCTTAGTCAAACCCCAGAGAAAAGACTTTTGGGTGTGGAGGCACATTCCTAATGTGACGTGAACATGTTTAATGGCACCAACACTAACACAAGAGTCATAGAGGTGAGAAATGTAACAGCGATCTGGCAAGCGTGTACCTGTCTGCCTGACAGACCAAACCAGGGCTCCTCGCAAAAAGTGAACATCTCCCACAAAGTGACGCCAAACATCCACACATCCGAGGAGTGAGAGAAGGAGCCCACGCGCAAACTCTCTGGAGCGCACCTACAAAAATAAACAGTTTGCACAGAAGTTGGAAGAGTAGCTAAAATATGTACTTAGAGAGTACATCAATAGAGGTAAAAAAAAAAAGATCCAAATAAATATTCTAGTTTAATATATGTTATAATGTTACTGTAATAAGACAAAGCATAAAATAATGTGAAATTTCTGATATTTCCAAAATTCGCAAGATAAAAGATCATTGTTTTTAAATCGTTGCTTAAGACACATTTGTATGCAAAAGCTTTTAACACTGTCTAGCACATCATGGCCAAAATCAGAGCTGTTAGTGCTTTTGCTGCTTGTATATTGTGTTTTGTTTATTATTATTTTATTACATATTTTTTTGTACTGTAGACATTTTTGTGAAGCACTTTGGTCAACAACAGTTGTTTTAAATGTGCTATATAAATACATTTGATTTGATGTTCTTGAATTGTTAAAGGTGCATTATGCAACTTTTCATGCAAGTTAATATTTCTGCATATTTGACATTGTAGTGACCCAGAGGCTGTGTGAGTGGTCAGCATGATTCCTTGAATTTCGATCATGATGGTCTCTACAACGCTCCAGGATCAGTTGATTTTCTAGGTTTTCTGGTGAGTGTTCGTCAGCAGAGAAAACCTTCTAAACAATTGACCCTGGAGCGTCCTGGAGACCACTGTGATGGAAAGTAAAGGTGTCATGCTGACCACTCACACAGCCTATGGGTCACTACAATCTCAAATATGCAGAAAAATCAACTTTTACTTTCACATAAAAAGTTGCATAATGCACCTTTAATGAATTAAACTTTGAATCATTTTCATGAGTCAATCTCAATCTTTTTCAGCCTTAGTCAATAGTACTGAAATCTTTTACTAAAGTTACAGTACTGTAATAATAATATAATATAGATTATGGTGTGATACACTCCAAGAAGTACAGTTACATGAAATAGAAAAAATACCAAAACAGACTAACAGGTGTGAGAACGAAGAGCTAGTGTATTATTGAATTCACTGTCCTTGGTCATGTTATGTCTAATCTAATCATGTTTATGACATTTTAAGATGTCCTTCTCACCATGCAAACGGTATCCGTCTGTGTGCCGACATCACATAATGGTCTGCCTCCTGGTTCAAGCCCCTCATCAGGCCAAAGTCCCCAATTTTAACAATTTCTCTGGACGACAGCAACACGTTTCTTGCTGCCAGATCCCTGTGGATATATCTCCGGCTTTCTAGATACTCCATACCAGCTGCAATCTGTGTCGCGAACAGCCAAAGTCGCAGAAGAGGGTATTGATATTGGCGAACCCGTAAGGTGTCATACAGTGAGCCCAAAGCAGCTAGTTCAGTAACCTACAAGAGAATCAAAATTTAGTAAACTTAACAATACAGGACATTATACTAACTAGAAAAAGCACCTTACCATTTTCAAAGGCTGCGTGAGAACTACTCCATACAGTCGGATAATATTGGGGTGGTCTAAAGACTGCATAGTGGACACCTCTTGGAGAAAGTCGGATAGTGTGTCTGCCTGAGTAGATCTGCTGGTTCTCAGAGATTTTACTGCTACTGGTAACTGAAAGAAGGAAAAATAAATAATTGTAGAACACATCGTACAGTGCCTTTGAAGTAGGATGCGTAGATGAGCATGTGAAAACGTGAAAACAAAAGCAGTCTCTTACCACTTTGCCAGACAATGTGTGCCACTCGCCCCTCCGCACCACCCCGAAGGACCCTGAGCCCAGTTTCTCCCCCATTACCAGCTCACTGTCCTGGATCAGAGAGGGCAGCATCCGACAACTGGAGGACTCCTGGTTTGGACTTGCAGGCCCCTCTCCCTTATGACCACCAAACACATGAGGCTACACTCAGTTACATCAGTCAGTTACTTGCTGATTCACTGCTTATGAATATTCTTTTTAAATACAAACAAAGTACCTTAAACAATGCTCGAGAGCGTGAATTTGTTTTATGCTGTTTCAGGGCATCCCATAATCGTCTTTGTGCTATATGAAAAGCAAACAAAAGTGAATACAACCATATGCATCATTTGGAATCTGGCAAAACAAAACAAACAAACCGCCCAAAGCTGTGAACATAATGTCTGTAATGTGCCATCATTACTCTCACAGAATCTGTGTTGAGATTGAACTGAAATAACGTGGTAAAGAACGGACCAGGTTTGCTGATGCCGATATGCTCCAGGTCTCCCTCCTTGACGTAGGCGAAGTGCTCGATACGGGTGATGTTGAGGCCATCCCGGACTCGGAGGTAGAACCTCTCCAACTGCACCTCGGACAGGAGCTGGTACAGCCACTCAGTGTCCTGGTCCATCAGCATGTCCTGCTAGGCAGGCCCTCCCCCTGCCTTTGGGGAACGGATAGGGTTAGGTTGAAGCAACAAGTAAGATTGCAGCAGTCTACTTTTGCAATATGCTGTCAAATAAAAAGAAAGAGAAAACAACAATTAACAGCTTAACCATGCTTTCTACGTCTGGAGACACAGCCCAATAGCCACAACACCAAACCAGTATCCCTGTACATCTAATTGAAAAGGTTCCTCCCCCTCAGCTTTGTTAGGTTTCCATGGTGACCCACAAAAAACCCTAAGTGTTTTGGCTCCAATGGGGTCATCATTCATCATTTGGCGCCAACTTTTAATAACTTCACTGACAAAAAACATACATGATAATTAAAGTTTAAAAGCCAAAAAAACACTTTAAAATGTACCTATGTAGTGTAGGAGTAAAGTAAAATAAAGGTTACAAAGGAATTCCAGCAACAAAAGACATAAGTGGGTGCTCTATCCCAGTGGCTCACAAAGTGGGGGTACCAAAGGAACTGAGTGGGGTATCACGAGGAATTCAAAACAACATTACAATACCTCTTAGAGTATGGGTCCTGGATTGTTTAAATTAATATTTTGGGGGTGAAGACCTGAACAATTTGGGAACCCCTGCAGCTGCTCTATCCAGCACTCAAAAGAGGCTTATTGTAATATGGAAGAAGGCGTTGTGCTCCAGGGAAAGTAAAGTACAGACTAAAAACCCTTGCGGTAGAAAGATTATCTCATTGGTTAAGGCCACTAGTTGAACCGGATTTTGTCCACACAGTGTTTAATGTTTTAACTGCAGGTGTCACTGAGCAAAACTCTGCTGACAACTTCAAATCACTTGGAAGGTACTTTAGTAAAACTGTAGTTTCAAATTGAAAGTAAATCTGCCATGTTTGGACATTTGTATGTGGTCATGAGTAAGACTGTGAGCTTATCAGTCCATGCCTGATAGACTCAAAGAAGACCTTGAGCAAACCCAGTCAGCCGATCTGGGAAAAATTAACACCCAACACAAGCACATGTCAATGCCGAAGCACCAATCCCTCTTTCCTAATCACATAATTGAGTTTTTTTCGTCTCAATACGAAGTGCAACATGGTACACGTCCAGGCTTGCAATGGTTTTTCAGACAACTCCCAATCACAGGTAGTCTACTATTCCCAATCCCACACTGGGAAAGCACGAGGGGGACTGATATTATAAACACTGACGGTGGGGGCTGATAGAGAGACCCTTGTGATGCCTTTGTGTACATTCTGATCAATCTTTAACCGAAGTCAGCTACTGAAAATACTCCCTCAGTCCAAAGGCATGTGGGGCTTTCAGTCGTTCTGCAGAGCAAATGAGTGGTCTGCATTAAGGCAAGGCTTTTAGATTAACCTACAGCTTCAAATGGACAGTTCAGTTTACTCAGGACAACACTCCCCACTGCTGTAAAGGTTTTCTTATGGTTTCAGATGCAATCAAATCACTGGTGGTTCCTTTAAGCCATAATAATGCAATTTCATTTCCATTATCCACCTTCAGCCAAACTCACAACTTTTGAAAATATATTAAGACAAATCTATATTATTTTACAGTCATAATATATAGGCTAAATATAACCTATTCCCTATACTGTATACAGAGATTAGTTTAGATGATCATATCTTAAAATGCAGAATGAAACCAAAAGGCTATTGTGCAACAGTCTACAATGCAGTAATTACAGACCTATAATATTCTTACTTACTGTTGAATAATGGTATGTTGGTGTAAACAGAAACAGAATTGAAACCAGTTGGCCAAATTGTTAGTCAAATTGATTTATATGTGAAAGATCCATACACCTACATAGAGCTACCAAATAATATTATAGTCAAAAAATACAGGCAATAACGTACAATAGGGCACATAGTTTTACGTTCTTTGGTATTTTACAAGGTTGGCTACTTTACCACACATATATTATAGCCCATCCGACGAGTTTAAATAGGAAAAATGCTCACTTACCGCCAAATCAAAACAACTTAGTCCCTTGTCAACTGTCTTCTTCAACTGCACAACAGTTGGAACGAACCATCCATATTGGGATTGACACCCGCTGCGTAAAGATGCCACTGGTTTCGCCCCTCTCTGATAAATCCTTAGTAATCCGACTTACTGGAACAAATCGTGTAGGGTAAAAAGTTGCACAACTTTTTATTCAATTTGATTTAATTTCCCTCGATGACTCATGACAAAGCACATCCGTGAACTACCTGTGTTTTCGACTCGTGCGTTACTCCGCCCTTTTCCAGTTTCACGACAGTGGCCACGCCTCTTCCTGACTGCACCTGAGCCCCCATCAAAGGTATTTTTGTGTTTTATCTTATTTATCACTTGTGGCTAAATTCTGTGCCTTTTGGGTTAAGTAAAACGAGAAGCTAAATCCTTTACAGTCTCCATGCTGATAAGCTACAAAGTTAACTTGGCACAGGACTACAAACGTTTCCTCACTATTCAGTTTTCTTTAAATTGGCTCTTAGTTTATGATAATGATAATCCAGCACAGAAAACAACTGTAATAAATGGTCTCTATGTTAATTAAGCCTACTTCTACAACAATTATTTTACTCTATTTTGCACCTAATAACTATTTTAATACAACAGAACAGTCATGTAGGCTAGTTGCAAGAAAAATGTAAGCATCCAATAAAATTATTGAGAGGCTGTAACAATTCATTTCAAAGTGCTTATGTAAAATGTTGATCTTCAAAGCTTCACTTTTGCATTGAAGGAAAATCTTACACATAAAGTAGGCAATACTAAAAACAAAACAACAACAACAAAATGTGGGTCAAACTCAAGTCACCCATTAGTCATTTGATGACTGAATACATAATCCTGCTAATTTAATTACATATTTAGGCTTTAATGAAACTGGCCAAGAGCAATGACTGAGTAAAAATAAAGAAACTGAAATGGCCTGTGAGTCCTGTATCTCCCACTTGTTGTCGCAGGGCAGGTTTGACAACATTATTTCTGCCCTCTCACCGGCTGTAAATTTGAATGGAAAGCAAGCAAGCTCAGTGTAGAACCGACCTGCTGCCTGCTCTTTGCACTTCCTGGTACAGTATCTCTCTCCACTTTGCTCCACCCAGCCTGCCTGAAAACACAATGGCTCTGTGTGGAGCACTTGAGTCAAAAGCTCGTTCTGGCAGGGGATGCCTTACAGATCTTTTTACATGTCTTTCATGTGCCTGAATCATGGATTCAAAAAGACATAGTCTTTATTCATTGTACTTATATATGCAATCATGACTTGTATTTGTTGCATTGAACGCCACAGAATGCAAGATTCAAATTCTTAATCTACACAAATTAGTGAATGATAATAGGTTAACGGTTTGACTATAAGAGGAGATAATTGTTTTACTATGGTGTAAGCAGGTTTTATCATATCAAACACATAGAAGTTTACTTACAGTAATGCATTAAACAATCTTTACAGAAAGCGCTTCAAACATAATCAATATGACACAAAGTTTGAGACCTGAACCGGATGATGGTGTGATTCAGCCCGGGCGGATGGTTACACAATAGTATTATTTTCAGTATTTGTCAAATAGCACATTTGAGTGCGTGGGGAGGTGGATGTTTCTTAAGACTTCTATGTTACAGTGTCAGGTTTCTGTGTGGGAAGCTGTGTCTTCTGACTGTGACAGACAGGTCGAACTACAGGTGGGCAGATAGGCCATAAATCACTGCTGGGAAAATGCATTGTAAAAGCTTCAAATACGACAATCAAGAGCTGGGAGATGAGAAAGATATGACAAATAGCTCAAGAATTAATGTAAATATAGCAGCCAGGGGTGGGGCCTGTGCCAAAAGCCATGTTTTTATTTTCCTGTTGAAAACAGTGGTTTTCCAACGTTTCACTCCAAGAACTAAGAAACCCTTTGACTTTCCAAGTACAAGTTATAAACCTGGTCTATAACAAGCTTATACTTAGACTGAGGATGAACTTGGCTGAACATTTTACTTAACCATGATGAAGTTTTACACAAGGGCACAAAAAGACAAAAATGGAAACATAAAAATTACTCTAAATCAAAAACTAACTGCAAGTGCCCAAAAGCCTGAGCAGGTATACCAGCTGAAGCAGCCTGTGTTCCATTTTGGTATTCATACCACTGTTTATGAGAACCACTGGTCTCATAGGGGCTCATACAGGTTATACAGTGCCTCGCGAAAGTACCAATACACCTTGAACTTTTGCACATTTTGTCATGTTTACAACCCTAAACATAAAGATTTTATATTGAATTTTTTACTGAAAGTTCACACACAAGTAACAAACAACTGTGAAGTGAAAGCATAATGATACATGATTCTGTTATTTTTCAAATAATAGAAAAGTGAAAAATGGGGCTTGCATAAGTATTCATACAGCATTTTTGGAGTGCATTAATTTGCCTTTATAACATTCCTAATGACTGCAGAAAGTTCACACCTTGCCCTAACCATTAAATAGAGGCCAATCTACTCTCAGTATAATTCCAGCTGTTCTGTGAGGGCCTCAGAGCTGTGGTCAGAGTGTATTGGTCACTAAGCAACATCATGAAGGCCAAGGAGCACACCAGAGAGGTCAGGGATAGGGCTGTGGAGAAGTTTAAAGCAGCGTTAAGTTATACAAAGATTTCCCAAGATTTGAACATCTCACGGAGCACTGTTCAATCCATCATTCGGAAATGGAAAGAGTATAGCACCACTGCAAATTTACCAGTCGGGCGTCCACCTAAACTAACAGACCGAACAAGGAGAGCACTGGTCAGAAATGCAACCAAGTGCCCCAAGATAACTCTGGAGGAGCTGCGACGTACTGCCGCTGAGCTGGGGGAGTCTGTACATGGGACAACTATAAGTCGTACTCTACACAAATCTGGCCTTCATGGACGAGTGGCAAGAAGAAAGCCATTATTGAAAGGAGGCCATAAGAAATCCCATTTGAAGTTTGCTAGAAGTCATATGGAGGACACAGCTACCATGTGGAAGAAGGTGCTTTGGTCAGATGAGACAAAAATTGAACTTTTTGACTCAAATGCAAAACGTTATGTATGGCACAAACCTAACACTGCTCATCGTCCTGAGTGCACCATCCCCAGTGTCAAATATGGTGGGGGGAGCATCATGTTATGGGACAACTTTTCCTCAGCGGGGACTGAGAAGAAGAATAGTTGGGAAGATGGATGGAGCCAAATACAGGGAGATTTTGGAGGAAAACCTGCTGGAGTCAGAAAGAGAATTGAGGCTGCTTCCAGCAGGACAATGACCCTAAACACAAAGCTAAATCTACAATGGAATGGTTTAAAAACAAACATATTAATGTGTTAGAATGGCCCAGTCAAAGTCCTGACCTAAATCCTATTGAAAACCTGTGAAAAGACCTGAAAACTGCACATCACAAACACTCTCCTTCTAATTTGACAGAGCTTGAGTTGTTTTGTAAAGAGGAATGGGCTAAAATGTCAGTCTCTAGATGTGCTAATCTTGTAGAGTCATACCCCAGAAGACTTGCTGCTGTTATTGCAGCAAAAGGGGGTTCCACAAAGTATTAGTGAAGTTCTCCGTTGTGAGATCAATAAAGGATTATCACATCTTATTTCATGCTGTATGAATACTTATGCACGACCGACTTTTCGGTTTTCTATTTTTTGTAAAATAACAGAATCATGTATCATTTTGCTTTCACTTCACAGTTGTCTGTTACTTGTGTGTGAACTCTCAGTAAAAAATTCAAAATAAAATCTTTATTGTAACAAATTTTGTTGTAACAAAATGTGCAAAAGTTCAAGGTGTATTAGTACTTTCGCAAGGCACTGTCTTGGTGACATGATCGTCCACCGCCTGCGGTGACAGGGGTCGACTTTCCGATCCACACACACACTTCCTCCAGCTCTCCTCCAGCTGAGAGGCGTAGTCCCTCCAGCGTGTCCATCCATAGGGCCTACTCCCAATGGGACGTGCCAAAACAGAACAGATACCTGAGCCACTTCAACTGGCTCCTCTCAATATGAAGGAGCAGTGGCTCTACTCCTAGCTCCTCCCAGGTAACTGAACTCCTCACCCTACTTGCTGCATCCACCATTTGTATCTTGTCCTTTTGAATAGGTCCTGGTCAGGTCATGAAGTATTGCATGGAGAATTACAGTCTAGCTAAGAGTAGCAATTCCTATTATTCTGTAAGACAATACTTTCACACTGCAGGACTGTAGGTTATTCTGCCCATCATCAATGTGTCTTCTTGGTTGAATGTGATGCGTCTCTCTCTCTCTAGAAAACCAGCAATAGCGCCCTCTCCTGACCTTACGGTGAAAATGGCCCATGCATTTACGTCATCGTTTAGCGACAGTGTTTTGTTTAGCTGCTACAATGTGCGGCTGAAACCGGCTTGATCACAGGTCTACTTCTTTACTATTAAATGCTTGTCTAACTCGCTCGATGTTATAATACAGTCGAGTATAATAGCGTTTTCTAAAACGTACAAATCGTGTACAATTTAATTATTTTATGGTGACATGTTGAAGTTGCTCCTGATGTGACATTATGCCCAAAGTCTTTGACATCACTTTTCCAGCTGAATGTAAAACTCTGCCTGAAGGATTTTGGTCAGCTGTGGCTGTGTGGATAAAGAAACCTCATGTTATCAACAAGCGCTTATGTGGCGTTAAGGAGACAGAAAGTCGAAATGTGGACAGAGAAGCTTTGGGCTTGTTTGTAAATGGACTTTCAGATACAGCGCTTGACTTCGTAAGCAGTGGACACAAGGATACGCACGAAAATGGCAAAGAGTGGAGCTAC
Source organism: Neogobius melanostomus (assembly GCA_007210695.1). Classification (NCBI taxonomy): domain Eukaryota; kingdom Metazoa; phylum Chordata; class Actinopteri; order Gobiiformes; family Gobiidae; genus Neogobius; species Neogobius melanostomus. The sequence continues at coordinate 6,734,895 of VHKM01000042.1, forward strand.
AATGTCAGGACTTTCATTCCTAAAGTTAACTGCTATGGATCAAAGCTACACAAAGAGGCCATACTCAAATGCAAAGGTGGGCTAATAGTAAACAACACATAAATAGATGTTGTATTTGTTTTCAATTTTTCTTCTTTCCTAGACCCTCCACAAGTGACATTTCTTCCATTTGAGGAGGATGAAGATGGGCATGTGTCTTATAAAGAGAGCAACATTTATCAATTCAGACTCACTTTTCAGGATGCTGAGACATGGTAGGTTCATAATGCTTTGATGTAAATACATAATGCATCACCTGTTCTGTGTAACAGCCTCACTCTAATAATTTGTGCAGGTTCTTGGAGTTCCATGGTTTGTCCACGGATGAGTGGTTTTCTGATGGCATTGCCTACCCAAAACTGCACTGGCTGAGGTCCGATCTATTGCCCAAACTTGTGCGATGGGCCACAGAATGTAAAACCAGCGAGTTCAAAAGCACCCTGTCCCTGCTGCCTGTGGAAAAGTATAGCGTCAAGTACCAGCAGCTTAAAGAAAAGTACAAGGCCTTGGTTAAGGTGGGCACATTGTCAATATTAAAAGAGCACATGCATTTTAAATTGTTAGCTGTGGTCCAAATCAGATGAGTTTGTAACATTATGCCAATTGTAAACAACAACAACTAATGCTTGTTCATGTTCGATCAAAAAGTTCTATAATTAGATATACCGCACACAAAGGCCTTTTATCACGAAGGTCTGCTTTTACAATATTCCAAAGGACTAAACAAAATTTATTCTACGAGTAGAAAAAATAAATCAGGTATAGGGCCTTCATTGTCCTTGGTTTTAGTTTGTGTGTTTTGTAATATGCTTTGGTCCTTTCTCACAGGTTTGGCCAGAAGTGACAGACCCAGAGAAGTTTGTTTATGAAGATGTTGCTATTGCTACGTATCTTTTGGTGCGTAAATGCTTCATACAAATGTTATTATAATCACATCATTATTATTGCTTAATTCCTCAAGTCTTTATGTAAGACTTTGGCTGAAGATGATCAAACAATGAGCCAATAATGGCGGGTGGGACAAATATCTAATTTCTAACATTGATATAGTTAGGGTAGTTTGTTTTACATTACGATATAACACACTTGCTGTTAATTTCTATCTTATTAACTGCAATTTAATAACAGTACTGGGGCGACAGTTGCGCAGTTGGTAGAGCAGGTCGTCTCGTGATCAGAAGGTCATGGGTTCGAATTCCCAGCTCCCGCACACGCTGTGTCCTTGGGCAAGACACTTCACCCTACTTGCCTCCAGTGTCTGTACATTGGTGTATGAATGAGAGAGTGAATGGGTGACTGGTTTCCTTACTGTAAAGCACTTTGGGCCTGGAAAGCGCTATACAAGTTGAGTCGATTTACATTTTATTGTTGCATGTTACTATATACGGCAAAGTATCCACGGGGCATTAAAAGGCATTAAAAGTGGAACGGGCCTCTCTGTGTGGAGTTTGCATGTTCTTCCCATGTCTGCATAGGTTTCCTTCTGGTGTACGGTTAAATGAAAGTACAATAGTATTCCCATCCTATTACCATGCTATTACTGTGCCAATTACCAGCAACCACACAACATCGATTTCCTAATGTTTTGTGCACCGTGATTGAGGTAAAAGTAGGTCAAGTGGCTAAACAAGCTTGCTCAATCAGTTTGAGTTAAATGTCTTGAATCCTGTAAATCAATTTGTCCATGTCGTGTCACGGTCCCAGGTGTCACAGTGTTGGCGTGAACAGAACAAATGAGGGTTTACTGTGTTTTGCAGGTGCTGTGGTCCGAAGAGAGGAGAGAGAAAGACCTCAATGACCCCCAGTCCTTTGTGGACCTTGGCTGCGGAAATGGTCTCCTGGTGCACATATTGATCAATGAAGGGGTGAGCTGCAGAAGCACAATATTTGACCAGCAAAGCATCAACCAGACTCTGCAGCACTTTCTGAAATGCAACATATTCTCAAATGCATCTTAGAACATATTTACTCGTGTTTTATATATATATATATAATATATATATATAAAAAGGTTCCAATACTTAATTTAAAGTCGATTATACATTGTCTGTTAATGCTGTCTTGTATTGCAGCACCCGGGAAAGGGCATCGATGTTCGGAGGAGAAAGATCTGGGACATGTATGGCCCTCAGACTGTACTAGAGGTGAGCGAGGGTAGGACAAAGGAGCCATTTCAACCACACTTAGGTTTTTAATTAGTGTTATTACCTCTTCACGTAACAAGGGGAATCCTCTCTGTGTCAGCCCACTCACTGTCACTGCTTCTTTACACCTCAGAATATGAGGGGATGGGTTCTTTTTTTAAATATTAAATTCAAAGTGGCATTACATCTAAATTTTACATTTATTAGAGAATTGATTGATACTAGGCAGAGTGCTACAGCCACAGTCCCTTTCTCTGCAAAGTTATCATGTTCTTCTCCCTTTGTCTGCGTAGGTTTCCTCCTGGTGCTCCAGTTTCCCCCACATAAAACACGTACAATTGGGTTCCACCAGGGGCCAAGGAGACTATGAAGGCTTTCTGGTTTACTATGAGCTTAAATACACTGCCCATCCCAAAAGAAAAAAGTCACACACTTTTTTTCTCTAGCTTTGATTACAGCACGCATTCGCAGTGGCATCGTTTGAATTAGCTTCTGCGTTGTCAAAAGGTTCTGTGTCGCATTTGTTTTTCACCAAGATCTAGTATTGATGATGGGAGAGTGTGACCACTGCGCAAAGCCTTCTACAGCACATCCCAAAGAATCTGATCTGGACTCTGTGGTGTCCAATCCATGTGTGAAGATGATGTCTCTTGCTCCCTGAACCACTCTTTTACAATGTGAGCCTGATGAATCCTGGCATTGTCATCTTGGAATAGGCTATGCCCGTGCCACTGATGGAATAACCTGGTCATTTAGGATGATTAGGTCGTCAGCTGATCTCATTCTTTGGATACACGGTGTTGCTGAACCTAGACTTGACCAACTGCAGCGACCCCAGATCAGAACAGTTGGCTAAATCCAGGTTACTTTTTTGGGGGCAGAATGTATAATCTTGACAATACAGTCAGTTACAAGTTTGACACAATGATACACTATTTCAGCTTTTCAAATTGGGAATGCTTTATATCATCATCTGTTATTGATCAATAATGGCTGATCTAGTTCAAGTTTGTGTGTGAGGCAGTGAATAGCAATAGAAATACCTTAAAAAAATGAGTGATGCTAAATTTAGCCTAATTCATGTAAACACACAATTAGAGAAAACCACAGTTGGAGCGGCTCTTTCCTGTCTGCCTCTTGGCCAGAGTGGGGCATTTCACAACAAGCTGCTGACTGCTTCCATTTCACATCATCTATTATTGACTGATCACTGTGAGAGCGGATGTGGCTGGGCAATCTTTCTGAGCTGAACCACTAAGTCAAAAACCTTTACACGGAGCTGGATGATCGTTAGAGGAGAAAACACTTGTTATTTGTGATTGGGGTGGTTTGCCTTTGGGCAGGATTTACTCGAAAGCAACATTATATTTGCCTCCTAGCATAATTGATTACATCATATTTTGGGGAAGAAATCATCAGAACCTTCATAAAAATGAGACAGATGATATTTTTTGTTGTTTTAACAAGCTATTTCTGCATGCTATGAGCAAATTATTATTGTCAAATTCAAAACAGTTTTGGATGTTGCAATGACGATATTATTGCATTATTTCCCCCAAACCATTTCAACACATTATGTTCCAAACTGTGTCAAGATGAGCATGAAAAGCACAAAATCTAGACCAAAACAAGGCTAAAATGGAAGTAAATCTGGAGAATCATGACTAACACTGAACCTTTGCATCTGGTATCAAATAAAAAAGTGTGTTTGAGTAATAGTTGATAATAACCTCTTATTATTTTATTGACTGGTGTTTAAAATATGTCTTAAAACCCGTTGCCCCACACCACAGTATGAAATAAAACTTTCGTAACCCATTTGACAAATTCATTATCATTATAGCATTACATTTACCATGTGTGATATTCCCTATTTGCTCCCTTTTAAATGCCTGTTTAGCCTCTCACTGCAGTATCTCATGCTGTTCGAAAATTGATTTAGATTCAGATCAACCCCCTTTGCATCTTCCCTGCTCTCAGGATCTTGCATATTATTTCTTTTTATTTTGTGGGTTTTTTGGTTCTTTTTCAGGAAGAGGCAATTACTCCCAGTGAGTCCTTCTTATTCCCCGACGCGGACTGGCTGATTGGGAACCACTCGGACGAGCTCACACCATGGATCCCCGTCATCGCTGCCAGGCCAGTCATCAAGACACACAATCTCTCTCAGAACCTCAAGTGCCAGCTGCTCTTTTCTCGCTGGAATTACATTATGGGCTTGGGGAGCATGTGTGAAAAGATGCCCGCTGCTCGTGTGTCGTTTTTGAATGCTGTATGCAATTCAGGTGTTGAGCAGCTGGGGGCAACGTTGAGCCGAACTCCCCCTTCCTAGTTTACGCTTTTATGTAATAGAAAATAGTGGGTTTCAAATTGTGCTATTGGGGGAAAGTTTTTTGCAGTTTTGCCTGAGAGCTAGTTTTACTCCTCTTTTAGTTCTGGTCCTAAATCAAACCTGATTTATCTTTTAGTTTTGCTTTGTTCAGCCCTGTGTTTAGTCCTGGCTTAGAGACTGCCTTTATCTGTAACATAATATTTATAGTTGACAGATCATGATATATTTAAAAACATATATCAAGATTTAACATGGCAATAAACATGAAAAGTATGCATATTCAGTCCGGACGGCTTCACTGGATGCATATGTTCAGATCAGCTTCCATTTGGCAGATTTTGTTAACACTGCTTCACACTCTGTGCTAGTAAAAGAGTTCTTTGGTTTTCTGTGCAAAGAAGTTGTTACTGGATTGATGTTTCTTTTATTCTGTGCATCAAAAACACGATACACAAATAATAAGATGCTTTAAAGTTAACCAACAGAAAAAAGCATAATAAGAGTGTTTTCCATGACTTAATGCTCACTAAAATGACTCCCATTCCAGGTCGTCTTACTCCTGCCGCTTCTTCGTCCTCCCTTGTTGTTTCTTCGACTTTTATGGAAAATACCAGAGGCGCCAGTGCAAGAAGTCGCAGTACAAGGAGTATATCGACTTTGTCTGCGAGGTCAGCCAAGTGAGCGGCTTCAGCACGGAGGAGGACTGTCTGAGAATCCCCTCCACCAAACGGGTAACAGTTCCACAGCCCCCGCTGCAGCATCTGGCCACGGCTAATTTAACACACTTTCGGCTCACTGTTGGTTTTCGAAATGCATAAAACAGCCGCTCTCCTGAACATGTGTTGCGTAATAATAAGTTGCTGATGTTTTTATGGGCAGACATCATTGTTTATAGGGTTTAAAACGAGAGGCAGAGCACCAGGATTTGTTTTATTAACAGTGCAGTTTAGTTTATTTCTTTTCAAAACCTTTAAAAACACCTCATTATATCTTTGACTGTATATTAAAACAGATGGTCAGAATACGTGGTCTTGCTATTTGTGCTGCACAATGTGAGGAAAAACAGAATCAGTATGGATAACTTATTGCAATGAATTGAGACAAAACAAACAAATTAGGACCAAAACAAGGCTAAATTGAACTAATTTAGGATAATCATGACTTTTGCATAATTTAAGTTACCTTCCTGTAAATCAGAGTCAGATGGAAGATCTTATTAATGTTGGGAAGCATTCATGTGATATGGATATTGCAACATATAGTATTGCAATAATAAAAGTTGAATTCAAAGCAACACACTGCAAAAAATCATCTAGAAATAAATACAAATAGATACAATTTTCTTGAAATAAGTAAATTTGTCCTTGATTTGAGCAACCAATTTTAAGTAAACTGTCCATGAGGCAAGTTTAATAGACTTAAATTAGGAAAAAAATATCTAATTGCACTCAAAATTATATATATAAAAAAACGTTAAAGCCGCATTGAATTTTAACCAAAATATTTGATTGAAATACAAGCATTTATTTTATGACAGATATGTTCATCATTGAAAATACCTCATAAATGTAAAAACAAACATGAGCCTTTGGTGTGGGCGGCTCACCTCTCCTAAGACATGACTGTAACTTTACCGGGAGTGGGTACGTCTCCAGCTCGTCTCCATGGAGATGTGACCAAAGTTAGAGGAATTTGAGATTTAAACAGGTTAGGTCCTCATCCAGATCCATTCTTTCATTACCCACTGCAGAAATAGTACTTTCTGTGTCGAGCTGGTCATTAGGGGCATGTTTTGTACTGATGTCAACAGTATAGCCCAAAATATTACGCAGTGTGCCTTTAACTTGTTGATGTTTGTTCTTCATTTAAGTGTAAATAACCTCATGGAAAGATTTCTTGAAATTATTTGCTCAAATCAAGGACAAGCTATATTATTGTATTTATTTCTAGATTACTTTGTGCCGTGCGATCTGATGCGGCAGAGGGGTTGGTGTCGCTGAGTGTACATCAAATAACAAAGCCTCCATTAGCGACACTTTCCATTGATCGTATGGCCTTGTTAATCACCCTGGCTGAATGCAAAGGAGACAGAGCTCGGATAAAACATCCCAACTAAACGTGCGTCTGTTTTCTCTGACGAGCCCAGCTGTGCATCACTGCCTTTTCCCACCTGAGCCTCATTTAGACGCGAGCGGAAGTAAATCAAGTCTTTATGGCTCCCCAAAGGACGTTTGCTTTGATGCGACTAGCCGTTAAACGCCTCAGTAAATACACATGGGCGGGTAACGAGAGCTAGCAGGTGTTTGAAGGGATTTTAATGCATGTGATTATTTATTGCTCATAAAAACATTTTGCAGCTCAGTTTTATTGGAGATGTGATTATGTCGTGGGTTTATTTCTGGTTAGTTGTAATAGCTCCAGTGCTCACTGTACGCTGAACATTGAAATGCTGTTCTACAGGTGTGCCTTGTGGGAAAGTCGAGAAACTACAGCGAGCCGGACGAGGCTGAAGCAGAGCGACGACGAGCTCGATACATTCAGAGCCGGCAGAACGCCCCTGGTGTCATAGTTCACGGGTCGGACATCGGGAGTGACGAACACCGCTGCCACGGCAACACTTCCTGCGGGATCCAGGGCAACCAATGGGGAGCTGGGTTTCAGCCCCGAGAAAAGGTTGAGATTGTGAGGAACTGCGCCTCTCTCCCGCGGGACCTGGTGGAGGGTGTTGTTCTGCAGGTCGCCCATGCGCTTCTGGAGATGACAGCGGGCGATGGAGGGGGCCCGGCCGGGGACTGGAACAGAGGAGGTAAAAGCATAAGCAAAACAAAAGTGTCCACACATGAGTGACTGCTAATTAAAAGCAGACAGGCGGGGAAGTGTTATTAATCCAGCCACTTTATTTTAGGCCAATTCAATTATCACTTGGCATAGATTTACCTGGGGAATTCTCATTTTTTGGGGATTCAAAGCTATTTTAGTTTCAATTCTGACACTCTGACATAGTTGGACCAATATTTATTTCAGCAGTTATTCACTTCCATGTCCATAGAAAATACCGTATCATTGTGGTCCCTTTGTAATTTCAAATGCCCCAGAAAAATGCTGATTGTTTAAGCTTTCAGTCACCCAGGAGTGTTCCATTGTAGCAATGGCCTTTGGGAAGAAAAGGAAAAAAACAAACTGAAGATGTTTTTCTTCAAATCCAAGAAGCTTCTTCAGCTCTGAGGTCACCTGGCTTTATATTGGGACTCATACCCTCATGTCATCAGTTGGACATGTCTTTAGATCCACCCTATGGATCACTTGTTATAAACTGAACTTTATAACCAAAGTACACTTTTAATTAATTAATTATACATTTTGGATACAAGTCAACAACATGCATTGAGTAACAGTCAACGCGATAGATTTTTTTGTTTTTAAGTAAACTACAAAAATTGCCGTTGTTTTGCTTTTTTTTAAATTTTGTTTTAACTTGAGACAAACTGAGAATATGATGCAAATTACAACTCATTCATGATCCGGGCTGTATTTCAGGGCTATGAAAGATAAACGCCTTAAAATGTAATACCCAGTCCAGATAATGTATTTGTTTTAAACTGTTGCTCCACATTTCTTTCTTTTTTTACAATGACAAACATTTTGAAAAAGAACTGAGCATGTGCCCTAATAATATCTCTATCACAGAAGCCGACACTTCTCAAATAAGAGCGATGAATCACTGCCTTAAATATCTCCCTGGGCTATTGGTGGCACTGTCAGCCTTTTGTCTTCTCCTCCTCTCCTCCCTCCTGCATCAGTCAATCAGTGTCGCCCTCCCGCCACAGAAACGCTGCCACTTTGAACCCTGCGCCTCACCCTGCGCCTGCCACTTCCTGTGTGCCACCCGGAGCACTCCACACATCCCCAGTCTGCGCTCCCACGCCTCACCTTTTGTCAGAGCGTGATCCACCCCCCCCCCCCCCCCCCCCCCCTCTCTCGTCGGGCACAATGTGAGGATATAAGGAGCAGATGAGCGCTCCTATGATTAAAACAGACCCCTCTCTGGTGTCACTGCTCGAATTAGGAGTAGTGTGACAAAGAGAGAGAGAAAGCGGGGAATAAAAAAGACTGTAACTTAGTATAGAGATGACAGGATGAATAATGCACCGCCGCTATGATTTATGCATGAGGCTGCGCTTGTACGGAGGTATTCCTGGCAGTTATGTGTGTGTCAGAGCAAAGGGTAAGTTCGAGCTAGATCTAGGAGGGCTTCAAATCCACCAAAGGGCCCTGAGATTTCCCGTCTTTCCATCTCACGCCCATCCTCAAAGCATCCAAGGTAGCGTTTGTTTTATATTTGGAGGATCCAGGAAAGTTCTTTTGCAGATGATGCTTGGAAACGCCGCTCAGATGTTCCCCATAATTATACCCACTTTTAAGAACAAAATCCTTCCAATTGACAGCGGCAGTGTGAACAGTTTCCACTGATAGCAGTCTTGTTTCTGTCGCTTTCCGTTCTCGGTGCGATATAAAGTGAAAATGGCCCTCATTTTCATTTCAAAGAGCGGCACACGCGAGTAGCCGTGTTACTTATGCATGCTCCCTTCAGCGTTGGTGCAGTTACGTAACAGCCGAGAGGATCCCAGGTTGCCGTGTGGGGAACATTGACAATGACATGCACGACACAGAAAGCTGAACTAATGACATTTTGGATGAGTCACTCGTGTGTTTTGGTGGAGTTTAAAAAATATATTTTTTATAGGAACAACGTGGACAAAGTAATGGGTTGCGTTCACGGAGCCTCAAGCTCGGAAAGGCCAAAATCAAAAAGTGGTGATTGCGGTCAGTTGAAAAGACATAGACGCATTTCGATAGGATTGTATACATGGGCCTCTGCATCCAGTTTTTAAGTGACAGTGCATTGTGTTGCATCCCCCACAGTCACACAGTTGAACCACTCAGAAGCACTTGTACACACGATTACACCTCATTCATAATGGAGCGTGGCTAAAACTATTTGGTTACAGTGCGCGTTCCAGTGACCTATTGCTGCCAGACTCATTGTGTAACTTTAAAAACAAGAAATAAAATCACTCCGTGGACTGTATTAGCCTTTCTTTTTTTTTGTGGCAACAACCAACTCCACATACAGGTTGTGTTTACGTTCTAGAATATGCAGATGTGTAAAACTCAAAAGACAGGGCTAATAATTCTCTATGGAAGATTCACCACTTTTGAAAGAAATCACCAGAAAATCCACAAATATTGAACCTGAATATATGTATTCACGGGGTTACAAACTTGCAATGGATTATTCGTATTAACGTAGTGCCAGTTTTTTTTCCAGTAATTCCGGAAACAATGACCAGAAGCCAGGCCCTGAATGTTAAAATCCATGTATGATTTCACACATTTCGTTTTTTTCCTCTTTCTGTATCTGACCGCTGTGGCATTTCGCACAGCGCACCCTGAACCTAAAGTACAACTACTGGATGTATACGAAGCCGAGGCATTAATAATGGCCTGTGCGGGCGCTCTGTCAATACCCCCCCGCTCCCATTAATCCCCATTACCTTCGTCGACAGTAAAGGCCAGCTCTAAACGTTGTATTGATATTATATTAGGGCTCGGATCTCCCTGGCGTCGGACGCCAGACTGCCCACTTTCACACTGCTTTTGGCGTAGCAAGTGTCTGTAAGTGTGGGAGTGCGCTGCAAACTTGGAAGGCTATGCAAGCAATTTGTCCAGCTATATTTAGGAACAGTTTTTGTGACAATATGTCTTGGACAAACTGAAGTGAGTCAACATTAAGATCTTGATTGATTTTTTTAATAAACCAAAAGTTAAATGTTTTTTTTAGTAATTCTTGATAAGTCCTTAATTTTGAAACCAATTTATTATGACTTTTGGGCTCAAACTTTCTATCAAGCGGTTCAGCAATTAAGCTCTTTTCTCCCTGTGCGCCTTCAGCCCCTGCTGACCACGACAGACTGATCTCACTCCTCATGAGCTTAGATTCTGTCCAAGCCTTCACAACTTGGTATTGTATGTTAACTTCAATCCTCCAGTTCTTTTAATCTTGCCCATTTTTCCAAGTCTGACTAGCTGCATCTGTCTCATACTGATCCACAGAGATCAGATTCCCCTTCAGTCGGTGCATTCTGGCCAGACCAAACCCCAAAGGGCTGTGGACAAGCAGCTAATCTAGCGTCTGAATTTCTTCTACCAAAATGTTCAAAAAGGCGGCTGCAACTGATTCCTTTTGCTTCTGTTTTTCAAACGGGCTTTTCTGCAAAAGTTTGATTTCCTTTTTTTTTTTTTTTTTACTTGGCATGAATTAACTGATAAGAATGTGAAATCCCACTGTTGTGTGTCCATGTCCAATATGTCCGTGCAGACATGAGGGAGGCTGTCAGTCAAACAAACCAAAGGTCAGCTATGATTGAATTCTCATATTGAGGGAGAAAGGCCAAGAAGGATCACCAGCTGAAATCATTGTGTGCTCTGAATACATTACTTTCCCCATAACATAGTATGGGGAAAGTATATCCTATGTTATCCTCTTCTCGCTGTGTGTTGTCTAAAATTACTGCCCCCCATGGGGAGCAGGGACGACAGTGACTCAGTCTCAGAAGACGGAGACGGTGCACGCTGGCTGCTCTGACAGTTTGCTTTAATTGAGATCAGTTCACAACCTCCTGACTAACACTGTGAATCTGAGACGGAAATAGTCTTAACGCACAGCTGCTTCAGGACGTATTCATAGCAATCTATTTATTGCTATGTTATTACCGGTAAAGTGAAGTCTGATATAGAAAAAAGTTCAAATGGCTGTTTTCTATTCTAAAAGTTTTAACAATGTACAATCAGGCTTATATAGAGGCGCCATCTAAAACCTTTACTTTTACTATATGATTTTAGTATATGGCTACTGCATAATACAATACGATGTTTTAATATTGTAGCTTCACTGCTGCACAATACCATGTCATTCATCATTTTCATAGCAGACAAAAAGATGTCCCGCGCGATGTGTTAATATCCTGATGAATTTTGCATTGATTGACCCTCTCGTGGCCCCTCGTGTCCGCGGTGTCTGCACTTATCTCTCATCGTCTGGACTTTCTCTCGCCAGGCAGCCTCTCCGTGAGCGAAGTGGTCAGTCTATTGAAGCAGGAAACCCTGCAGAGCCTCAAAAAGGAGTGTGGAGGGCTACAGACGCTGCTGAAGAATAACCACCAAGTCTTCAGAGGTAACCCAAAGCAGTGATTACATTGTTCTTAGGTTGTTCTGTGATGCATTTAATGGTTCAACAAATCTCTAAATGTTAGGATAATCTCCACATAAATGTATGAAAGTTTCTACAAAGGAATTTACAAAGGAAAATTTGAGTTATTTAGAGAAAGACCAAGTGTGTATTCAAAACGTATTGGAAAACCGGAATTATCAGTATTAGATTGCATCCCAATATTCCACAGCTTTCACAGCTAGTGCACGAAATGCTAACTGCCATGCTGTTGCTATGTTTTGACATCACACGCATAACCTCTGTAATGAAACAATACGTGGCAGAAAAAAACATTTGTTGGATAATCACTTCCAACATATTAAAACTTCACTCAGGATGTAAATGGTATAATACTTGATCATAGGAAACTTCTGTGTTTATGACTGAAACTCTCAGCATTTTAACCTTGAAGCTAAAACACTAACAAATGTTAAAACAGCGCCATCATCTGAACAAATCTTTATGAAACACACTCAGCTTGATGTTTTTTTTTTCTTTTAAATGTGGACAGGAAGTAGTCTTTATCCTACACAGGCCAACAGAAAGTTAGTCAAAATAATTCTGTGCACTGAGCCTATTGCCCGTAGTAGAGTGGTACTCAATAAATAAACTCTTTATTTGAAACCTGATGGGTTTAAGTGCACTTTTGCATCATGAACTATTTTTGGCTCGTAATATATTGAATGAGCTCATTTTAAGAGCAGTGAACATCATTAAAGCTGCCAACACAACTCTATAAACTATAAAAAAGCTTTTGTTTGAAGATTTGAGAGAAAAAGTACTGAGCAAGTGAAACAATTGTGTGTGACTTTTCTTTCAGTGGAAGGGGGTAGGGTTTACATTCGTGACTGGCGGGACATGAAGCCCTCCCGAGATGTGAAGAGGAGGCCTGTTGCCCCTGGAGCCGTGAAAACTCGCCTGTGCTGGTTCCACACGCATCACCCTCAAGGCTGCCCCCTGCAGGTCGAACAGTGTGCCTTTGCCCATGGAGCTGACGACCTCCGGCCTTCCACCAGACCACTGAAGAAACTAAAGGACTGTTGACGTAACATTCTTCTGCCAACGTTTAAGTTTTAATATGATTTGTTGGGCTTATATTTTAATGTTTACATTTTATACAGCCTCTCCTCGGAATCAAGTTATAACCAATGCACACTTTAAGGCAAAGACGCTTTTTGTTGTCGACAGTCTTTAAAAGCAAATTGTGGAGAAGGCAGCACACTGTAGGCAGGTGGCTGACCTCTCACCGGTTGAGGTTCACTGTGGAGGCAGTGGGTGAAATCGTTTGAACAAAGTAAATGTTAAGGCCATGAATTATTTGTTGCTGTGAGCGGTGGGTAGAGATGTGTACCCTGCCCTCTGGACTCAGGCGCCCCACTGCTGGGCTGCTCTCAAACCGTCTGTCGTCGTCACCCTGTGTTTCAAATGTCAGATGCTCCGGGCCAACAGAGGAGCACCATGGGAGATTTGTTTGTTATCAAGAGGGAAACATTCACTGTTGATGCAATAAAGGAGACGTCTTTCTGCTTTGAATCACAATAGAGTCTCATGAATACAGGGAGATCTGCTCTGTCCCTGGTCTAAATATCACAGGGAATCTGAGGGGGAAAAAATGGAGGCGTGGAATGTATTACATTGATTTTCCTTATATTATAAACTCCTATTTGTAAAAGCTTGATTTTCCTTCAACAATATCATAAACACTGTCATGTCGTAATGGTGGTGTTATGTTTTATTTACTGTCTAATCCTCCATATTAAGTCTCTTAGCGTCAGTATCTCTCTCTTCCGCTCTCAAATTGCCTGCCCAGTCCGATATATCAATTTAAGGTCCTGACTGATTAGCATGTTCGTCAGTGCCTATCTTTTTGCACTTCTGCCTTTGTCACCAGTGTAAAAATGCGCCCTCTGCTGGTGTTAAATATAACTGCATTTTACAGTATCATTATACCCAAGCTTATTTTCTTAACTAGGCATGCATTATATTAGATTATTCTACAAAAATATCAAGGCTATGGGGTACGAAGTCGCTGTAAAAGCCAGTATAGAACTTTCAAATCCAGAGAAAGGTCAGGAACTGCCCAGAAACATTGGTGTAGTAATGGCCAGATGCCCATCCAAACATTGCCCTGTCTATTTATTCTGGTTTAGTTTGGTGACTCATAAACTACTATTAATTCTGCAACGAGCTGACATTTTAGTGTAACTGAATTTGGCCGGTGTTGGGTTGAAGATATTCACCTGAGGTAACGTGCCGACATTAAAGATCCATATTGTGGTTGAAAGAGACTCAAGCGAGTTGCATATTAGTTGGATGTTCCCATAATCCCCTGGAGCGGAGCCACAGAGCCTAGAATATTGATGACAATGTGCAGAGGTGGATAATTATAAGATCAATTTCCTTGAAGAACTGTGCTTCTCTGAGTAATATTATGTAACGGTGCGCTTATAGCAGTGGCACAGTGGCTAGGCAGCAAGAGGGTCCCGGGATCGATTCCGATAGTGTGGAGTTTGCATGTTCCCCATGTGTCTGGTACGGATTTTTAACTTTCCCAAAACATGCACAACTGGATAATCATTTGGTGAGGTGATTCCGACTATGAATTTAGGTCAAGATCTGGAGTCGAAACCCCGTGTTTTTCCACAGCGGCATTTAATGCAGACGACAAAATCATTTTTGGGGACAATAATGTATGTACCTATTCCTGTAGACTCAAGCTCTCCAACTGGTCTTCATCAGGGCTTTCAGTAATTGATCAATGAATTATTTATTGAGAACCCTATTGAACTTCCTCCTGATGCAAATTTACTTACCTTTAGTGCTAATTTGATCCTTATTCCCAAGAACCCCTGCTTGTATACCTTAATCATTTCTTGTATCCTAAGAATTATTTATTTTTTGTCGTGAGTTTTCACATTTTTGCCTAATTTCTGTCGCCACTGAAACATGAATCAGAGCCTTGAACATGGTTACTCAATACTAAAGTAACATTCTCATCATTATTATTTAAAATCATTTTTCTCTTTCCAATGACTCACTTCGTGTCCTAGCTAAAGGTTTATCTTTTGCCCCTACTAATCATACTGATAAGTTCCGCACCCATGTGGACTTATTCAAATTCTACCGCAACTTACACTTAAAAGTGTGGTTTCAACACAGACACCCTAAACAAACGTCACACACCACTTATACCCCTTTAAACCCAAATCTAACCTTTTCCCCATCAACAATAATGCTTGTTTGTCAGCATTTATCAAAAAAGTAGACCATGATGTGGAAAATCTCTTCACTACTAACAGAAAGAAGAACGAACAGAACCTGACCTTCACAGAATGGAGAGCTCTACAAGATTTAAAACAACGAGACGACATCATCATCAAACCAGCGGACAAAGGCAGAGCCACAGTTATACGGGGTAAGCAGGATTACATCAATGAAGCCCTAAAACAACTCAATGATGCCAAGTACTATGCCCTTCTCTCTACCAACCCTATTAAAGTTATACAACAACAACTTGAATCTATCTTGGACAATGCCCAAACCCACAACTATATCAGCGACAAGGAACGTCAGTTTCTAATGCCCACACACTGCCAATTGGCAACTTTTTACATGTTGCTCAAGATACATAAAAACCTCTCCTCCCCTCCAGGGAGACCCATTATAAGCTGCATTGAAACTATAACGGAACCTACCTCGCAATACATAGATTTTTATCATCAAACCCCTTACCATGGGTCTAAAATCTTACCTCCAAGACTCCACAGATGTACTCAACAAATTAGGAGAGATACATACAGTGCCAAAAACCTCCTATTTAGTCACCATGGATGTGTCTTCGCTGTACACTAACATAGACCACAAAGATGGCCTGGAAGCCATAAAATATTACCTACAGCAGAGAACAGATCCTACAGCTCCCCCCACAGATTTTATTTTGCCACTGACTGAATGGACCCTCAAAAACAATGTTTTTCTGTTTCAGGATCGCCTGTACAGACAGACAAAAGGAACGGCCAAGGGAGCATTGTACGCACCTAATTATGCGGGACTCTATATGGGACTTTGGGAGGAAAGACACATCTATCAGGAATCAAAACCCTTCAAAGACAATACACACTGGTACAGCAGGTATATTGACAATCTAAATTATTATCAAATAATTTTTGACGGAACGGAACAACAACTCAAGGATTCCCATGAATACTTAAATAATACAAATCCTAATATAAAACTGAGTCTCGAGTACAGCCAGAGCTCCATCAGCTTTTAGGATTTGCGAATAACTATTGACGATCTGGGACAACTACACACCTCTATATACAGGAAACCAAGTGATCGCAATACTCTCCTCAGAGCTGACAGCTTCCATCCTCACTCATTGATCTCCAACATCCCTTTTGGGCAATATCTACATCTAAAAAGCATATGTGACACAGAACAAGACTTTCAGACACATGCAAAGGATATGCACAAAAGATTTCACAATCGTGGCTACAAAAAGATTTATTGGACAATACATTCTAAACAGAGGAGACCTTTTACAAAAAACAAAAGACAATCAGCCCATGACTCATCAATCTTCTGCTCTACACAGTATGGAACCCTCTCTTACCAAATCAGAAATATTATCAAAAAGCATTGGAGCATTCTCCAGAGTGACCACAGTTTGGCGCCTCTTTTTCAGGATGCCCCTACCTTCTGTTTTCGCAGAGCGCCCACACTAAAAGACCAGCTGGTTAAAAGCCACCTTCTGACTCAAAAACGCCACACATGGTTGTCACAACAAACAACCATGTGTGGAAAAACTGGTCCAACGTTAGAATCCACTTACAAAACCTTCAAATGTGGTGGCTGCAACCACTGTAATAACATCGTTCGCACAGACACGTTCATAGATGTATTCACAAACAAATCTTATACATGCAAAGGTTTCGCCACATGCAATACTACTATGTGGTGTACCGTCTTGAATGCGAGTGCGGTTGTTTCTACAGTATGTGGGTCGGACAAAGCGAAGATTCAAGGAACGTATAGCGGAACACAAATATGCAATCCGCACACAAAACATGAACTATCCCATGGCCAAACACTTGAAATCTGCAGGACATAGTAATCCTTGTACTTTAAAATCTATGGTCATTGAGGTTGTACCACCTAATAAAAGAGGTGAAGATAGACTCAAGCTCTTTTTAAAACGCAAGACTTTTTGGATTCACACACTTCAGGCCACCAGTCATCCTGGCTCGGATCTCATTTTCTTTCTAATTTTTCTCTTACTAGAGGATATGCTGGCTCACTAAAACCACTGGAGATACAGTCTATAAACTCAAAAGACTGAAAAAAAGGAGCCGTGTCCAAACTGGCGATTTGGACTGTGTTGTCATGGTGAACACATACTCCACTGTGAAGATGCCCTCGTTTTGACGTGACCGCGTGGACCGTAACCTGTAGCTCCTAATGGTCTGTTTAAATCATCTCTCCCTCAGGTTTGCTACCATGCGTCATTTGCACTTCCCGGAAGAAATTAATTCATCAAAATGCTCCAGCAGTTGCAAACATCATCTGACCCGATCGACCCGCTGCCCTACATTTGATTGTCTTTGGGCAGGGCAGGGCTGAAAGGTGGTGGTGGTCACGTTCGTGCTTGACCACTCGCGCCTCAGCTTTGACCTTGTGAAACCCCCACACCCTCCCACCCCCTTCTGTAAGGAGTGAAGACTGTGTATGTGCTTCTTCCTCCATCCATCAGAAAGGGACCTTCATGTCATGAGGTAAGCTGTTCAGTAGGTTCATGAAGTAAATCCCTTTATTTATTCCTATGTTCATTGGCTTACCTTGTGTACCATTGTGTGCTGACCTGAGCTTCAACACAACATGATGCAAATTGACCCGAAATAGCAGTATCCCAACTCAGTGTGAGCTATGTAAACCATGTCAACTATGCAAACACACTTTCCATTTTAAACTCTTAGCAAGGCCTGATATTAAACAGGGCTGCAGATGTTTATTCAGCGACAAACCCATTACAGGCTTTATGGGGTGGGTTTTATGGTCTTTCTGACTTATTTACATATATTACATACTGCATGTTTGTGCTCACTTCTACGGTAGTTGTTGCTTGGGGCGGGGGGGAATTAGTGCTACTTTAAGCAAAAGGAAAGCTAAAGGCAAGCACATTCGGTGACAGCCAAAATTACTCTTCATAAAATCTAGGTCAGAGAGAAGTGGCTGTGTGTCTGAACCAACAACTTTCCCCCCTGTTCCCCTCATGCTTTATTCATTGTGGCACCATGGGGCTCGATGTAACGCAGACATCATTTTAGACATTCAGAAGGAGATGCAGAGTGAACCGGGTGGGACCGTGAGGCTGACAGCTGTCATTGTCATCACCACTTTTGTTTGACTAATGCTGCCTCTGAAAATGTTTGTTTTTTCCCCTGATTTTGTTTCTTAGTATAAAATTGCATGAGCTCTAGACTTCTTACGTTAAAAAAAATATATTTCTCAGAATGTTAATCAGGTGTGGGTTTTTAAGCATTTCTATCTATCGGCCAACCGTCATGATTTTCTTATTGCTATTTGTGAAAACACTGTTTAGACAACTATCTGACTAATCGTTCTTGTAGCTGAGCCGCTTAGTCACTGCATGACAGTAACCTGCACAATAAGAAATTAGACAGGGATCACTGAGTCACTGCATCATCATCAGCATCTGCAGTGTGTGGGCAAAAATGAAAAGGAATGTTAGTCATGTATTATATATACATGTATCTGTTGCTTGTAAAATGAAACGGTAAATTGAGTTGCTTTTTTTAGTTTGGGCAGGTGTGGCGTCTTCTTAAATCGATACAAAGGGTATTTCCTTGGCCACCTGAAAAACGTCCTTCAGGCTTCACTTGAGCTTGACTCCCCTGTTTCAGTCGTGCACAGACTGACTGGAGGATATCCCTTTGTTTTTGTGCCGCTCTTTCAGGTGACTTCTGCCCTCACCCTCCTCGCTCCTGCACCTCTGCTCCTCACAGTACACTCAGAGAGAAGGACCTACAGTTGACACTCCCGGAGCACAGCCCCTTCCTGCAGAGTGAGCGACAGAAAAGGAATCAATTGGTTGAAAAGGTATTTTCAAATCTTACTTTGACATTTCATCATTCAGCTCAAATGCAATCTGTCTGAAAATGTGGAATTAATACCCAAAATATAGACAGACTGAATGCCACATTCACAATGAAAAGAATAGGCTTTATTTCTATCCTGGGTGTTCAAAGTCCCCTCACAGCGGGTAGGTGACTGCTCTTCGTTCCGCCTGTCTTGTTATATGTGAAAGTGGCCACTTAGGAACTAATCCTCCAAATTAATATTTAATGAAATGTTAATCTAATCCTGTGTTCTACACAAATACAATGGCCCTCAGTCTGATTTCCTTCTTTGACATGTTGTTTCTTTATCACCTGCTGTTTAGAAGCTAAAAATAAAGGTTCTCCAATAGTGGGCAGTGGGCATGTACTACAAATCACAATCAGACGGTTAAGTCATTACAGTACAACATGCTCTGTGTATGTGCACTATAGGTTTTTAATAATATTTGGTTAAACTTTCTAGATTGAGTTTGTAGATGGTATCATGCTGTCGTTGTGTCCTTGGGCAAGACACTTCACCCACCTTGCCTCCAGTGTCTGCGTGCATTGGTGTGTGAATGGGTGAGTGGATCCTTGCTGTAAAGCGCTTTGAGTGCCTAATGTAGGGGGAAAAGCGCTATATAAGTTGAGACCATTTACCATAGTCATCTTTTTTCTTTTTTTTTTTTAACTATGTCCAATCCATAGATTTAGATAATTATCCCAATTGCCCATGATGCAACTGTTTTCAAAAGCTGCTCTTGTGCTTTTAGCATGACATCACACCTACGACCAGTATCCACGGGGGAACGGCTTCAGACCCATGGATGCACCTGGCTTCTGCAGCAAAGCCATGATAAAGTGATAAAAGAGAATACATGTGAGCATCATAAGAGCCCTGGCTGAGGGGGGGTAATGTGGGGTTTCCATAGAGGCAAAGTCAGCAGGTGGCGTTACCGTGGGCAACGACTGATCTAACTCAGATGGCTGCTGGTCGATCCACTTCGGTCAATAACTATGTAGCCTATATCATGCAACGCAGCAATGACACAATATTTATGTCCGCAGGTCTTCAGCATCCTCTGTCCCTCTGTTGGGATTTAAAACAACAAAACACACTGAAACTGGTCCAACGTTAGAATCCACTTACAAAACAGCACAGGCGCGAGATCATTTAATTTAAAGCTATCAATTATTTTGTTATGCATAAAATTATTGTACAAGAACTTAAAAATAATCACAGTTATTTGTGCAGGTGCAAATTCGACTTTATTTGACAGCGGCTCATGTCCTAACTGTATGCATTGCACATAACCCCAAGTGTAATTGGTATGAGCCACGTGTTTGTTTTGTCTTGATTTGTCCTGCCTCCAAACACAGCTGTATGTTGTTTGCTAAGAGCGAGTCAATGAGGAACAAATGGAGAATAATGTATGTGCGACCTTGACCTTTTCAGTTCTGATACCGATACTTGAGTTTTGACTATCTACCAGTATCCGAAACCAACTGACCCTGGTGCAGAGACTGAAAACAAAAGTATCATACGTGTCACCAAAGAGGCCCACATATGCAGGGAACGTTACTTATCCATAATTCTAAAACTGCTTTGTACAGACTAAAGTGCATCCTTTTGAAATATCGAGTGTCAACTATAGCCACTGATTTTATTTATTTATTCACAGGTTGCCCAGCATATCATCAGCACAGTAATAGAGACAAAAAAACAAAAACATTTCAAGTTACCTTTTTGGATAAAAAAGACAAACAGACAAAAGATATATGAACAAATATGAGAAAAAAAGAGGAAAAAACAGAGAGAAAAAAGACGGTTGTGTATAAATCAAAACTATTGAAAATTTCTGTCCCTGTTTTACCTATTTTTCTTTTTACCTAGGTAGCCTATTTTTCGAATTTCCCGCCAGAACATCCCACTTGGTCATATAGAATGTAAAACAATGGCATTTTCAGAAAACGGTTCTTTACTTTGGACTATCGTGGTGAGGTTCGGCTCTTGGTGTTTTGGCAGAAAATCGGCCCTCCACCAAACAAACTGCCATTGTCATATGGAATCACAGCATGTATGGTTAGATATTAATGGTCTATAGATAATGGATGAATGAACACTTTAGCAGCATTTTAATGTGTCTGTTTGCATGCTAAGTAATAATGGGTTATTAAATTGATCTGTATCACATTAATTATAAGTACTGCAAAGGCAAATAGCTATTGCTTAAATTACTGACGTTGGCAGCGATGAAAACAAGTTTGCGTTCAGCAGTGTCACGGTGGCCTCTTCCTTGCGTTTACAGCGCGGCGCCTCCCCAGAGATGCTCGGAGTGGGCGATGCCAGCAGAAAATAGCCTCGGTGCTAGAGAGAGAGCGAGGAATAACACGGGCACCTTATGCTTAATTAAAGATTAACGAGAAATTGCTCAGTGGTGTGTGGAGGTTCCTCAAAGCCTCACTTTACTTTACTCTGATTAGTCTTACGCAACACTACTTAATACTGCATGGCAACTCTGAAAAAGTAATGCCATGTGGCCGCCGTGGCAGAATCAATTTGGTCGTGACGGGTCGCGGCGGCTGACGGAGGTCTGTCTGGGGCCAGTGTTGATAAACGACGGGCTCCGGGATGGTAGATCGCTGTAATCAGACTGATTTATGTAAAATGCCTGTGATTAAATGATGAGATTCCATGCAGCGCAGAGACCAGGGCGCAGGCAGAGGCACGCAGCTATTTCAGGGATTCTTGTATAAATTTACCCAAATTGGATTGGATGCAGATCATTGACAATGCACAGACTTTGCTCCATTATAAGCAGGGGGTCACCAGCGGAGCTATGCTTTTCCTGTAGGAGTATGACACAAAGTGGTGATTTCAAGCGTATGTTGAGTCTTTTCAATGGCGCTTATCTGTTTTTGCAAATGAACTTCATATATATATTTAGGGACAAGCTAGTTCAGGGGTAAATGCTCTTGGCTTAGCGCCTTTTGTTCTTTTCTTTCACAATGAATCTATGAAATGTGGATTCCTTGATTCAAGTTTCATCAGAAGATAATATTTATGGAATAGGTTAGATAAAAATGTGAAGCAATGATGAATTTCTGACACTCCACTGGCAATGTTTGTTTTTGCTGTAATGTTTTGCCGTCTTTTTCCCAGCATTTTGAGCCTCACAGAACCCAAATAGTTGTTTTCGTAGCTCCAGCCGTGGGAGCAGTTGTAGAGCGGCCGCTGGGGGACTGGCTGTTACAAAAAAAAAACACTCCTGTACTTTTGGCAACTCATCCGTGAAGCTCCCTCATAGCGCTGCCTCGATGTTACGCTTTAAATAAGCGGCTTGTGCTCCTCCTTGTTTTACGCCTGACACTTTTTATACCTGCGCCTGTCTGTCCAGGTTTACCGCAGCACCTCTGAATCTGTGCCCCTCTCACCAGCGCTTGATCTCCATGAATAAAGGATGGTCGGCTGCGCAGGCTGGATGTTCTAACCCGGGCGTGGACTGAGACTCTGTGACTCACACGATTTATTTGGCGTAAGTGACCGATTCACACCCTCTTGACTGGAAACGCCTTTTTAAAATAGTCTTTTGGGCCAATATTCATGAAAACACCTCTTATGTTACATGTGACAAAACGTATAAAAAAAACAAAAAACTTACATTTGCTTTTAGAGAGTGTCATTCAGGGCTTCAGAGAGAAATGTCAGTGAATGTAAAGCCCCGTATTGGGTGAGCTGGAAAGTTTGTTTAAGGAAATTGACTTTCCTATGTTTCAATACAAATTCTGTGGACTCTTGAGTAAAGGTTTTGACAAGGGTGGGACAGGATAAAGCGCCAGGTCGAGGGAACCGGTCTCAGTGCTGTGTGCTTATATCCAGGAGTGAGTCAATGCTTACACTGCATATTTTACCATAGACACTCAAGCACAGCCGCAAAAATGATAGATCTCATAATCTATTCACCAGCAGCAGAGGCACATCCTCCGTTCTCACACAATATAATGTGTTTTTCAGATCTCCTTAAGCTCACATGGCAGTCAAATGCTCCTCTACAGTATGTATAATACTTCGCAATAGAGAGAGTGGAGTTCACAAAAAGTGCTTTAAGTCAAGTTAAGTTCGCAATAGCTCAATAGATAGATCGAATTTTGGCTTGTGCGCTGTACGATCCCTTTGTGTTGGTAGATATGTGGGATTTTGTTATGAATAAGAACAAAAGGCCAGTGTATTGGGGAAGCTTCTTTGGACTTTTCTGCTTTCACCAGCAGTTATTTGGAAAGTTTGGGATTTTTAATTAAAACTGTTTTCAAGCGTTTTCCACATTATCTTCCACATAAAAAAAAGAAGCATCAATGCACTGCAAGTTTTAGCGTTTGTACTTAAACTAGCTAAGCGTTTTAGGAAACTCTGACTATTCTTGGACTTGAACATGACAAAAAAAAAAAAAAAAAAGAAGAAATCAGGAAATCGCATTAACACAACTTTCCAACAGCAGACTGGAGTGTGCTACTGTAACATGTGGACAATGTTTTGTGAAGGGTGTGTAATCTTGTAAAAATCTTGTTTGTTGTTGTTTTATGAGGCTAATTGTCCAGAGGCTGTCTTCTCGGGTCACGTTTGCACCAGGCCTGGTCTCTCTCTGTCTCTTGGCTTCAAAGCGCCACTGTCGCCTAATGAGAATGAATGCAATGCGTCTGCTCAATGTGCTCGGTGGCCCGCTGTCAGGCTGCCTCGCGCTCAGGTTACGGCCCGCTCCGTCGAGCCAAGACTGGCCGCACTTGTGGTCACAAGTAACAATAACAGCATGTTCATTACCCCGACCTCTCAATCATCGGAATGTGTCTCATATCCAACACAAATACTGTCGTTGGCCATTTACAACAAGGCAACGATATCCAAATCTCGATATTACAGGGAGGGTTTTGTGAAAATGCAGCTTTTTTTCACCTCAAAAATGCCTCATATTATTATCATTTATAGGAAGCTATTGATCAATGCACTTTGCTTTGCTTTTTATACCTAGACATTATTTATACCTTTAACAGCTGCAGGAAGCATGGTTATTGTGACATTCTTATTTACAACTGCAGCTTATTTCTTTTGCCTCGTTAAATTAAGAGAAAAGAAAATGCGTTTGGCCACTTTCTTGGGCAGTGTTTTCCATCCTGTTTTTGTTCAGCAAAACCCCCATCGCTTTATGCCATGCCCCGAGTACCCCTAACCTTTTTTTCTTAAGTAGACAATAAAACAAATCTTTGTCTTTTTTTAGTGCATATTTCATGCAGACAATTACTGCAAAGCTTTCCTAAAGCCATACAATTTACAGCAAAGGAGAAAAGTGAGTAGTTTAAATTGATAATAATGCTGAAATATTAGTTAATTGCTCCTTTTTTTTTTTTTTTTACAGTGAAAGAAATTCAAGTACCTCCTAATGAGTGCTTGTGTATCCTCAATGGTCCCTGCTCCCCTGGTTGGGAAGCACTTGTCTAGGGTGTATTCCACCAACGTTGGCAGCAATCCCCTGCGAATATGCCATTCACAGGGCATATTTATAGTTAATTCATTTCCTTCCCATTCCATACATATTATCTAACAACCTTATGGGACTAGTGTCCAATACTGAACAGCTCTTTTCTGCATTTAAATGCTGTTCGAGATTGACTGCATGGACAGGCTTATGAGGAATCAATAACTAGCCAGCGCACTGCCCACTGGGTCATTAATAAAACACTAAAGGCGTCCTCTCAGATGTGGCTTTATGGGGTCTGTCCTCACTGGGTCAAAGAGGGGCTATTTCTGCCTCACGCTCACCCCTGCTATCTGCCTGCCTGCTCTTCCAGGGCTCCACATAAAAGCCAGCTGATTGGGAACAAAGCTCTGACTGTGCTGTGGACACCTGCCGCGGGCCAAAGTTCGATAGAGAGTGGGAGAGACCCCTTTGACGCCGCTGCAGCAGATGAAGACCAACAACTTTAACTGGATGGTGGGTTCAGGAAGTAGAAAAAGGACACTGATTACACTTATGTGTACACTACTTATGTTACTGTGAACTTTCGAAATCCTGTGGGGTAAAAAAAAATGAATTTTTACTAACAGATTTTTTGTATCAAAAAGTTGCATTATAAAATAGAAAATACAAAAACTGATGTGAAAGCTTTGTAAACCCACACTGTCTCTTTTAATGAGCTATTTCCAATGCATAACAGTGTTTCATAATATTCCTGGCAGATAATGGCACTATCCTGTCAGCAATATTTACATCCTCATTGAGTCCCAGCGATGGTGAGATACCTCATAGTTGCTATGGGAACATGACTCATCACAAGCCTTTACCTGTGGCAGATGCACAGTACTCAGGGCTGCTTCATGCCGTTTTGTTTGCCGAGCAAAGAAACACAGTGAAATGTGAGTGGGTAAAAACTGTTTTATATTGATATCGATTGCTTTCTCTTCCACCCTTGAATCTACAATGCCGGAGATTACTGAGAAGGTTTAAAATGTTGGGTTTATGTGACATCTTAGCATTGTTTTTTAAATGATATTGAGGTGAAAGATAGGACAAACTGCTATGGTTGAATTTGCCTTTTACAGTAATTATCAAAATACTCTACATGAAACAAAAACTAACCAAGATCAACATTCTTGTTCATTTATGTGTTAAACATGGGCACAGTTGGAAGATCTTTAAGCTACAGGATGAATCATGATGAGACCAGTTGAGGTCTTAAAGCAAAGATTGAATTAACTCTCCCCTATAGTTACAAAGTCCCCTGTCCTCCATCTAAATTATGACTTCAAGTTCTCATATGTCATCGTAATTGCAATCTATTAGTCAACCACGCTGACAGCCTCAAAGAGTCAGTTTCCGGTTGTGGCACATCGCACATACTACATAAATTTCACGTTCTGTCGCCAGTGAGAAACGGCATATGCCTCACAGATGCTGAAGTGAGTTTTGTTTCTGTGTGCGCTGCTCTAGATTTGTTGTCACACAGCGAAACAGTGTGGAGGAGGCCCATCTGTCACCGCACTATAACCCAGTAAACAAAATCCTCAGCTGTCATTCACAACGGGCCTGCACCTCTTATCAGGCCGGGACACCTCGCAGCACGCCGCTCTGCAGACCCCCAAAAGCACGACGCAGCCACAAAGTACTAGCCCATGTTTGCACACAAGACCCCGAGATCAGATATCGATCCGTTTATAATGAATCATGCAGTCCAAACACACGCTATGGGCTTCTGACCTTGCATCTCAGCCCGGTCCCAGCTACATGCACTCAATATGGCATGACCTAAATAAAAAAATGAACAGTGTTGTAGCAGAATAAGAAGTTAATAGCCAATTATGTATCAATCTATAACCAGGAAGCACTTTTACTTTGTTCTTTGTGGTGTTCCATCTCTACTATATCATGGATCTTTTAAACTTACCCATGTTTTTATAAGAAAGTATAGAATTGGTTAATTAAAATCAATTGTCAGTGTGTAAAGAATCTGAAGTTCCCAGAGTTCAAATGACCAAAGGTTAAGCATCGATCTTGTTATACCCATTACCTGCAATTTGACCAAGCTATTTATATGCAGCAGTTGCTCTGGAGGCAACTTTAGTGAAGTTGATGTTTGCAAAGTGAGAAGACTAACATTCACTTTACAGCTTTTGGCTCTGGCCTAAACCAACTTACACCAAAACAGCTGACTTTACTGATGTCCGTTAAAGCCTGTAAGAGCTTTTGTAAATATTTCTATTTCATAGCAGATATTGGTTCTAGTGCCGACTGATGTAATGCTCGTAAATGTAAAGGCGTCAGGTTTCTCTGCTGTACCTTGTCGTGTGGCTCCGGGACATCTGTCTGCACTTTTATCTAACTCTTCACCTGATGTCCGCTCTGTCTTATCTACAGCTCCCAAGTGCTCACACCCGAGTGGCATTTCCTGCGCCTGGAAATCCTCCGGGAGATTTGTTACGAGCCGAGATCCCACTTTTCCCACTCCACGTCTCAAGCACTTTTCTGCCTGAAGGTGATCGCTGCGAAGGTCACAGCGTCTTATGTAAGATATCAGGCGTATATGCACAAGGAGGGCTTTGTGCAGGGCCAGTGACCACTTCATGAGGATTAGGTGGGATCCTTAACGCACGGTTCATTATTTTATTACAGTTATGCATTAAAAACAGTCTTTATTACATGGTTTGATTTAATCCAAGGGAACATGAGTGAGATTCAGGAACCCCAACGGGAGTCGCGAGACATGACTTAAAAACGTAATAAAAAAATGTTGACACCGTATTTTGTATGATTTGAAATAAAAACTGCATGAGATAACAACATTAAATCAATGGATAATGTTTTAATGTTTTTCAGAGTTTACGGCTTAAAATGATTTCAAGCAGCGGTCATTGAAGGGCTGAGGAAGGGCATCTGATCATAGACTGTAGAATAGCGATGGACTAAGTGAGGGGCTAACTGAAGCTCGTTCATGCTAGCAATTTGGCCGGGTTTTGGATTAGTGACTGTGTCCTACAAGATGTGTTTGGACGTGTTCTCCCTATCGATTGATTATGCACTTTACTGCCTTTTTAATTTGAGGTTAATACAGATCAAATAAAAAAACTGTACCATGCAAACTGAAGACACTGTTGTCTGTAAAAGAAACTGTCTGACAAGGTCTTTAAAGTGTTTAAAGGTTAATAGAATCTATAATGACCTAAAGAATGTTACAGATATTGTGTTTTGTATCATCGGGCAGGTAGTTTCCTTCAAGTACCTCTCCTCCCTAATTGAAACTATAGTGAGAAGCTCCTGTCTACTTCCTCCCTTTCCCCTTTGTGCTCAAACGACTCACAATCAATTGCAATTTGCCATGTTTTGGAGAAAGCCAAAGCCGGCGCTGTGCATTGAAGCCACTTTAAAGGCGTCGCTCTGACCCAAGTGACTGAAACACGGAAGCAATCTGTGTCTTTGCTGGTACCTCAGTTAGGTAATAAACCAGCGCCGAGTTGTATTAGAGGTGACACCCCAGTACCACTAAAAATAGCTGCACTTTCCCCCGAGGAGCCCAGCTGTAGCTTTCTCCTGAGCATTTGATCAGTTGTTTGTAGGGGATCGGCTTTGTCTTTGTCATTTTTGCTCAGGCAGTAGAGGCTTCATTACAGGTCCTATATTAATAAAGTTCGTCTTAGCTCTACTGTCATCACATGTAAAAAGCATTGTAGGAGTCCATGTCTGGGAAGAAAGGCTGGGAAGGAAAGGGAAAAAAGTTCACTCTTCCATTCTACGAGAACAAGAGGAAGCCTTTGAAGAAAGAAACAACACCTCAGTCAACCCAGTCCAGTCGACGATATTTTAATGTCGGGCAACACCTGACATTAACCGTGTGTTCCCTAACTTGCCACTGCCACTGACTCATCCCATCGCTTTATTTACTACAAGCACAAAACGGGACGTGGGTAAAGTGCCTTCTGTGATACCATTTCCTTCTAAATAAATAAAGGAGATCACGTAAGAGGCGGGCTAGACAGGAGCCCAAAACAAGCCAATAACAAGTGGGAGTAGAGTGGGAGGTGATACAAAGCACTCCAGGCTGATTCTGACCCCACTGAGTCACAGTCGACTCCGGCTTCTCCAAAACCGGCTCGATATAACAACACAAGCGGCTGCTCACATATAGATACTGTTGGATCTCCTTACTGCGCTGTTGTTCAGTCCATTATAGCATTAATTAACTCCTTGTTTACCTACATTTACTCATGATTACTCCATTCATGGTCCATTGTGAAATCCTGATTAAATGCTTTATCTGGAGAGAAAGCTGTGAGTGTGTTTGCTGCACAAGTTTATGAAGAGAAGCTGCTAATTATTACTATTTCAAAAAGAGTGATTCTTTGTGAACAGAAACTTCCTGTGCATTTGGACACAAGCTGAAGTCATAAATAAGCAAAAAGGAACTGACCGGGATAATGGTGTCATGAGACTTTTAAATAGAAATGTGAAATTAAATTGTATATAATACATTGGCCTTCTGTGAACCCACCACCTGCAGGATGAGCCATAGGGGCTGGTGCAATGTGATTTGGGCAAGTCCAACAGCTGCCCCCACACCCCGGCAACGGAAAAGTGGAAGAAAATGGATGGATGGATGGATAATACATTGGCCTAAATCTACAAAACTAGGCTGGGCAATAAATAATGAAGTTCTTGTTGTGTCTGTGCAGTCCCACACTAATGCTCACTAACCAAATGCATGAGGCCACTGTAACGCTCTAGGCTCATGAATAATTAACTTCAGAGGAATAGGATCTGTTTGCCCCCTGTTCTTGTGGTGCACGTGCGCACCTGGTTGGCACCAGGACCACATCTAGACCACATCCTCGCGCACCTCTGTATTTTCTTCAAAACCTGCATTGATTTCAGGGCAGCACAGGAAACACTCTGGGAATCCTTGTAGCACGAGGATTGATTCGCCTTTGCTCTTGACCAGAGACATAAGAACTCACAAGAAGTTTAGATTTTTTTTTACTGTGGTATTTATTATTTTTTCATCATTGTGTTGGGTTGAGCTTTTACGGGGTAAATAGAGCACCTACGTCCACGTTACGCTTGGTGCGTGTTGCTCCTCGCTGCCTGATATTTCAGCTCAAATACGCGCAGCTGCTCCAGACCTCACTGCGCAGCGATGTGGACGCATCACTCGAACTCCCTCTGGATCTTATAGTTTCTGAAGGTGTGAAACTGGACAATATTAGAAATGTCACTTTATCTTTGACGAGACATGGGCACTCGGTGAAGCACCCGAGCTGATATGAGCTTTTTCTTGGTTCAGCACTCTGGACAGCGCTCCTGGACGTTGGAACGGATGGAAGCGCGCACTTATAGGATTTACTAAAAC
Organism: Neogobius melanostomus; assembly: GCA_007210695.1. Classification (NCBI taxonomy): domain Eukaryota; kingdom Metazoa; phylum Chordata; class Actinopteri; order Gobiiformes; family Gobiidae; genus Neogobius; species Neogobius melanostomus. Next base: position 6,764,685 of record VHKM01000042.1, read on the forward strand.
CTTTGTGGAGCAGTTAACAAATGATAAACGATGTTTGAAGCCGGTCCCTGGAGAAACTACTGTATAGAATGAGACATGGACTTTGCTGAAATTCTTTTCACACTGTTCATTGTCGTTGTCGCGGTTGTCTCGCTGTTGTCTAACTTGTTGGTGCTGCTATGCTTCGTGCACAGCACAGAGATCCGGCGGCAGGTGCCCGGTGTATTCACCATGAACCTGTCGCTGTGCAACATCCTCATCACGGTCCTGAACATGCCCGCCACGGCGTTGGGCATCATTTGGCAGCAGCAGCCCTTTGGAGAGTGTGCGTGCCACACGGTGAGTTTTCTGGAGACTTTCCTCACCGCCAACACCATGCTGAGCATGGCCGCCCTCAGCATCGACCGCTGGATCGCAGTGGTCTTCCCGCTCAGTTACTCCACTAAGATGCGCTATAAAGACGCCATGGTGATGGTGTGTTACTCGTGGCTCCACTCCTTGACTTTCTCCCTGACGGCGCTGCTCTTCTCCTGGGCCGACTACAGCCACGTGTACGCGTCCTGCACCCTGCAGCCCAGTCACGAGGGCAGTGACAGGGTTAAGTTTACAATCTTCACCGTGGTTTTCCACGCCACCAGCTTCATGCTGTCGCTGCTCATCTTGTGTTTCACCTACCTAAAGGTGCTCAAAGTGGCTCGGTTTCACTGCAAAAGAATTGACATCATCACAATGCAAACACTTTTCCTATTGGTGGACATACACCCCAGGTATAACGTTTGTATACCTTTGTTACTTTTGTTCAAGCTCAAAATCTTAATTCAAATGATTGTACACTTTGTTTTAAACAGTGTGAAGCAGCGATGCTTAGCCGAGCAGAAGAGAAGAAAACAGAGGGCCACTAAAAAGATCAGCATCTTCATTGGTTCATTTATCATTTGCTTCGCTCCTTATGTCATTACAAGGTAAGGTTGTGACTAGTACCAATAAATCGTTACTGTGTAACTTAGTTATCACCTCTAAATGGGCTGCTGTTAATTAGTGGAGACAGTGATCACTTAAAGTCAGCTTCCATCTCATTGTTGGTGGTTTCTGATGACATTCGTTAAATGTAACACCTGCTTTACATAACCACATTACAGAATGTCCTCAGCTCACTCCTGCACATTTTACCTGGCACCGACCATTCTTCTCATTTCTCTGAACCTGTGAAATGACTCATTACTGCTGTACCAGATGGCTTCGTCAGACATACATCAGCATATACAGTGCAGACACCGGGAAGAAATGCTTTGTAGACCTGACCTAAAGCATATTGTGTCCGTCATATGGCATTTGTGGCGTGTATACTTTAGCACAGGGAGACAGAAGACATTTCAACTCTTGAAGAACTATCTTTGCTAGAACTACTTGTCCTAGACTCTGAAATCAAAAGAAAAATAAATATCCTTATTTCCAAAATGTACAATGAGTTATGAAGAAATATCACACCACCAGTGCCCTATTAAGTTAGTGTTATTACTAGTGTTAGTGTTAGAATCCTGATTGATTCAAAATCTGCACTGTATTTGACAGTAAATAAGTCATTTTGAACATAGTTTTTGTTTTCACTAGAATGTTTCTGTGTATTGATTTCAAGGCTGTATCGTAATCATTTTGAAAACGGTTCCTTGTTTGTGTGCTGCCTCCACAGATTGGCCGAGCTTCTTCCCTTCGTGGACATCAATCGTCACTGGGGAATCATTAGTAAGTGCCTGACTTACAGCAAGGCTGCATCTGACCCCTTTGCCTACTCGCTCCTGCGTCAGCAGTACAAGAAAGTGCTGGTGACTGTTGTCAACAGGCTGCTGCGCCGCGACCTCTACCCCTCGTCTGGACACAACAGTTCTCTGGACACTGAGAACGACTACTGTCTGCAGAGGATCAGCTAATGACCTACATGGACCACAGACAACAAACCACAATATACAGGGTGCTCCTGGTGCAAGGTGGGAGGAGATATTGTTAGCAGAGCACCCAGACGGTGCAGGGGACACACGGTGGGTGGGGGGCACAGGGCTCGAGAGCAAGAACAGGAAGTAGGCGGAGGAGACTGAAGTGACAGTAATGAGGGGGAGGATGTATGGCCTGAGACAAACAGGGCCACAGTGAGCAGACTCCGACACAATTGTTAAATAAAGATCTATGATTAATCAGAAGGACACACAGCTTCAATAAATCAATCACAGTGAATAAGTCTCAGACTGAGTTCAATTCCAGTAGGAGGACTCCACAGCTGTGTACTGCAGTACATACTGTATGTGCAGCCTGGTCTGAAACTACATGATAGTAAAACCCACCCTCAAATTCAGGGACAAAATGGAGCTGGACATTAAGGCTCCAGACTTAGCTGCAGCTCAGACCCGCCATGTTCATATTAATCATGCCGTTTTTCCAGTGTCACTAAATATTGAAGCACTTTGTCGACTTTGCTCAAAGTTATTAGTTACAGGAGCCAAAGGAAATTAACACACCACTCTATTACCATAAGCTTGAATGTACTACATCCACTTTTGTAAAACCGTGTTATTGTAGAGTTGTTTGTATGGATATTTACATGATGTTCTATATTTTGCACTGTACAGGGATACAGTATATTTTCTAGACTAATATATTGAAAAGGGAGCAGTGTGATGTAGCATAGGTCCGCTGTAAGTGCTTTAACACACTGTTTGTTTGTGCCAGAACTGAATGTGACTCTTCTGCTCCACTTGAATCAGAATAGCTGCTTTTCTTTGAAGGAGTATAGTTTGTTTGCATATTATGAATGCACATGACGTGATTTTATTGTGTAAGCCACTTGCTGGTAATGGGCAGAGTGATTTTTTTTATTTATTAGTTATGTGCAATAAAACCACTTACAAAGCTACTGTAAACTATATACAATGTCGCTGAATTTCAATGATAAAGAGTGGCTGCGTTTTGCATAATTTTTGTTTGTTTATTTTTCGTTCGGAAACACAGTGATAGAAATGATTTTTAGTGGATTTCAAATGACTTGAGATGGCGCTGGGATTTGAATACTTTTGCTTATACTTGTGATGGTTTTTGGGCCAACATCTTTGCTTTCTGTAAAAAAAACAACAACAACACCGTAATGTTCGCCACAAGTTCAGGATCGCTGCCGTCACACTTTTTAATGTGTAATTAAATTGCAAATGATATGCACCACGCAGTATGACCACAGTGGCAGAAGAGCAGCTTCTGTTATTGCCACGCTTAATTAAGAAGAGAAGTCAGAGGGCATTTTTACCAATTACTCATCATAGGTCCATTCCTTCTCAGACTTTAATATCCAACCGTTTAATTAAATGTGTAACGAGTGATGGAATTTTCTTGCCAAAGTCTGTAATTGTTTTCTTTTTACACAAGGCCATTTTTACATCTCTAATCAAGCCTTATTATTCAGCAAATCTTGTTTTATTACCCCTCTTTATTATTATATTATCAAAACGGGTGAACTTGCAAAATATCTATTGCAAGTTCATGTGCACAAACGTGTTTTCTAGCAGTACTTCCCCCGCCACTCAACACACACTTATAATTATAGCATCATTACAAGGATTTAATGAGAGCACTCAGTACAGGAACTAGGTAAACAGGATTACATAAGAAAAACATTGGTTGATAGAATTAATGATTTATCAGATTTACTGTTGCTGGCCGCATGCTTCTTCAAGTCCTCAACATTTTTCTCGTCAGGGGCTGTCCAAACAAAGAATCTATCTTCTATTGATTTTGGTGATTTTGATGTAATGATTTGTAATAGGTTATTTGTTTATTGCTAATGCAGACATCTTCGCTTTAGCATGGTTAGATTTGTGGCGAAAAAATACATCTACAGTACAAAGTATTTCTGTGCTGTTGTCTAAATTAACTTTCTACTGTTCTAATGTTTCCTTCCTCCTATACCCATGCAGTTAAATCATTTCATTGTTGAATAGCCTAATGACCAACGGCTACATTTTCTATATATTCTTAGTTGACCCTTGACACATTGATCTATGAAGCACTGCCAGAGGCCAATAGTTTTCTCAGAGGACACAATCCTTCGCTGTCTTACGCCCATGGGTGCTGCTGCCTGGCTCTACGATGAATATTCACACCCTATTATGCTGATTTTAATTTCACCAGCTTGTAGAAGACAAGGGCTCAGTAATTAGTTCATAGATGCTACACACTTACAGGTGCTCGTCATATAATTAGAATATCATGAAAAAGTTCATTTATTTCTGTAATTCAACTTACAATGTGAAACTAATATGATATAGACTCATTACATGCAAAGTGACATATGTCCATTGTTATAATTTAGATGATTATGGCTTACAGTCCATTTTCAAAATATTCTAATTTTATCAGATTTTTAATTTGGGGTTTTTACGAGCCATAATCATCAAAATTATAACAAATAAAGGCTATACATAGCTCACTTTGAATGTAACGAGTCTATCATATATTAGTTTCACAGTTTAAGTTGAATAACAGAAAGAAATGCACTTTTTCATGATATTTTAATTATATGACGAGCACCTGTGTATATTAAACTGAGCAACTCAAGATTAAACGTTCTCTCACATGTCGAATTTTGAACGTCTTCAATGGCAGCAGGGTCGTTTCTAGCTATAAAACGACAGGCACGTGCATGAGGTCCCGCATCCATCTGGGGGCTCCTCGTCTCCCACTAAAAGACATTCAGTTATTTCATCATTCCTGTAATCTACCCCAGGGCAGCTGTGGCTAGAATAGTTGCTAAGCTTACCACTACTCGAGTATGGGGTTACAGTGTAGCACTTTGAGAAACTTGTCAAGCTTGTCAAGTGCGGGACAAGTGTGAGCCATTATCATTATTATCAACATTAAGCTTATTACACCCACTTTAAAGTTTCCCTCCATTTTTCCCATGCTGTTATGCAAGGCAGTGCTCTCAAAATAAATTTTGTTGGGATTAATTTTGCAATGACAATAAAGACCTATCCTTAATCAATTATTATTTCACCTGAAAGCAGGTTACTGTATCTGAAAGAAAAGAAAAAATAGAGTATTAGTAGTATAATTAAACCATAACAGTATTATTATTATTATTATTATTATTATTATTATTATTTTATTTTATAAAAACAACTTAAATTCCCGAGTTTGCTTGTTTGCAAACAGTAACGCGAATGGTTTATTGCGGGTAACGGCCCGGTCCCGGGTGTAATCTGATCGTTGACCGTAATACATGTAATAAAGCTGCTCTCCCTGAAGTCGAGGAATTTGTGAAGACACGCGCGCAGAGGGAGATCCAGACCCAGACACTCTGCTGTAAGAAGTGCCACATTTCAAAGCGGCCGTAAACTCGGAAAATGGGCCTCATTCTGCTGTTTTTGCTCCAGTTTTTCGGTCTTGTTTTCACTTCTCCTCCGCGCTGTGACCCTCGGGTTCGAGGTAAACTTTCCATTTCGCATAACTTGATTTCTTACTGTCTAAATATGTAAATAAGCCAGCCTACACCAAAACCATTACTCTTCGCTTTCTATGCCTCACACCACGTTGCGTAACTATGTAAATACTGTAACAGCAAAAATGCTACGAAAATATGGCAGTATAGCGTGTGTTTATGTTGTTTACAGTCTAAAAACAGCAAAAACAACGTCCAACTGCTTTAGATGTAATCTCAAATAGAGGCATGCCTTTTTATAATTGGCCTAATAATCTCATCTAGAGTAAAACAAAGTTTTAACTTCTGAGTCTTAATTAGGCGTGTGATGAAAAGAGTTGTCTGTTATGTATGTTTCAAGGGGACATTACGTATCCACTCTGCCCTCTAGCGTTTGTCACCATGTTGGTAAATGCAGGCCACTGTGTTTTGTCTTGCAGGGCATTGCAGGCCAATGGTGGTGGAGGATAAAAAACGTAAGTATTGTTTTGTTAAAGCATCTACTCACTAAATCCAAAGGTCTGTGACCTCGATCCCAGGTCCTTTGCCGAGAGACCTAACCTGCTTTGCCTGTGTACACACTGGTGTGTGAATGGCGTGTGATTAAGGGCGAATGGTTAATGATTGGTTGTTGTAAAGTGCTTTGGAGCCTGACCACATACAGCAGTGTAGGCTAACCTAAAAGAGAATAAACTCAGTTAGTGACTATGAGGGGAGGAGAAGTACGTCACTTACCGGGGCATGGCCTAAATAGCGCAAAAATCTTGGCACAAAAGGACTGAAATTTACATAAAAAAGTACCTCTTGGTTATTCTGGTTTAGATTTGAAATAGGGTGAGGCGTGATTTCCGTCTCAAGGAGAGATTATAGACTGATTTGTGATCTTGATAGTGCAGGCTGAATGCTCCAATTTGGCTTTAATTAGTTTTATTTGGGGTATTCGTGCTTGTCACGATCAGAGGAATTAGATCATTTTTAAGGGAAGACATACTCTTAATGAAATATCTGGCCTAAAACTATCATACATATTTTTAGATGATCAATGACTGCATAAAATATTCAAATTCTAATTTCCAGAGATAGTAGACACATCAGGCTCATTTATTAAGTGCTCCACATTGAACTGATGAAATGTCTCTGTGGTAGCTGTTGCTGTGAACGATCGTGTTTGCAGCGCTCGCCTGAAAGCTAATTTGTGGTTTCCCTCAGCCAAATGTGCAGATATGTTGCTGTCTTACTGCGATGAAATGCCCTACAGTCAAACCATGTTCCCGAACCTTCTTGGACACAAAACTAACCACGACGCGGAGTCCGGGGTAGAGTACCTCCTCATGAGTGTGGTGGAGTCGCTGCTCAGGGGAGAGTGCAACCCCGACATTCGGATGTTGGGGTGCTCGGTGGTGGCTCCTCGCTGTGAGAGTGGAAAAGTTCTCAAGCCCTGCAGGTCAACATGCGAGGACGCGCGGAAGAGGTGCGGTCATGCTTTTGATCAGATCAGGATGGCCTGGCCGTACTTTCTGGACTGTGACCGCTTCTTTGTCAGTGATGAGGAGGGCTGTTATAATCCGCTGGAGGGACTAAGAGGTAAGGTTTCTTACAGTGGAGGCTAAGCTTTGGTGAATGCTTTGGTTGTCGGACATTGACAATATTATATAGAAGCTATCACCTAATATTTGTAGGTGTAGAACTGAACAGAGTGAACTCTTTCTGAAAATGCAGACTCATTATTTACACCACAAACTTTACTCTCCCATAAAGCTATCAACACCATAATCAGCAACCTCCCACTTTATCTTTTACTGTTAATTTTATTTTATTTTTTTACCTCAATTTGAACTTCTAATGACCTAACCACAAAGTGCAAAGCCCTAAATTGTTTTGACCACGTTGGACATTTTCTCCAATGTGACATGGAGAGATAACAGGGCCTAAACCTTTAAGTTTCGGTAGTTTCTGGTTTGCACACATGTGGTTCACCTCAAGACTAAGTCTAACAGGAATGCCTTATTTTGAACATGCACATCCTCACACTCGCTCCTGTGGCTATGTCCTTGAGTTTTTCAGTAGGAGTTTTCCTTAAATAGACCCTTAAATTTACCACAGAACAGCCACTCATGTCTGAGAGTATTTAGTAAAAACAACAGTAAATTCCTAACGCGAACAACAGGTTTCTGGAAAAACAAAGTGAAGTGCCTGTTACAGACGGCTCATGTGTGAACCATATGACAGCAGCAACAGCAGAAACACACAGACAAGTGCCTGAATATATAAATGGCATAGTTTATTGAATCGGGTCTTAAATGTCAACCTGTGGAACAAAGAGGAGTTCGTAACAGTATCAAAAATGTGCGAGAGACATTCTTGGCTCACTGAGCGTTTCCACATTTATGTTTTTTCAACTTTCAACTTTTTTCTCTTTTATATGCGGCCTCATGCTCCTCTTACAGTGGCTGATGTGTGCTGCAAATCCAGCTGTTAAATGTAGATCACAAAAACATTTATTTGAACTTTTAGTTGTCTTTTGCTTGCCAGATTATGAAAGAGAAGCTTATGAAATATCTAAACAATTACATTCTGTTTTTCATTTTTTCCCCTCATTTATTTATTTTCTTGGAAATGGGGTTGGAAAAGAGACCTCATGATTTCAAGATACGTAATGGATAATCATATCCCTAGAAACAGTATTGACTTGGCAATATATTCCTTTTGTTGCTGTAGCCCTTTTGAGTTTCCAGTGTGGTATACAGATATACAGAGGTGTGCATTAAAGTCAGAGCAGACCTCAGCAGATTCACTGTGAATGTAACATATTTGCTTCATGATGGATGGCCTCGCCCTGTGTTTCCACAGTCCCTGCTGTAAACATAAGGACACAACGTGACCTATTTAAACCTGGCTCACAGAACTGAGGCTGCATATCTGTGATTGATAATACACAAGAATGCCCTGTTTACAAATGTTACATCATTTACAGGGGACCAGCCAGAGGCCCTCAACGCCAGTCTGGAGATGGCTCTTTCTGAGGATCCCTCGACAAGGATGCAGTTCTCTTATCAGTCCAATACTCAGATGATCAACGTCTTAAAGAGGACAGAAGAAAGATGCCCGGACATTGCAAAAACATACAGCATTGGCCAGAGTACTGAGGGGAGGGAACTGCTCGTGATTGAGTTTTCTAACAACCCGGGCCAACACGAGCTGCGTAAGTAAAGCTTACAGAAATGCAGACATGTTCCTTTCATTATGGCACAGATAAATAGGCCATTGCATTTTCCTTTGTAGTGGAGCCAGAGATGAAGTATGTGGCTAACATGCATGGGAACGAGGTCTTGGGGCGCCAGCTGCTGATTTATTTGGCTCAGTACCTGTGCTCTGAGTACCTGCAGGGCAACGAGCGCATCCAGGCCCTCATCAACAGCACCCGCATCCACATCCTGCCCTCCATGAACCCAGACGGGTACGAGGCGGCTGTGGCTGAGCAGCAGGACAGCCGCTACAGCGATGACGACGAGGTAGGACTTTTACTCTTAAGGTTATAGATGTTGAAAATCAGCAGGTCACCAATGGACATGAGTGAAGGTGTGACTGTGGTGCTTCACTTGGTTTCGATTTCCATTCAGTTTTGCTACAGAATCCAGACATATTACATCACTATCTGGAATTGCGTAGTGACCTACAGGTAGTTTATATTTAGTGTACATGTATTTCAGGTTGACAGAAGGGCTGAAAACTGGAACATAGGTCGAAACAACGCCCAGAACATCGACCTCAACAGAAACTTTCCTGATCTGACGTCCATAGTTTACAATCGCCGCAGAAACAAGAGATATCACACTGACCACATCCCCATCCCAGACTTTTACTGGTTTGGTAAGGTACAGTATGACACATTAACTGCACTAATTTAAAGAAAAACATATTATTAAGCCTCTTAGCTCTCTGCCCATTTATACATGTGAATCATTCCAAACCAAGGTGGCACGAGAGACATACGCTGTGATGAAATGGATCCGCTCCCTCCCATTCGTCCTCTCTGCCAGTTTCCACAGTGGAGACCTGGTGGTGTCTTACCCCTACGACCTGTCTAAGCACCCCCTGGAGCACAACATGCTCTCTCCGACTCCGGATGATAAGGTGAATGAAGTCTTTAAAGATTAATGGATGACATAAAGTTTCATCTTCTGCTGGGCTTGGTCTAATTTACCTTCACATCTAGCTTTTCAAGTTCATTTCTAAAATATACGCAACTTCCCACGAACGGCTGTCAAATGAAAATGCACAGTGTGGATCGTCTCGAGCGCATAGTAAAAGGGGAACGGTAAATGGAGCGGAGTGGGCCAGCTTTGCAGGCGGTGAGTTCATTGTATTTATATAGTCTGTGTTACGTAGTCTGCCACTAGAGGTCAGTATGAGACCGTGAAGTTTGGAAGAACTGTTGTACCCTTTACAAATGAAAGGGAGTTTTAACAGTTTATGTTTTTGTGTAGGGATGCAGGATTTTAACTACCTTCACACCAACTGCTTTGAGGTGACGGTGTCGCTCAGCTGCGATAAATTTCCCCCTGAAGAGGAGCTGTTTAACACGTGGCACGAAAACGCCGAGGCTTTGATTGCATTTATTGAGGCAGTAAGTATGAATAAATATTTAAATATGATTAGGATCAAAACAAATTACACGACCCTACTGCTGTGAAGATAAAGTTAAAAAGTTTGTTTACTGTTTGTTTTCATCATTAATTATCCGTTTTTGCTTCTTTTTTATTCAAGGCTCATCGAGGGATCAAAGGCATTGTTACAGATGAGGAGGGAAATGCTATCAAAGGGGCACGGATTTCAGTCCGAGGTATACGGCATGACATAACCACAGGTAATTTCTAGTTGTAGAAGCTACTAAAATTGTATGGCACTTTCATCTGCAATTTGCTTTTATTTGTAATATACAACAGACTGACTATGTTTAATTTCTGAATGTAGCAGGGTATGTAACATCTTACTGTTTTAAAATGGCATTACCAAATATGAAGGCAAGCTCGGTTTCCTGAACACACATTTTGGTTTATAATGTGCTTGTTTCCGCCATGATACCCTATCTTGAAATGTATACATCCAAAGACTGTTGCCATTTTTAATCCCAAAGTAAACCCAACTACATTACATAAATCAATGTTTTTCCATAATGTTTCCTTTTTCAATATTTAGCTTCTTTTTTTTTTTTTAATAAAATTTTCAGCTGAAAATGGAGATTACTGGCGTCTCCTTACCCCGGGCATCCACATCGTTGCGGCCTACGCTCCCGGCTTCAGTCGAACAGTGAAGAAGGTCCACCTGCCTCCCAACATGCACACGGCCGGCCGGGTGGACTTCATTCTGCTGAAGTCTGGAGCTATCACGCCGGACGAGGACGACTCTCTCCCCTCCATGGGCAGCTACGATCGCTTTGACCCATACAACCAGTACGCGCGCTACTCGTCCAGAGCAGACTTAACCCAGACCCACGAGGAGCGCCTGGAAAAGCCCTGGTGGTGGAGCTACTTTACGATGTCAGGCGGACCTCCTCCAACATGGCTACTCAAACAAGAATAGAGTGAAGTATAAGTAAACCAGGCAAGCTTTAAGTTTATTACCCATTCTTTCGGCACACACAAGAATTTATAAACCAATATTGATAACACTCTAAATATTTTAAGTTTGATTTGTAATTATTTTCGGACTATGTTTCATAATAAAGAGATTTTATATGAGCTAGTTGCCTCTAGCAGTTATTTGTGATTTCCAAGGCCTTTTGTTTTTAACTTAAACTACTTGCAATGTGGCTGTATTGTCACTAGAGGGCAGGCTTAATCAACTTCAGGGCCGGGCTCAACAACAATAACATTATACATAAAATATATATGTATATTCTTTTGAGTATTAGATTAAGAATAAAAATAAATTTATTAGTTTTAAACCCCATAAGGAAGTTCATGGTATAGGAAGTAACTCCATCTTTAGGTCAAAGTTGTTACAGAAAACGAGTGGTGTGGTGGTGAAGTGTTTCCGCATGAACCACTGACCCATGACAAGTCTTTGCAAAAAACACCAGGCTTCTCAGAAGATTAACAAAACACAAACACATGCACTGGCACTGAAGTCAAACAGAGAAAATAATTTCAATGATTCCAGTAACACTTCACAGCTCTAATGAGAGTTATTAGTGGTGGGCTGGTTATTGTCAAACTCTGAACTCCACACCAGAAATTAAAGATCTATTTGCTTCAATAAAAAATACAGACCTTAATTACTTACAGTAATTACAACATAAAAGAGCAATACACTTTAAAGTTCACATATTTAGTCTGGTGAAATCATCAAGTAATTATGGCCAGTCGAAACACTTTCACTATGTTTCTTTATTGCCCACTGGGGTACATTACACATTGTCTATAAGCAATGCCCACTACCAAAGTTCTTCCATACTCTATGTTAAATAAAAGTTTGTAAAGATATATTTGAGCAGGTTTGGCCATGTCTTTTGGAGCCTATTGGACTGGTCTTGTTTACTTTTGTGGGACTTCTTCCTGGAGCTGCCCCGTCAGGTGGGGAGCTGGCTCACCAATTACTCTCTGAGGCTGAGAAAGAGGCAAAGAGCGCCCCGAGCTGCCATTTTGAATTAGCATCATGGCGCTTGTAGAAGAAGCTGCTAACGCCTCATTTGAGTTCAGTGCAGAACTGCCCCTGTGCTCTCTGCACTCATCTTTTTCTTTAAGTTTGGAACTATTATTGTTCAAGATGAATCTCACATTAATCAGGGATAACATATGGAGGCCTAAAAATCTCCTATAAAACACCCCCCCACACACACACACACACATAAACAAAAGCAATATAGGATTTTCTTTGAGAGCGTTCTGTATGGAAAGGTTAAAGTAACACTGGAAGGAAAAGGTTTTAAATTTCCTGAACCAGATCTTTATGGTTTAGTTATCATTTACTGGTTACACTGCTATTAAAATGGTGACGCACTGATTTGAGGCAACAGGTGTAACGTTTGCAGAGGGTGAAAACTATTGCGATACCATTGGGTCTGTTTTTATTCACAGATACCGTGAGTGACATAATGTTATATATGGAGAAAAATGTGCAACTGACTATACATGCCTTTAGTAAAAGTCACTAAAACCACATTTTCTTTCTCAGACGTTAAATTAGGATCTAATAGTTTTGTCTGCTTTGTGTAAGACATGAACCCAAACAGGAGATTCCTGTCAAACCCTCATAATTACAAAAACAGCTTTTCATTTCCTAATAATGGCTCAGTGTCAAATCCAATCGAGTCTGCTTGTTAAACATCTGCAATTACCGAATCGTACATGTGCAGACAACTCCTGGGTGATAATAAGCCACCTTCATCTTTGTTATAGAGCCTGAACAAACACGTGAAGCAAAGATAATCCCGCAGTGGAGCGTGAGTGTACACAAACCCCACAATCACGGCTGTAGAAAACCCCTCAGCTATGACAAAAGCCGTCCCAAGTGGGTTAAGGTGAATCCACTTTAATAGTGAAGGGGATCTGTTATCACAACACGACGTAACAATGGGAAAACCGGCGGCTCATTTGAGAAAGTCACTGCTTGGTTGACTACTGGTGTTTATGAATTTAGGCGGTATTGGAGATTGGGGCAGTTTCTATGTTGTGTATTTCTGTTGCTTTATTTGGGGTTTCTCCTCCAGTGTGACGGGCAGAGGTCACCGTACGGCCGGGCCACACAGAGGACGAATAAGATTCAGAGAGGATGTTTGTTGACACCTGCCGTCTGAGGTTTGATGATGTGCACTTACTTTGATTAACATCGGAAATGCTCTGATGCGCTCACACTGAGGACCTCAAAATAAACTGAAAGCCATATAAATGTGTGATTAGTAAGTTGGTAATTTCTACAGTATGAAAAACACATTAAGGCTTTTTTAGTTATTTTGAGGAGCCTATTTTTTGTAGTAGTCTATTTAGTCTCATTAGAGTTAAATGTTCTTTATTAGACAATAGGCCCATAGTATAGGCTATACTTCATATACACATACAGCCTATATGTCTACGGTCTATAAGAAGAGTACAGTATATAGTTATTATATGTAGGGGCGACAGAATGTGTCGTCTCATGATCGGAAGGTCAGGGGTTTGAATCCCGTTTCCTGCACACTGTTGTTGTGTCCTTAGGCAAGACTTCAGCCATCAGCCTCCAGTGTCTGTGTACACTGGTGTATGAATGACAGTGTGAATGGGTGAGTGGATCCTTGATGTAAAGCGCTTTGAGTGACCAATGTAGATGGAAAAGCTATATAAATTGAGGCCATTTACCATATACCACACCTATGCTTCCTGTATAAAGTTACTAAGAGAAGCATTTTTGGTCTGTAGATTTATGAATTACATTTTTTTTAAATAATACTTTAATAATAATACTCTTCTAATTTATAAGAAACACTCATAACCCCCAAAGCTGCAGTTTTGGTCATGATGTCACAGTTGGGCGGGATTAATGTAATTAGTTTGCCCTGATTGGTTAAACAATTGATAGGATTTCTAAATCTAGGAAGTACTATAAAAAACAAGAAATTTCGCCTCAAAATAACCTAATATACAGGTACTATTTTGTTTGTTTGTTTGTTTGATTGATGTTTTGGAAAGAATATTTTGTTTGTTCCAAAAACTAGCCTATCGATTAGCCGACTTCTGCAGAGCAGAGCGACGGTCGTCTATAGTTTTGTCAGTGTTGTGTCGCTATATTTATTCTCAGCTAAAGTGTTTATTAGCTATTCTGTAGGCAATCTACGGTCTGTATGTATTTGATCATGCTAAGCAGTGTTTGTTTACAATTGACAGTAATTAGCCACCTGCTACCGGGCCCACCTGCTCTCAGGACACCTGAGCTGACTGTCGGGAAGTGTCAGGACTGGAAACAACACCATGTGATGGTTCTGTCTCTGCAAGCGTTGTTTTTCTTAGATTATTTTTATTTCATTTTAAGCCTAGACCTACTTAAAGGAGCGATACCTGATTTTTTTCTAGTTATGGAATGAAATTGTTTGGTCTTCCTTAAGTATATTGTAAACTCAAACATTTGTGGGGAAAACACTGTAATTGTAAAGCATTTGTATCAATTTCGTGAAATTGGAGACTAGTTTTCTAGCATTCTTGTGAAAGTGACCCTGAAAAGTGACCCTGCAAGTTGTGAAATGTGCCATGTCCCTGTCAAGAACTGGGATGCTACAAATGTTAGGAAGATTTAGGGATGAGTTTGTACCCCCATCAACATTTCAATTTAGTGGCTTCCTCTTTCATTGTTTGAAATGAAAAAAATCAGGTATAGGGCCTTTAAGTAGCCCACTTTCTGTTGATATGGTTATAAAGGCTTACACAATTTTGATCAGCGTTGGAGGTAACGTATTACAAAAGTAACAAGTTACAAGAGTATGTTACTTTTTTCAGTAACTAAGGAACATAACATATTACTTAAACAAAATACGGGAATATATTAGTCATTACAAATTAAATAACTTGAGTTACAAGAACAAAAATAAGATCTGCTGTTATATGTAGTTAATGTCGTGAAAACAAAACACGAGAATGGGGAAAGCAAAGGAAAAGAAAATCTTTGCACTTTTGCTCAGGGCATTATCATGTTTTCAATCTATATTTTGCCAATAGTAACTCAGAAGTAACTCAAAGTAGTGTAACTCAGCTACTTTTTTGAAACAGTACAAACATATAAAAATTGTTTAAACTGTAACTACTAATATAGAATATATTACTATTTTAAAGTAACTTGCCCAACACTGATTTTGATATAGCAAGCCTTTTGTAACAGCAGCATCAGTGATAGACACAAAAAAAACTTTCTACTACTACTAAATGTGATGTAGTTACTGCAGTAAGTTACATACGTAGGCTATTTGAGAATTAAGCTAGTTGGATATATACTGATCAAACATAATTATATAATGACTATTTTTCTTAGGAAATTAATTTAATCAAACTAATACATACATACAAATGACAATGAGAACAATGAAAGAAAATATGAGGTTTATCCAAAATTACCAACAACTGTTGGTAATTTTGGATTAACATAGGCTACTGTAATTTAATTGTTTTTGGGGGACATATAAAACGTGTAGTATGTTTTCTCCCATGTGGCATTTCTCAAGCGAGCTAAGTCTAGACAGTGCAAAATTTAAAGGCAGAATAAAACATTGAGCGCAATTGCAAATAAGTGTTCTTGATCCTAATGCACATTATTGCAGTGTCCCGGGGATAAAACACTTAAAAGTCAGTCGTGAAGAAGGGAAAGGCCTGGCGCCCTCAGGCTGGGTACATGTCCATGATGCACTCGACTACTTTAGCTGTCATGCTGCTGTATCAGAGCGAGCCTGCTCTGGGTGCACTGATGCTTAGCTTAAGCCATTTAGCAGCGCCCTGGTTAACTGAAACCGACAAAACTTCTGATTCCAGCCTGATCTTAGAAAAACACCCCTGGCGATTGTGAAGCTGTCTGCGCCATTTCATCCTCTGTGGTCCCACTACTGCAGTTGTAGCTGACAGAAATGCAGACGATGATGCCTTATGAAGTCACAACCCAGAGAATGCCCAGCGAATAAAACTAAAGACAGTATTCTGGATCTAGTTGACAGAGGGGTGAGACTTTGATATTTCCTCGGAGAAGGAGCCGGACTGAAGGGCACAGAAGTGGAGTAGCATGAATAAAATAAGAAGGCATTAGGAGCCAGTGGAGCCTCCAAAGGCTAAAGTGTTGGGTGATTTCTCGCTGATATTTGGAGTTGCTCTTTGCTCACAGCAGTTGCCCAAAGTGAAGCAGAGCAGTGACCTAGTGCTATAGTTTTTTCACAGCCAAGTTCCTCTTTGGGCAAAAAAAAAAAAGTGTGTAAGACAAAATGCATACAGTTCTGTCATCAGAAAAATCTGCTATCGTTACACTGTGGAAAAATAATGACTTCTGTACACATCAACATGGGCATCATCTTTAGTTTCAAGTTTTCATCTCTTTAATGCCATGCCTCCTGCAAAGTTCTAGTTTTAGTTCATACTAGTTAACACGCATCTCATTCATCCATGTAATCATGAGAAACTCAGATTAAAGTGTAGCCAAAGCAGTTTTAGAGCAACATATCACACCTCCCACAACAAGCCATGATATACACAAATGTCCATACTTTCTGTACAACAAATAGTAACTTTGACTTTTTCTGCTCTTTGCAGAACTGTTAATCCGATAGAATAATATTGTTACTGTCTATGTCAGCCATCCTGCGACCTGCTACATTTACCTACCTTTAAAAGTACATTTCAGAGTACTGTTAAAATGCCATGTAAAGAAAAGGTTTTTATATAAATATACTCTGCATCACTGTGCAGGTTATTGAAAAAAAATTGTGAAATTGTGTACAAAACTAGCAGACATACAATAACAGCTCTCAAAGCAAAAGGGAAGCAAATGTACCAGCATTTTCATCCCAGGATGCTCAGTCTAACAAGTTAATTAAGCATAGTCATGTGCAGCTGAACTTTAAGCTTGTATTGGAATTAAAAGGGATCTGCCATGAAAAGAGCCAATGATGTGGTGATAAATCTTCTATGGCATGGGCTCATTTCTCAGTGCTCTTTAAGGATAGTTGAGAATATGGCAGATAAGTGCTCGAAGCCTTTGCAAATCAGCAGTGGCTATGCTAAATGTGGCAGCAAGTGTCAGGCCAAATCAATACACGCTTCCTGGGATTCCTTTGGTGCTATAATCCGGTCTATGGTGGGCACTGACCCTGGGGAGGCCGGTCCGCTTGTTTTCTTGTGCTGTTTTTTTCAAAAGCCGCTGCACTTATGGATATGACAGCACTGAGCACAAGCTAATTACCTTTAAAAAAAAAAAACTGAGTTTGTGGCGTAATCCTCTTAGTCCATGTCTGAAATAACACTGGGTCGCTCTTTGGCCTTTGGGGAGAACAAACTGATATGAAATTTGAGAGGACCTCGAGCTCAAACGTTACGCTCGCTAAAAGTCCGAGGTGCGGATGAGATTTATGTGTCAAATACCCCCTTCAGACACGCGCGTCTGGTCATCTGTAAATGCTAAACTTTTGAGACAGTGTGGGAGACTAGAAGTTATAATCTGTATAAAAGAATAACAAAACAAACAAAGCACAATTCAAGTGAAGATTTGTTTTGTTTAAAAATGTCACATATAGTGCTGAATTTACTTGTTGTTATGGTCATTCCAGCTCTGTGTCATTCTTTTTCTTATTCTCTATAAATACATTATTATAAACATTATTCTAAATTTAAAACATGAAAGTCCAATGGGTAAAGTGTCCAAAAGTATCTTCTAAAACCTGACCAATGGTTAATATTTATACTTTGCTGGTTTAAATATCACTGTTTGTCTTTTTACAGGAGCAGAGCCTCATGCTTCCACATTATCAGAGGCTTTTCCTCCAGAACATCACGTCTCTCCATGTAAGTGCTCCTCACAGACTCCTGCCATCGGCCGCTCATTAAAAATGTAAAATTAACGTTTTTAAAGTGGAACACGTTTCAGTCGAGCGCTCCGGAAGCAGTGGGCCGTGAACTGAAGCCCTCATGTGAAATGCATTGGTCGTCCCCTCAGCTGCTGCACGGGGAAAGGTGCACTGAGTGAAAGCAGAGCAGATTGCTTTTATTCTTTATTTAGCGAGTTATTCTAGACAGAGTCGCAGATGCGTTGGCACTTTACACAATCCTTCGGCTCAATTGAGGCCGATGGTGGAAAATGTTGACACTGTGGTCTGGGGGGAATCGCTGAACAATCTGTGGCTTCGTCGTTATACGCTCCCACATCTGTGAATTAGAACATGTTTGGCAGGTAAATTTATTTCAGTTCAAATAAACATATTTCAACACTAACTGTAGTAATAGGGCTGAACGATATTGAAGTAACTCGCGATATGCGATAAGGCTGTGCAATATCGCGATAGTGATATTATTGCGATATTTCACTAAACCATTTCAACACAAAGTTAATCAATGTTTAACTAAAACTGAACATTTATACATTTATAAGTTCAAAGCAATGTTTGTTTTTGGCTGAGTTTGTAAAAAAATGTGTCGATCTCAGTTATTTGAAGACTTAAGTGATGATGCGATTCGGATATTGCATCACCTAATATTGCCATACGATATTTTTTGCGAAATATTGTGCAGCCCTACGTAGTAATACTGAAACTTATAGCCAGATAGCTAGATAGATTGCATAAGATTTATTCAGCACTAAAATATCCCCCTGATAGCCAGTTGCATCTGCAGAAGAGATAAGTTGTTTGTGTTATTTTTCATTTTTATGTTGAAGAAACTTTAAGTGGTCATATTATCCAATTAGTGGCTTATGAACCTGCTTTTTGGGAATTTATATTTTAAATTTTTTAACCTAAACTATTTTCTGTGTGTGGAAAAGACACTTTTAGTTTGTATCTCTTTGTTTGGTTGGAGCAGGCAACCTTCTGCAGGCGGAAGTGGGAATTTTCTGAAATAGAAATAAGCTTTTTTTTAGCACCAAGTCAACAAATTAATATCACCATAAGAACTGCTCAGAATGAGTCCGGTGATCGTTTATGGACTTAAAAATGTGGAGGGTGGACACTGTTGAGTTCTATTACGCACCAAAGAAACTACCAAATTAAACAGGATTACACAAATTGAATGACGCAAAACAAAAATCCAGGTATGTAATATAGAAAATATTATTACACAAATGTTTAAAAACTCACACACACAAAAAAAATTAATATAACACTTTAATTTGTATGAAAACACATCTGCATGCTGTGAATTCAAAAGTGTTTTATATTTGCTACTGCATTCACCACATTTGATTACATGGTGTGAAGTTTCCTACTGACCCAAGGCACAAATCATTTCCTCTTCCTGTCATCATCAATCATAATTACACAACTGTTCTTCACCTTGGATCAATTTGTGCCATGGAGATCAAACAGCGGTGTTAATGGGCACCCACATTTCTCCTGGTAATGTATATCATGTGGTGGAGTCTGTGGCCTCTCGCCCCGAGCCAAGTCCAGTCGTATTGTTGCTACTCCTGCAGAAAATGTAAATATGCACTCTGATAGCCCTGTTTGCTTGAGTGTCATGCAGGGCCGTCCAGAAATCATATTATGGAGCGGATTCCTAATAAAATGCAATATTACTCTCCACAAGTCACGCAAACCAGCCACTAACTAGGTATTTCTGCTTTTTAAAATGCGGCCAATCGGCTAAACGCTACTGACAAGCCAACAAGCTCTAATCATCATTACTTTAGTCACAACACAAACTGGGCCTTCAAAGGTTTCACCCGCAGAGTAATTACGTCGCACTGGACCGTAAATGGAGTCAGTCAGAGCAGCCAGTTTTAACACTGTCTGACTGTAAACAGGAAGTTCACGCAGGCACCAATGAATGAGATGAAGATGGAGGAGAGGGGTTATGATCAGAGGGGAGTAAATGTATTGATAAATAATGTTGCTTTGCTCTGTATTCTCCTCGTGTACATGTTGATTGTTTTAAAAGGCAGATAAACTTTACTTTCTGAGTTGGCCAGGTAATTAAAAAGATCTATCATAAAAGGTAACGCTTCATAATATAAGTACCTGAATCCAAACATTTGTACGTTTCTTACAGCTGGGTAGAGTTTATTTCAGAATGTACGGGCTGCAGGCAGGGCTCAGCCCAGAGAAGCTGCCATTCATATTCATTTGCTATGGTCAGGCTAACTTTTCTTATGCATTATTTTTGCATTATAGAAGGAAGTGTAGTTTTCTGGACACTACAACATATTTAGATGAATTGTTCATCTTGACATGAAATCAGTTGCATGTGGCTACATCAGTGGATGACATTAGCATGGTCATAGCCCAAAGATGTAATTCAATAGTTGTGAGAAATGCCGTAAATCTCTCTCCATCCCATTACACTCTTTTACATAATATGTTTGCACTTAACTGCAGCCTGTTGTTTTCCAACTTTTTAAGAGTTAAAGCAGCTTGTCACTTTAAACTAGAATGATCTGAAATACTTATGGCTGACCGCTGAGAATGCCAGTGCCTTAGAAGTCGTTGCCTGCAGCTTTGGCTCAAATCGAACCCAGAGAAGCAGCGGCTGTGCCCATGGTCCTCTTGTAATCCTTCAAATCTATCGTTGTGCGTTATTCGAAGTACAGATCAAAGATGATGAAAGTTGTTAGAACCCTGCAGCGGCTTAATGGTTAAATTTGTTACATTTTGTGCAAAACATCTGCAAAGACTATCAAGTAAATAGCTTTTACTGGACAAAAATGTACCACATCAGACTTTACACCTTTGTAACTTAAGTAAATACTCAAACTCACTTGAACGATGTAGGACAGGGTCTCGGACCTTTGTGCCCCGTGGACGACTTCTACATAATAAAAAATGATAGAGCTGGTACTTGTGATTCGAAGACACATATGTGCAACATATTGCTCTGGAGAGTATTAACACTATTACCATTTATAGTTTTATCTCAACATTACCTAAACATTTACAGATTGTACTCAACTTGTTCAGAACAAAAAGAAAAAGAATCTAAAATAATACTGATCAAACATATGTATAAACATAGAAAGCCTTTGGGGAGCTACTTGGAAAGGGCAGGAGAGCTACTGTTTGAAGATCCCTGGTAGTAATAAAACACTCATACATTTTCATTGTTACTCATCGTTAAGAGAAAAGGTTTAGTCGGAACATTCCATTAAGTTTTGATGTAAACCACAAAGTATTTAGCAGTCAAACAGAACAAGAAGTAGTGGATGCAGAAACTCATTTAGACAAAGATATAGTTTACATAATCATGTGCTTCGCTCAGTGCACTGTCAAACATTTTACTTATGTTAAAATATTGGAGGATTAGAATAAGTCTGTCAGTTGAAAAAAGTTCTGAGACGAATTCAAATGTTTTGGTCTGCGATAGTGAGGAGGACATACAAAAGAAATTCTATGCTTTGACCTCTTGATGAAAAAAGGAAACACCACCAATTGTAGTGTCATCTCCCCACAATTTTCCCAACACTGAATAACCGGTCTCTAATTTGTGAATGTGTATGTGTTAAATGAGGCCTGAGACTAAACAGTGTGAAATTGTGCAGAGCTGGGTGTAATGGGGCGGCTCTCTCTGGTGCTGTCTCCGTGCGCCGGCTGCAAGGCCAAACCTGCAGCCCAGAACTGCTCCACTTAAGTCGGGTGACGAGAGCCGAGCTGACAACCCAGAGTGGAGAGCCCCGCGGTCATGCAAAATGCAAAAGAAATATGACTTTATACAGCTCCCTAATGGTGACATAACAATCTGTACAGCCACTTCCCTTCCAAACGACAAGCATTTTAAAAGTCACTCTACGGGGTTGGATGAGATATCTGATGCCCGAGTCCGATGGATTCGAAATACAGCAGGATTTCAACTCTGTGGCAGCTTTAAACTGGTTTGAACTGTTATATGTACAGTATGTATGACAGATCTGAGCTAATTTAGTTTTTCACTCTAAACTCTTTCACTCTGTTACACAATGACAAAGTGAAACTAAAGCAAACACAGACCTGAGATGCACTGTTTGCTTCATCATGCATTTTTGATTGGGGACATTTTGCAGCGAACAAACAAACATTCAGGCTCTCTTACTCTCATTGTAGGTTTGCAGGGTCAAAACAGTGAAACAAACATGGCTGACGGTGGAGCTGCTCTTTAAGGTCCACAGGCAAGTGATAGAGAATGTATACATACATGAAATAACCTGGATAGGTCCAATCCTAATGGTATTTTTATTTCTTTTAATCTAATCTTTGGTGTAATTAAACCAATTATTGTCATTATTTACCAATCCTTATTCTATCATAGTAGTTTTGTATGTTGATGATCATTTAAGACGGTGGTTGTCAACTGGTGGGGTCATGAGCTTTTCCCCCAAAAAATCACTCACTCCAGATACTTTGTTTAACTTTGAGCCTCATGATCAATGCTTTAATCTGCAGAACATGGTGTGTTTTATTACCAGACACAAGAGCAGGTTCACACTGCTAACTGTTTTTATTATAAGTTGAACTTAAACCTTTTTATTTTGATTGCATCTTTGTAGGTTGAAGCTAGGTACCGAAGCCACACTATTTTGAAAGAAAAACTCGAAAGGGCAGCGCAAACTCTAACTCGATGGTTATCTTCCGAGCGCTGCTGTTGTGCTATGTGCCTGCGCCACTTGTGAGAGGGCGTCGCTTATAAATAGAGGGGAGGTGGACTGAGGCGTAGTTTATTACATGCAGCACTGAGAGCGGTGCTCTGATGGCAGCCTCACATTCATTTCCTGGTTTACTTCGCGCAGCCTTTTGTTCTTCCTTAAGCATGACAGGCTCTCACAGGTCAAACTAAAACTTTATTAACCCCATCGTGAGCTAAACAATGTTGGTGTCTCGAGAAAGAGATGTAGCCTACGCCAGTCCCGGCGGGTCGGCCATAATAGCAAAATGTTCATGTTCACCCCCTCCCCCACAACCCCTCGTCCCTTCCCGTGCATGGAGTCTGGTTGGAGGAAAAAGGCTGTTCTACATAACACCACCATGAGTGTTTCTCCACTCCACGTACTTCCCACTTCAATGACTCACATAGGAGCTGCAAGATCTCAAAATGTTACGCTATAGTCTGCGTTTAGAAACATAAGATCAAGCCCCTGCTGTTTATGATAGAAAATGAGAATATGGCCGCCCACTCTAATGTGTTTGAGGCAGGAAAAGGCTAATCTGTTAGTCAACGCTAGAGTCATCTGTGATCTTTGGCCTTTGAATTCTCTCCGTTGATGAGTTGTGTTGACTGCCGAGCTAATAGAGGCTCTCTCGAAGGCACGTTTTATAAGTGTCACATCAAGACGTCTCTAAAGCGCTGACCTGGAGCGTCTGTCAGGCCTGATTCACTCTCTTTACGAAAAGCAGGAGCCTTTCTGTCGTCTTGCGTCAGATACAGTTGAACATTTTGTGCCTTGAAATATGGCGGAGTAAAATATCCGCAGTAGCAGGGGCCGCCGTTACAGACCTAATTGAAAGCCGACTGTGCGTGGAGCGAACGCACTCGCCATGAGCGCGCTAACATGCATATTGTAGTGGGAATTTGAATGCACTTCAGAACAGTTAGTTCTGTTGCACCATCTGCATGAGCGGACCTCGGCGAGCCGCTGCATTTGTGTCAGATGAGTGCCTCAGACAGAGAGAGCTGGACTGTTACAAATGGCTTTTCACTGGGGTCCGCGGAGGTCTGAATGAGCCCGTAGAGCGGCAGCCAGTGCTAATAATAGACCTTTACCACGTATTTCCACGTTTATGCTTTGTTAGTGAATGAATTTGACTTGATCTATGACCGGGCTTTCATTTCTGTCTCCGGAGCTGTTTCAGGAGACGTTTGGAAAAGTGTGAACAGAGAGGCTGTGTGTTTAACAGTGCCATTTCAGTGAATGAATGTCATATCCATGTATCTGTTGCATTTATTAACATTTCTGCACAAGTATTTATAGATTGTGGCTCTGTAAAACTGAACTCTTTTGACAGACTGCCCATTCCAATCTAAAGGGCATACCTGTTTGGGACATCTGACTTGTGAGGTGTTGCATATTGATCAGGTGCTGAGGCTGCAGATTCTGTTCGGGGTTTGGAGTGACATTGCAATTCCAGTGGTCGCAGTAAGTAAATGGCAATTACTGTAGCTTTTGCAGACGACAAAAAATCCTGTCCTCATGTGGTCTTATCATGTATAAAATCTCCCTCAAATGTCTTAGACCTCCACAAACATGTTCTGAAATGCATGTGATTAGGGGTAGTCAATATTTAGGTCTGTATTTGTCCTAAAATTGCAAATCAAATTTTTATTCCTTAAAGGGATACTTCGGGATTTTTGACAAGAGTCTAGTTGCGCTAGCCTAGAGCAAGGCTAAAGCATTTCTATGGTAACCGCTAGCCTGCATTAAAAAACAGTCTGGCGCACTCCACAGTGCACCTGAGGTAAATCACTTATAACACCAGACTAACCATATAAATATCTGTGTTAATAGAATATTTTTTTTAATATAACTGACCTTGTATCACATGAATTACCGCATTTTGAGGGACTATTTTCTCGCAGATCACTCCGCCGCTGCCTTAGCTTACAGCCACGAAGCTGATGCTGCTCAAATATAAGTTATTATTTTAAATGCAAAATGGTTAAAATTATTCTATCGACACAGACATTTATATGGTTAGTCTGGTGTTATAAGTGATTTACCTCAGGTGCACTGTGGAGTGCGCCAGACTGTTTTTTAATGCGGGCTAGCGGTTACCATAGAAATGCTTTAGCCTTGCTCTAGCCTAGCGCAACTAGACTCTTCAAATATAAGAACTGCATGAATTTAAGAAAAAAATATCTCCAGACATCAACAACACTCTGGATAACTAGGAAATGAGGCCCTATGTCAAAAATCCCGAAGTATCCCTTTAAGACGTTTTTTGTCCTGTGGGCTTTATTTGAGCCCTAAAAAAAATAAAAATGCTTATAGATATTTTCAGAAAAGGGTGCAGTCTCAGTTTCTACTTTGAGCCTGCTGTTTTTGGACCAACACTGAGTTCTCACCATTATTTGGGAGTGGTCTGCAGCTGTACACGAGGCCTGCTCTGTGTAACCGTGTGTAATGTTTGGAGAGGCGCAGGTGCATGTACCTGGCAGTCTGCCACTCGGCGATTAGCCCCATCCTCTGCTGTCTGCTCGGGGAGTCGCTGTCCTTTTCACGGCATCAGCCACGGCCGACTTGTGTGATTGCTCAGTGATATGTGGCTTTGATTGCTCAGTGATATGTGGCTTTAGCGAGAAGAAAGGCAACGTGCTGACTGCGATTAGTTTGTGTGGCTCGGGAGCAATTTGTGTGTCATAATTTGTGTGTTTTGTTTTAATTTGTGTACGTTTTTAGCGGGGCGATCTGTGCGTTAACATTTTGTGTCAGTTGCGTGTTGTGACTGTAATTTGTGTTTTGTTTGGTTGGTGGGTTGCGACTCGTGTGCTGTTGTGATTTGTGTTGTAAATGTGTTTTGTCTTCAGCGATTTGGGTATGAGTTAAACGGTGCACAGCTGACGCCTCCAGGGAGCTGAGAGCTAGAAACATGCGCCAGTTCAGAAGGAAGCGCATTATTACGTTTTTAAAAACAGAATATTTTCCTCTCTCCAATTGTCCGGAAACACACCAGCTGTCAGTTAAACGTCACTAGGGGCCCCGGTTGTGTAAGCACTCTTGTGTTTTATCACTAGACTTTTGGTGATGAGCTGCATTTGATGAAAAGTATGAATGAATGAAAGACACACGTGCGCCAAATAGTTCTTAAACGCCAATCAATCTTACATGGTCATTTCATTCCTGATTGCAAAAAGGTCACCTAACATGCTCAAGTCCATATTGTGTGTTCCTTGGGTGAAAAGGACCTTAGTGAGTAACTAATAAGCCTGTATTGATCCTCATTGGATCCTTGACCAGTGAAACTGATCCGTCTGTCTTCACACACACAGACTCAGACTCTGCGCCTCCCGCTCACTTGTTCCTCGCTGAAAACCTCCGTGATCCAGTCGATAGTCTTCCATTAAGAGGGGCTTGGCTGTCAAAGCAACCCATGACCTCCCCTCACCCCCTCCAAGCCCACTGTCCTGTCACGTCCTTATCAATATGAATTTAAACCCAACGCTCCCTTCAGCTACGATTCTTAGTGTCCATTAGTCTCCCGTATCTGGTTCCCATTGATTGTGGCGAATGTTTTGAACAGAGCGTGTAGTGTGATCTTAAAAATCATAGATCCACTATTGACTTGTAGCAGCTGATTTGGGGAAAGTAGTCGGGGAAGGTCAGTCCGCTCCATCCCGAAAGCTACAATGAAATGACCTGCTGTTGTCAAACACTGAAAAGTCAAAGCAAATAGAGCCTGCAATATGTGTATCACCCTAGAGACCCCTGAGACAGTACACTATTGTGTCACACATCTGTCAGGTGCGGACAGACACAGCTGTAATGTGTAGGGACTCTCGGAGTTCAATAATGACCAGAAGCATTACTACATTCCTAAACAGAAATGTGTTACTGGGCTCTGACCAAGAGTTTAACTACACAAAGAATGAACATTTATTTTGTTTCTGCTCATTAATACTAGCTAAATGTTTGGATATTGTATTCAATGTGATCAAAACTCTGTCCCTTGGTCGTCCCACTGCCTTAGGCGCTTACGTCTCCTCAAAGCCTGTGAGTGTGAGGAGCATATGCTGACATCTGTACCTCTCTCTTGCCACTAGGGGGCCTCTGGGCACATCACTGACACACGGGCTGCTCCTCAAGAGAGATGATGGATGACCTTTGGCTTTATTTATGTCACTGCGGACCTTTTCATCACATCGGCTCTTTGTAATCCCTCGGCCCCTTTCACTTTACACAGGCACTCTGTCACTGCAGACCGCTGAAGTCCACCAGACAAGGGAATCAATAAGAGGTCTGAAAGGCTGACGCGACCGCCGCATCCCTCTGGTCACTCTCACGTTACGCTCTTAATGAATGGGGCTGTTGTCGAGCTTGTAAAGTGCAGCGTCACAGCGACCTTCCAACTAACCACACTCTTCCCGGAGTTTAGGACACCACTTGAGCCGCCTGGCAAGTCCGCACCGATTCCTGTAGCGAAAACCTGACGATAAAATTAGAAATGTAATAGTAAGAAAGACAACATTTACTTCCAACCCCCAACAAGAAAACTTATCGTCTCTGCTGGTTCTTCTTCGCGTGGGTTTGTTTTGTTTTCTCAGACTGAAAAAGTGGCTGAGATGCTTAACGGGAAACACATTTGCAGGCTGTAGCGCTGAAATGCAATCGCACTGAAGGATCAAGTCACAACAATGGTGACGCTTTTGTGGAGTGGATCAGTCAGAGACAAGGCTGTTTTACTTATAGGGATTTATTTAGGATTTCATATTGGACAAAAACAGTTTTCTTCTTGACTATTCTTGTGTTTTATAACTTTGTGGCTCTGTTGTTACAATTTGACAGACACCAATCGTACAACTACTGAACACACTCCATAAATGAATTGCCAAAATAATGCCTATTAGCGTTTGGCAGATGTTTACGAAGCGATGGTCCTGTCAGTTAGGGTGGCTGTAGTGTGTTTGTCCTCGGGCTCGTCTAACTGTAATTGGTTGTAATTATAAACCCATTTGAGGATGCACACCAAAGACTCCGGGCTAAAACGGCTCTTCACAGCAGGGCAAAATTAATTATGAAGCTTATTAAGCTATTGTGGGGATGTTCAGGTCCAGTTTCAAACGCAAGCAGCTCTGAATGATTGATACGGAAAACCCAGTCAAAGCTGTCAGTCCCTGTGCTACACATTGAATTAGATTTGACGTGTCAAGTCATCACAGAGGGAGACGTGATGCGTCAAAGTGCAGCAAGGTAACGGCTTACGCATATTGTTAATGATTATGCTGTACAATTATACATATCAGTTGTTTTTGTTGGGAAATATGCACCCTACATTTGACCCAAGTCAGGAGCAATGGCCGACCAGAAGAATGCCCATGAAAACCCTGATCCATTTAAAGGCTCTGTAGCCATTTTCAAGCTTTTCTAATGCACCTCTATTTTAACTGATTCTTTTTGGGGATGAGTTTCTAAACACGTTTCACAACTTTCAGGGACCAAAGACACCTGGTGATGTTTACAATATCAACCTGCACCATGGTTGCTAATTCTGGATTTTTGATTAGCCCTCTCATAATACGCTGCAGATACCATGCAGTGTTCTCTTTTGTTTTCTCCACAATTGCCTGCAAACACTAAACTTTATCTACTGGTTTAAAAAAATAGACACAGCCCCCTTTTTTATAAGACTAGACAAGAATCTACACAAACATGTATGTGTAGGTCTTTGCAGTGAAGGGTCTTGCTTGGTTAAACTTGATGTAGTGGTGTCCATTATCACCACCAATTGAGGGTCAATAATATCAAACAGCGGCCAGAATAAGAACCATGTGTAGCGGGGCAGAGACGGTCCGACTTTGCACCCGCTGACAAGAGTGTGGTCGAGAGGTTCACGCCAGCCCAGAATAACTACGGCCCTCTGCAGAAACAGTGCTTTTGGCAGTAAGTCAATTGCATGTATTACAGTATCCGCGCTGCTCAGGTCGGTCACTGATAGCTGTAAATGAGTCCAAGCGGAGGCTGGGCCCAGGGCGTTGTTTTGATCAGGTCTAATGGATTTCTCTGGGCCTCTGACAGGCTGCGGGGGTGCGGCGCTGGAGCGGTCATTTGAACCCTGTGGTCGGACGGGCAGAGACGTGTGGGACAGAGTCAGGAAGTCTGGAGAGGGTAAGCTCCACCCGACGCCATCACTGCGCTCCACACGCCATGCACATATGCAAGAGTAAACATCGGACTAACACTGCAACCTCGCACGGAAATGTGTCATCAATACCGCAAAGATTTCTGTCATTCTGTTATAATAAACCAATGGACTTTAACATGTGAAATACTGGAGCTAACATTCACACAAAAGCATTTGGACACGGCAGTGTGTTAGATGTTTTCACCCGTAGTGACTCTGCTGCTAAGGTTTTCCGCAGTGATTTTATCTCATTTTCTATATTGTTTTAGCGAATGTTCGTCTATGGACATGTTTGTTGTCCACTTTTGAGAGTTTGTTGGCAACATTAAATATGTAACTTTCGATCCCCAACACATTGACGTATCCAACACTGTATTGTGCACACAGTTGCCAAAAATGACACCCTTAAATGTATTTGTAGAAAATAGCCATTAACAGCTC
Organism: Neogobius melanostomus; assembly: GCA_007210695.1. Lineage (NCBI taxonomy): Eukaryota > Metazoa > Chordata > Actinopteri > Gobiiformes > Gobiidae > Neogobius > Neogobius melanostomus. The sequence continues at coordinate 6,794,009 of VHKM01000042.1, forward strand.
GAATAATATCATACTTCACTACAGCCTGCAAAGACATCTTTTTAACTACAGTGGGCCCACAGCAGGCTGAAACCCACAGAAGCTGAATGGATAGACCAGTTAATGTTCTTCATGTGTCACAAATTTTAAGCTCATGTGCCAAAGACCGAACATTAATATCTGTCATACTGTTGTGTAGATCGTACGGCTGCAACATATTAGGTGAGCAACAAATCCCTGTGATTCTTTATTAGGTTCACGTTCAAGTTCGTGCGCACAGGGGATCTGATAGACTCTGATGGGCTTTGTAATGTTACGAGGAGCAGGATATGCGCGTGTACTGTATTTAGACAGTGGAGTACTAGAGCAGTGATTGTAAGTCAGTGTGTGGAGTGGTTGAGTGCACAGGTTAACAGCACCGGGGCCTGAGCCGCAGTGACAGGAGGCTCCACTCTGAACGGACTATTGACCCGGAAACACCCAGGCCTTTTAGGAACAGCCTCTACACGAGCACTGACTCGAGCTCTCTGTCTGTGCAAATGTACAGGCTAATCTTACAGCATAAAGATACTTGCACGACTCTTATGATCTAGAATAATGCTAGATTGTATTTTCTTCTTTCCTGTACATAATACAATATGCTATTTTGTGGGCATGTTGCACTTAAATTACCATTTGAAATATTCAGTATTACAGAATAAGGGCCCCAAATCTGAGATGTAAATGAGTATACTGCATGAGTAAAAAATGCAGAAATGATTTGCTGCTGATCCACTTTTGCACGTAGTACTTGTTTTGCATGTGAGCAAACGCTTGGTATATGACCCGCTGTCCGCTTGTCACTTCACATGTCAAAACGTCAACTTAATGTTCTCTTTATGTGTATGTTTTTGCTGATAGTGTGCAGCACGTATAATTGTAATGAAATCCTTGATGGCACAATAAAGGGCCTTGAGAGATTTTCAGGTGTACACTAAAGTATTTCTATTTACTTTAATCATTTGCTACAGTGGTGTGGCCTGATCACGGGTTTGAACCAGAAAAGTACACTAAACACTTCCTGATTCAAAATGACGGACAGTGGCACAGACATTAGTAACATTGTATTTTTCTCTATTTAGTAATTTCATGATGTTTTAGATAGTGGTGTTCCATGGCATCTTTTTTTTAGCAAAAAAACAAACCTACCCCGACTCAAAAAACACTTCTGTTATTGTTATTAGTGAAAACCTTGGGAATTCTTTTTTATTAAACATTTTTCATCACAAAGAAAATATAAAAAAACGCTCACATCTGTGAAGCACATTTTAAAAAGCTGTTTCAGGAAAGATATTGAAAGAGTATAATTTAATTTTTTTAACGTTTGTGGTTTGCCCAGGTATTATTTGTGCGATTGTAAAAGCCGGTGTAGGAGTGTGGTATGTGTGTGTGTGTGTGTGTGTGTGTGTGTTTGTTTGTGTGTCGACACCCTCGCTCTGTCTCTCATTTAGGCTAGTTTTCCCTTGCTATAATTATAAACTATTCATTTTAGGCAGTCCCTGCACATTAAACCAATACTACAGCTCAGTGACTTAACATTAATTGTCGGAGTCACACGTTTTGTCCGGTCGAAAGACAAAGTAATGCAGGAACTACGGGCTTGCACCAAATATTATAACTACAATCTCAAAGCAAAATGTCTCTTTTTGAACAAAAATTCTTAACATGTGTCTTTTAGTCCAATATCTTCACAGCTGTACAGTTTATAAAAATCAATTAAAAAATAGATAAAGGCCTCTCCTGCACCTAGATACATTCAATAATAACAATAATAACAATAATAATAATAATAATAATAATAGGCCTGATGATAATAGCAACAGCTATAATAATAATAACATAAAGTTGTAAAAGTGGCACATGCATGTCGTCGATAAAGTTGAGAATAAATGCTAAAGAAAAGCTGGGCCTCGAGGCAAAAGAAACAGCAAGTCCACTCATACCGTCCTGTCCCTTTGCTCATATTCGGTTATAGGTCTGCATCCACGAGCCCATAGCATGCACCGCCATGGGTAAAGTAGATGTAAGGCGCAGCGTGATGCGCCGGGTACGCCATGGGGAATGGTACCGGCAGAAGGCACCCGCCAAGAGCGCGTGTGTCCTTGTACGCAGTCTGTACGTGAGCGTGCTTATCCTCTAGGTCCGAAGAAAGCTGCCGTTTCAATTTGTTGCGTCGGTTTTGGAACCAGATCTTGACCTGTGTCTCTGTGAGCTGCAGAGAGCTCGCGAGGCACGCGCGCTCCGAGCTGCTGAGGTATCGCTTCAGGTCAAACGTGGCCTCGAGCTGAAAAATCTGCCGCTTGGAGAAGATGGTGCGCGTCTTCTTCTTCACCGGTGCTTTGCTCTCCGCCACGGCCTGCTGCCCCTCGGGCTTCTCTGTCCCGGGACTCCGGGAGTTAGTGCACTCCGCCTTTGCTGTGTTTGGAAAAAGTGAGAACGCATTTGTGGAGCGCAAACCAACATTTACAGCACAATAGGCATTCAATTGGCCGCATATAGGGAGAAAAGCGCAGTTTTCCGATAAACATTATTGCTAGTTGATCGTGTTATTTAGAACTAATATGTAAACAGAATGAGGGCCTCACCGGTGTCCCTGCTGCTGTCCAGTGTCTTCTGGACCTTCTCGTGCCCCGGCTCCAAATCCGGATATTCATGCTTCCTCTCTCGCTCTTTCAGATTGAGGATGTTTTCGATGGTGAACGTGAGCTCTTTGCTCATGTTCCCGGGCATAGCATCTGCACCTGCGTCAGACCACAAACTTCGCGCGCTCCAAGTACCATCGCTCCTCTGTCCTGACTATAGCTGCGCAGTGCGCACGATCCAAACGCAACTGTTTAGCGCATTTTGATTGGTGGGGCTTTGGGAGTAGAAAAGGGCGGGACGTGGCCTACAATGGTTGATATTTCACCGTGCCGTCACACAGAGAGCTGGGCTCAGAACACCTGGCTCAAATTAATAGCCTACAATTTTCTTTCATTAGTTGGGTTCAACAAATGAGCATCAGTAAAGTTAAGAAGCTTCTTTGCCGCATGTCACTGTTTTCTATCACTGTTTTATTGTGATTTCTTCCTTAACATTCAACATTATATGACTAAATATGATTCTTAAATAAAGAATAACAATCAAGTGCACTGATTTAAGACAACACAGAGCCACGTGTGCATAAACTTTATTGCCATATCAGTGTACAAAAGTGTCTGTGTGTGTGTTTTTAAGTGTGTTATGACAATCTCACAACATGCTGATAAAACCTCAAACACTCTCACCCTGAACTCTTGTTTGTAGCAGATCAACATACAACATAAACATCTGAAAATAGAGCTCTACTTGTGAAAATGACACTTTATAGCTTATAAAAGATATAGACATCTGGTGCTATAACGGGGCTCAGACTGTAGTGCGAGGTCAGACCAGGCCGGTCTGTGGCGACATGTAAGATACTGGGGAGGTAAAGGGGCTGCTCAGGGGGTAGTGCAGAGAGCTGGAGAAGCCCAGTCCTGGTGCTGACAGTGACGGGTTACTCTCGCGGTACAAAACCGGGACTCGGACGATCCGCTGAGTGGAAAAGGGTACAGCAGCACTGGCCTCCATGTCTGCTGCGATCTGTCTCTTCCACTTGTTTCTTCTGTTTTGGAACCAGATTTTGACCTGTGTCTCTGTGAGCTGCAGCGCCGCGGCAAGTCCGGCCCGCTCCGCACTGCTCAGGTACCGCTTCAGGTCAAAGGTGGACTCCAGCTGGAACACCTGGGTCCGGCTGAACACTGTGCGCGTCTTCTTCTTCCTCGCCACCCTCACCTCACCTAAAAGATGGGACAGTTATCGGCCGATAAGAGCAGATTAAGACTGTGCTATGTACACATTGAAATGTATAAAGACAATGCAAGAGTTGGGAATAGTAATTGCCGTTTTATGCATTCTTATTATTTGACTATTTTAAAATACCAGGCAAAACTACTATCTGATGAGCCAATAGCAAACTACTGGAGCTGTGGCTCAATGGGTGTTTGCCCACAGATTCAAGGTTGGTGGTTCAATCCTAACTCTGGCCAGTGCATTAGCCATTGTGTCCCATGAGCACTTGACCAACTTTGTCTCTGGTGTGTGCACAGAATATGAGAGCAATTATATGGACAGTGATCAAATATGCCATAATGTATTGACCAACCTGATTAAATATTTACTGATCAAAATAAAATGAACACACCCTGGTAAGTATCCATAAGCAAAAGCCCTGGATATCGTGGCATATTTCCCAGATCCACATGTGTCCTATTTTTACTCCCATAAGACTCCTTTGCCTTCCTCTCACCTGTTCTGTCCTCTTGAGAGAAGCAGGACGAGCACGCACCTTCTTCTTCCTCCTCATCCTCACCGTCCGCTCTCTCCTCTGGACTGTCGCTGTCCACTTGTGCTGAATTTGGGCTTTCCCGATCCTTGTCCTCGTTCCACGGGGCGCTGTCCCGGCGTGGCGGACCTGCGATGGAGCGCAACGAAGTTACACGCGGAAACTAGTAATTTCTTAATGGAAAGTATCACATGTCAACATCACACGGATTGGCTCATATTGGAGTTTTACGCACAATCAAGCAACAACGGAACGTGCTGCAAAACCCACGTGGACGAGCATGTTACATTCACCAGCGCGTTGGTGTGCGCACAAACATTGTGATTCTTATTGTGGTTAGCGGCAACAGTTGGGGGCTGTTAATCCAGATTATCTCAAAGATAAGAAAGTTCGACCCAAACTGAGAGGTCGAACAACGATAGATACCTTTACGGTCAAACCCGACAACATTCAACACACTTTACATTATAGTTCAAACTGTTCCTCACTTGTTTTTCTCCCGAGTGCGCAGGGGGACTCCTCGTGCAGCTCTCGTTCATCCGGACTTTTCGTATCGTCCCCTGCGCTGTGTTCGGCATCACTCTGCCCTGGGCTTTGCACGCGCCCCTCGCGCTTTTCGGTGGACGTACCCAATAGATTTTCAATAAAGAAAGATGTTGCTTTCGGTGACGGGCCCAGCTTCGTTCCAGGCACCTTCTTGTCAAGCATTCTGAGCGCCACAGCTTTTGCTCTTGCCTATAATGTCCACCGTTTCAAATCAAAGGTATTCCGGCGAGCGTCTTGTTTTCATGCCCCGTGTCCTCTCTCCTCTGCGTTAACCATTCCGTCTCACGCTGTGCCGCAACCCTACTCGCTCTAATCCACACAGTAAGTCGAGGTGGGTTCAAGTGCAGATAGGGCGCAATGAGATTTACTTGAGAAAACTAGACGTCGTCTCGTCATGAGCCACTCTTGTAGTCTGCGCAGGCTGCCTGAAGGGAGCGAGGGATGCTGAATTTAGGTCAGGCAGACTCCGGCAGCGCGGAGATGCACTGTTGTCCTCAGGGCTGTGGATGGAGACGCTTCATGAGGAATGGCACAGTACCGCCTATTGGCTACATCTGTTTATGCACAGCAGTGTTCCCCTCTAACTTAGAAACTATTACGGGGGGAAAATAGCTCACATATTTTTTTTTAATTGACAGATTTTCAGCTTAAAGTACAGATTTTTTTCGCCCTTGTTTATGTGAAATTTCTGTAGATCAAGTATGAACAGACAGTATTAATATAGCCAAACAACATATGTTTGTCCAATTTCAGTTTGCTGGACCTCGTATTAATTTGGCACAGAAAAGCACGTTTCGGCTCAAAGGGCATGTGAGGTGGTGGCCTGTCTCAGATTAATTTGAGTGAATGAAATGTTGGTCAGATTTGAATAGTGAAGTAATAGGATTGAAACACTAAGAAAAGCTTTCTTTTATCTGTAAGTCCAGAACATTCCAGCGGTACATTATTCAGCCTCATTAGATATCTGCCTTGCTCGCATGGACATATGACACAACACACTAAAGCCTCAAGGAAGTCCTCTAAGTTTTCATTAATGTGAAACAGTTCATTATCGTGCTTAATGTGGCACTGAAGTGAGTCGATCAGAAATATTCATCAGGCAATAATGCTCTGGCTCCTGCTGAAGTGCAATGGCTCAACACTTAATGAATCTAACAAAGCGACCGGTCAGACTGTGATTACAACTCATTAGTATACATTTCAGTCAAGCCTTAGAACTGCTGAAGCTGAAGCTATAAAAGATTTTTAGTGGTTATGTAGCTCAGGCAGGACTTTGCAGCATGTTGTTTTATTTCTATGTACATTTTTTTTAAATTTAAATCTGCCCATTCAGTCAACACATAATAAATGAAATAGTTGTCTTGTATTTATTTTTATTTTATTATTTTTTTCAATTTGGTTACATATTTGGAAGGGGAAAAAAAGTTTTGGAATATCTTTGCCTGACCTTAAAAACTCTGTTTGGAGAGAAAGCTTTCACAGTCATCATCTTTTCATAAACTATAATTCAGACAGACAAGATCTGTGCATGATAGAGGCGCACCTGCACATCTGTGAAAACAATACCGCTGTTGTTTTCATTTTCATTTTATTTATTAGGCAGGGAAAAAATACAAAAAAACAGAAAGAAAGAACACACAAACACAGCATCAACATTAGCTCAACACTCAAAAACATACAAAAGGAGGAACACCCTTGTGTGACGCTATAGTGTCTGTCACCAGTGGTCACAACGATAGCCGTCGGTCAGACACAGTCTTTTTAAAAAGTCCAGGTGACTGTATGGTTCTTATGGTGAGGGGGATCCTATTCCAGGTGAGCTCACAGAAAAATGAATTTTGTCCGTAGGTGTTCCTGTAGTGAGGGATGGGTAGGATTTGGCTTGTGGTGGATCTTGTTAAACACTCGGATCGAGAGCTGGGTCTTGGGTTCTATGTCAAATTGTTGTTTATTTTTTTATTATTTATTAGTTTTAATCTTTATGCATGCCCTTAAAGAGTTTTAAAGTTTTCATATCTTATTTTTATCTAAATTCTGTGTTATATGCTTTATGTTGCACAAGTGCACCTACAAAAATTCCTAGTTTGTGAACCTGTTCCAAACGATGGCAATACATACAATTCTGATTCTGAAATGATCTGATCTCCACTGGACGTCCTGTCTGCCGTATGCCTCATTCAGGACGTCCCGTATCTGACCGGGGCACAGCCAATCTCCCCCTGCAGTGATGCTTTTAGGCTTCATAATCATGCATTGCCCCAACACAAGGACAGGTATGATATGAACAAAGAAACAATAAACAACAATAACGATGCTTCTAAATTTGGACAAAACATTAAATCATTGAATTTCTGCATAATATTTAAACTTTTATTCAGTTTGATAGAAAAATATATTTGCAACAATTATGTGGGTGCTGTATAATTTGCATAGTTGTGAAATATGCTGCGTGAGGGGACGATTGCCTTTTTCATTGATCTAAAATCTGTGAACAAATCTAACATTTTCTCCTGCTCGCAGTCTAGCAGCACATCTTTATAACAAACCTTAGCTCCTCTAACTCCGAAGATTTCTGTTATAGCCTTTCCATGTGAAATCTGAGCGTGCTCCAGGGAACCCTTCTTCACATCACAACAGCCTCAGCTGAAGGAAGCGAGCTGCCGAGGTCAAGGCCGCGACCCACAGAGCAGCAGCAGTGCCCACAAGTGTCCCGCACAGGGGCAGCCGACCAGAACGGCCCCTTTTTTTACGCCACATTGAGCCGAAGCTATTGACCGGCCCGCATTTCGCCGGTAGCCTTTGTCTCTGGCACCTCGCCTCTCTCCTCGCGGGACACCAGGAGAGGGATTCCGAACAGAGGGATCTCCTAGTGGGATGATGTCAAACAGGTCGGTGGTGTAGCAGCGTGAAAACATAGCCCATAGACCTATCAGCCCGCCTTCTTAATCTGCATTTTATAGCTGCTCCCTGACAACAAAAAGAACACTCCAGATTACAACCATTCAATGTGACACATACTTCTGCAGCTTAATCCCCATTAGCCCTCACCCCAGTGGACCCTGAGCCTCGTTGTGTTGAAAACTCCGTTGTAAGTTTATTGAGCACATTTGGAAAAGCTTCACTTCTTTTTACTGAGAGTTGACCAAGTTGGATTAGGTTGAACTCTTGCCTGAGAGAGCTCAAAAGCATTAGCGTCCATTGTGGAATAAACTATTAATGCCTGTTTGTTTAACCCTTGCACGGCAAATTAACCCCTGTTGGAACTGGTTTGTCAGATCAGCGCAGAGAGGGACGCCTCATCTTCAAATGGGTTCATGTCCTCACTAACCTCCAGTGCTGGAGCGCCCTCAAACCTTTTACCACAAACGCCACAAAAACACTTAGATTTCCAAGTGCAATTTCATTGTTATTTTATTTTTTTTACTGACTAACGTGGGAGCAAAGTCAAGACCCAGATACTTATTTACTCACAAACCTGATGCTAAAAGTTTCAAGTTGCACAGAAGCAGAACTAAGTATATTATTTTAAAACGATACCATACCACTTTATCGAGAAACAGAAATAGTCATAACAAACAGACGACACAATGATGAAGCCAGACGAGTAAGACTGAAATGTGTAGGCAGAAAAAAAAGCAATAACATCATTGCAAAATTGCAGCTGTGGAACTAAACCATGGTTTGCCAGTGCAGTGCAATAAATAAACTAAACCTTAAACCTATTTAGTTAACAATTTATATCTGGAAAACATCCAGACTTGAGTAGCATCAGTTATACTTTCAACCACAATCTCAAACTTGAAAGTAATTGTTTTGAAATGCTGAATGCAGAGTGTGCTGTAGTAGGCATCAGGTAGGCCTTACCCTTCCCTCTCAGGAAGTACCGTTGGACCCTTGGGGGCCAGAGCAGCTCTTGTGATGGATTACAGGCCCCAGCTACAAGAGGAGGCCCATAGACTTATGGACATCAGATCAATGCAGAAACATCAGCCTTGCACTAATACCATTAATGTCTGAAGTCCTTCCTGGAACCAGGGTTAAATGTGAGCTCATTATCTTTTTCTCTCCTCAAGTTTACTAATAGTTGATGCAAGACCATTTGCAATACCTCTACAGTCTTTCAAAGGGAATCCACACTAAAAATATCCATACACTCAATATGACCTGAAATTGTGAGAGAAAGAGCCAATGAGAGTGCCGAAGTAGGAATCGCGTGAGAAAGAAGCAGAAGAGACGGGAGGTTACGCCAAGTGCACTGCCCCCAGGTCAAAGCACTTCTGTCGTATTAGCTTATACACTGTCTCCATAGCCTTCAATAAATCATGGGCCCAACGCACAGTGGGCAGCGCCGGGCTCCGAGAGGTGCAGCCAGAGTGGGTTACACACACAGGCAAGAGACAAGCTGCTGTGTGACCTGGAGAGTTACTGTAACCTGTTTGAATATGGCTCATTCATATTATCAGTGTCTCGCATTATTGGAATAAGAGGTGTAATTGAAGTTGAACAAAGTAAGTTCTGTTGTTGCTGAGTATAAAGTTAGGCCTATAAGGTGAAAAAAAGACATGAAGACCAGTTTAATACTGCACACATTTAACTGGCCACTGGTGGAAAATTGTTGAGCCTAAAATAGATGAAAAACACTGTTTACCGTGCAAACGTATGGTTGCAATAGCCTACTGCAGGCCTAATATTCAACTCCAATGCTCGAATTGTTTTTATTTTTATTGAGGCTCCGGGGCCTACAAAGTGAAGTGCCGTGATTAAAGATAGATGCGTGTCCAGGGCAGGCCGGGAAAAAACCCATGAAACATGAACGAGTCCACGCGGATGTTTGCGGCGGGACTGCAGCCCTCGCCCTCCTGTCACGCAAACCCGCGTCCGTCCAACTCACCACATTCTGATCAGCCATTTTGTAGCCTGTTGTCGGACATTTGACGTGATACTTTAAATAACCAAAAGATCGATAAGCCTAATTGCTTTATTTATTTAATTTATTTATTATATATATATTAAAAACAAAACCATAAATGACCTAAAGCTTATAATTAGTCTAAAAATAAGTACCTAAATATTTTTGCGCAAATATAGGCCTATGTAAAAAATAAAACATAAAAATTCCCTTAAAATTGTACCGGCCTTTTATGTAACCTCTATAGGTTTATTAAGTTATTTGTCTTGTAGACTAATTAAAACAAGACCATTATAGTCGTGTTTTTACCCTGAAATGGAGTCGCGTAAAATGAGGCGCAGCGCACGTTCGCAAAGAGTGTTTGCTTGAGCTTTGACATCATGAATAAGTCTAATGATAAAGGGAACGTAGGCCACATTTTCTTTGCGTGTGACTTTTTCAATTAATGAAAGAATTGTTTATTTTTGGTTATTGGTGTATTTACATCACTACAATTCCTGAACAGTCACAAAAAAACAACAACACATGTTTTACTAAAAAGGAATGGGCTAAGGCAAAGTTTATTTATGCTAATACTTTTCTAAAAGATGGATTTCAGCAGAAAATAGCTAAGCATAACTTAAACCGCTTTATTTTACCAGACTACATGATCAATAGGCTAAATAAATAAATAAAATGCATGAATCCATTAAAATAAGTGTCATATTTGTAGTGGGCACATATGTACTTAGCCTACATATGTGTACGCAATACCAGCGTAGGCCTACTTTAATTTTTTTTTTTCCTCAAATCCATGCGCTCAGTTCAGGCACCAGGCAGTTAATCATCCTATTCACGGGTTTCAACTCCAGCTCCCACGTAAAGACGCATTTTCCCGCAGTTATGCTACTTCTCAAAGTTTTCCTGCTGTTTTTCTCCAGAGAATTGGTGAATCCGAGGTCGTCCAAAATGCCTGCGGGATTTTTTTATTGTTTTTTTTTTAAAGCCATTTAGTGAAAAAAGTTGTGTTTTTTTGGAAGAAAGGACTTTGATTCTGCGGCAGTTCGTGATAAAGTCAGGCCTGGACTGTGTCAGTGCTGCATTGAAAGGAAGAGTCGTGACATTCGAGACATTTCACCGACTTTTGCATTTATTTAGTTTGATTGCAACGTTTAGGGTTTCGTCTGCGCCAGTGGACACGAAACTTATCAACAAATCCGGGCAAATCTGGCCCACGGTGGAGAAAAGACAGACAGAAAACTTGTCAGCACAGTACCCTTGTGCGCCACACGAGGGCAGCAAAGTCATTTGAATGCGCTGTGGTTTGCAGCACAATGGACCAAACTATCAGGCATTTCCTATTAAAAGGGAAAAATAGCCTGCTTTTTGCAACTTCCTTTATGTTGAGTTTGGTGGAAGAGTTTGGTGGGGTGACGGTGGCACAGATGGTAGAGCGGGTTGTCTCATGATCGGAGGGTCGGGGGTTGGAATCCCGCCTCCTGAAGGTGCACGCTGTCGTTGTGTCCTTGGGCAAGACACTTCACCCAGCTTGCCTCCAGTGTCTGCGTACATTGGTGTATGAATGAGTGTGTGAATGGGTGAGTGGATCCTTGCTGTAAAGTGCTTTGAGTGCCTAACGTAGGTGGAAAAGCGCTATATAAGTTGAGACCATTTACAGAGTTTAATGTATTGACATGAGACTTTAGATATATTAGTAAACTAATCAATTGTATTATTGACACATGTAATCTGTTAATTTATATTGTAAAGATATTTGGATTTTTCTGTTCTCTGCAATACTTCATAAAATGAATTGTCTATAGGTAGATGCATTTTATAAATTTTGTTGCATATTTCAAAACCCTCTGCATTTCACAATTGACTAAACACCCAGCACTGGTTCTCAAACTCCTCACACAAATTACCACAAACATATTTGGAATGTCGATCTAAACTGAAAAATCTCCTCTAAATTTAACAAAACAGCTGCACATCCTGAAAACAACCTGAACCAATCCACCAAAATACAGTATTGTAAAAACATCAAACCTTTGTATCAGCATCTTTGAGTCACATGATGGCAGTGTTTCCCCTTTAAACCCCGAAGAGTCCGGCCGCCTGTAAATTGAAGTGAGAAAAACAACTGTTGATAACTTTACTGATAACTTTGACTTCACTGTTAACTGTAAACTTTTTTTGGTTTTCACAAAAGACAAGACAAGAACACGTGGTAAGTGGGGTAACTTATAGTCTGGGCTATGAAACAGTGTGACTTGCTGTCTCACAGTGATGGAAAACAGTTTTGTTTTTGCTCTCATTTTTAATGGGGTGAACTTAAAGTCATTTTTTATATAAACAAAACATCCTGCGATGTTCAGTTTTGGTTTATTGGAAGGGTCTGGGGGTGTCAGAAAATCAGTCAGTATCTTGTGTGATCACTGTTTGATTCACACATCTCCTTCGTATATTTTGTTTATCTGTTTATTGTGTCATGTGGAATGCTGGTCCAGCTACTCCTCTTCAATGACTGTTCGAAGTTGCTGGATATCGGCAGACAGAGATCCAAAGCATCCCAAATATGGGTGACATGTCCAGCGATGCAAGAACAGGGATGTTTTCAGCTTCTGTGCACAGATCCGTGCAACATGGGGCTGTGCATTATCACGCTGCAACATGAAGTGATGGTTCTGGATGAATGGCACAATAATGAGCCTCAGGATATTGTCACGGTATGTCTGTGCATTCAAAATGCCATCAATAAAATGCACCTGTGTTCGTTGTCCATATCAAATATCTGCTCAACTATATGCGAAGGAAATGTGTTGCACTGTGTGAGGAAAACGGTGGTCACACAAGATACTGACTGGTTTTCTGACCCCACCCCCAATAAAGCAAAACTGAACATTTCAGTGTGACATTTTATTCTGGCCAGCCTATGGCACACTTGTGCTGTATTCATTCTGTTTAATAATCAGCATCTTGATATGCCACTCCTGTGAGGGGGAAATGCTTACTAACACAGCTTTAGACAGATCTGTGAACAATATTTGAGAGAAATGTGTCTAATGAAGCTTCAGCGTAAATTCAACCTGGAAGACATATCTGCAGCATTCATTCATTTCCTCATCACCGGCAGCTCCTAACCAATCATCCGATCACAGTCCCATCTCAAGCCGCACCTTTACGTCAGCCATTCACTGCAGCTGCTCATTCCTGCTCCAGCCATTCATCGCCCAGTATCCCCTTCTTAAAGAGTACCTAAATGGGTGTGCCAAAGCCTTTCTCCACCCACAAACAAAAGTCAAAAATTGCAGTGAAAGAGGCAGTCTCTGAAGTTTGGGGGCGACATGCGGGGGGTGAGTGTGTGAGCCTTTGCATTGGCACAATCACAGCAGACTGATTACGTGGGAGGGACTTGGTTATAAACCACAGGTACAGGGGCAAGATAATTGGTAGCACCTGATGACTACGGCTGTTTCCCAATTGCGAGGATCCTCGGCGTCTCGACCACTTCAGACGTAATTTACGTCATCACAGCGCCGCCAAGTGGTGTTCCAATTCACTCAGACCACTCGCCTCCTTGCAGTTCGACTCCTCCGTTTGGCTCATATACGAAGGATGCACCAGTGGATCCTCCGCAGCCTCGTGCTCCATCTAGTGTTGCCACCTGTCCCGGTTTTACCTGATTGTCCTTCTTTTTAATGGTCTGTCCCGGGGAAATAAAATATTCTCCCGGGACACTACTACAGCGCAGTCCTCCACCGTCTCTCTCTCTTCTCCGCTGATCGCCCCACACAGAGCAGCTCCCTGCTCTGATTGGCCAGAGCTCAAAGAGAGCGAGGCTGACATTGGCTGTTCTGGCGCACGTCCCCGCCTCCTCCCCTCGCTCTTTGGCCGTGCGCACGTGCGTCCGCTTCTATGACTCAGCGTGGCTCTGTTTGTTTTTACCGCGGGGAAAGAGAGACTGTACTATCGACAACGCGAGGAGACGGTCTTACAAACACTAGGACACATATGCGTCAGTAATCAGGCACTGAACATATATGGAGGAGTTTACAGGAGCTAGCTCTCCCCACGTGAGTAACATTAGCATCTCAATATAACAACGCATTTTCACCTCATTCTACAGTATGTATTTTTGAATTAATCTGTGCAATGATATTCTTGTTAGAGATAAACAATTTAGACCAGTTGAATGAAGAGTGAAGTTTCTAATACTTCACTCTTGTACTTGTAATTGAGTAAAATGTCAGCCATGTAATTGTACTTTTACGTAAGTACAAATTTTCTGTCCTCTTTCCACCACTGGACATTAACCACAAAGTAAATACTTAAAGCAAAACCAATATAGCTCCATCACAAGGTTATGTCCAATTTCGCTTTAGAAGGGTCATTTTTGTCTTGGGTTAGGTGTGAAGGGCGCCACTGCTTGTAAGCAAAATAGTTGATTGGGTTGCCGAAATGTCCAGGTTTTCGGTCAGACATAGGTGGCAACCCTAGCTCCATCCGAAACCGTGAAATTGGTAAGAGGTCTTACGCCAAACCGGATGTGCGTCAGCGTCCGCCATGATAAGATGCGTCCGAATTGGGCTTTCAGTTAGGAAGGAGTTAGGGAAAGTGGCCTGTATGCTAACTATCATAGCCACTTTAGCATAGGGACCTCTGATGCTAACTTACTGGCGATTAGGAGCTATGTGCCATCCCATAAGCCACTGCGCCAATCTCCCCACCCCCCTCGCCCCCACCCTCATGCGCAACCACTGATGATTGACAGGTGCACATTTAATAATAAAAATAATAAAAAAAAAAAAAGATTCTGCACAAGCCAAACTTTATAAAACTGACAAAATACATGTTGTCGTCCCCACAGCTCAGTCACATGGTTTTAAAGAGCCTCCTCAGTAAATGGCCTAAATGAAGCAGTTTGTGCTTTTGCTTCATTTAGTAGAAACTCAAGCCACATGGCTAATTTGCATACTGTAGCTTTATGAAACCGCTGTTGAGATAAAATAAAGGGAAATGTGAAGGATCATTTGGATGATTCTCTTTTTTTCACCTTAAATGTCTTTATTTGCACACTATTTTGTTGTTGGACAATATACAGTAGGGGGCGGTATGCGCTTTGTTTGGCTTGCACTCAAGAAAAACAGCTGTTGGTGATGTCACTTCCCCTTCCCCTGGGTAAGGACGGTCGAATTGGGCAAATGCTGCTGAAGCTCTAGTTCACTAACTGCATAGAGATCTAACAGTTGACCCCATGAAAGGTTAAGGATTAGTTGCTAGTGTTAGTACTTAGAGGCTACAATTTAATGGTTTCGGATGCAGCCTCGGAGAGCTGAAATTACCCATGATGCACTGCAGCACTGTTTTTTTTTCAAAACTTTATTAGTTTGAAGTTTTGTTCCACATTTGTGCAAAAAAAATATTGTAATAATAAAATCATTAGCAGAAGTGTTGTAAGCAAGTAAATATGTAAAAAAAGAGGTTTATATAAAGTTAACGAAAAGCCTAATAAATAGGCCTATTTATTGATAAATCAGGCCTATGGTTGTTGTGCAATTGAAGGCGATTAGTTATAAACTGGACCTGCTAAATACATTTGATTTTAATTGACTTTCTTACAAATCCTTGCAGAAGTTTTGTTATTTTATTCAGGCCAAAATGTTCAAACAGTAAGACATCCAAACAATACCAGTTTATAAACAGTTTTTATTCATAAAACAGTCGTTTTTGTAAGCATGGATTGACATTTTATTATATGATTTGACACGTGACATGACGCAGCCGCTCGCTCCAGAGGCCGTTCCAATTGAGCTCAAATCCGGCGGTACGAGGAAACTCTCCTCCGTTTGGGAGGAGCCCACCACCGAGGACGTCAACGAAGTGGACAAACGGAGGATGGATCCTTGCAATTGGGAAACAGCCGATGTGTGGAGCTGGTGCGGCTTATGACGTTCTTTAGTAGCAGAGTTTACCCTGAAGGGGGCGCAATCCATTCGTTTTCAGGACAAGGATTAACACGTTTGCGCTATAATGTCAGAATAATGTCAGGGACCAGTAGACAACACTATGAGACACCCATTGAGACAGTTTATCAGTAAAAAAAAACTTGATTTGGTGTTTAGTTGCTCTTTAAGCTTCCTTGTCCATCCCTCGGCTGTTTCCCAGCTGTGCTGCGACCCTTCTCCGCCCCTCCTCCGCCTGGCCTCTCTTCAGCTCTGCTCATCGTTGTCAACTGGCCGCCAGTCTCGTCTTCTACCACCACCAGTGTTCAGACTACAGGGAAGACTCTGTCAATCATTCATCAGCGCCATGAATTTCATATCGTTAATTCAATCTTCCACCAGGGTCTGAGCCCCAATCATGACTCCATGTCCAGGCCACTCTGTTTCTGTGAGTCTTTTCAGTTTGAATCGTGTAGTCTTTGAGTTCACCCCATGAGAAATGAGAGTGTTGCGTCCAAATTTGTGTTGAGTTTATTTAATAATAATAATAATAATAATAATAATGCATTAGTCTTATATAGCGCTTTTCCAGACGCTCAAAGTCGCTTTTACAATTTGGTGCATTATTCATTCACTCCATACTCGGTGATGATAAGCGAGGCAACCAGTCTGCACACATCAGCCACCACCACCAACCACTCACTCACTCACTACATTCACTAGGCTTCCTGGTGTTACTGAACGGTCTCCCATCCAAGTACTAACCAGGCCCTACCCTGCTTAGCTTCCAAGGTCTGACGGGATTGGGCATCGCAAAGGCGGTATGGCCATTTACCGTGTGGGAAAATTGCATTAATTTCCCAAGTGACTCAAAATGTTATCTGTTTGGGCGTTAAATAAATTCCATTCCCATTGTTGATATAGGCTAGTGACGTACTTGTAAGTGTTAGAAATGACACGTCACAGATTAGAACAAATCTTTCTTTAATTTTATTCCCCACCAGTCACATAAATCAGGTTATGGGTCTTATTTCTAAACAAATACAGGATATTAAGAAAAGCAAAGTGTTATTGTAATTTCGCCGCTCCCTCATCCATGGTGCGTTTGATTACAGTGTTATTGCAAGCCCTAATAGCAACGCCCCCGACACATTAAGCGTAATAGCCCCTAATGACTTTTTGATGTTTTTGTAAAGCGCCTATTACCTCCTCTGGCTGCTGTGTCATGCTATAAATATAATGTGGCATGTTGATGTTTTCAATTATACCTTCTACTCTGTTTTAATGCACAGAGACATTGTATAGAACTTACATCAGGCTGGCTTCACTGGCATAATTTACATATAATGGTCATATAAAAACAGACTATAATTTTCCATGAATAGAGAGACCGTTCTATATTGCATTGTTCATTGCTTTTATTATGTAGCCTACTCCTTTCATAGCAAATAGCACAAAGGGAAGATGTACCTGTAAATATAGGTATTATCTGCCTTATCTTTTCTGCACTCACACATTTGGCTTTACAATAACATTTTATAGTAACAAATCAATAGTAAGCATTTGTTAAGCATTTGTAAATACTTAAAGAGGGGGTATTATGCTTTTTTCAATCACATAGCACCAGTCTATAGCATACTACAATGATGACGTAACCTTCTGTTGGTCTGTATACGCAGTAAATTAAAATAACTGCCTTGAATAAAATTGCTCTCTCAAAATGGCTGTACTGAACGTCTTGAAATAGGCCTGTCTCTTTAAGAAGCTTTCCGACACGCCCCCTTCAGCACACTGCTGTGGCATCTAAACAACACTACTGTGCGGGGAGGGGCTCTGCTGAGCTGAGGAGCAGTGGTTGGTGGCTTGGCTGGTGACAAAAGGTCCAGAGGCGTCTCCAGGAGGTGGGGGCGTTCCTAGGAGGACTGAGGCATAGCTACACCTAAAATGGCTGCCGTCTAAGTTTTTACTGATAACTCAAAAATATGTGAATGAGCCAAGGCAACACTCCAGGCATGTGTTTAATGAGGGAATGACATAATAACATGATATAAAGCTTGAAAAAGTCGATTTTACATAATACCCCCCTTTAATTAATCATTATGTACAAAATGCCCAGTCATCATAAGACAGAAGGTGTTTCTTTTTGTTTTAAGGCGCATCGGGTCAAATTATTTTGGAGCTCATGTTTACTCCCGTCAGACTTGAGAATCTTCCAAAACAATATCAAGAGACCATCCTCAGAATGATAATGCGTGCGGTGGTGTTTTGAATTCTGCATTGCCCGCAGCTGCCTTTGTTCACGAGGCGTTGACGTGCATATGAAAAATGATTTTATTATCCAATACAAATCATCTTATTTAACAAGCCATAGATGTGGCAGAGCACAGAAAAACACCCCCTCAACTGTCGCAAAATCAGCCTTGAGATCTGCAGTCAGACACGGCATTGATGCTGAATGAATAGGCATTGATTCTCCAGATTACTGCATTTCTATTTCAAGTATACTTCAGTCTTTTCTGTAGTATTTGTCGGAAAGTTAACTGCATTCACAATACCCACCTGAAAAATCGTAGGTCTTTCATGTACTCTTCATGTTTAAACTCCAATTGTAAGGTGCTTCTAAACTTACGGGGATGGCTTCACTGCTTGAGAAACCTGCTTTAAATCAGTGTGCTTAAATCATCTCTTAAAAATCTCTACCAGCCCACTGTTGTCTGTAGCACAGTCTTGATTTGATTAAAAAGCTTGCAAATTCATTGTGCAGTTGTCGATAATAGCTTGATTTTTTTCCTGCCCAGACACCTGTAACCACTCTTATGGTCACAGAGGACTGAGCTGCGGCTGTGGAACTGAACCTGCCTCCACAATAATGGATTTTTCCCAGAATTATTGTTTACTGGTTCAGCTGAATGGCCTTGCTCTGAGTGAGGAGAAGGATTGCTGCTAATAGCGTGACACACACACACCGTACACCCACTGCAACATTCCCAAGTGGAAGCCTGTACTTATGAGTAAATCATTGCTTTTTTATTTATTTGTAGAATCCCTTGTGCTGCGGTGCTTTGGTTTAACAACAATGATCTGGACATGGCCCCTTCAACCAGTTTCGGCTTTCAGAGCGAAGACAACCCGTGCCAGGTCCAACATGTAACTGAGTGCTACCCGAAGAAATGCTTCAAATGATCGAATTGAAGCAATGATTTGGCAACAGGTGACGCACACTCCACAGGCACTGATAACAGGTAGGTGCTCCCAAAGAGATTTATAGTTTCTCTTTACCCCGCGCTGATTGAAATAGTCTTCATTTCATAACATTAGAGCCATTTCATCCATATTCCTGGCTGGGCGATCCCCTTCTTCGTCTCCCTCTATTCAAACAAAAGCGCGTTGACCTTTGCAGGAAGCACTTAGTGAGGAGGGTGGATTTGCACAGATAACTGCTATGGCTACAGCAGGTGCACAAATAATAGCGGTTCTCCAGAGGCTCCGAATATAAAAAAAAAAAAAGGCTGCCATCGGCTTCCCCACGCAGCACTCAACAGGAATGAGCGGTTACACCCGGAAACGGCACAGACCTGAAGACTGTAACTATCGGAACAAAAACAGAGCATTTACTGTCAAAGATTTGGTCGTTGTTTTCTATCTATAGGGGCTGGGAACTGTTTTTTTCTCTCTTCTTCTTCTTCTTCTTCTTCTAAAACACAAAAGGTAATTGGCTAGCACTGAATGAGACGATCTCGGACATTTCGTTGAGCTCTGGATGCGTGATTTAAACCATGAAACACAATAATGAAGTTAATAAAATCACTTCAAGCTTCTTTCTAATCATGAACCGGACAATTGCGCGCTACTTTGTGTGAACACTGATCAAAGTTCTCTTCATTAACTCGTCGCCCAATCAGCTGATGACCAGAGTTAGCACCTCCATTAGCGGCAGTATTGATCCTCCACTGAATGAGGACCATTATGTTCAAGTGATATGCAGAATCACAAAAAATAGACGCACAGTGTAGTGGGAGATGGGCGTTCCTTTTAGCTTGTACTAACACAATGATCCGGTTCTTTATTCTTGACGATTTCATGGGTAATACTCCCTCGTAATGGACAGATTTGTGCCTGGAAATGCCGGCGGAAGGACTTGGGGAGAGTAAATCTAATTTGTCTGATTGCGAACGGTCGTTGGCGGTTTGCTTTGATGAGCTTTCGCTGAAACGCAAGTCTTTTTCACACTTCTATAAAAGACCTTGGACAAACACATTAGACTAACAGTGATGAAGAAATTGCCAAACGTAGGCAGCAGCAAAAAAAAAAGAAAAGGGGAAAAAAAAAAAAAACAGTTACAAATCCCACATTATTACAGCTTGTGCATTGCTAACATTGCAACATTTGCGCGGCCTTTGTACATCAAGAAACAGAGCCGCGTTGGTCCTGATTAAGGGTCTCATTTGGCTGGGGCGCCATGTCTGCTAAGTTTCAGACTCTTGACTAATGAAAGAGGCCCGGAGGCATCCATTTTGACTTTCCTGCCTTAATGAACAAGCTGCTTCCATATGGGTTCTGATGGTGGAGGCTGTGTCATGGGAGACCTCATGCAAATTACAAATGAAGTTGAAAATAAGTCAGACAGTTGCTTTTTAACCCCCCACCTGAGCCGCACATTTTTCTCCAGTTTGGCATTACTCAAATCTCAAAACGTCTAGGAAACAAAGTGTCAAAAATAGCGGATGAAAATTTACAAAAATTTGGGGGGGTGGGGGGTTAGAGATTAAAGTGCATATGACAGGTTTGAATGCTTTTGAAAATGTGACTCATTTGGATGGATAACATCTGTTGTAAGTAATATTTATCATTTTATTTCAGTGAAGCAGCAATTTTAATGAAGAAATGTTGGGCAGAAAAGTAAAAAAAAAAAATTGACAGGAAGTGACATAGATAGAGGTAAAGTTCCAGAGCAGTTTGACTCATTTCCCATTGACCTAACATGGTTGGCACGGCAACAGTTTAAAATTGTTTTTCTCTATCTATGTCACTTCCTGTCCGTGTCCAATGAGGAAGTGAAACTATAAACATCACAGAAATGGTCAAACTAAAGAAAGCTGGGTAACATTTTTAGTAAAACTTTAACTATGTTTTAAGCAAACATTGTGTCTGATCTGTCATATGCACTTTAACCAAAACTGTGATAGTTACCCACATGTTTTCAGCTCTCAATTATAACATCAACTGTCCTCCTGTCAACCTCAAACCTACTGCCTACAGGGGGAAAAAATCATTTTAATTTTCCCCAAAGATTCAAATATTAGGAGTGTAAACAGACTCATCAGCGCCTACGACTGAACATAGCACAATTATGTTCAATGAAAGAAAACACAACATTCTTCAAAATACAGCTTTTGTTGTTAAAGTAAATTTCAGAATGCTTTTCAGCCTGAACTTTATTTTTGGAAAGGTCTATGGGAAAATGAATTTAGCAGCAGGGATTACTGACAAATGAGCGATGATAATTTTCTTATTTTCGTATTAGGCATAAAGTAATGTCATGTTTGTCTTTACCAGTCAACAATTATCAAGCCAGTTTTGTTGCGCATGCTGTGTTTTTCGCATTTTCTCTCACAGAACATCAAGCAAAGGTCATTTTGAACTTTTCCTTTGTGCTAAACCCAGTTTCTAATAGCTTGTCCAGCACATGCAGAGAAATGAGCTCACACAGGAAATGAAAAACACATGATTTTCCATCTATTGATAGTGATAAACAGTGAACAGGTGCAAATCCAAAGCCCGAACACATAAGCCCGAAATTGCCTAAAATGTGCCTACGATTTTCGGAAACGTCCTCTCCAAAATAGCTATCTGCAAAGCAAAGGAGCGCGGCAGGGGCAGATCCTATACATTTTTCATGACTCGAGAACATTTTTTATCCTCACTGCAATGTCTAAATTATTACAGTGGTTGAGTTGCAGAGTGGCTGGTTCAGCTGCTCCCCCTGGGTTACCAACGTACCACTATATTTCTCAGGGGTGTGTGCAGGGGTATTGCAAACAACGCTGTGGGCTATTACTTTAAATTAGCTTTATTGTCAATTCTACCACATGTAAAGCTCACACAGAGAATCACAGTGACATCACCCTCGAGCCCTTGGTGCAAAAAGACGATAGTTAACATTGCACAGAGCTATTTCAAATACATGTATACACAATAAGGGGCAGCAGATAGAGGGAATAGGAGAGTTCAGCTCCCCGATAGCCTGCCAGAGGAAGTGTAGTGTAGTTTAAAAAAAATATTATTCATAAACAAGGTCAAAACGTCTGCACTTTGACAGTGTAAATGCAAAATCTACCCTACAAATTGTCTTGCCCCCATCTGTACAGAATGTTGTGATTTCTGTTCTTTCTTTTTCTGTTAATGATAAAAGTTCAGTCTGAAGGTTTTTCCTCCAATCAGAGAACTGTTAAGTGGTGGTGCTGTGAATGTTAAAAGGAGAGAAAAAAGCTGCTAGATCATGCTGAAACCCAGAAAACATTTAAAATGCATGAGCAAGAATATAATGACTATTATAATACAGCATGTAATTCACTGTAATGCCTTTGGTCTTCAGTGGAGCCCTGCCTTTATAGTTATGACAGTTCCACAATCTCTTGGCTCTTAATCCGCTTATAAAAACGCACCGTATGGTGTTAAAGTTTGAGTGAGGTGTGAAAATGGCTAAAGTTCTTTGCATTTGTGAAATCCTTTTTTATTACCATAGTTCTTTACAATTAGTAATTTTACCAGCCAATTCTAGTGGTAGCCTTGGTTTTATGTTGAGGTATCTTTTAAATAAAAGAAATATATAGTATACAATAGGCCAGCCATTTCTAAAGTCTGAAGCATCGCGGTGCCCACGAAAATAATAAACAGCACTGACTGTAGCTAAATACTGATACATACAGTATAAAGCAGTACTGGTACATTTTAAGAAAGACATTTAAGAATTTTCAAATTATAGTTTTTCAATGTATATAAGCTTTGGAGGTCCCCTACAGCGCCTCTGAGGCCTCACAACAGGCCCCGAATCTCACATTAGGAAGCACTGACCTATACCCCACCCCTGGTATTCTAGACATTTCATTCTTAGAGCCATGCATTTACCTCAGTCGGCTAAAGTGGCCAGAGGAAGAGTAAATTAATTACCTGCTATTTGTCTAGTTGGGTATAGTGTTAATGTCCCTCCTAAGCCTGGGTTATGTAGAAATACAGTAGTTATCTTTGGCATACATGGGGTAAAATGACCTGTTTCTTAGATTTATCAAAACTTTTTTTCTCAATTAGGAAAAAGCTGTATGGCCAACAACGTCCCACACGGAATCACAACTTTCTATATTTTCTATTCTCGATATTAAATCTGGCCTAGGAGACTGCAGCAATGTTTGATTCCACCTTTTTAACATAATCCTCGTCCTCCCTGGTCTAAGCAGAGCCAAGTCATTGAGCTGCGTATCTTATTTGACTGTTGACTGTTGAGTTGGGGAGACTCACCTGTTCAGTGGCAAACTTAACAAAGTAAAAACACTAATCGACTCTGACACAGCCTCATTGGGAATGTGCATTTAATCGTGTTTTAATGGAATCATGATTAAATCTATGGCCAATCCCAGTCATCTACATAGAGCTTTTTAACTGACAGGTTTACAGCCTCCTGCCGCAGTTAGAGCTAATTGCTTTCAGTGGAGTTCAGACTTTGGGAAGTAAAATGGAAACGATTTTGTGTTAAATGGTCGGAAAGCATTCACTTTGTTGTTTAAGCGGAGGTTTATTTTTGAGACGCCAGCCTTTGCCCGATCATCTTGCATTAGCTTCGAAAAACTGCATTGCCCTGGTTTAAAAACTCTCCAAAGAAAACTTTTTTATATTTGCATTCTGAAAGTTATCATTATTTTGGTGTGTTCATTTGATCGTTTTTAGTGCAGCCCCTTTGTGTGCAGTACGTTTGGAAAGTGCATTGTTTACAAAATGGGGTTGGGACTGTCTTTGTTCCTGTTTGGATGAAAGTTAATGTGGTGAATCTTGTCCGTGTTGTGAAACAGATGGACGCCGTGGCATGGACTGGCCGCTTCAATAAGCATTTCAGCCGGAGATAACAAAACAAAGCCTGAGATCAAATGGGCGGTTAAAGGCTCGTTGCGTCAGAATGGCCCCCGCTCCGTGAGTCAGACAGAGGCCGACCAGCTGTTTGGAGCCTCTCTGCTCGTGAGCGTTGTGACGGACACAGACGCGTTCACATGAGAACTGTTACATAAAGGCCTTCATGACCCCTGAGTGCGTCCCAAAGTGGGCTTGACTGTGTTGTTTTCACTTTTCTCGATAAGTACCATCCACTTTTACAATAGGAGCAGAGGTTTTCCAAGCCGACAGCTGAACTGTGTGGTGTGATCCATGATGATTACCTCGTGTTACTGTAACTTTTCTCAATCACTGTTTATGTAAGCCGTCAGTCATAAAGGAACAGACCACTGTTTTTCCATACTGAGATATGTTCTTACCTGAGCTTAGACGAGTTGATGCGTACCTGTCTGGTCTTTGTGCGTGCGCTCAGTCACGCAAAAAGACCAAAGATGATGTTAGCTAAATTTTAGCCTCTCCACCTCTCCTCTATGGGGCCAAACGGGGATGAAGTTAGAAGCGACCAAGCTCTTCCACGTTTCCCCTATTTAAATACGGTTACGTGAGTAGTTACACGATCCAAGTATAGTCACACAAAATTAAACATGTCGATTTTCTAAGCGGATAAAAAGAGGTACTATATTGTGAGGCGTAGGAGTACTTTGACGTCCGCGCAGTAATATCTTCACTCCTATTACGCCTTACAATATAGTACCCCTTTTTATCCGCTTAGAAAATCGATATGTTTAATTTTGTGTGACTATACTTGGATCATGTAACTACTCACGTAACCGTATTTAAATAGGGGAAACGTGGAAGAGCTTGGTCGCTTCTAACTTCACCCCCATAGGAATATGCTGGGACAGGCTAAATGCTAACAACATCTTTGGTCTTTGTTCTTGACTGAGCCCACGCGTAAAGACCAGACAGGTACGCATCAACTCGTCTAAGCTCAGGTAAGAACATATCTCAGTATGGAAAAAAAGGGTGGCCTGTTCCTTTAGAGGTCACAGGTTTGTAAACTCATCAGGGTGTTTTAAAATTGATGACGTTTCGCTTCGGGCTTTGTCAGCAACTCTTGAATCCCATCTCTTCAGAGAAAAATTCAGTTCAGCAACTCAAACCCAGTACAGGTGATGGATGATGGCGCACACGATGTATTGTACAGGACTGTGTAACAGGATAGGGAGTGAATAATGCAGAGAGATATTTAGTAAAATGCCCAGGATGGGAGATGATCTCGCTACACTGAGGCTGGCACAGCGCCCAGCATCTGCGTTGTGTAGCCATAACCACTATTCTATTTGGACTGTTATTCTCATTGTAAAACATTTAAAACCTCAAAACTTAACTATATTGTTGCTCATGAATTTGGTCAATAGCATGTACTCCCCGCACAGTCATATCCTTATCCTTTTATGGCCCTTTGTGCGTCTCTTTGAAACACGTTTATGCTCCACTGGCTGCACTTATTGGATCTTTTTTTTCTCCTTCCGCCTGTAATAAAATAACCTTTTAATCCTTTATAGGTCACCTCTTTCTTTTTAATCCCTTTAGCTGTCGTGAGGTTTGGGTTTAACCAAACTTCTGACCCATGAATGTGAGATGAGAATAAGTTTGCACCGCTATATGAAAATCTCTCCTCTGTATTTGACCCAGCCACCTGTCAGGGGCAGTGGGCGATCGCAGTGCAGTGACAGGGACCCATCCCCATACCAACCTGCCAATACTCCTTGTAGCTCAATGTGTGAGTTATACAATATACTAATTTGCTTTAAAATCTTTCTTTTCAAATCCTTGTAAAATGAATACCCTATTTTTATTATCGCCCGTTCTGTCTATACCACTCGTCCTTGCTGTGTCTCTGCCTCTCGTTTTATCAGACATTTAATGTGGAAATGTTCTGATGTGATAAGAAATGACTATGTGTCACAGTGTATCTACCTGCGCAAATTTGATCTAAAGATACTAGATTTCTACCCATCAGAGTGATCATTTTCATGCTCATGTCACATCATATTAGGCGTCTTTATTGCCGTAACACTAGCTAAAACTTTTTGTGAAATTTCTGCAGCATGGGAGATGAGGGTTTTCGCCGCTCATTTCGTATCTGGAGCTGAAAGCCCTCCTTGAGTCTTGATTTAAGAGCTCACCTTGATCCGAGGGCTGTTTCGGTGCTAATGCCGCCAGATAAGTGGAGCAGGGATAACGCGGTGAGCCCGGGATACGGAGGCTGTTTACTTGTCTCAAAACTGTAATAAAAAGCAAGCTGCTCTTTGGGCCTTCAAATCTCTTCACCATCTCCCCAGTGCACCAGGCTTTTAATGTGTAATTTATCACCACAGCGGGGAGGACAAGTACAAGTGCAATCCATATCTCTGCCGACTCCATCATGAATGAGGCTCTTCTTTTTTTTTCAAGACTTGAGCAACAGTGCAATAGGAAATATATTTCATTTTCCTCATAGTCTACAGATGCTATGGGTCTGTGGTTGACTGCGACCTAGTTAGTGTGATGTTACCTCAATGACGTGTATTTTTAGATACATTTGTCCATAGTACCCCGTATGTCAGTGATACTCTGCAGTTGCACATTGTTGTGAATATGCAATATGAGGATTTTGATATTATTTTTGCCAGTCAATGTGATAGATGCATATCAAGAGGGGGCTGACCTGCAGAAATGTACCAACAGTAGTGAAAACACAGTCAACAAGATTACGAGGCGCCCTCTGAAGCGTGCTGTTCAGTGCAATGGACGGCTGAGTATTAATTTAGAATTTATTAAAGCCATTGTGCGGAACATTCCAGGTTCTAGTATGTGGCTACATCACAGGAGCAACTAAGCTGTCAAAAAATGTGCCTCTTAAGACCAGCAAGGAGCCAATAAAGTCAGTTCTGTGATGAATCATACAGATGGGGAGTCATTTACCAAGTGTTTGCTCATGTGCAAATCGAGTAGCATGTGCAGCAGTGGATCAGCAGTAAAGTATCAGATCAGATTTGGGGCCCACATACTGTAATACTGCCGATTTCAAATGGTAAATTTGGTGCAACATGTCCGCAAAAAGCTATTTGCTCATTTCTAGCTATTTTGCACCTGTCTTGATAAATGATTAATGTAGGTGTGACAGGTGGACTTTGTGGTGCATTAAGGAGCCACGGGACACGGGACTTTTAGAGGCACTCTCCATTTAATCTGGTTGACAATAATGAAAATAAGAACAACTTGTGCCGCTATGAAAAGCCCAAACTACGGGGGAGAAGGACAGTGTAACCATTTCCCTGCTAGGGCTGGGTAACCGTTAAACGATACCAGTCTGGTATCAAAAAAAGGGTGTAGGTACTAGGCAAGGCAAGGCAAGGCAAGTTTATTTGTAGAGCACAATTCATACACAAGGCAATTCAAAGTGCTTCACAGTTGCAGAAAGAGAAATTACAAGAAAACAGATCAAATCAATCAATAAAACATCAACATAAAGTTAATCAATGACAGTAAAAGGCAAGAGTGCAGATAAAATACTTTCAGTTTTCATATGCACGGGTAAAAAGAGCTGTTTTCAGCCTGGATATGAACATTGTCAGAGTTTAGGCCTGTCTCACATCCTCATGAAGACTGTTCCAGATTTTAGCTGCATGAAACTGAAACGCAGCCTCACCGTGTTTATTATTGACTCTGGGAACCACCAGGAGACCCCTCCCTGAAGTTCTCAGGGCCCGAGATGGTTCATACGGCTCTAACATGTCTGAGATGTACTTTGGTGCTAAACCATGAAAAGACTTGTACACAAGCAGAGCTGTTTTAAATTCTATTCTCTGAGTGACAGGAAGCCAGTGCAGAGACCGGAGCACTGGACTAATGTGGTCGTATTTCCTTGTTCTTGTCAGGACTCGAGCAGCAGCGTTCTGGATGTTCTGCAGCTGTCTAACAGCTCGTTTAGAAAGGCCAGTGAGCAGGCCGTTACAGTAGTCTAACCTGCTGGAGACAAATGCATGGATGAGTCTCTCTAAGTCTGGTTTTGACACTATTCCTCTGATCTTAGCAATGTTTTTCAGATGGTAAAAAGCTGATGTTATTGCTTTGATGTGGCTGTTTAAGTTCAGGTCTGAGTCCATGATTACTCCTAGATTTCTAACCTGATTTTTGGTTTCAGAGCGAGAGACTCAAGGTGACTGATAACACTTTGTCTTTGTGTCTGTGGGCCAAAGACAATGATCTCAGTTTTGTCTGAGTTTAGTTGGAGAAAGTTGTTTTGCATCCACAAACTGATCTGTTCGATGCAGTGACAGAGAGTATCTACAGGCCCATGTTCACCTGCTGTCAGTGACACGTAGATCTGAGTGTCATCTGCGTAGTTGTGGTACGACACATTGTTGCTGTTTATTAGCTGACCCAATGGAAGCATGTACAAGTTGAATAAGAGGGGTCCCAAGATTGACCCCTGGGGGACTCCACAGGTCATGGAAATTTTGTCTGAGACACAGTTGCCAATTTCGACAAAGTACGTCCTATCCTCGAGATAGGACTTGAACCAGTTTAGAGCAGTACCAGAGATTCCCACCCAGTTTTCTAACCTGTACCCAGTTTTCTAACCTGGTATGAAAAGCCAGTACTGAAGCAGGTACCGAAAAAGAAATATAAAATCTTTATATTCAACTTTTGATGCTGTTGGTCATCACAATTTAAGAGAAAAAAAGTCAAACACAAGTAAAAAAAATAAATACAATTGTTTTGGGAAAAACAAGTGGAGAAATTGGGGGAAATTTGGGGGGGGGGGGGAAGAGAAAAAAAAAGGGTAATAAAGTGGGGAAAAAATGGAAGATTTGGGCCAAAATTGGGAGGACAAAAAGAAAATAATTTGGGAAAATTGGGGAAATACACGTAGAAAAATTGGTAAAAAATTTGTAAAACTGGGGAAATAACTTAGGAAAATAAATGGTACAAAAAATCTGGAAAAACATGGAAAAAATGGTGGGATATAAGAACTGTTTTTTTCTGCCCTTTTGTAGTTAAAGGAAGTTTCTTGGTTGTTTTACCTCAAACAAATAATGCAAATGCAAAAGAAATTAAATGGAAGGAAAAGGAATAAATTAATATTAATCTGTTGTATGGTTCTTGATGACAACTATTTTAGTATAGGTATCGTTCAGGTATCGGTATCGAAAACCATGTATCGTAAGGGGACTAGATGCAAGTTGGTCATTTTATACTCACTACTGCCACCTCAGGTCTTAGGCGTAACTGCAGCTTCTATATTAAGCTCGTGCATGACGGCACTTTGGACCCGAAGTAATAACGTTTTGAGTGACAGTGCAGGATTTTAGAGGCAGTTGTGGTGAACAGGTCTGGGCTCATTCTACACATTAGGACATGGCTGGAACATGTAGGGGGCGGAAAATACATAATTTTAACATTTTTAAACTCTTTAAATTAACGGTACCCCATCTTCCAAGGTCGGTACAACATATTTACAGATGTAAATAAAGGCAGATTATTAACAAAAGGACACTTCACACATTGGATTACAATAGATTACTGATTTCTTTCCAACAGCGGATTTACAAAGAGAAGAGGCATGTCAAATGTCACACGAAGAAGAAACAAAAACACAGAAGAAGTGGCTGGAAGACCAAGTTTGTACAGTGTATCAAACGCCAGGTATGAACAAAACTGGTGTAAACTATTTTAATGTTATAATATGATTACATAGGAGCTAATGTTTTTAAACCTTACATGTGGCTGCAGACCCGTCTCTCTCAAAGTTTCGAGTCGGGTTAGAGGAGAAGTGAGTCATTTCATTTTCCGCCCCACTTTAGATCTTTTTACCAAGGGCTTACAATAACTGCATGTTCTTCTCATACACAGCTTATAAATCCCTCTTTATGCGTCATATTATCTAAGGCTTAATTACACGGTTTAGTTACTGTAACCTCTCCAAACAGGTGCCCACCTCCCATCAGCTCCCAGCAAAGTGACCACAGTCCACCCTGCATCAAACCCACGCAGGTATCGCATTAAAATCGCATCTTATTTTCTACCTCTCTCTTCCCTACGCCGATAATTATCACTAAATTCACACTGATCTCCCGGCAATGAGGCTTCCAGCTATATAATTATGACTTAAGCTGACAGAGAGGCCCCCGCGCATTGTCGGACACTGTTACCATGGTGAAAGACGGGTGATACAAAAGTAGATTTGGAGCGCGCTAACTGCTTTTGGGCCATTCTGGTAATACGGTGCCCCGCGGCGAGGCGAGCGCGCTGAGGCAAACAAAGCAATAAAAGTAACTTAAAGGGGCGTTAAGGAGCTGTCTGTGCCATTGCATTGTACTACAAAGCTGTTGTTTTTATTCAACAGTAATAAATAAAGCATGGTTTGGTTTGGTGTGACGTAAATATCGCTTCAGGGATTTGGGGACACAAGAACAGATAAACTGATATAGAAGAATTGGACGAATGTTTATGACTTTGCAAATGGATATAAGCACAAAACATTTTAGTTAAATGCTAATACCAATACCAATTTTCCATACTGATACAGATCGCTTGGCTCTGGGTAGCTGCCAATACTATACTGTTTTTTGTTACCTTCTTGTTTGGACTTTTTATTTATCTTTATTAAATCAGTTTTGTCTGTATTTTGGGCTGTTTTTTCCTGGTTTTACATCCAAACCATGACAACTTTATGAAATGCTGCTTTCAAGGACAGCGACTTTTCGTTTTTGATCCAAGGATAATGTAAAAGTTTAGGCAAAAAGGCAAGCTTGTAACACAGACTGGATAATGGTTTTACATTCTTTCTGAATTTCTTCACTCAGCACTGTCCCATGTCCATTTGCACACATAATACTGAAACGTTTTTTGGTAGCACTTTACGGCACAGAGATAAAATGGTAATGGCTGGAACTAGCCTGGTACCTTAAAGTGTAATAACATGTTCATTATGGCAATTGCACTGGAAACAATAACGAGAAGGACCGTCCCTTCTCATTTATTTTATGGCAATATGATTCATCCTAACCCGCATGTTCATGAATATGTGTTCAGCTACAGCATTTGCAGATATACTTTATTTATAGATACTTTTCAGTAGAATCGCCTGCACACACCTGGCACTTGTCTTGTCATCAGGGTTGTAAATTGTTTGGCAAAGGTGTTTCATCATTTGCACTTCCTGATTTGTTGTTTGTCTTTCAGGACTGACCGCGGTAGAGTTGTGATCTCAGCGCCGCTTCTCTGAACAAACTGTACATCACCGCGGCAACAGCTGTGACGGGAGGAACACGGCCTCCTACATCTCCTACAGGTACATTTCAGCAAACATAACATTTAGACAATGTTCCCAGTGTACTTTTCATTTTGTTTTGACCTGGAGGTTTGTAAGCTTGTACAGTGCTGTGTCGAGGGAGGAGTGGGCAAAGTTGAAATGACAATTCAAATTTGGATACATTTTGTGGTTGGCAGATTAGTCAAATCTGTATCAAAGTAGTGTAACAACAGGGACATTAATTTAGAAGAGAATAGGCAGTGCTCTTCAGGCTCGTGGGCCAGGTAACTTGAAAAGGAAAGTAGCCGAGGCACTCTGGATAAGCAAAAAGCTATTTATTGTAGCGTCACCTACGCGTTTCAACTCGTGGTCTTCATCAGGGTAAGTGAACACTTATCCAGAGTGCCTCGGCTACTTTCCTTTTCAAGGGACATTAATTTCCATCCATCCATTTTCTTCCACTTGTCCGTTGCCGGGTCGTGGGGGCAGCTGTTGCCACACAATCACATTGCACCAGCCCCCTATGGCTCCTCCCGCAGGTGGTGGGTCCACAGAAGGACGGCCTCATGGTTCTAACCGGGCCTGTTGGTCTCTCATAAGGGGCTTCTGATTTAATTGAGTAAACATTTTTTTTTTAATGCATATACATGCAGATACAGATAAGTTGCACCAGCCAAAAAATGCATAATGAAGAAGAAAAACACATATAATTCGATCCGGAGTATAAGTCGCACCAGCCTTGGCAACTACCTGGGCATGGAGGTGTAACTGCAACGTTGACAAGCCTCTCTCAGCAGCACGTTGTTCAAGCTCTCATTTGCAAACTCCTTCCTCTAGCTGTGGCCATCGAGCTTTTAAGCCTGCGATTAGCTTTTTTTGTTTTCTTCATTGCTGTAAGACTGACCTCCGCTTTTACCGGTCTTGAGCGTGAGATCGATAGACTGATCGGTGCAGCGTCAGCAGTGATGCGGTCGCTGTATCGGACTGTTGTGGTGAAGAGGGAGCTGAGTCAGGGGACAAAGCTCTCGATTTACCGATCGATCTACGTTCCCACCCTCACCTATGGTCATGAGATCTGGGTAATGACCGAAAGGACAGGATCGCGGATACAAGCGGCTGAAATGAGTTTCCTTTGCAGGGTGGGGGAGGAGCTCGGAGTAGAGTCGCTGCTCCTTCACGTCGAAAGGAGCCAGCTGAGGTGGCTAGGGCATCTGTTCCGGATGCCTCCTGGCCGCCTCCCTCGGGAGGTGTTCCAGGCATGTCCTATTGGGAGGAGGCCTCGTGGAAGGCCCAGGACACGCTGATGGGACCATGTCTCCGGGCTGGCCTGGTGTCGCCTCGGGGTCCCCCCAGAACAGCTGGAAGAGGTGTGCGTGGATCGGGAAGTCTGGGCATCTCTGCTCAGACTTCTGCCTCCACGACCTGGCCCGGATAAAGCGGAAGAAAATGGATGGATGGATTAATCAATTCATTTTACACCAATAACTATATAATGCTGACTTTTATTTGCAAATTCAGATATTTCCACATCAGTACGGGCGAACATGAGTACATTGAAAGAAAATCGAGTCTCCTTACACAATCATAATATGGCCACGTCTGTCCCATTGGAGCACCATGGCAACGCTCCATCTCGAAATATTGTACTTTGTGTTACTTTTTTTGTCATTGCATTGTCATAGATTCCTCAAACTGCCATCAGATGATTGTTAAAACCACAATCCCAGGACATAATCTCACCGGAGTCAGCCGTTTCTTCTCAGCCAGCATCAGGTTTTGGGAGAAAATTGAAGTCAGCCAGGTGTGCCGCTACCCCGCTGCCAGCATTCCCAGCTCTCACAGAAAAATATCAGAAATATCCCACATGGAGTGCACAGCGGACGGCGTGAATGGGCTGTTTACCCTGAAATGAGGACGTCAACATCAGTTTGAGCAGCAATGAGAAGCAATAGTCAGAGATAGCGTGACGTGATACACATAAAGCGACCAGTCTGCTGTCCTTAAAACTCTTATTAGATCAGAATGACAAGAAATTGAAGTTGTTTAGGAATAAACTTGGATAAACAGGTCATAAGTTTGAATTAGAGTTAGCGTCAAGTTAGCAAACAACAACATTACTTTCTGTCCGTAGTTATTTCTCGGAAAAGGTTATGAGTTAGTTTTAATCCTATGTAAAGTTGGTTGTGCTAAGTAGAAATATTAGAATGAGGTATTATGGCCATGGTGATGATGATTCCTTTAGCACAAGTAGTTTTTGTTAGCTTACAGCTTTGAATTACCTTTATATAGCCACAGCTTTAGTTTCCTGCATCAGCTTGAACTTTCTTTAACTCTCCCCCGTGGCACATCGATCTCGAAGAAAATTCCATATCCTAATAGGAGAATTGTGCCCAGTGTTATATCTCATCACCTATAAA
Organism: Neogobius melanostomus; assembly: GCA_007210695.1. NCBI lineage: Eukaryota > Metazoa > Chordata > Actinopteri > Gobiiformes > Gobiidae > Neogobius > Neogobius melanostomus. Next base: position 6,827,574 of record VHKM01000042.1, read on the forward strand.
CACAGACGCGCGGCTATTGATTGTAAACAACAAATAAATGTGCTGTTTGTTTATACAGAGCTGTGAAGTCAGAGGTTAAGGTAGAGCCAGACTGTTTTTCTGCAGGAGTCCAGAGAAATGACCCTAATTAACCTCTGCAGCATTAATTCATTCGGTTGACCTTAAAAAGTCTTTGCTTCAGCTAAACTTTTAAGACCTGTGTGGCATGTTATTGTTTTAACGAAAGGTTTCCTCACACTGATGATTCTGCCATGCAACTATAAGTAGAGATTATTTGAGCACCACAACTCATCTGCACGTGTGCTGAATCGGACATACAGCCATGGTCCAGTTTAGGCCTATGTGAGACCCTTTTAGACCCGGTTTAGCCGTGATTTGATGTTTGGCGGTACATTGAAAAGTTTGAGAACCATGGAGCAAGAAATACACTGTAGTTTTATGATGCAGTAGACCTACTCAATATCCTAAGTAATATTGTTTTGAATTATCAATACACTTAATTAAGAAAAAATCTTTACCAAAGTGTTATGTTGAGTTTCCAGACTTCTAAATCATAAATCTTTTACTTCTTTTTACTTCTGCTTGAGTAATATCATTTTATTCATTCACTCTAATACTTCTGAGCATTCAAATATGGACACACGCACATACACAGCCTTGTACACAGCAGCTGGACGCGTAACCGTGATTGTATTTTTTCTGCCCTGTCCCAAATGGAGAGCTGTTTTGCTTTGAGAATCCAGTTCGTCTTCAGCTCCACTCACAGGGAACAGAGGGACTATTAGATTATGCGGCATCCCATCCTGGACATCAAACCCTCTGTGCTTAAAGGTCACGGAGAGCCACAGAGACTCCTCCACCTCATCAGCGGCTATTTCACTGTCAAACTGCAATCTATTCCAAATCATGCCGTCTACAATCGCATCGGCCACTCTCACAAAAGGAGACAAAAGAGGATAACTCTGAATGACTGAAATGGAGGAAAAGAACCATATTAAACCTAAGTGACTTTTTGTTTAACAACGCTATATTTTTGTTGATTACAGTCGAAAACTTTGGTTCATTCTTGCAAGTTGTCTCTCCTCCTGATGTCATAAAGTGTTGCTCCCCCTGTGCTCCCGTAGTCCAGAAAGATACACTGGACTAATTCGGACCCTTTCAGTGATCAAACTGTCTCCATTACAAGTCATTTCTATAGCTAGAGAGGAAACTGCTTCCCTCTGTGTCAGGGGAAGATGAGCCAAATGTTACGGTGGCCAAAAGTTCTTCCTGAATAATGCATTAGCTAGGACCTTTCAAGAATCCAATTTGGAACAGATCAATTACTATATGGCCATGTTTGTTACACCAGTAAATAACCTCCAAGTTAACAAGAAAGAGTATGTCAGAATAGATGCCCATCCTAACTCTGCTTAGTCATTGTTGTGAGCAATAATAAAGCTGTACCAAATGTAAACAGAGGTTAACAGGGAAATGGGGAATCTGTTCAAAAAGTCTCTGTTTATTTAATGAACATTGGCCCTTTCATCGCTTAAGGTGCAGGGAGTGAACAGGCAGCCTACAGTAACTTGAACACAGCCTTTTATTCTCATAATAAACCCTCGCCCCCAAGTCACTTTATGTCGGTAGTTCAGTAAGTACAGCATTCAAAAGAAAATGGACTGGAACTGATGAAATATTACAAGCAACATTTTTTGGACTTGATTTTTTTGAAGGTTGTGGACAAAATCTTATCAGCAGGGTTTATGGTCAGGGGTGGATCAAGAAGAAAATGTTCAGATCATTGCCAAATGCACTCACTCTACAAGAGCACATGTTTTAAAGCTCTTGAGGGCTTCTTCTTGTTTTTTGATTTTGTTTTTTTTACCCAACTTTGTGCTTTAGTTCATTGAAGCACCTTTAAGCCATCTCTGACATGTTTGCACTTAACATGTACATTGTTTTGTTTTACACAGCTGAGATCATAACAAGTTTGCTTCACCTGTTTTCTATATTTATAATGAAACACTTTTGGCGTATTACATGTTTCATTTCACGGGAGCTCCAGGAGTTGTGCAAATTAAAAACACCGCAGCACTGAAGGAAAAGCCTGCATGAAATTCATATCTCATAAACACATATTGCGCATAAGCAGCAAGTCATTGGGTGTTCTTTATGTGATATTTGCCCAGGGGCCAAAGGTGGGCTGATGTGGCCAGGACTGCAGGAATCATTAATCTGAAGAGTGGAGCATCTGAGAGCCGTCATGATAAACCCACAGGACTAAATGACAACACGATGCTGCTTTACAGACAGTTTGGAGTCAACAATACTTCCTTTAGGATCATAGGTCACAGTCAGGATTTTTTCCATGGCTTGCAAAGGATTTTGTGGAAAGCATGTCTAAAGTCTCTGTTGAAAATAGTGTAGATGGCAGGATTAAGGGAGCTGTTACAGTAGCCAATCCAAAAGAAGAACTTGAAAAGAGGATCAGGGATTTTGCACGAGTCTCTGCAGATCCCATACAAACTGTAACTGAAGAAAAAGGGGAACCAGCACACCACAAACACTCCCATGACCACGGCCAGGACGAAAGTGAACCTCTTTTCCCGGGCCTGGTACACCTTCTTCTGCACCACAGAGCTCCTGCGGCGCTTCCTGCGGGACATGAATAGGTCCATGGACTTGTTGCTGACTCGGGCGATGCGCGTGGCCTGTTTGGTTACAGAGTTCTTCCGCGCGCTCTTGATGGTGCTGGGCTCCGGCAGTGGGGGGATGTGCTGACCCTTGCCCTCTGATGAGGAGCTCTCTTCCAGCTCCGCGTCTTCAGTCGGTCCCACCACGGTCACCGTGCGCTGGCTCGGCGTGGGAGGGCACTGGCAGTGGCCGTTCTCACCCCGCTCGCCTTTGCTCAGACCGTTCTCAGTCTGTGTCGCGCCATCTGGCCTGGGCTTCTTCCCAGACAGACTCCGAGTCCTGGTTTTGGCCACTTGGTAAATCCTCACATAGACCAGTATCATGATGAGGCAGGGCGCGAAGAAGGACGCGGTGCTGGAGGAGAGAATGTACCAGGTGTCATCGTTCAGGACGCACTGAGGCTGGGAGCTGTCACTGTCACCGTCCATAGAAATGAGCGGTGGAGACGAGATAAAGGCGGAGATGAGCCACACTATCACAATGATGCACTTTACGCGCCTTGGAGTCCGCTTCAGGTTGTACTCGACCGCCTGCGTAACGGACCAGTAACGGTCCAGGCTGATGGCGCACAGGTGCACGATAGACGACGTGCAAAACAATACATCCAAAGCAAGATAAATCCCACACCAAACTGTACCGAAATACCAGTAACCCATGAGCTCATTAGCCAAAGAGAAGGGCATGACCAGAGTGGCCACCAGGATGTCCGCCGTGGCCAGAGACACCAGGAACAGGTTCTGTGGCGCTTTGAGCGCGCGGCTCGTCAGCACCGCTATCACCACCAAGATATTTCCAACTACCGTAAAGAGGATGAGGAAACTCACGAGAGCGGCAATACTGGCGATAGACGCAGATGAATATCCTGTGTCCAAGGTCCGGGACGCGTTCAACTGGACCACGGTGAACGCGTCTATCCCGCTCCCATTCAGAGAATCCATCGTGCGCGGATCTCCGGTTCACATCCAAGTCTTTAGTGAACACCTGAAGCGCGCGCTTCGCCGCATTTTGGTGCCAGTAAACTCAGGAACACGGCACATTGAGCGCCGTAACTGTCCAGTGCCTTCAGCGTCGTGCGCTCACGCTCCTAATGATGCCCCATGTACTGCTCTCATCCACTAGCCCCACGCGGCCCCGCCCCCGCCTCTGAACACATTATTACACTCTAATATTTACTCTTGTCATAATCTTATCAACATTATTTTAATAAGTTAATTTATGATTGGTGAATGATTGTGTATCAGGCAACAGAAAAAGCAGACAAACGTGGGTCACTATGGCATGTCTTGCCCAGGGGCACTTTAGGACTGCTGTATTTTGTCCTTTAAGCAGTTCTTATTTGTCTTTTTGACTGGGTGACTCAGTGCAAAGTTGGTCATGTGATGTTATAAGACTTATAGCAGAATTTTCCTTTCCTCCTGGGTGACTTGAGGAAAGTGTGTGGGATTTAGGAGCTAAGCTGTAGCGCTCTCCCAGACACCACAGTGTACACTAGACCCAAATAGGATTTTACAGTGTGGATTTGAGGTGTAATTCCCATGTGTCATACATGTTTGTAACCACAGGCTTCGGGTGCGTGGGTAGAGCTGTATTCATCACCTGGAAAGCAATTATTTAAAAACACTTTTGTCTTTCATTTTGCAAGGAGAAATGAATCATCCGTGGGGAAATGGCCCTTTTAATCACAGCATTTGTCACAATTTGCCAGTTTAAGACTGGGAATACACGATTACGAGACGTCATCTGTCAAAATGCTGGGCTGTTAGATCGACTGATTCCAACAGTGTTGTTTTATCCATGAGGCCTTTTGACTTGATTTGTCATTTGCTGTTGTCATTATAGCATCAACTTTTCAACCTTGAAGCAGCTTCCAAAACATTATGTGTACATACAGTATATGCATTTTTTTGTGTCTAGTCTCATGTTAACTACTGTTTTGCCCCAGGAATTAGAGAGTAACGCTTTACTAAACTGAACAATACAGAGATGCAACCGGCTGTGACCATTTCCCTTCAAATCGATGTTACATCTGTAAAGAATGATCTCAGTTTCATAATTAGCAAATAAAACTCTTTCAAATATATGGTGGTAATTTTAGTGGGAGCGTTTAGAATGACTCATTGCCTTACCTCATCTCCAGATCTTACCGTCTTGGGAATTGAACTTGTGGCTTTTGCTCCTGCGCTTAACCCCTCTTTTCCCCCACTCTTTCTTCTCATTAAGGATTCCATGAAGTTCAGAAGTTCAAAAATCTTGCCAACACAGGTCAAGTTGACCGTGTCTACGACTATGAATATTGCATTATGTGTTATGACAGCTATTTTATAATTCATATTTGAGTGTGTTTTCGAAATGCAGAGGGATAATAGGACTGTAACATTTTCATCAGATGGAGGGAGCGGGGACTTGCAAGGGTTAAGATGTGGACCGCACGGAGAGAAAGATGATCTGACAGCCATCAAACCTCATTTACGAGCCGATTGGAGACGGAGCCGACGCGTTCAGCTATAATTACTGTTCTACACTTAAGCGCTTCAACTGTCAGTGGGAATCAGCACCAAAAGTTTAATTGTTTTTGCCCGGATGAAAGGCAAAAAATAGCTTTGAAGACATTGGGTGGTATAACGACAGAATTTTGATTAGATTGAGAGATACTAAAGCTTGAGCATTGATTAAGACGTGGGTGTACATCAGTAAATTCTCCATCTATTGGTCTGGGACGTCCTTACAGAAAATGTAAACGCTAATTTGATCATGCAACCACTATTTTTACAGGTATAATGCACAGAATCAGGTGTTCGTCATTCACGTCAACGTCATCGTGAAGGTCAGGTTCTATTCTGGGTTCTGTTTGCCTTGTGAGTGGGTCTGAGATATTTAGGTTTGAAGTTTTTGACCAAACTGAAATGGGTAACATGTTTTTACTCATAAAAAACTCAAAACTGCACCAAAATCCACAATGCTTTCTCTGTGGATTTTGTATGTTCTTGTGTCTGGATGGGTCTCCTCCAGGTGCTCCAATTTCCCCGAACCGAGCTCAACCTGGCTTTGTACTGCTGCCTGTCACTCACTGCTCCTGAAAGCTAGGTAGGATAGGTCAAGTGTAGAAAACAAGTTTTACAGTGACAGTTGTGTGCACCTACGTAACCTCAACTGAGTTCACACTTGGTTCGCTTAGTGCTCCCGTCTGGTGTTAAGCACGGGTGAAAGTTTCAAGTGGCGCGTTTATAACCAGTGCAAAGCAGATTTTCCCGGGAGGGTTATGTTTAGGGTTAGGGACAAGGTTCATTCCGAGCAGACGAAACACAAGTGTGAACACGCAGCCTGTATAATGTACAGACAGTAAGGCCAACTTATGAAAACCTTTTATTTACTTTATCCACTGTAATGGTCACAGTCCAGTGTGCTCTTTCTGCTGATCCAAACAAAAAAAAGGCATAAATCTGAGAAAAAACAAACAAACCTCAATTTACCCAAATCACAGCACTTACATTGATGACATTTGATAATAACTTTAGCTTTGGCTCTAAACTTTTGTCAAAACAGTTCCAAATTCAGGATGGGAAGGATTAATAAGGAAGGTGTTACAGAAACAGACAATAATTTGCTTTGCTTCTGTCACCTCTGCCATATCAAAGGACAGTACATTAACCAGCCTCCTCATAAAAGAAAGTGACATCTTGACGAAAAGAGCACAAAGACGCTGGTGAGCCGTGACTGGGTCTGAGTGGGAGTGAGTGAAATCTCCCACCGCGCTACAGCGTTCTGTCGCCCCATCGCCGCGGACAGCATGTTTTCAATGTGTCACGCGCCAAGGTGTAAAAGAATAGTCGTGATCGGAAAGATTGATCGCTGAATGGGCAGTTAGTATTTAGCATGATAAACGCATGCTCTCTAAGAATAGGCTTTTTTCCCTCTACATTGTATATTTTTGAGTCTCGCTCCGTTCTTTGTCAACAATTTAGTGATAATATAAACAGTGTTCAGATTCAATAGCCTGTCAGGGGAAGCAGTAAGCCTAGAGATCGCTGATAAAAGTGGTGCGCTTGATGTCTATAGGATTTTATGGCCCTGTTTGTTAGGACTGTGGCATTAACGGCTATCTGTGTCTCCCATCTGCTGGACAAACCAAAGATTTAACACACAAGATTAAACTTGGGTTCCATTACAAGAATATCATTTTAGGTGGATTATAGGTGAGCAGCCCATTGTGTGACTCTTGCATAGAATAAGATATAAATCTGTGACTGGTTGAAGGGCATCATCTAGTAAAACACAGCTCTTGGAAAAAGGTAAATGGGCAGGATACTCAAACCTGGGTCAGTCAATCAATCAAACTTTATTTATAAAGCGCTTTTGTTTATTTGTTTATTTATTTGTTTGAGCAGTTAACCTGCTCAAAGGGAGTGGGCTGAAGCCAAAGGCTTATAAGCGCCCACCCCAAAATAAAATAATAACATTACATTTAATATTTACAAGGTAGCAAATCATAAACAAAGGAACGTAGGGCAAAATAACAATTCATACCGAAAGGTATCACAAAGTGCTTTACAGATTACAACATTTAAAACAATACAATATATACGTTTTCTGCCATCCAGGATTTGATATTTAAAATGCAGTTAAAAAGTGCATCCATTGGCCTGGTATCAGGAGACTGATAACATAATATCATCAGCATAATTATGAAAGTTGACTCCATGTCTCCTGATGACATCACCAAGATGGAGCATATACAGGTTAAAAAGCACTGGCCCTAAAATCGAACCCTGGGGCACACCACATGTAATTTTATGGACCTTAGAGGAGCAGGTATCCACACTTACCATGAATGTCCTGTCTGTGAGGTAGGATGTAAAGCATTTCTGGACAGCACCAGAGAGGCCGTTGTGTTTTAAACAAGTTAAAAGAATAGTGTGGTCTACCCTATTGAAGGCAGCGCTCAGATCCAGTAGAACCAACACTGTCAACTTTTTGGAATCATAATTTAATCTAAAATTGTTTAAAATCTTTAAAAGGGTTGTCTCGGAGCTGTGGTTTACCCTAAAGCCAGACTGGAATTTTTCAAGGACATAATGTGCATTTATGAAGTTTTTCTAAGATTTTGCTTAAGGGTTAGGGTTAGGGTCTAAAATTGTTAAAATCATTACAGTCCAAATTGCTCTTCTTCACTAGGGGCCTCAAGGTACTTTATTGTCCCTGTTGGGAAATTTCTTATCTGGATATGACCTGTCAGGAGCAGTGGGCGACCCAGACTTGAGATATGCTTGATCAGGACCCCCTAGCTGGAGTTTTGGCATAGTGTTTATGTTTTAGGTTGATGCAGAGTACCCGGATGAACTTCTAAAGTCAACGCAGATAGACTCTACTTTGATCAGGAATCAAACTTATTCACCATGGATGACAAAACACAACTCCCAAAATGTGTCTCATGAGAACAGCTCTGTGTAAAAATCATAACGGTCGATTTTCCATAATGTGACCCATGTAAAGAGACTAAGGTCAAAGAACAACGGCCTCCTCTCTGTTGCCATGATCCAGAGTATTATCACGCCGCTTCAATACCTAGCCATAAAGCGGCCTCCGACAAAGAGCCCCATTCTCTCTCCCTGTGGTTTGTGAGATCTGGCATCTGTTCATAATTTACTGTTTCAATTAGCAGTTGACCTCGGCCACCGTCATCGCTCACATTAAGTGCACTACAGTTTTCCGCGGCTGGATTTTGAAGAGGCGCTGGGACGACACTTCATCAAACAGCACGATAAAATATGCAGCGGTTGTAAGTGACAGCGGAGACGGCGTGCGTGGTGTCAGTGCGGATTGAAGACAGGTTTGTCAGCACCACTGGGAGTTATCTTCATCAGACCAGGGCCCCACATCTGCACCTGCTGTCCATCCCGTCGAGCAATATGGGGTTAGTCAGTCCCTGTCACCTCCCATACACATTCATGGATTATACGGTTTAATACATAATACCCGCATCCACAACTGCTCGGGTCTCAAACCTGTTTAGTTCGGGGGTAAATGCATTGAGCAATACACTGCCTGACCAGTAGTTGGTCGGGTCTAGGTTCATCAACTCTCCAATGAGATCACCTGAACATCCTGAATGACCAGGTGTCCATCAATTCATTTCTTATTCCCTGGTGGTAAGGGCATATTTCAAGATGTCAGGACAATGTCAGGATTCATCGGGCTCACATTGTGAAAGAGTGGTTCAGGGAGCTTGAGACATAATTTCCACACATGGATTGGCCATCACAGAGACAGGTCTGAACCCCATTGAGAATCTTTGGGATGCGCTGGAGCTTTGCACAGTGGTCACACTCTCCCATCATCAATACAAGATCTTGATGAAAGATGAATGCAATACTGGAACTTTTGACATTGCAGAAGCTTACTGAAACAATGCATGTGTGCTGTAAGTAAAGCTAAAAGTGCTCCAAAAAATATATTAGAGCTTGGGACTTTTTTTTTTACCTAACCTTTATAATAATATAATCTCAACCTGAATTTAAGATTGTGAATTTGCTATTGCTTTGCGTCTTGATCAAACTTAGGACCAGAAAAGTATCGAACAACCACTACTGACGATCCAAAGAGACAGACACCAGTAGTACTACATTTCTGCTGTGGTTGATTTAATTGTTAGTATGTATTTATTTATTTATTTCAGGCAAAGGTAGTGATGTTAATTAGTAATGTTTTAAAAGGTTGTGTCTAATGTGGCACAATCTTTTCAAAATTGGTTCTCGGTTACTTCGGTGGCACCCTGCGTTTGAAGAGTGTGTCCTGACCAAATATTTTGACATTTCCTTTCAATCGGCACAGTTTAGATTGAGCGGGATTGAAAAAATGTCAGCCTGTTGTGCTACTGCAAACTGTCAAACAAGTCACCACCGGAGCCATTAAGGATCAGAATCTGTACAATTGCTGCTGCAATGTGATGTTTCAATCGAATCATTTCATCCTTTCATCTTTATTGACCTTATCCCGAGATGTCAAAGTAATACAAGAGCGTTCTGAGAAGAGTATAAATGAACTGTATGCAGCTCTGTAAGCGCTACGGTTACGATGAGACACACATGATGACCTTAAGGTGGCGCTGTGCTACGGCTGTACGTTGTCCCTTATTATTATGTAAGTATGTGTGTTATAGTTTTAGACTATTATCAGTAACACTAGGTTTACTCATGAGCCAAAGAGCGCCTGTAGAGAAATCCTTGGAAACACATTCGGCTCATATCCAACGAAGGAGCAGGGAGACATTTTGAGTCAACAGTATGAGGATAAAATATGGATTATTCTAGTGTTGTTGCTTTTACTTTTTATGATTGTGAAGAGGAGGCAGGGGAATGCCAAGTGCCCCACTTAGTGATTCTTGCAGGTTCTTTTTCTGACATTTTTAGCAAAAGCCAAAGGACTTATTCAAGTACCTGTATTTGTCAAATATTGAGAATTTATTTTGCAACACAATTTTGGCAACTTGTTTTGTCCCATCTCTTATTCTCTGTTTACATCCTTTAAATCAGACAATAATGAGAATCCACCAAAGCTAAACTAACTGTTTCTAAAAATACCCCCATTTCACAGAGACTTTTTCACTCTCCAATGCAGCAAATGTTTCCGCCGTTTACTGACCACTCATTATGATGCACTTCCTTGAGCAGAGTTGATACTGTGGTTTATAAAAGCCTTGGCATCATGACGCTAATGGCGGCAGTGGGCAGTTTTGTGTTGAGAGGGATTTTGAATGAGCGCGTTGGTGAATGTGGGTCGTCAGCGCAGGGAGGTGATGCAGACTGTTATGGCGGGACGATGATTACTATCCCAGTTCAGTTTATGCTGCAATTTTGGACCTATATAGTAATTAAGTCTGGAAAAGGGTAATAGCATAGAGTGTAATATTTAAAATTGAAAACAGATAGGGGGGAGCAAAAGGAGAGCAAAGGGAAGTCAGTGCATCGTTCCTAAATTTAGAGTTAAGTAGAAAACGGCGTCCCTTTCAGATCAACAATATTGCTGTTAAATATTATGATATGAAGTATTTTCTGCCTGATTGACATATTGATTAAACTTTCCTGACAAATCTCACTAGCATGGGATTGGAATAAAGTCTGCACAGTATAACGCCTTGTTTTGTGTTCCCTGGTGCTCTTTTTTTAATTTAGTTTTGTCTAAATGTCTAAATGTAATTCAGTTTCAAGATTTTGTCTGCCCATTCTTTTCAGTTTTGTATAGTTTTAGTGCTCAACTTGACATTCATTGTATTTAAATATCTTTAACCTCTTATCCCCTGCCTTAAAGCAGTACTAAGTAACTTGTTTACCTTAATACATCCTTTTCGTAGTCCCTCTGGGGGTAATACAAGTGTTGATGGTATGACTGGGGGGTCTTTCATCTCCCCCTGGTGTCTCTGGCCTGAAAACCCCAATTGCAACTTGACTGCCACCGGACCGGAGCAACCAATACACACTAATGGAATCACGACGGAGACGCTAACAGGCTAACGGGCAAAGCTAACTGCGGGCTAGCGCCACTTAAACAGTATTTACAGCCAAGTTTGAGTGAAAAAAATTATTTCCATTGTGTAATTGGATGTACAATATCCCTCTCTCCTTTTGTCTTTCTAGGGGTAAGAGTTACTTAGTACTGCTTTACCCAAATCTACAACCTTCTGGACTGGACTTCACAGCCTATAGGCCAGAGTAACGCCTCATTTGATCGTAACTGTTTTGTCGCGTTGTCGGCGCATTTATGTCACATTTTCGTAGTTTTTTGTCGTGTTTTTGTCACTTTTTGTTGTGTTAGTGTTGTTTCTCCGGCACGTTTTGTTGCGTTTTCGTCATGTTTTTGTCACTTTTTTGTTGCCTTTTCATCACTCTTTAGTCGTGTGTTTCTGTCGCTCTTTTGCCACTGTTTTGCTGTTAGATTTAGGTAAGCCAAACTGGACAAAATGTGCTGCTGTGGGGGTTAAGAGGTTAATCACTGCTTCATGGAGATTCCATGGAGATGGCAGTGAATTCATATAAGGCTCTAACAAACTGTAATACTGGAAGTTCAGATTTTATTCCCTTTTCTTATTTATCAGTTTTCTTTTTTAATAGATTGTATTAGTTGACAAAATGTCTGGAGATTTAGTCATAGTTTTAGTCTCATTAACAACTTTTAATGTTTTAGTTTTAGTCCAATTATAGTCTTTAGTCCAATTATAGTTTGCAAAATGATTACTTTGACTAAATTAACGACGAAATTAACACAAAATTAACAGCTTCACCGCACAAACAACAGAAACAATTTCACTGAATCTATTCTCAATCAGTGACCACCATTGTCCAAACACAGACGGCCAAACATACCTACAATATTCGCACCTTATATTTTTCAGTGTCATGTGTGTGTAAGCTCTCAGTCGTCCTGGAGTTTTCCATCGTAGCAGAGATTTTCATTCAGTTGAGGACATTTTCTCTTTTTTCCGAAGGCGTCTTACGAAATGATTGAGCAAATGGGCGTGAAGAGACTGGGACACGAACTCAAACAACCCAGTTCAGAGGACGGCTCGGAAAGCCTCGAATACTACACAGTTTTGTTTCATGGTGATATGCTTCTTCAACAAAACACCCTCCCCCCCCAAAAGTGTGCCGCCAATAACTCACAAAAATGTTAATGAACCCTACAGCCTATGCAACTGTGTCAGCGCTGTATATGTTTAAGTAGCAGGATCCTCATTAAAACCAGTGGCTCTGATAAAATATTAAACAACTTATTTTGGTCTGCTGTGCAGCCTAATGTATTTGCTCTACTGCCCGTATGTCAGGGTGCCCTGGGGAGGCAGCAGAAGCTAATAGGTTCTCACAAGTGGCAGCTGAGGAGACGACATTTTTGCAAAGATCTGTGGTCTCTCTATGGCGCAGTGTGAGATTGACCTCTAAAATGAAATGCTGTCCGCAAAAGGCACTGTCAAGATTTTGTATTTGCTTTATGGGGATTCAGGGTGCTTCGAAGTTGAGGTCATGATGTTGTGAATTTCATGAGGAAGAAAAATCGCCCATTTCTGAATTATAAATTTGAAATTAGTTGAGGTGTGGCGCTTTGATGATTATCATGGGCCGGAGTTTCAGCTTGGTCATTTGATAAGGTTAACATTTCACTGTGATTTTGATGGGAAATACCGGGAATACTGTCTTTTGAGTAAAAAGGGGTGGATTGGCTTAATAAGGTGGTCTTGGTGCCCCTCTGGATAATCAAACGTCCCAAGCAAGCCACCCAGTAAAAAGTCTGGACACGCCCCTGCTCAGATCTACAAAATCTGTTGTTGAACGAAGGATAATCTTGTTCTATTGGGTAAAAAAAATCGACACGGATTTCCCTACAAAATTGCATTACATAAACAAATGTAAGAAGTTTCGCAAAAATATAAACCAAAGAAAAACTACAATTGCATATAGTGACATAATGTATTGACACCCTATAACTGCAGAGAACAGAAGTTAGTTAGTGCTTCATTTGTCATTGTATTGTCACAACGAAATAGTGTTCAGGTGCCTGAGCCGAGCCACCACTGTGGGTCAACCTGACCGGAGGAAACCTGGCTGGCTGCCATCAGTCTCCTCTGATCCTCTGAAACGGTGCAGCGCCTCATGGGTTTGTCCCTGTTTCAGAGCGTGGTGTCCTGTGCTGGTCAGCTCCACCTCCTCCTTCCTCCTGAGCAGGTCCCTCCGCTCCACAACTGTCTTTCACCATGTTCTGGGAAGAGCTTAGCAGTTAATCTGATTTATTCTCCAGTGAACATCCATCAGCCAGAACAATAAATGTGTGGCTTAGCTGTGAGTCTCGCCCGGATACCTCCCCGTTTGTCCCTTTTTTTTGTTTCCTGTCCTCTTGTGACGCCTCCGCTGTGCTGCAGTGTGTCTCATAAGAAGAAATGTGTTGGTCTGCCGCTGTTCACTTTTAAAAAGCTGCTTTCTTCAGGACCATTATGGACTCTATACAGTCAAAAAAATCCACCGATCCCCACAAAAACACGGCAAATACGCACAAAAATATCCAGAAAATTTTTTTGAACACAGAAACCACAAATGCAGTTAGCAGAAAAAGGCAAAAATGTTGCATTAGAAGCTTAGGTTTGTGGAATTTCAACATAGTAACATTAAAATAAATAGAAATATATGAATACTCACCGAACCCACAGCACTTCATTTCCAGACAGGAGCCAAAATGTGCCCGGCAGTCTCTCCGTCTCCCTAAAAAATGATTGACGAAGATAGACAGTTCTCTATTACGAAACCTCCTTTTCACAAATACATTTCACTCCAGCGCTGTACATTCTGCGCTGCATAAATTACATTGTGTCGGACAGTTGCAGATGAAACGCTGACAGCTGGCTTTTATGATTGTTCTCTCCGTCCGTGACTCGGAGGTTTGGTCAAGCGCGCGCCTTTCCTAAGGCTAATGAGCTCCTCTGTCTATCCTCATGTTTGCGCTGGAGTTTGTATCGTCGTGGTCCAAAAGGAAAACGTCAAGTCAATATTTGCCGCTGTGACTCTCTTGATGTAAATGAGTTTGCTCAGACCCGGGTATTAGCATAATTATTGAAATTTGAGCTGATAGATTTGCACTTGGCCGGATCTGTCCCCATCAAAGCCTCGATATCGTACAGGACATGCTTCTGGCAGCGCACCTGTTTTGTTATGATAAGCCCTTCTCACTAACACGGAAATGATACGTCAATATGCTCTGTGATGGCTGCTTATGTTTGTTATTGTTCTGTCGTTGTTTCAGCGCGCGCTTGTTATTCAGTGGATGAAGCGAGCCGTGATCTCCATTATGCACGCCTTTCCTAATTCAATCAAACAGATACAAATTGTCCTTTTCACAGAAGTGTGAGTCAGAGAGTGAGTAAGGCGCTGAATGAAGAGGCTCCGGGGGCCCAGGGCTTCTCAGTTTTATAACTCCATCACTGTGAGAGCGCAGCCTCGACACAACATGGAGGCTTATTATCAACTAAATTGAATTCAACCTTCTCTGTGAATTGTTCTATTTGTTTGCGAGAAATGTAGAAGCTTTTGTTGTTTAAGTAAGCAGAAATCTATGGTTGAATGGAGCGGTAAGTCAATGCAAAAGTGCAAAGTAAGCTGCTACTTAAAGGCCCGTGATACATTATACATCAGACTTGGCAGGGTCTGAGTCTGGTCTTCTCATTCGTGTTCCCTTAAATAAGTCCCAGACAATTTCAAATGCTGTTTTACTGTAATTCTCCGAAAACAGCTTATTGTCTTGTGTCTAACAAGGTAATCCCTCAGATGTGCCATGGGTTGAATTATTACAGTCCATATTTGGGGAGTTGAAGGTGAACAGTCTGTTCATTTTACAGTCAGTCTGATGCAGAAACCTGTCATTACTCAACGTCACATCGCACCAATGTGTCTCGGGAGATTTAGTCCAGTCTCCGAGCTCGCCGCGGCTCTGTCCCGTCGAGCGTGAAATGGGCTCTTTAACTACACACAATCCCTTCATATCAGACACACATAATATCTACAGTAGAGTAGGGAAAGTCAAAGTGCAGTCAGACGCTCTAATTGATCAAGGTCAGCATTTCAGTGGTTGTCAAAGTACAGTACATCATCCTTCACTCTTTTCTTATAGGAATGGCAAAGCAAACATATTCTTGGGCTTGTCACCAATAATATTCAACAAGGTCCCATATGATGTTTTGAAACCTGCTGGTCACTAAGCAGATGTTTTTGTTAGCAGTGTGGATAGAAAGACAGTTTAAAGCAGGGAACCCGCGCCTCATTTTCCATAAAAATATAGATTTTTTTGGCATTATCCGTGCCAATTTTGCTGCGCTTCTGCAGCGCATTCGCTCCACTTGTGTCTGCAGCTTCGCCCCCCGTAACCTGCCAGAGCGGGCTCAAATGAAAACATGGCACTATTAAACGGACTTTTAACTAATAAAACAGGAGGCTGATTGTTGGACGGACAGACAGATTTCACAAAACTGAAGGCGTGTGAGTTTTGGGAAACACGTTAAACCTCGCTATCGGTAGCTACCTTTCTCCCCTGACTTGAATCGTTCCACATTGTGGGAAAGATACAGCAGAGATGCTTTCTTTGCAATGGTTGGAGTTAACGGGTTAAAGAGAGGCTGAAGCTGAATAAATGAGAAGGCAAACATGAGCGTGCCATCTCATAAGTTAGAGTTTTATCATAAAGCACCAGGTCTGGACATATAAACAGCGACTCCACAGTTGTTTATGAGTCTCATGTTTGAGAAGCACTGTCTTCAGTTCAGTTGGTCCTCACATGAAATTGTCTTATTCCATATTAGGCCTTTGGTCTGGTTTAGATGTGGTTTAGTCCTGCTTATGCCCTGGTTTAGTCCTGCTTATGCCCTGTCTTAGGCCTAGTTCTGAGTAATCCTAGTTCATCATTGTTATTTATATTGTATTAATTTGCTGCTGCTTTGGTGGTTTTTAAAAATGAGTTGAAATTAATGCTGGAACATATATACAACTTTTGGAGGCCTCTTTCTATTATAATGAAATTCTCATTTATTTATCACAAAAATATGAATTACATTTGTGAGCAGACTTTTAGTGTCATGACCCTCAACAAGTCAGACTCAGAGCGAGGTCACTGAGTGACTCACACCTTGATGACACATGAGCTGCAACCTAACATGAATAGGCTAATAATGTCCAAAGACCAGCTTCATGTCTCTCACTGCAATTTTGTGGCTGCAGTTGTTGATTTTGTTCTACTAAAACTAGGCTTTTGCCATAGTCCATGTTTGTTTTAATGTCGCATGTTAGAATGATAGAATAAATGCAAATGTATGTCGAAAAAGTAACTATTATTATTTGCAGTTATGTGTGTTTCACAATCGCTGTGTTTAGCCCGCGGCTCACAGGCACATTTTCATTTTAGCCCTCGGAAACAAAAAGTTTGGGCACCCCTGGTTTAAAGGATGACCCCTCAATGTGCTCCTCATCCAGTCCTGAACTCATACAAAACACTACGTATACTGCATACACACAGCACTTGTTCTCCTTTGCTGCACAAAATAGGATAGACGCATAATGATTAGAAATAAAAATACGCTTTTGGTTTGGTGATTGCAGTGCTTCTTATCTACAAAGTGTAGTGTCGACTGGATGGACTGCACTTGGCCGCCGGCGAGGTACATGTGGATGTTCTGAAGCACATGTGTAAATAATGTGTGCAAATTGAATGAATGAATCACTATCATGGCTCACAAATCTGCACAGCTATTAGCATCAAAGGGTCCGCTACTCCTGAAAGGCGTAGAAGGACAATAAAAGAATTAACACGCTTTGAAAAATAAAAAAGACTCACTTCGAAATCTGTTTAACCCTGAAGATACAACATAGCCGTTGCATTTCCAGGTACAGTATGCCCTGTGAAATGATCGAAACCTCATTTTCTGAATAAAAGAATTCCTGAATTTTACTTGAGGCAAAGCTTCTTTTACTTCATTCTGTTGTTCAAGTGCACCACCCATCCATCTTGTCGAAATGTTTTACTGTGATCGTTGGATGCACAATGTTAGACATGCAGAATGCTTAACTCTGCTCAGTCTGCAGTGCCTTATAACTTTTCATATGTCATCTCTACTTTGTTTCAAAAGTTACTCATCAACAATAGCAGCAAGAAAGTAGCCATCTGGACTAGGTTGTTGAACATGTTTCATCTTTCCCTTAGTTGCATGTGGTTTGAAAACTCGAGTTCACCAACAATATATCATATTTATCAGCTTTCGTTCTACATTTTGCAGCATCTCCCCTTTTTTCTGCAACTTAATGAGATTCAGTCTGCTATAGTTCCGTTTGTAAGGGAAGCTCTCAAAGGTACAACTATTACTATAATATATTGGGGCTTTGATGGTGGTCATAATCATAAATACTGCAACAAGCTTTAGCCAAGAAATAAAACCCTGTCTACTGTATTTCATTAACCGTGATACAGCTCTGAATAGCGTTTCGAAGAATGAGAGTGAATAGTCCTGCTAATCTCCATTTTATGTTGATGTTCTGAAAGCAGAGGCAGTCAAGGCCTATGCCAAAAAGAGTGTCAACCTCTCACCTTACTTGAAAAGAGCTTAGACACTTTTAATCGGATTTGAAGTCTGCAGCCGTCGACCCCATACTGTATTCAGAGCTGGCATCTCCCTGTTGTTCCTTTAGATGCACAAATACGTATGAAAGAACAGCTCCAAGGGCAATGAGAGATAATTATATGGGCGCATAACATTTAATAGAAGGCGATAAAGCTGAATTTACTTTTGCTGTCGAGTCAGTGATGTGTGTTCAAGCCGTAATGAAAACATGTTTTGAAAACTCTGAGTTACAAATGGTGCGTCTTCTTCTGGACAATATGCCCAAACATACTTAGATTAGTGAGATCTTTGTTACAGGCTAACTGCAACAGCCAAAATGTTATGATATCTTTTGCACTGTGCAGCCTTAAACACATCGGCCAAGTCTATTTTTAGCTGTAGCTCATAGCTTTACGCAGGAAAAGTTGGATTAAAAATTCCAAATCATGCTGAGAGGGATTAACTAGATTAAGTCCAAGTTGCTTTGCGTGCCAGCATTACTGACAGATTTTTGTCACCAGCAGCCATTTAGATTCCCGGGACGATACTAATTATTTTACTTAATGGCAAGGCAAGGCAAGGCAAGTTTATTTGTAGAGCACAATTCATACACAAGGAAATTGCGCTTCACAGTTGCAGAAAATTACAAGAAAACAGATCAAATCAATCAAGAAAACAATCAATTACAGTAAAAGGCAAGAGTGCAGATAAAATACTTTCAGTTTTCATATGCACGGGTAAAAAGAGCTGTTTTCAGCCTGGATATGAACATTGTCAGAGTTGAGGCCTGTCTCACATCTTCATGAAGACTGTTCCAGATTTTAGCTGCATGAAACTGAAACGCAGCCTCACCATGTTTATCATTGACTCTGGGAACCACCAGGAGACCCCTCCCTGAAGTTCTCAGGGCCCGAGATGGTTCATACGGCTCTAACATGTCTGAGATGTACTTTGGTGCTAAACCATGAAAAGACTTGTACACAAGCAGAGCTGTTTTAAATTCTATTCTCTGAGTGACAGGAAGCCAGTGCAGAGACCGGAGCACTGGACTAATATGGTCGTATTTCCTGGTTCTTGTCAGGACTCGAGCAGCAGCGTTCTGGATGTGCTGCAGCTCTAACAGCTCGTTTGGAAAGGCCAGTGAGCAGGCCGTTACAGTAGTCTAACTTGCTGGAGACAAATGCATGGATGAGTCTCTCTAAGTCTGGTTTTGACGCTATTCCTCTGCTCTTAGCAATGTTTTTCAGATGGTAAAAAGCTGATGATGTTATTGCTTTGATGTGGCTGTTTAAGTTCAGGTCTGAGTCCATGATTACTCCTAGATTTCTAACCTGATTTTTTGGTTTCAGAGCGAGAGACTCAAGGTGACTGATAACACTTTGTCTTTGTGTCTGTGGGCCAAAAACAATTATCTCAGTTTTGTCTGAATTTAGTTGGAGAAAGTTGTTTTGCATCCACAAACTGATCTGTTCGATGCAGTGACAGAGTGTATCTACAGGCCCATGTTCACCTGCCGTCAGTGACACGTAGATCTGAGTGTCATCTGCGTAGTTGTGGTACGACACATTGTTGCTGTTTATTAGCCGACCCAATGGAAGCATGTACAAGTTGAATAAGAGGGTCCCAAGATTGACCCCTGGGGGACTCCACAGGTCATGGAAATTTTGTCTGAGACAGTTGCCAATTTCAACAAAGTACGTCCTATCCTCAAGACTTAAACCAGTTTAGAGCAGTACCAGAGATTCCCACCCAGTTTTCTAACCTGTGAAGTAAGATCCCGTGGTCCACTGTGTCAAAGGCAGCGCTCAGGTCCAGCAGAACTAAAACTGAGACCTTACCTGCATTGGTGTTCATACGGATATCATTTGTCACCTTGATCAGAGCTGTCTCGGTGCTGTGGTGGGGCCTAAATCCTGACTGGAAAGTATCAAACACATTGTTGGACAGGAGAAAGTAAGTGAGCTGTTGATATAATACTTTCTCTAGGACTTTTCCTAAGAATGGCAGGTTTGATATGGGCCGGTAGTTGTTCAGTACCTTGGGATCAAGGCTGCTCTTCTTTAGAAGAGGCTTAATGACCGCGGTTTTCAAGGCCTTTGGAAATGCTCCAATCTCAAGTGAGATGTTAACTAACTGAACAAGTTGTGGTAACAAGCTGGTCAGCACAGACTTCAGAAATCTAGTGGGTAATTCATCAAGGCAGCATGTACATGAACTCAGACCGGAGATAACCTCTTCGATTGTTTTGTCAGTAACAGGTGTGAAATGTGTCAGCTCAAGGTGTTTATCTGGTGTCAGGGTTGCCATTTGTGTTGTGGAAATTATGGCATTTTTAATGTCTTGGACTTTGTCATAAAAAAATATAGCTAACTCATTGCACTTAGATGTAGAGATTAGTTCTAGGGCAGTGAAACTGGAGGGTTAGTTAATCTGTTTACTGTGAAAAACAGAACACGAGAATTGTTTCTGCAGTTTGCAATGATTTTAGAGAAATACTTCTCCCTTTCTCCAAAATCTGGTTGAACTCACAAAGCACTTCTTTGTATATCTCAAAATGAACCTGGAGCTTTGACTTGCGCCATTTTTGTTTGGCTTTTCGGCACTCCCTTTCTGTGCCCTGACTGAATCTTCACTTCTCCAAGGTGCCTTTTGTCTATTGTTAACCATTTTAACCTTGACAGGAGCAATAGTATCCAAAACATTTAAGACACTTGATGTATAAGAGTCCAACAGATTATTAACATTAGAGCATGGGGGATTTTCAAATCTGATCATTTCCATAAACTGTGTCCCTGTTGTATCATTTATGTGTCTTCTTTGAATAACTCCAGGCCCAACCACTGGTTTGGGTGTAACAGACAGGTCAAAGAAGACACAAAAATGATCAGATAAAGCAACATCAACAGCATTCACATTTGATATATTAACACATTTGTAATAACTAGATCTAGAGTGTGACCTTTGTTGTGAGTCGCCTCACTCACGTGCTGAGTTAAACCAAACATTTCAAGGACAGCACTAGTTCTTTTGCATGCCTGTCATTGGTCACATCCACATTAGAGTGCGGATCGGGACGTTTTTTTCTGTCCGAGCCCCGCCCTTAAGCGCTGATGTGTCCCAGTCAGACCGAGCCCGAACATAAGTTCTAAATATTTGTCCAAGTCCGACCGAGCCAGTCGGGTTCCGACGGATCCCGTCGGACTTCGGTTGGGTTGCAGCACTCTAATCCACATGCACATTAAAATCACCTGAAATGACTAAACAATCAAAATCAGTGCATATAAATGAAAGTAATTCAGTAAAATCTTCGATAAAACAATTCTGTGGTGGTTTGTAAATAGTCATATAAAATATGGAAGATTGTTTTATCTCCATTTTGAAAGACACATACTCAAATGTTAGAAACTTCGTTTCATTGAGTACAGCTAAAGAGATGCCTAACATCTATGTGAATGGAGAGGGACTAAAAAATTTAACGGAAACAAAATACTTAGGGCTCTATTTAGACCAAACACTGACATTCAAAAAGCATATTAAAAAAGTAACCAACACAATTAAATATAACATTTCCCCTCTAAAGCATAATGAGGAACAGCCTGACAGTCGAGGCGGCTTTCACTTATTTCAACGCCATGAAAATTCCTCACTTTACTTACTGTTTATCTAGCTGGTCGCAGGCAAAGTAGACCACGCTCAAACCAATAAGATCTGTGTATAATCAGGCTTTAAAGGCACTTGACAAAAACACTTCGTTATCATCATTGCAATATCCTGAGTAAGTACAAACTGCTCAGTTTTGACAATCTAATTCTATACAATAATCTAAGAACTATATTCAAAATCACTAATAATACAGCTCCACCACCAGTGAAGAACTTTGTCAGACTTTGTTCTGAGTTTGAAAACTGTCTGTACATCTTAATAGTTTTACTCGAAATTTTAAAAAGTATATTTTAGATCATCAATCGTGTGTCAACATTGATTAACGTATTGTAAATTGTAGGGATTGTTTAGTTTTCTGTATACACTTTTAGAAAAAGGATACAATGTATTGTATATAGTGATTTTATTGTAGATTAGATTTATAGATTATAATTGTAATGTTTTTGTACTCACCTGTCCAGGGACTGCAGATGGCAGCTGGTGGCAGCATTTAGCTACTTCGCTAAATCTGGTACAAATCATCTCTTCTTTTGTAAAGACTAATGGTTTTGTACACTGTCCCTGTTTCAATAAACAATAAACTAAACTAACTAAAAGATCCAAATGACAATTTGTGGAGGACTATATTGTCCCTGAATATTGCACACCCCCTCTGGTTTTGGCGTGTTTCAGACACACATTTGAAATTTGATGGACTACACTCAATCAAAACTGCGTTACCAGTGTTTTTGTCAAGCCATGTTTCAGTTAAAAACATAAAAAGAGGAAATAAGAGGAAAACTATTTATTAAAAAGGACTTGTTTTTTAACGATCTGACATTGAGTACAGCATGTTTGAGATTTATCTCTGTTTGTGTGGATGGAAACTTTTTGCAAGGGATATAGATTAGAGTTCTTTGATTGGACGGTCTGGTGTGGTGGAGTTGATGAAAATGCTCCTTTGGATGAATCATTTACTATAGATGCAGGTGGTACTGAAGCTGAGCTTTTCCCCGGAGATGCAGATGCAGGTGGCGCCGCTGCTATGGTTGAAATGCTTTCCGGAGATGCGGATGGTGCTGCTGTGTCTGAATCCTTAACTGTGGCTGAGTCCATTACTGTAGGCGCAGCTGATTCCTTAACTGTGGCTGAATCCTTTACTGTGGCTGACTCCTTTACTGTAGGTACAGATGATGCAGCTGCGACTGAATCTTTGCTGGCGAGCCAGGAGCTCTTCTCATGCTCCTCTCTGCTCTCTCTTGTTGCTCAGGCCTCCACTGATTTTGCAGAGCATGGAGGAGATTTTCCATCAGTTGTCTCACTCCATCTCTGCTCAAATGTGGGCCATTTCCTTTAAACAAATCGTCGCGTTTCCAGAAAAGATTAAAGTTCTCTATGAAATACAGTCCTTTTGACTCACAGACTTTAGACAGCCATGTATTCAACTGAAACAGCCGGGAGAATGTGTTTATTCTCCCGTCGATGTTTGGGATAGGTCCACTGATGAAAATTTGTATTGCTTCTTTATCCAGACAATCAAGTCTCTCAAAAAGTTTATTAAACTTTTTTTCAGGACTCTCTGTTTCTTATGTCAACAGCACCAACATGTAGAACAAGTTTATTAATCCCAGGGATATTTGTAATTTCCTTGTTTAGAACATCTATGATGTCAGAAACTGTGGCGCACGAGTAGCTGCTTGTAGTTATTCTCCCATTGTTTATATCAGATATGGCTCCGTCTCCAAGCACCAGGATACAGTATCTCTGGCCTTGACACTTGGCACAGTTTTTCTCTCCATCTTTGTTTTGACTTCTTGTTCTCTGTTTCTCTTTGACTTTCTCTGTTCGTTATACTCATCCTCTGAGAGAGGTGAAAATCTGTTAGTTAACTTTATTCCAGGTGCATTTTTACCAGCATGTTGTCTTTGCTTTGGCCTAGCACCAAGTTGTCTGTTAAGTTTTGGGAATGTTATGGTATCGTTTAGCTTTAGGTTGCAAGTATCAGTTTTTCCAGTCTTCTTACCAGGTTCCACAGGGAGCGTGTCATTAAGTCCTTTTTCCGTCTCTAAGGCAAAAATCTTGTCCCGTAGTCGGCGAATTTCTTGTCTTGGTTCACTTAAAAGTAGAAAATAAAATCATATCCAAGACATGTGCCCAAAAGAAGAATGAGTAAAAAGCAAATAATGAGGCAAGCAGCAGCAGCAAGCAGAGATAAGTCTGCACTCTTGATAAGCAGGAAGCACTAAATATTTGTCTCTGGTAAATGTATCCAGTGTGTGATCGAACGACGATTAGGACTGTGGTGAGCTGCTGCTGTGCTTTCAGTTTAATTAAAAGCAAATACCAACGTTATGAGCTTGGAAAAGTCCCCAAGTCATGTTTTGTCTAAGGCTGAGCGATTTGGAAAAATATCCAGCTGTGTTTCCATCAGATGCATCAGACGCATTTAAAATGTGTCCGGGAGCAATGACATTTGAGAGAGGACTGAGATATGGCATGTTTTAATTGCCGTCTTTGCGATTTGTTCACGACATCAGCCATAGCTTCCTCCCACCAAAACACATTTCCATGCCACATATTATTGAAGAGTTGTGGCCTTTTGTTGTGCACTTGATGTCCGGAGGCAGGTGCGGGTTGGCCCTAGGGTGCGAAGCCTAATTGAAAGAGACACAGAGAACAAGGCCGAGGAACATCCCTGAATCGGACCAATCAGGAGTCAGAGAAATGTCAAGTGAAGGGAAAGACCTGATCTTCAAATGTCACCAGCTACTGCTTTGGAGAGCACATTTAATAATACAGTGAACCAGGAAAACCTTTTGAATGCTGTTATTTTTCATATGAAAAATTTGTAAAATAGGGTGGCAGTTCTGCTCATTTTGCTCAAGAATTAACCTTATTCAATTTATAAGATCAGATTTAATAGCAATAACTGAATTTGGATGGTACAGAATGTTTCCGCCCTTTTTCTGAAGTGATGGAATTTTGACTTCTGGGACTGTTTAGCTCCATAACAATTATGTAAGTAAAATCAGCTCTAAAGATGTCTGGGAATTGGTTTTATCTCCTAGTCACTAGGAGATAAAACCTTGGCACTAGGTCAACAAACTACATTCGATGTCTACATGTTTACCATCCAATACAGTCTAAAGTCAAAGCTGAATATAACTATGTATGGATTGCGTGTATGTAGCCGCTGAAGAGAAAGTGTACCATTTCATTTCAGATATGAGTCCAGATGCATTGGGACTTTATCTGACTGGAACATACTCCATTCTTGTAATAAACCCTCTCTGTTATCACGGTGCATCTCTACTGTAGAGGAGGCGGACGACGCTTTACAATAACATGTCTATAATTGGACAAGGCAAACATAGCCGCGTCTTATGGAGAGTTATAGGTCCCCTATAAATCCGATCCGCACCGTACTTTTACATGTAGAAAAAAAAAAGCGCTAAAATAACAACAGTCCGGCTTTGTGATATCAACATACCAGGGTCCCAGCGAGCTCTTAAATCTCCCAGCCCGCGTAGATCCATACAGACGCAACTTATTTAGGTTAAATACTCCAGTGGTTCATCATTATGGAATGTGCCTCTAATCGCAGAATGCTTAGCGGTTCTGACAACACAATCTGAAGCTCTGTCCAGTGCACTCCTGCTTCTTTCCCCGTATTGTATCATTACGAGCCCCACGCTTTACCCCTACCCATTTTTTTCCTTCTGAGTAATCGTGTGTTTGCCTTTCATTTTCTGTCTCTCTGCCCCCAGAGGCTTTTGGATGTCAGGCTGAGGGTCATAGGCCATTGTTTGAGGAGTAGTAGTTCCACCTGTGCCTGTCCCGGGCGACCCCACCTCAGCGTCTCTGTCTTCTGAGGAGCCTGCTGCTTCAGGGACCATTTCCTTTCTGGTAGAGGACAAATAAAATAAAGAAGGGGGGAAAAAACCTCACCAGCAGTTTCACCTCTTTCAAACCAAAGTCAATATTTGTGTGTATAGTGCGATTTCATAATGTAAAGCAAGTTTGACCAATCTTCCAACTGTAATCAAAGCAAAAGGCATTAATCGTGCCTTGATATTTAAGCCGTGATGGGAATTTTTACAGACATTCTTTAAATGAAACATCTCCCTCTGTTATTTAATACCAAGGATATTATTTTCGATATCCTTGGCCTTGTGTTTTATGTAACGCAAGGCCAAGATAACGATGTGCATTACGCAGCAACGAACTTCTTATTTCATAACCTTCTTTATATAACTTTATATAACTTCATTGATAATTGCCAAGTATAACATCATCTAAATATAGGTAAGACGTGCATTCAAAACATATCCACACAGTGCAGCAAGTAGAGCATGGGAGGGCAAGCTTGCTTAGTCACACCTTACACATGTAGACGGAAACCAAGTATTGTTTCGTACAAATAGAAGTGCTATTTCTGATAGAGATGACGGGGAAGTTTTGAGCCGATTTTTTTCTCAAAAATCCTATGGGGAGTAAATGGTGTCCCTGAGCTTAATGCTGCCACACCCCAAGATGGAACATATATTATTATTAAAGGAATAGGCCACCGTTTTTACATACTGAGATATGTTCTTACCTTAGCTTAGCTGAGTTCATTTGTACCTGTCTGGTCTTCACGTGTGCCTTCTGTAACGTAAACAGAGCACAGACGGCATTAGCATTTAGCCTCAACCCCTCTCCTCTATAGCTCCAAACTAGGTGAAGATAGAAGCTACCAAACTCTTCCACGTTTTCCCTATTTAAATATGGTTACGTGAAGTGTTACACTACGTAAGTATAATTACACAAAATTAAACAATGTGGATTTTCTAAGCGGATAAAAAGGGGAACTATATTGTAAGGCGTAATAATACTAGGAGTAATTTGATATCTTCACTTTACTGTGCTGATGCCGAATTACTCCTGGTATTATTACGCCTTACAATATATTTCCCCTTTTTATCCGCTTAGAAAATCCACATTGTTTAATTTTGTGTAATTATACTTTGTAGTGTAACACTTCACGTAACCATATTTAAATAGGGAAAACGTGGAAGAGTTTGGTACTGTAGCTTCTATCTTCACCTCGTTTGGAGCTATAGAGGAGAGGGGGAGAGGCTAAATGCTAAATGCTACACCAGACAGGTACAAATGAACTCGGCTAAGTTAAGGTAAGAACATATCTCAGTATGTAAAAACGGTGGCCTATTCCTTTAAGGTTAACATTGTGTTGGCCTGTTCTCCTGATAACTGAAAACCATTAGGCTATATGATTTTGACACTTTATATTTTATTGCTTAAAATAGCCTTACTTTTCAATAGTGAATGTACAAAAAGAAGTACTCCCGCCTCATCATAACCTTTGTTAGACAAGATAAGAAGCTCCTGATGAGCCTTTATTAATGTAGAGTGAGTTGTTTCCATGGTGACAGCGCAGAACGTGTCAAAAGCGAGATGTCAAAGTTCATAATTATCAGCGATTAAGAGGCTGTATCTGTACACTGCATAATGTCCCAATGGTCCTCCATACTTAGAGGTTGTATTATGCAAGTTTTGCATAAGAACATGTATTATGCATGTTTTGCATAAAAACATGTTTGTGCTCTCCCCATATTTGTCAAATTAAGCTTGTTACAGATCTCAAATATACTGCATCGGGAGATTTTGGGGGGAAATGCGCTTGTTCTTAATCGTACTGTACATATGTTTTTTTACAGTTTTGAGTTGAAAGTATGGAAAGTGGATTCAGAAAATAGACAGTAAATTCCGCTCTTGTTGTTGTTGGCTCTTGGGCTACATTCCACGCAGCTCCGTTGAGGCCGAGACCCACTTTGTCCAAGAATGTCGAACTATAGGATCTGCGTCTATCATTGTCTCCATTCTTCTGTGCTGCTTCAGCTGATGACGCACACACGCGTCCTCACCTTCTGACTGATTGGAAAAAAAATATAGAGTCAAAGCTAAAATTTGAATAATGGAAGACAACTAATCATTTGTACTGAAATTCACAGACATTTTTTCACCTTGATGGGGACAAACAAGCAGGAATATGTCATGCTGTGGGAATATTTTGGGAATCTGTGGTGATGGAAAGAAAATTGCGTCCTGCGTGTTTGCACTGAAGAAAATGTGTGAAGTAAAAATAGATTGCATTCACGTGAGGCTATAAGAAATCCCGTTTGAAGTTTGCTAGAAGTCATATGGAGGTGCTTTGGTCAGATGAGACAAAAATTGAACTTTTTGGCCCAAATGCAAAACGTTATGTATGGCGAAAACCTAGCACTGCTCATCGTCCTGAGTGCACCATCCCTAGTGTCAAATATGTTGGGGGAGCATCATGCTATGGGGCTGCTTTTCCTCAGCGGAGAGTGGGAAGATTGTAAGAAAAGTTGGGAAGATGTATGGAGCCAAATACAGGGACATTTTGGAGGAAAAGAGAATTGAGGCTGGGACAGAGATTCACCTTCCAGCAGGACAATGACCCTAAACACAAAGCTAAATCTACAATGGAATGGTTTAAAAACAACATATTAATATGTTAGAATGGCCCAGTCAAAGTCCTGACCTAAATCCTATTGAAAATCTGTGGAAAGACCTGAAAACTGCTGTTCACAAACACTCTCCTTCTAATTTGACAGAGCTTGAGTTGTTTTGTAAAGAGGAATGGGCTAAAATGTCAGTCTCTAGATGTGCAAATCTTGTAGAGTTATACCCCAGAAGACTTGCTGCTGTTATTGCAGCAAAAGGGGGTTCCACAAAGTATTATTTCATGCTGTATGAATACTTATGCACGCCCCACTTTTCGGTTTTCTATTTTTTGAAAAATAACAGAATCATGTTTCATTTTGCTTTCACTTCACAGTTGTCTGTTACTTGTGTCTGAACTTTCAGTAAAAACATTCTAAATAAAATCTTTATGTTTATGGTTGTAAACATGACAAAATGTGCAAAAGTTCAAGGTGTATTAGTACTTTCGCAAGGCACTGTATATATCACCCATAATGCTGTCGGTCTGTTTACCAGGGGAACTGTAATGGATATAAAGTGCACCATATTTTGTCTACATTTTCAGGGCTAATGGTCGTGTATGAGTAATGCATGCCAGGGTTCACTGCTTTGGTGTCAGCTTTCAACAAAATGTATGATCTTTGGATGAACTAAGTTTTTAAAGTTTCTACACCTTTTTCTAAAGTTTGAACGCCTATCCTCTGATTCAATAAGTGCATAAGAACTTTTTTTGAATGAACAATACAGCAAATCAAAATAAATCCCTCATCCAAGTGAATTAATTTAGATGAAATGAAGATGCAGATGATGCTATATGATGCTGACTGTGTCGACTGATAAACATTAGGGAGGATTTCAGTGTGGGCTTTGCTGCTCCCACCTTGAAACAAGCTTTAGAAAGATGAATGATAACCCCTGAGTCTTTTATTGCGAAGGCTTAACTGATTGGCACCATGGGACGTCCTGAGAGGAGATAGTGTTGATTTTCAAGGGGAGGATGTAGTTAAAATAAACAGTGGAGCTAAATAAACACAGGAACGAGACACTTGTGCAACACTTTTGACTGAATCTTTCATCCTTTTGAAATAAATTATGAGATTCTTCCCAAAATCAGCAAGTCATTGAAAGATCAAGGCCTCCCTCTGTGCCGCACACCACACGCCGAGATAAACAGTTTCTAACAACTTCATTCGGCAACAGAATGAGAGTTCAGAGGGAGAAAACAGAGTGGCGGTGAAAGGTGAGCTGACAGAGAGGTGGAGGGGGTAATGATGACAGGGAAGGGTGGGTGGTTGAAACACAGGCAGCAGCTGGCTCGTCTTAATTCTTGTGTTTAGCTGTTTGCGGTGAACCCGTATCTTTGGATGGGTTTAACTAATGAGACAGCTTTGAAGATGTAAATAATACTTGTGTTACTGGCTTTTACTTTTCCTCAATTGGCCATTTAAGTGGCCGTGTTGGCCTATCGTCATTCCTTGGGTCCAGTTTGCTGCAGCCTGCTTGTGCATACGTCATAGCTTGTGACATAATGAAACCAGTGGATGCTGTTGTTGCTCAGGCAGGATGAGGTGGAGAGGGTTACAGATCCGTATAGGAGAATGGCGAGCTCAGGATGCACATCATGGTGGGAATGCAAATCTTCACACTCCGTCACATACTGTGCAATCCAAACCTGACTATGGATCCAAGGCCGACCAACTCTTCAACAACTGCTCATCATTGGCGGTAATGACCTGTGGTGGGGTTTAATGGGTGTCAGGAAGTCCGACAGCGATTGAATTTGGTCTGTATTATCTGTTTCATAATCATCACAAACAGAAGCACGATTAAGCTTTTTATCTGTCGTAATTCCTTGCATTAGTGCCCCCTGGTGGTTGGAGGTGGTATCCGTATCCTGCCTGTAGCTAACCTCAACCAGAATTGTAAACAAACAACAATCTAAATTTCTAAATGTGATCCTGATCCAAAACATTTTCTTTGACCCTTTTCTCGATAAATAGAAGCTCTGCACACCTAAGAAGGCGACAGGTGTGTAAGAGAGAAGGACACTTAACTTGAAAAATAAAGAAAAGCCCCCGCGCACTCTTTGTTTGGCTTTTATCGCTGCAACGTTTCTGTCGCACTGAACTTCATCAGACTGACCTTTTTCTCAAAATGTAACTGATGCCATTACTGATGCTAAAGGTGAATCTGACGAGAAGATTTTGTACATATTCATTCTTTATGCAAGTTTAAAAATCAGAATTGTTCGCTCATTAATAACCAACGCCTCATGTTTCGACACAGGCCTACAATCAATCACTCTTCAAAGTTCCCCAAATGGAGCATGAATAACTTTATTATTTGCCTTTGAATGACCACTTTGCCGAAGGGTTGTTGTACATAACACAAAAAAGGCACAACACAATAACTATGACTAATTTTAATTGATGGCCTCTCATATTTGGTTCCCAGCTATCTGATTTTGTTTTGCTAACTTTCTGATGACAAAGCTTGCTAAATGCTGGTCCCCGCGGCGCTGGATGTGACTTTTGACGGAGCTGTCTCCTGAAGCAGAGTTCTGAATCGCTTTGAGAAAACAGAGCCCAAGGCGCTGCCGCAGATAATTACACTGACTAGGGCCCTTTGAGCCTCACGTGGCTCTATCTCACAATCTAAATGGCTTTCAGTAGTCGTTTGTGATGGCTTTGAGTGAGATTAACAACAACGGTGAAAAGTGAAGCTTTTTGTTGAAGATCACCCACTCACCAGGTCTGTAGATGTGTCCGTTTAGTCACATGTTGATCGAAACAAATATAATAATAACCTGCTCGGCTGAATTTGGAGTTTTGCAATGTGCCATGAAAGCGGGTCATCTCATGATCGGAAGATTGGGGGTTCGAATCCCGCCTCCTGAAGCTGTCATTGTGTCCTTGGGCAAGACACTTCACTCTCCTTGCCTCCAGTGTCTGCGTACATTGGTGTATGAATGGACGGGTGAGTGGATCCTTGCTGTAAAGCGCTTCTAATGTAGGTGGAAAAGGGCTATATAAGTTGAGCCCATTTACCATTTTACCATTTATTGTGAATCATATCTGGGACGGAACTTAACATACCTACAGTAAACTAGTTTGTATTTGAATTCATTAAAATACAAATTCAGTCATCTATCAGCCTGCTATTTTTAGATACATTGACACTTTATAGCTTTGGTATTTGAACATTTTCTGGAACTTTATAATGTATCAGAATGATTCGGCCCTAATGTTTTGACACACTAAACGCATGTGTTCTAAAATGTATCTGTACCTTACGTATCGTGTGAACATACTGGACAAGATGTTGCTTTCTTCGCTGCCTGGACTCGATATTAGAGCGAGCTTGGCCCAATGACCAGTGCGGAAAGGTCATCGCTGCACTTTATTGGGTTTGCATTTGGAAATGTTACCGAACCCTGCAGGCTTTGAACCATTCTCGGTAAATCAGCTCGGACACATCCAGGCATCAGCGGCTATTTGTGGAAGCGTATAACATTTACTTAGAGGCACCGAGGTTGTATAGGTCCAAGATGCCAAACAGATCGTTATAGGAGATTTAGCCAGGACACGTTATATATTTTATCCAGGACTCTCTAAGGCACTCAAGCTTTTTAAACAAAGTACCACACCACTTAATGGATTTGAGCGTGAACACTTCTTTCAATGTAAAACATCAGCAGAAATGGTATACAAGAATGGTATATGAGAATCCTTCCTCTGGTGATGATGCCCTCTGTGCCAGACGCAGCTGAACAACAGTGAGGCTGTAATCAAATCTTTCGTGGGAATTGATTGTGGCAAAAGAGTGAGATGAATAACAACATGACGTGGCCTGGGAGACAAATAGCGGATCGATGGGCGCCGGGAAATCCTACTGTTTGCCCTCAGTGTGAATGTGGCATTGAGGATATTTTTAATTTACAGTGGGTCAAACATTGTGTGAAAGAGAGAACAGGAGTGAGATCGGTATTGTTACTGATTTGGGAAAGCTTTGTCAAAGGAGAGTAGTGCTAAACTATGAGTAAAAAAGCTACAAAACCAGACTAACCATCACGTGCTTCTGCTGAGTTGTTTGATGACCTGTGTGTGGCTTTTAGAGAACTGTACTCCTGCTTCCTCCGGCGCTCAGGTTTATCATCTGGTGCCTGTGCTGTGTCCTGGTCCTGTCTGCTCCCCACCAATCTCCGCCACATCCGCCCGGCAGGTTTCTGTAAATAAACTTGCTAAAACCTACCTGCCCCTATCTGCTCTTTGGGGTCCGTATTGTACACTGTCTGTGTAAAAAAAAAGATTGCTGATTTGCTGCTCATTTTTTCAAAAGTTTGATATTGTTTTTTCCTTTGAAAAGTCTATGGGGATTTTGAATTGCATTTCGAGGCCAGAGCAGGGTTGGACGTGTGCAGGACTCTTGAGCTCATTAGCATTTAGCCCTGAACTAAAATCTCTGTGCACTTACTTTACTATTTTATGAAAGACTCACTTTGGACAGCACACAGTGGACTAGAACACTGTAATATTATGCAAAGTTTGGGATGTCAATGCACTTAGCAGCTCATTCATGTAACGTTACAATTAAACTTGAGTCATTCCTAAAGAGCAGCACACACGGGAGGAATATATTAACTTTTAATTAATAATTTAACCGAATTAGATATTTATATTTGCAGGAAAAGGGCCAGGAATTTGTTAAAATGACTGTTTAACATGGATTTGTTGCATGGTTGACAAATGAAATGCATGAAAACATGTTGGAAAGATACATTTTTTACAATCTATATAATCTACAATCTATAATTACCTGAGGTGGAAATATGTACAATATTGTATTTTACAACTTGAAATACTGTGGGAAATGATGGTAATACTGAATGTATAAGCAAGATTCAAAGCTGGATGCACATTGCGAATGGGCTTCAGGTCACTGCACTCTGAAAAGTCTTTCATGTAAAATGATGTGGAATGCCATTCTTCCATGTGACATCGCTTTATTTACATTGTGACATTCTGATAAGGTTTAATATACAATGTTACAGACCCTACAGAAATATGACATCCGAGGTCAGCGCTGAAGGTCTCACTGACCTTGTGATAGTGTTTCACAGAGTGTTTCATTCAAGTCTTGATCATAAAAATGGCTATACACACAATTAATATACAGTTTTGAGACAGGGCCTTTGCAATGCGTCATGATCAAAAGTGGTCAGTAACAAAGTAAATTTACCCAAGCACTGTACTTAAGTAGAGGAGGATCTGTACTGTACTTGAATAGTATTTGTGTTGAGAACTTTCTCTTTTTACTCCACTGTATTTGAAAAATGAATATAATACTTTCTCCCCATCACATTTTTTGGGGTGGGCGCCTATAAGTCTTTGGCTTCGGCCCAGTCCCTTTGAGCAGGTTAACTGCTCAAACAAATAAATAACCTAAACTAACTAAACTAAACATTATTATTTTAAAAGCCTAATAATGCACACTCTGTGAACAGTAGGTGGCGCTGTGCAGATAACGGTCAGTGCTACTGGGCAGCAGCCAACGGTGTTGCAATAGTTAGCGCTCGTGCTTCACAACAAGAAGGTCCCGAGTTTGATTCCCTCACAGGGCCTTTCTGTGTGGAGTTTGCATGTTCTCCCCGTGTCTGCATAGGTTTCCTCCGGGTACTCCGGTTTCCTCTACCACTATAAACATATACAATAGGTGAATCCTCCAGCCAGGTCTTACTGATCATGAGCCTGGCTCTACATATGGAGGTGAGTCCACTGCTCTTTACGGGTTGTCCCAGCAGCATCAAAGGATGGGTCAAATGCAGAGGACAAATTTCCCTACGGGGACAATAAAGTACACCTTACCTTACCTCATGAAAGGGAAGACATGTTGCCCCCGTTGTGTTGCAGTTTAAACTGCCTTTTACTTTCACTATGAATACTTTGAATATACTATGAATAAGTATTATCAATAACAAATACTTCCTTACGTTCACTTAAGTCAAAGTTTAACTGAGCAACTTTTACTTTTATTGAAGTAATATTTGACCAGTAGCATATGTACTTTTACTTAAGTAATGAAGTCAAGTACTTTGGCCACCTCTTGTCAGGACCCGCTGAAATTAGCCCTGCAGACCCACCAGTTGAGAAGATTTGTTCAAACTGTTTTGTCCCAAACATGATCTCTACCAAAAACAGCAGCATTATCAGAGGCTTCCTCTTCGTCATCTGTGTTCTTTTCAGCTCTCATCATGTACATCACTAACTTGTTCTTTGACTAAATGAAAACCATTTACTCCTTTAACTATTGCTGACTTTCCATAAACAGTTATTCTATATGCATTGCTAAAAGACAGGCAAACCAATAAAGAATTCTGCTTTAACCTTGAAAGAAGAAACCCATTTCTTCTCAGCTATCCATTTTGACACTTTATCGATACAAGTCCAAAATTATGCAGTAGTTTATTACTCAAGAGGTTTACAAATGTCCCGGGTAAAGTCCCATACATTACTAGTTTAACAAACCGAACACATCAAAAAAATATAAATTTACAACACGTTTAGCTCTCGACACTGGTGCTCATGTTCCTGTACACTCTCTGACCGTCCATTCACTAAATATGTACAAAAACGAAACCGAACAGAGCTCAACCTTCTACATATATATCAGAATTACTTGGCATATAGAGCCAGATGATTATAATGTGCATAGTTGAAAAACAATGCTTACAGAAACTTTTTCCATACGGGATGCTGCTGATTGCCACATGGAATAAATGAATGTCCCTTTACATTATTCATAGAGACATTTGTGGGGTAAATCCGTTTATAATGAGGATGATTCAGACAGAAACCGCTCGTCCAACACCAATCCCCATATGACACAGGAATTAGTCAGGCTCCAACGATACTATAGTGAGCGTTTACATGGAGCTGATCGTGCTCCTCATCCTTCCACATTGGGCCACATTCAGTGTCCGCAGAATTAGCGCGCAATTAGGATTGATTTTGTCGCTTCTTGGAGGGTTCATTGTACAGTAGAGATGGGAGATGTTCTTGGCCTCTTCTTTGTTCCTGTGGTATTATGTTGAAGTCTGATACTTAAAATGTTCTGTATCATTGACAATGAATGTAATTTCATGTTTAGAAATTGAACAACAATGATTGACAGCAATAGAAAGACTTATGCATGTAATAATCTGTTCCAGCCATCTGCACTGCTCTATTACACTATGTGGTATGTCCACACTGCTGCTATCACTTAATGCACCTGCACATCTGTAAATACACTCATGCTGTTGTTCTTTGTGAAACTGCTGTTGTCTTTATCATATTTTTATTTTAATGTTCTTACGCATGCCCTTATAATCTTATAGTTTTAAGTTTTTATAGTTTATTATTTATCTAAGTTATATGTTCTATGTTTCATGTTGCACGATCGAACTGAAAACAGTTCCTAGTTTGTGAACTTGCTCGCCAACAATGGCAATAAAAACGATTCTGATTCTGATTCTGACCTGAGATTCAAACTCACAACTTACAGACCACAGGGCAACACAGGTTTTCTTACAGACGGCTCTGCTCACTGAGCTAATGTCACCTCCAGCCAGGGCAGTGTAAATAAATGTACCTCCAAAGGGAACCTCACTTAGTTGGTTCAAATACTGACTTGATGGCACACTTTCAACTGAATGCTCTACTCATTCAACTCAGTCATGAGTAGTGAGTGCTGATGTACTCGGGTGGTTAAGTTGCAGGGCAGTAAAGAGTCCCTGCCCCCTGATGAAATATGATGATGATTTAATTATAATAACAAAACAAAACCGTAGTAACTTGACACACTTAAATGCAGAAATTGTAAACTGGAAATCCAGTTTACAATTTCCATAGGGGTAGCTTTGAGAAAGGCACTGTCGAGCCATTTTGTATTGGGCATGTGGACACATTTTAACGCATCTCTCTTGACTTTGTTGACTTTGACATTGTTGTTGACCGGGCAAAGATAATCCTTTCTCTGGTGACTGCATCCCGCCTCGGGCCGAGTAATTAAAAGAAGTCTAAAACCCTTCAAGAACCCACTGCATATGCAATAAGCAACGGATGTCTCGCAAACAAATGTATGGATGAATCAGCTCCGGACTGTCCTCCCCTTCAGCTCTGGGCTCCATCAGTGACGTAATGCGGTTTAATGAGAGCCAGTTCGTCATGACTTTGGGAGCATTTTGCCTTCTGAGCACGGGCGATTGTACAAAAAGGGATGTTCAAGTTTCTGATTGTCACAGCTTTGAGTGATGATGAAGGAAGTCAGTGCGGTGTCGCCTTTCGTCTCAGCTCCAGAGTGAGCAGCCCCTCCTGCCGCCCCAGTGCATGCTGGGTGCCCACTTTGTGAGCCATCTCTGTGGCGGTGATGTCGATCTGGGCATACTTAGTGGAGCACTTTCCTGCAAAGACACCAGAGAAAAGCATTGATATTCCAGTGTTGATCGTTTTTTAATGGATTCAAGTTTAATGGTGTTTGTAGTTTGTGCAACAAAATGAATAAAAGTAACGTAAATGTAATGTAACTATACAGTATGTATTCTTTATATCAGATAGAACAGTACATTATGCAAACTGTTGAAGCAGGAACTTAAACCAACAACTGAAGACAGATCTTTGGGCCTTAGTGCTATGACATCTACGCTAACACCTTGGCCGCACCCAGGCCACTTATATATATATATTCCTTAAATATGCATCTAGTGTTATTGTTGTGTTTTAGTGTCTTGATGCTCAAACTGTTTCACATCACAGATGCACAATGGTGGGAGGGATACGCAGGTCTTGCAAAAAGGCACAACAGAACAGCAGAAACTGAAACAGGTTTGTCTCAAATTACCAACGCTCTTGTTAGAGTATAAGTGATGTCACGTTCATGACCAACTCGAATCTTTTGAACAGCTGACGGTTCGAACAGACGTCATTTATGAAAAGAACAGGGTCTTTTTCTTTGTGTTTTTTCATTTAGGTTTGACTAAGATAGGCCCTGAACCAACACAAGAAACTGTAAAACTGCAAAGTAGGTAACATGAGAGAAAGTTGTTGTACCAAAAAATATACTGTACTGTGGCACCAGGTTTTATATACAAACACAACATTTCATTTAACAGCTGGGTAAAAACTAGTTGAACTTTCAGTTTGGATGATAATAATCAAAATACATGCCTCTCAGGTATTAGTTCTATCATATAATGAGTTCTTACTTCATCAAGAATAAATAGAAATGAGTCTTTGAACAAATCCCAACGATTGGGCTGCTATAATAGATCCATAGATTCTGCTCCTGAGACACTGTCAGGGTGTGTAGTAAAGGGGAAACAGGATGTTATGGAGGTGAACTTTTCTTCACATTTGGTGTTGTTTCTGAATTCCACAGTCCACTTAAAAATATTAGCTAATTCAGACAATAGAGACCTGAGCTAAGTGTAGTTCAGCTGTCAGCCCAAAGCGCGGCTGAATGACCCGTTCCCGACACATGACAATCCTGTCAGCGGCCAAACAAATCCACAGAGTTTAGGGGGAAGTGGAGCCTGCCCTTGCTGCCAAACTGACGCCTCGCTTGAGTGACCGAGCCATGGCCCAGCGCTGAAACATATGCAAATAATTCATCCGCGGATGTTAAGATTCTCCTCATGTTTCCAACACTGGCCTGAGCGGCGTGCTATTACCATAATGCAATGCCTTCCTCGTGTAGAATCAAAGTACAAGATGAGGTGCCAACGGCGCGACGCACGAAAGCCGCACGCACATGAGAATCACTTAAAGATAATGTATGTTTACGCCTGCTGTCGTGAGGGAAAAGAGCAGCGGAGAAGATGAGGGTTTGCTGCTATCAGTGATTCCACAGCTGTGATGAGGTTGTTCTTTGACCCCGCGGGGTGCAGAGAGGGGACACGCCTCCTCCCAGGTGACACTTTAATGAGAGCACATGTCGCCGCAGACACTGAACCACTGACTTCACTGATTAACCTCCCTCATGATGAGCCCCTGTAATTCGGAGCGGTCTGACGCAAATGGGCGCCTCCTCTGTCAATTACAGCTCAGTGCAGGGTCTCACATGACCGAGGCACAGCTGAGGCAAACTCTGACGGGACAAATAATACAATCACACCCTACAGTCGCTGTCCATCACGGAGCTGTAAAAGTCTTTCATTCTGTGTAATCAAAGAAAGAAAATGTTTTCTATTTATTTTGTCTCAAAAGGTTAATATATTCTGATTGCGCTTTCATGAGCGTGTGAGATGTGGTTGTTAAATTTCTATGATTGAAGTAATTTGTGGGGCTAGAGCGCATCAAGTTAATGATAGATCTACACATTGAAGTAATGATGTCCTTGAAACACCATGAGAATGTCTCCAAAGAGTTCCCTGATGCGCTGCATATTCTATTATGTTTGGTCATGTCTTTTAATGATACTATCTCCACATGCTATATGCACATAGTGATCATCCTGTTGTAGTAGCTACAGAGTCTCTGTGTGCACAAGTGCAGATACTCACTCTGAGCTGGCAGGTGTTGGGTGGTCCCTCGTGGCACGGGGCCCATCTCCTGCAGCTCCAGCTCCATGTAGTTGAGCTGCTTCTTGGACGTGGGACTAACTGGGATGTTCACATACGTCACGGCTTCACTGCTACTGCGGAGTCTGTCAGTGACTGCCGCTTCAGGTGGGAAAACAAAGATGCTTCCTAGAGATAAAAGCACACACTACGTTACATCATTTGCATGATTATTCTTTCCTTTTCCTCCACTTTTATACAAGTTTCAACATCTAAAGTATCTAATTCAAAATGTAATAAAAATATACAACTTGTGTCACTGTTTTAAACTAGATTCCTGCCCTGATGCTCGGGTTTGTACCTGACCATGGCTCTCTCCTCATCTGTCTGCAGGACAAGATAAGGAGCTAATACAACCCTCAGCCTCCATACACAATAAAGCATTTCCTGTCAAACACAAATTATAGCGGCAATCTTTAAGTGCGCCATCATCCTGTGATACGTGGTTTCTACTGATAACAGGAATCCCCTGACAGCTTTGTCGTCATAAACCACACCATTTTACTCAGAGTGGAGTGGAGGACATGAAACCACCATCTCTCCACCAGCTCCAACAAAGTGTCCTTGAAAAGAAGCTCAGTCTAATTTCAGACTTTCTTTTTTCTACAACAATACAGATGAGATGGTGCGCACAAATGCTTGCAACAAGGGACTAACCCTGCATTTGGGGAAAAGCACTAACTTCTGTTGGTATCGACTCTGTCAAACTATAAAAGTGACTGTCTCCAAACATGAGTCCCTGTAGAGGCTTTGGTCAGAGGCCATTAGAGCCGTCTGAGCGGGACCGTCTCTGGCAGCGCCTCTCACCAACATCATCAGAGCCAAACAGCTCCTCTGGAAATGTGGGCTTTTCTACAGATTGCTAATGAATGTAACACTGGCTGTGGTCTCTGCTGCTTCCAAAACGCTGCGTGCATAAGGTATAACATTGTACCAGAACAGTTGTTGGCCCAGACAAACAGACTTTAATTGAATGGCAGCATTAATAAATGTGCGTACTAAGGCAAAGGCAAATCTCATTTTAAATGGCTGAATGTGATACATTTGTGTCATCAAAGCCACTATTCAACACTAGAGTGGAGTTTATTTTCGTGCTTTATGTTTTAGCACATAAGCAGATTGACAAGCTGAATG
Source organism: Neogobius melanostomus (assembly GCA_007210695.1). Lineage (NCBI taxonomy): Eukaryota > Metazoa > Chordata > Actinopteri > Gobiiformes > Gobiidae > Neogobius > Neogobius melanostomus. The sequence continues at coordinate 6,867,242 of VHKM01000042.1, forward strand.
TCTGGCTCCGACAGTCAGACATAAAATGCGTGTGGGTGTATCCTGAGTCTGGCGGGGCAGTTACTGTCGAAAGCTGATCTCCAGTTGTGGAACGCTGTGATTGGACAGGACACTTCCTGTGCATTACATGAAATACACATCTGAGCAGGAGCCGCTGTTCGTGACTGATACTTTTGCTGTCGTGTGCTGACAGCGGCTTGGACTCAGTGGAGGAGGTGTAGGTTAGACTTGGGGCGCCTTGATGTCCAAACAACCTCTGACAACTGTCCCTTTACATCAGACCAGGTGCACCATCACATTCTTACATACGTATCTACTGTGTGTGGGTCAGGAAACAACCGTAGTTTCGACCTTTACAAACATAATATCAACATTTATTCCGAAAGCATGCAGGCCTTGTGTCTCTGCAAAGTGAATAAACATGAAGTGAATAAACATGTTTTTCTTTCCTTGATGGCAGAGTAACTGTGTTGTTATATTCAAGTTGTTATCCAGCTAGTTTTTTAATTTTGTGTCAACAGCTTTGAGACTTATCAAAGTGTGGCTACTACAACTTTACTAAATCCCCTTCATTTAAGAGCGTAACTCACCTTCAGTCTCTTGGGAGAACCTCTGATGGCCACAGCTGCCCATTAGTTCATACTTGCTTTTCTCTTCTCCCTGAAAAGCCAGACGTGCATACTGATTAGGTTATTAGCACAGGAAAGCAGCCATTTTAAACACCCGCAGCATTATTTTAAGAGGTGAATTCATATTTTATAACATCAAATATGTTATAAATATTGTCATGATTCGGCCCACTCCTTTTGAGCAGAATTTCAGCTGCTCAAATAAATAAATAAAAAATATATATATTTTATAACATGAAATCCTGTAAATCTGTGAGAAAAGATCTACCTCGGAATTCTTCTCCAGCGTTCGAATTTCCATGATTTCATAATCAGCTCTGCGCCGCTCCTCTTTGCCAAAGGAGCGTTTGTCTGATCAGAAATTAAATACAGAGGTAAAAAATAAAAAACAAATACTTTTTCTCACTACTAATCAGTCATTATATAGAAATCTGTTAATACCATTGAATTGTATACACACTTTTCAAAGGCAATATAAAGCTAATAAGTGAACTATAGATCAAATGGAAATAGCGATCTATACAGAATGCTCTTAGAATATTGGAATATGAATTTTTAGCTATATCGCCCAGTTCATCAATATGAACCTGTCATCAAGTTCTTAGAAAGGAAAAAGAACAAAGAAATGTATGACATGCAAAGTCACCATGCTTTTTTCAAGTCAGAGAAAGAAACAGGTGGATAAACAAAGCAGCCAGAATGAAGAGTGTGCATTGCCTTCAAAGAGCTCAAAGGAAAACATCTCGACAGAATGATGGAAAGAAGATTTATTTCCAAAAGGAGGAAATTGAAAAGAAGAAAGAGCGGCCGTAGCTCAGAGCCGTATCCAAAGACGAGCTGTTTCGAGCTGTTTCGTTGGCCTTACCTTCATTGGCCGGAGTTTGACCATGGACCTGCCCTGTCTGTGATCCGCGGCACTGATCAATGCCTTGCTTATTGGCACCGACCGGCTCTTGGCTCGTCTTCCGCCGCGGGAAAGCTGGCTCGTTGGTCCTGTTTGGGAGTATCAGGGGGGGGGGAGGCCGCGGAGGGGGCGAGCAGTGCTCCTCTTCACACCTCGCACAGTTCTCATACAGGACAGACGCCCGGGCACATTTGGATTGGCGGGCTTTGCTCCCGAAAGCGGGGCTCATGGACTCGTAGCAGCTTAATTTGTGCCCCTCTATCTTTCTAGAGTAGCCCAGCAGATCAGCGAGGAGACTGACCAGCTTGTCTCTTCCTGTCTTGGGCATGAGGGAGGCTTCTCTTTGGAAGAATGACTCTCCATCTTCCTGTTTGCTTCAGTGACACTTCGTAAAGGTGACTTGTCAACATACTCACCTGCTGGATTGAAAATATGTCGAAAAGTAATTCCCTTTTTTGTAATAAATGCACTTCTTTTGGGGCTGCTGCAATGAACCTGGTTTACTCTTGGATCAAAACATGCATCAAATAACTCCAAACGGCGTGCACTTCAACTGTGGATCAGACTTACCTGGCACTGGCTGTGTCGTGGCCCCACTTGGAGGAATGCATGGAGACACCTGACAGAACATGAACCAGCATTTTGTAAACAGAACAGATTAAAAGCTTTCCCCATGTTTGTTTCTAGTGATCATTCTAATGCTGCTGGGCTTACGTACACCACCAGAAGGGGGAGCCATAGTCAAAACGAGGCGGTGGCACCACACTTACCGGGACCCAGCAGGAGTTTGACTACTTCATAATAACTGTAATGGACACGAGTCAGTAAATTCTGTATAAAACAAAATGATAATAATGTTTTAGCATCTCACTAAATGAGCTATTCTCCATAGATTTACTTTATGGGAACCGCTAACTTTTATGGCCGTTTTCTCAAATTGCTTTTGCCTCACACTCAAAGTCAAAGTTGCACCTACACAGACAGCAGTTTTTCCAATGTTGCACAAAGCTTTTTTTTTTTTTTTTGGTTGCAAAAGTACTTGTCAATATCTCTTTTCCAAATCTGATATTTTTCTGCCCCAAAATGAAGCCCCTAAAGCAGGGGTAGGCAAGTTTGCTTGGTGGAGGGACGACTTTATTAATTGAAAAAAGACAATCAGTCAATGAACATGTCTGAATTATTTTTTTCCCCACCCACATAGTTTCTCGCCTTCCTTATCATTGACTGTTGTGAGAGCACTCATGTGTGGCAGGGATAAAAATGCATGGTGGTAGATCTGACACTCAAGAGGCAATTTCAGTTCAAAGCTGAGTTGGTCTGAAGTGCTACATATACGGTACAGTGGGATGCTCTCGTTGATGGAGCCACTCCATAAGACAATACAGCATATCCTATTAACTTTCCGAGGAACTGAACATTATGTGAACACTGAAGACCTGAGCCACAAAGCTTGAGTTGCTTTTAGATGTTGGCATAACACAGCTTGTACACATTTTACTAACACTTCAACTGCTGTTCTAGTTATTGCTTTGTCTAAAAACAGCTATTAATTCCAGGAAAAACACATTGTATAAGCTAACTCAATTCAAAACGGCTTACCAAACAACTAATGCATTGCTGTCTCTTCTTCTGTAAACGGAAAAAACAGCTAAAATACATAAAGTCGCGTCGAGCCTTTATACTAAATGTATTTGGACGCTCAGTGCTGACCACACGGACAGATGGCCGTGGGACTGTTGGCCGCTTTGACACCAAACACAGAGCGGCATCACTTCAGCTGCATGCGGCAAAGGTCAGACACGAGGAGTGCAGCAGATGATACAGGGATGACAAACCTTACTCTCTTGGACTAATTAAGTATGTTTGAGATCTTCTGGTAAGCTGTGAGAACGCCATGGTCCAAACAGATGGCCATTATAGCTTTACATTATCTATAATAAAGAGAGAGTTTTGGAGAACGTCTCACCTTATACCCGCCGCATGTGGCGCAGACCGTGACGATGGTTTTGGAGGCAGACGTGAGGGGTCTGCTGCAGATGTGACAGGAGTCTGGGTGCTGGCCGTCACTAGAGGGCACCACTGTGTTTTTCAGACCCTCTTCTGTTTTTTCAGTCACTGTCTGAGTGTCCTTAGGTTCAGTCTGGTCCTGTGAGGTATTGTCCTGTCTCTCAGTCCCACTGCTCTCTGTCCTGTCCTCACTCAGGGCTGAGGGCTCACTAGCGCCCCCAGTGTCCTCCAGCAGGCGCCGCGGCGTGTCGTACAGGTACCTCAGGGAGTCGGGCACCTGGTGCTGGTGTCCCGGGGCAGAGGGGCAGCTGCAGGGGCTCAGATCTTGAGTGAGGTGAGGAGGGAGGCTGAACACTGTGCCATAGTCGTCCGCGGGCTGAGTGTCCAGGCTGCCAGTGTAGGAGGAGAAGCTGCCAGAGTAGGATGAGTGGCTGCCAGTGGCGATGCCGCTGTCCGAGGAGCTCTGTCGCCCAATCTCCTGCAGCTGCCGGGGCGCCTTCACCGCGGGTCGGGTCGCACCTCCAGGGGTCACTGAGTGCAGCTCTGTGCAGAGAACGGGAGACTTAGGGCTGGGCTGGACAGAGTGTTCACTGGGTGCCGGGTCACTCCAAATGACCAGCCGGCTGCCAATGCTGCAATCTGATTGGCTCGTGTCTGAGGTGTCGGATGAACCCGAGATACTCCGGTCATCACCTCCAGCAGACGAGACTACAGGGGCAAAAGAAAGACGTCTTTTCAAACTGTTTTCATAAGTCATGTTGAAGATTACAACATATTAGGTTTAAAAAAATAATAACACTGACTTGTGCTGCTCCTGTGGGAGAGCATGCTCAGGCGCTTCTCCAGCTCCTGGGCTTCATGATTCAACTTCTCTTCAGAGTTTGTTTGGTTCTGATTGAGATCTGTCGAGAGGAGCATTCATTGTTATAGTAAAGAGAATACCTGCGTGAACAAGTTAAAGATTATGGCTGTTGGAGTGCAGACGTGGACTGTGTGTATAATTTGAAGCATTTTCGGCCTGTAGCGCCATATATAGACAATAAATAATATGTCCCCGTTTACCATAATGACCACGTTCAAAGGGATTTACAGACTCATCCTACCCAGCTCTCACAGAGCATGTTCCTAAAAGGGCATAAGGGCGGGATCTTCACTGTAGACTTGGCCCTCGTGGGGCATGTAGTTCGATCATAACCGCGCCAATAGCTCTAATGCTAACAGTCTGTCAATCAAAGTCCAGCCCTCATTAGTATACGTAGTATAGTAATTCTTTAATTGTAACCCAGCGTCATCACAGGAGCAATACCTAGCAGAAGAAAGTTCCAAAAAAATTAGATTGCTTAAAACGTGTGGAAAGTGCAATGCTTGTTTTGCCGCCCATATATGGGGGTACTGCAGCAATGGCGGCCCTAGCGTCGCGGTCATAAAGCAGTGCAACTAGCGGTCATTGGCGCCATACCGCCTTGAGAATGCCTGATCCGGTCCGGAAACTAAACAGGTTAGGGCCTGGTTAGTACCTGGATGGGAGGCCCACAGGTAATACCAGGAAGCCAATGTGGGTGAGTGGTTGGAGGATCCGTTGGTGCAGATGTGTAGCCACGTTTCTGTCAGTCCGCTCCAGGGGAAACCGTGGCTACATAAGTAGCTTACCACCACCAGGTCTGGACTGAATGAAAATCCCGTTCCCTTGTGTGTGAAATACTTTAGATAACTTGTGTCATGTGAAAAGCGTGATACAAATAAGATTCATTTTCCTATACTCAAAAGTTATGAGTCAAATAGTTAGGCACAAAGTGCAGTGAGACACCTGTGAAAAGTGCTTTGTACTATTATTAATAGGCAGCAGTGAGTTCAGCAGGTCTTTGAAACCAAGTGAAAGGGTCACGCAGAGGAACACCTTGCAGTATCTGGGCACCACTACGGGGTTTTAAATAGCACTGCCGCACGGGACGCCTGGTACCAAGACCGTACTCCTCACAACAAGGTCATTTCAATAGTCAATCTTAACAACTGGCACCAATGTCATCTGCTTTATTATTAGCATTTGAACATTTCTATTTCTACAATCAATTTCAAAGACTTTGCTAGTGGCCTGCAAAATATAGCCTTCATTATATTATATAAACTAGACGCTACAGCACAGGACTATGATGTCAATGTGCCACTTTGAACAATGCGAACACACTGCTTGATATACTGTATTAGTTTGTCACTTTAGGTTAAATGTTTGCCCATAGCTTTTCTGGCTTTTTTTGTTCTAATTTTAAGCTCAATGTGACTTTTTATAACTGTCTCTGAGCTCAAAAGAAGCCATTCTGTTAAGGTGTTTGATACTTCCAAAAACATGTATAATTTAGTGAAGAGAAAGTTGGAGGAAGAAGTCCTCTTGATGAGCAGACTTGTAGCGAGCAGCGTGGCGCTACAGAGGGCCCAGGGGGAGGGGTGTTGGAATGATATGGATGAGGTTACAAACATGCTCGAAGTGATTAGCGGGCTTTGGCTCCTCCGCTTGTGTGAACGGTGACTTTGACCCTCCGCGGCCCCCTCCCCTCATGCCCCTTGCTATTTATTCGACTACAGGCTACAATAATAGGGCCGTGAGCTCAGCGTGTGATTGAACGCGGCAATGTGTGGAAACCAGTATAGCCACCTCCAAAGCACAAGTCCACCGCCCGAGCTACGCAGCCCTCCAAGCCGCTGAACGGGTGAGAAAAATCGTTATAAGTGCTAGCGTGGGGAGAAGTGGTGTTAAAGTGGACAGCAGGCGGACGGATAATTAAAACGGTTTTGATTACATTCAGAGGTTATTGAATACAAACTATCCTCCCTCCAGGTCCTGACAGCACATGAAGCGTCTCTAAAACTTCCATCAATCAATAAAGCGATTAGGCACTTATAGTTTCACATATTGATTATGGGTTTTTATACATTCACTCGAATTTAACATATATCATCTAGATTAATCAAATCAATAAAAAATGCAGCATTCACACATTTTTCAATAATCTAATATTTGAATTTCCTCCAGTGGCTTTTCTTCGCAGCGCGGTGACAGATCCCGAAAAGCTCCTCCTGTGCCCAAACAGCTCCTGAAGTCCTGTGTAAATGCTTCCCTCAATCTTCCATCGTGAAGTGAAAACACTCCCCACGGCTTCACTATTTCGAATTATTATTATTATTGCATTTTCTAACCAACAAAGTCTAGATTAGTGATAAAGATGTGCTTGAAATCATTACCAAATACCTACAAAAAGCACAATAGCCCGTCTTTAAGAGCGACTGTGACACTGAATATCTCCACTGTGAGATCAGTCAAGTCTTACCTTATAAAATCTGTGCATTTGTGCAAGTACAGTATCTGTGTCAATGTACTTGTAAACTTTATTGTCCCCAAAGGGAAATGTATCCCCTCCATTTGACCCATCCTTGATTTGCTGCCTCAGGGTAAACAGTAAGGAGCTGTTGGCGGCCGTGGTGCAGTGCCCGGCTGGAGGATTAACCTTCTGTTGTGCATGTTTCGGCATGAGGTGGAGAAAGCGAAGTATTTGGAGGGATATTTGTTAACATATTAAGCATATTGATGGACCCCCCCTATAAAAGTTAAACTAAAACTCCATTAAATGTCCTGCCAAACCTTATTATGTAACACCTTTTACATGATTGAAATGCCGGTGGATGATGCTGTGGCTAATAAACTTATTTTCAGCAGTAAATTGGGCACATGCTACCGGTCTGCGCGCTGACGGGACAAAGAGGGCGGACAGGGCCAAGGTGAGCCTCATTATTTGAATCGTCCAGACAACAATCTACTACATGAAGCGAACACACCAGAGAAACATGCTGTATTTGGGTACATTTTGATACTGTATTTGCAATATTGACAAGTATGTGATATGAAACATGAATGAAAATGTTCTAGTACAGAATTCTACAGTATTTGACATTATATGTATAATTACAAGGGTTCATTTATTATTCATTCACTCCTCAATACAGTTTTCGATGGGCATTGATTCAGGGACAATAAAGCCCACAAACAAACACATTCATTATTTTGCAGCCCTATTGGCAGTAGCCAAATTGAAATCATTAATTTTGTTTCCTTTTCCCTTTCACTACCTGCACCTTATGTGCAGGTAGTGAAAGTTACCCAAAAGGCTTATTATGAGCTGAGCACCTAAGTCAGAGTGAGGACGGGCGACTGAAATTGCTCCCAAGGATTACCCAATTACACAAAACAGCTGTCACTCATAATTTAGGCGCAGGAAAGCACATAAACCCTCTGACTCATTCCACCTAAAATGGGCAGATTCCCAGGAAGCCAGCCGATTGTGAATAAGACATCCCAGGAGCAACAGAAAACAGCATTTGGTTCATTTGAGCAGGACAAGTGTGAGCCTAAGTTGTTCGCTATGAACCCACCGACTCTTAGCTGTTCCCTCGCCAAAATCCATGATGTACAAATGTGCGGAGGTACAGACCTGGTAGAACTGGCTTGAGTCCAAAAGGACCTCTGGTGGGAGAGATGCCCCGGACCACGCAGTCGAACAGGAAACTGATCTGCTCGCTCTCCCCAGACGCGAGCAGAAACACTCCGGCCCCTGAAGAAAAAATACAGGCCTGATCTATGATGAGATGTTTAAATAGATAGGAGCGCATTCACTGAACGGCTCACTTTTAACACATTATTAAGTTACCTAGTGATGATTTTATGATTAGATTATCAACCAGAAAACTAAATCTGAGTTACAGATATAAGATTATGTCCTCTGAATGACACAGCTCATCTTTCTCTTTATGTATTTGAGACTGATAACAGACTGATTTTGACAAAATACCACTTACACACCCGAGTTGTCGCCCCAAAACCTTCACGGAACAATAATTATCTTCATTGTTATGTCTCCGGTTCGTTTAACAAATCCTTCTTCTTGTCTGCGTTATAAAATTCCTGCCCTGTGAAGAGCAGAGGTCACACTCTCCTGAGATCTCCTGACCTCCGTGTCTAGGCCTGCCCTCGATCACGTTCCCCGCTGCCCCGGTCGCGGCTGGGGTCACCGAGGTCAGCGGCAAAGTGTACAGCGTTGGCCCCTGATCGAACGTAATAATGTGTCGTCTATGCAGCGAGTTCATGAAGCATAATAATTCACTCATTGTGCAAAAATGTAGCATTAGTTTTTAGGGAATACTTGAGAAGGTTCGGTCAGCGGGTGTCAAAGCATCAGGTGCACGGCCCCAAAGCAAAAGGAACAAGAAAACCCCCAGAGAGCCACAGAACAGGTGGCGAGTTACGCTATTTGTCTGAGCAGAATACAAACAGCGATTCCTTCTGCTGTCTCCAGCTTTATTAGAGCTGCAGACGGGCGCACGGTAAGTGGGAAGTGTAAGGACAAATCTTTCCTTTGCACGTTTATGCAAGCAAACTAAATGTGTAATCAGATTCCAATGAGAAGATTGGAGTTGAAGATTATTGGTTTTGGCCCATCCCAGCTCACACCTTAGAGACACCATACAAAAAACAAAACAGATCAACATTTACTTAACATTGACATCTGGAGTGACACTAAGAGCTGCATTTTTATTATATTTCTTCATGATGGGACTTGGTTATTCCAAATTTCCAGACTGTGTGGAGTTTTTATGTTCTATCCTCTGTCTGGTTAGGTTCTCTCTGGGCATTTCCACGATTGACCCCAAACATTAGCACAGTAGACTAATTGGTAATCATGGCCAAGATGCTGCCTCAAAATCTGCTCCTGGCAGGTCGCCCTGAGGCACTGGTTGAAGGTCAATTGAATTGTACCAATTTTCCAACAGGGACAATAAAGTCTGCACAAAATACAAACTCAGTGCTAGTGTGTGGCAGTAGCATTACATATTTCAGAAAGAAAGAATACTGTGCTAGTGCTGTGCCAGTTGTCATTGAAACCTATTCAAAAAGACTAAATAAAAAGTAATAAAATAACGCACTGATGCCCAGCTGCGGGACAGCTGTCTATGCTCATTAGTCGCCTTGTAAAAGTTTATACGTATTTTCTGCCACGAGGACAATTGACAATGAATGCTGCACCACCACCACCACTGCACCATCGGTAAATAGGCTACTGGGGTCCATATGACACCAGATGCTGGAAGTAAAAGCAGCGTCACATGAACTGGTCCAGGAGTTGGAAATGGGAGCAGCGCTAAAACTTCTAATGACTAATGAAAATGGAGTTTGATACGGTGTAATAAAGTGAACAGACACTCCATTAGACTTCAAAACATATTCAAATATTCAAACAGCTGCTGCTAAATGACTTGTATTCTTCGCTTCCTCCTAATAAATCACTCTTGTTCTTCAGACAGATATTAATTATTCATGACTGGACTTGGTGTTGAGCCTGCACTCGTTCAAAACTCATCATCACGGCGCTGCTAGGGGGACAGCGCGCTGACTTTAGGATCCAAATGAACCTGTGTAAGTACGGTATTTTAACAACACAAAATGTGTCAGGTGTGAGGTACGTGACCGCTGTGACTCGTACTATTCACATTTTTTCCAGTAAATTAATATTTTATTATTCAGTATGTTTTAGGAGTTTTATGTGGTCATCTTAAATGTCTTGCTCTGTTTATTTATTTTTTCCACATTTTTCTCCATTGGTCATGTTGGTGAACAAATCTCTATGCAAATCAGTCATTATGGACATCTGCTTCATTCTCCCATAGGCACAGTAACATTATTTTACTGGGACAGTCTGTTCTTCTGAGCTTCTCTTTCACAAAAGGCCCCAAAACCACAAGTGATTCATCTCATGGGAGGTCATTGTAATATTTAATATTTGAGTACGGCACAAAGGCTGAGCTCCCACACATGTCGAACGGCCTAATGAGTATCTGAAGTCGGGATTGTGTCATCAGAACTGCTCTGAATTCCCTCTTAATACACACCAAAGGGGATTTCAAAATGGAAGATACTCAAGTACGCATTCACGGTAAAGTACACTGATGCAGCGGAGTCAATGTATTTCAATGTAGAGTGGCCCAGGTGTTAAAGCGTTGTTTCGACCTCGCTTTTCTTTACTCTACGTAATATTGTTTTGTATTGTTGTGCATTTGTTTCAAAGTTATAAACGTATAGTATCAAGGCGAACATGTCCAAACAAAACTCTCTGAATAAAGCATAGCGCAGGACTGCATGTTAGACTTACAGTATCCACATCTGGTGCCTCCCTCGAACACGAACCCATTGGGGACTGGTCCGTAGCGGCGCAGGTCAGGGAGATTCCAGTGGCCAATGATCACAGGCGGGACGTCCCGTGCCAGAGCCAGCAGGTTGTTGCAAAGGTGAAGAGTAGCAGGTCCAGTCTCCAGCTTGGTCCCAGGTAAAACGGCCACACAGAATCTATGAACTGAGAGAAGACAGAGAAGGTATTACATTTCATACTGAATGTGGACACGGATCTGGTAGTGAAGGTTTCCTTTTGGCTAACAGTTCCTTTCCTATATTTCAAAGCTCTTCCTCATGCAACATTATGTGGGTTTTGGATTGGCACAAAGAGTTTAACTGACCTCATTGTGGCCAGACTATGAAAAGTTGTGGGCACATCGCTCTAACATGAATATAACAAGAATATAGTGTTACTCAGTCAAGTCTGATCAACTCTGACCCAGAACTGGATGACCTTATTTTTTAGCTGATAAGTCAAAAGTAACACTGTCAAGTAAGCAATAATAGCTGAACTGGGATTATAATGAGGAGGAAGTTGGTTGCGACGATGCCAATTTTTATGATTGATGGTGATAACTATTCATGTTTAATTAATGTAGAATTTAATTATGTTGTAAAGTGCTGCCCTGCGAGAGAAGAAAAAATATATAGTGTTACAAATTGTTCACAGAAATGAGTCAGACAAACAGCTGCACACAGCTGTGGGGAAATCCCTGCGCAGCCTCTGAATCAAGCACAATGCAACCACTTCTTCATCTTCTACTCTGGTTTGGGGCTGGTGAAAATGAGCAGGTTCGAGAGCCGCCAAAATTGTCCTGGGAACAAATATATTTGATTCAAACTTAACTGCGATTTGCTTGAGCTTTTTTAGGCTTTATTAGACAGGTTTTTAATATTGTCAGTTATGTAGGCTCCTGCCCTCTATCTATTATGATGTCTTCAAACTAAACCAATTGTGTTGAGGTTACTTGGCCGTAATCTTCACAGATCTGACCAAAACCAGGTGAAACTATTGGGAGGCCGCGGTGAGGAAAAGTCTGCCATCTGTGCCTTGTTATCACTCAGTTGTAACGAGATTTATTAAGTGTGACGAAGCATAATAACAGCCGACCGGACAGCGGCAGGTGACATTTCTACTGTTGGCCCCGCTCCTCTGCGTTCATAGGCCACACACAAACACAAAGACTGAAGGGCCTTTTTAAGCACACGAGGATGCTTACGTAAGGAGCCCACCGAGAGAGAAAAACAGTGCAGTGTGTCGTTGAGCCTGTGGCCTTTTGTACTCCAAATGCCTTGTCAGGACATCATTACAATACTGTCACATTTCGCCTCCAACTAAGCCCCGAATACTCTCTATATTAATCCAAAACAAAGTCCAAATGAATATGGTGTTAGAAAAACTGATCCATAACAAATGATTGATTCCAGACTTTAAGCATGAGTACAAGGTCCAGACAATTCTTTCCGATTTATATGTTTATCTTTTAAATGGGCTTACTGTTCCTCAGATCTTGAATAAATCATAAGTCAAGCTCACCTCTAAGCATTCTGTACTATGTAGTTATAGACACTCACAGGTTATTGACAAAATATTTATAAAAAATAACCTACACTGAACTTCTGAAAGGTTGTTTTGCTTTTGTGTCATTTGTTTCTTCGATACATTTCCATCAGCTGCAAAAATGGACGCATAATTCGGTGGTTAGTTTCTTTACGCAAGAAGGTCCTGGGTTTGATTCCTGGACCAGCCTCATGAGAGCAATTTGCATGCTGGTCCAAAGTTGCAGCTGTTCAGAACAAACTCCCCATCCATCTCATTAACAGGCCTTCACTATGCAATTTGTTGCATGTATAATGACAAATAAAGGACTTAACTTTTACTCTTCAAATGTATGGCATACCCTAATCCGACTGTGTGATTGTACTACACGCAGCGTTGACCAACATGTTATTATAGGAAAGCATAAACCTCCAGCAAACAAAATTAAAAACATGAGAGGTTCAGCCTGTGTGTGACTTGCCTTCCCCCAGGCTGTATCTGAGCCGGGCCTCCCAGCCCAGCAGAGCCTCCTTGGTGTCGAAGCCCAGCAGAGCGCACTGGTTCAGGCAGAGGATGGTCAGAGTAAATGCTACTCCCTCGAAACACTGTCCCGTCTCCACACCACAGATCTCCTCCAGGGTCACACTGGCCCTCTCTCTGTTGCCCTGGGCCCGCTCAGATCTATCTTTGTAAACCAGTAGCACCAAGCAATCTGTGGAACCAGGACACAAGGTCAAATTACACCCGTACATACTGTAAATTTCCGAATGAGTAATACCAATCTCCACTAACGTAAGCGTTCATAGGTTTATTGGCATGCAGCAGTGGAGGTTGCACAATCTCTACACACAGTCGCTGAAAGATGAGACCTAATACAGCTGCAGCCTCTGGATCTGTGTGAATATTTGGAACCAGAATGCATTGAGTGATAGATAAAGTAAATGGTAAAGGTATGATTTTAAATTGAATGTATTATTCTGAAGTCAACTTGAAGTATGGTGTCTGAACCTTCAGATAACATTCAGTGTCAACTGACCACACAGGAGTGAGCGCGCTCAACTCTCCTTCCCTCTTAATGTGCATAGCTGGGGCATGAGAACAGACAGCTGCGATAACAGCGACATCAAAGATGCAGGATCACAGCGTCAGTCTAACCTGTGAGGTATGTGGACCTCAACAAAAACCTCTCCGCAGCAGCATAAACTTACAGAGGTCAGAACGTGTTTTCTACCGCACTGGCATTTGGCTCAGACAAAAAACATCACGCTCTTTTCAGCAAGAGACCACTATTATAAGACAACTCTCACATCAGAGACAGGCCTCACGCACGAAACTATCTCAATCAAATTAAAGGCTCACAAATAAGGGCTGGCGCAAGAAAACATTAGCTCCTTGATCGTGACGCAGCGTACGTGCGCACTTGTTTACGCACGGAGAGCAAGTCTCGCACGTGTGCGACAGACTTTATAAAACTGTAACTAAAGTTGCACAGAACTAGAGCAGAACAAAGACCAAGTTCTTACCTGCTACAGGCGATGGTTTGCGAAGGACGATCCACCTAGTTTTCCACTGTAGGAGAAACAGAACCGCAAACCTTTTAAACTCGCACGCGCACACATTTATTCCAAATACAAGAACATTTCTGGTCTGGATAAGAACCTTTTTCCCGTCTCTGAGTCTGGCGTATCCCTCCACGACCACAGTATCCGTCATCTTCAGTCATGGTTCCTGACAGCTGCAAAGGCGCTGCCTGACTGAGGGGTCACTTTCAAAATAGCTGCGCTCTGGTTCACGAGGCGCAAAGTCGCCTCAGCGCGGCACATGGAAAATGGCATGACAGGCAGTTTGTTTGTCTGTCCCATAGACTGTCCACCCACAGACCGTCACAACGCCACCTGGGCCGTCCCAGACATGGTCCCAGACCACCTGCCGCTGCTGGGAACAACATGGGCTCAGCCAATCACAGTGAAGCCTCCTCGGTCATAACCAAACCATATTTTGCAGGAGTAGCTACGCTACAAAAAGTACTACACATGACGAAGGCAGAAAAATCCCCTCATATGTTTTGATTTAACTAGAAAGAAATTCATATATTCACACATTAAAGAAAATAAATTCATATATTCACTAATTTCTTGCCATTTTAAGTCAGCTAAATCCAGCTACTTCACCTTATTTATCTTTTTACATGCAATAATTAGTCTATAGTCATAAGTCAAACTTTATTTTTCACAGTATAAAAAGATAAGTTACATTACAAATACAGTATAATAACAATATAAAACACAGTTTCATAAAAGCTAGAGTCTCTCAGATGTCCATTCATCAAGAATTGGATTTGCGCCCGATGACTGAATTGATCCAGTCCAGGTAGTTGACCACTCTAGTGTAGACTCCGGGTTTGTTGGTGCGTCCACAGCCCTCTCCCCAGCTGATGATCCCATACAGGAAGCTGACATCACCCTTTGCACAAGCCAGCGGCCCCCCTGAGTCGCCCTGGGGAAAACACAATCAAAGCACAAACAGCTGAGTCACACTAAACATGAGCTAGTAATGAGGATTTACCCTTCTCCAGAGGTAAACTCTTAACTATGGAATTTCATTCAACACTAATGTTTGATGCAGTAGAGAGTGAGTGGGCTGTAAATATCCCTAAGACTTCCTAAGTGACGCTCAATTAACTTTATAATACCAGTCTCACTTAGTCATAGGACAGGGTCAGCAACAGCCGAAGCATTTGGAGTCTATTTAGTCAGAAAACTTCATCATAACCAGATATAAGATTTTCTCTTCCTTTAGACGGCTTTATTGAATACACTGCTGCTCGTGAAGTAGAACACTTTTACCTTGTGCCAGTCGTCTCAAGTGGCGTCGCTTGGTGCTCAGTAAGAAATAAGAGTGTCTGGACTTGTGTTTAAGTAACAATAAAAACAGAGTACAACTTTTAGGAGAACAGTGTGTTGCTAATAATCTGGTGATTGTTAATTCCTAATTGTCATGATGCAGATAAATTCATGTCTGTTTGAGTAATCAGTCTCCTCCTGCTGAAGTCATGAGATGCTATTTCCCTGTGTTTTTAAAGGTCCAGACTCCAGACAGCTTCTCATTTCAGCGCTCACTTTGCCTCCAAGTCGCATCTTGCTAATATGAAGCAGCTATTAATGTATTGCTGGAGTTTCTAATATTTTAAGCATGTTAAATGCCGAGGATGGAAAAAAAAAAAGAATTTTCTCATATTGATCAATTTCCATTTTTGATTCGATTTGATTTTTTATTAAAATAAATACATGTAGCTGATTCATGAACTTAGTGCCTCTCTAAAGTACTAATACACCTTGAACTTTTGCACATTTTGTCATGTTTACAACCATAAACATAAAGAATGATTAATTGATTTGTTTTACTGAAAGTTCACACACAAGTAACAGACAACTGTGAAGTGAAAGCAAAATGATACATGATTCTGTTATTTTTTCAAAAAATAGAAAAGTGAAAAGTGGGGCGTGCATAAGTATTCATACAGCATACAGTGCATTAAATTGCCTTTATAACATTCCTAATGACTGCAGAAAGTTCACACCTTGCCCTAACCATTAAATAGAGGCCAACTGTGCGTAATCTACTCTCAGTATAATTCCAGCTGTTCTGTGAGGGCCTCAGAGCTATGGTCAGAGTGTATTGGTCACTAAGCAACATCATGAAGGCCAAGGAGCACACCAGAGAGGTCAGGGATAAAGCTGTGGAGAAGTTTAAAGCAGCGTTAAGTTATACAAAGATTTCCCAAGATTTGAACATCTCACAGAGCACTGTTCAATCCATCATTCGGAAATGGAAAGAGTATAGCACCACCGCGAACTTACCAAGACACGGGCATCCACCTAAACTAACAGACCGAACAAGGACAGCACTGGTCAGAAATGCAACCAAGTGCCCCAAGATAACTCTGGAGGAGCTGCGACGTACTGCCGCTGAGCTGGGGGAATCTGTACATGGGACAACTATAAGTCGTACTCTACACAAATCTGGCCTTCATGGACAAGTGGCAAGAAGAAAGCCATTATTGAAAGGAGGCCATAAGAAATCCTGTTTGAAGTTTGCTAGAAGTCACATGGAGGACACAGCTACCATGTGGAAGAAGGTGCTTTGGTCAGATGAGACAAAAATTGAACTTTTGACCCAAATGCAAAACGTTATGTATGGAGCAAACCTAACACTGCTCATCGTCCTGAGTGCACCATCCCCAGTGTCAAATATGGGGGGGGGAGCATCATGCTATGGGGCTGCTTTTCCTCAGCGGGGACTGGGAAGATTGTAACAATAGTTGGGAAGATGGATGGAGCCAAATACAGAGACATTTTGGAGGAAAACCTGCTGGAGTCAGCAAGAGAATTGAGGCTGGGGCGGAGATTCACCTTCCAGCAGGACCCTAAACACAAAGCTAAATCTACAATGGAATGGTTTATAAACAAACATATTAATGTGTTAGAATGGCCCAGTCAAAGTCCTGACCTAAATCCTATTGAAAATCTGTGGAAAGACCTGAAAACTGCTGTTCACAAACGCTCTCCTTCAAATTTGACAGAGCTTGAATTGTTTTGTAAAGAGGAATGGGCTAAAATGTCAGTCTCTAGATGTGCAAACCTTGTAGAGTCATACCCCAGAAGACTTGCTGCTGTTATTGCAGCAAAAGGGGGTTCCACAAAGTATTAATTCATGCTGTATGAATACTTGTGCACGCCCCACTTTTCACTTTTCTATTTGGAAAAATAACAGAATCATGTTTCATTTTGCTTTCACTTCACAGTTGTCTGTTACTTGTGTGTGAACTTTCAGTAAAATAAATCTAAATAAAATCTTTACATTTAGGGTTGTAAACATGACAAAATGTGCAAAAGTTCAATGTGTATTAGTACTTTCGAGAGGCACTGTACCTTTTGTACAAACCTCCGTACAAATGCTTTCCTCCAGTACCATTTAGCACACAAGTATCTCCCATTGTCTCATCCAAACCCCAAGGAGCTGTTTCTGCCAAAGAAATGTCTGTAAAACTGACGATTATAAAGACCCACGATGATGATTGAGACTGTCCAAAGTATAGATTGTGATTTCAATTAAATTTCGATTAATTGCCCAGCCCACTATAAGTAATGCATAATTACATGACAGTTTTCTTACCTGGCAGGCGTCTGCGCAGCCGTTGAGCCCGGCACAGAGCATGTCGGAGGTGACGTGGTTTCCGTAGACGTCTGGTTTTCTGCATGATTCTTGAGAGATCAGCCTGACCCCGGCCTCCTGTAAACTGGAGTAGGCCTCAGCCTCTGAGGAGACATAGGTCTGTTACCTCACGTGTCAATCATTCAGGAGAGCGTTTCAAACAGACAGTCTGTGCCTGTATGCAAAGTGGAGATCTTAGACATGTTTACAAGCTAAAATTGAACACCTTCACAGCAAGAAGGTCCCAGGTTCAATCCCCGGCTGGACGGGACCTCTCAGTGTGGAGTTTGCGAGGTCTCCATGTGTCTGCGTAGGTTTCCTCCGGGTACTCCGGTTTCTCCTACCACTAAAATCATGTACAATAGGCAAGCATGTTTGAGAGTGCGAGTGGGGGACAATGGATGGAAATTAGCCCATGGCTACAATCTGGCGAGACGTGTTTTCATATGTGTTCACTATCCAGGCTAAAGAAACCATATATAAACCATACATAAAAAAAATTGAAAGGGAAATGAGATCCACCTAACACGTCTTTCCACTGCTACTCTCAGCCAACTGATTGGTTTGCACTCTTGCCTCACAGCTAGAATCCCAGACCGGATGGGGCCTTTCAATGTGGAATTTGTAAGTTCTCTTGTCTGCGGTTTCCCCTAGCACTTAATGTGGGTCACGTTGGCCCATAGAGGCTCAGGAAATACCCTCCACTTGAACTACATCACTTCACTTGTATGTATAATATAATGTCACATTAAGCACTTTACCCTTTACCTAATAATCATCAAATTGCATAAATATAAACAAAGGAGTTTCCGTATCAATAATATAATAATGTACTTATCTTTCTCAGTATATATAGTCTAACTGCATTCAATAACTAACGTATCAGTCCTTTGTTGAGTTTTGGAGACATCTTGGTGTCTCTGTATGTGGTTTGAAGGTTGAGTTCACATGATGCAGTCACATTACTCACTCTCTTTCATGTGTCCCCAGCCGCTGATGGTGCAGCAGTAGTCCTTTGGAAATGTCATGCCTTTGTCCGGGAGGCAGATTGGACGAATGAACTGGGTCTTCCTCACACAACGGTCATCCTGCTTCTTCAGCTTTATCAGAACTGACACAAACACAAGTATGAAAAATAAATAAGTCTAAAATAACAAGTGCTAGACTCCGGGACTCCATTAGCCCATGAAAATACCTCGGTGCCCTATGACTGAGTGTATTGGTGCGTGCATCTGTTGGTGTGGGGGCCACAGCTGTTCGGATGCACAGCTGTGCGCGCAGATCCCCGTCTTGAGAGATTTTGTGGTCTCTCAAAGTGGACCAGAGGTCTTCAGGTTTATATGACTCACTGCATGTGTGTGTTTGGTAATTACCGATGTCGTGCAGCGTGGGGTTGAACACTGAGAACTGTTTGGGGAAGATGTACTTCTCCACGCCAAAGACTTTGGAGTTAGGACCCGTCACATTGAACTTATGCTGTCCCAAAACCACTCGGATCTGGGACTTCAGGGGGCTGTGGAGGAGGACAAGGTGAAACTCAATATACTATGCTAATAACAATGCACACTCAACCAAGAAAACTGTTAAAAGTGAGTGATTAGTGAATAACATAAAACGTATAATTTACAGCAGGAGTGCCCAAACGTTTTTCCTTGAAGGGATCAGAAAGATCACATTCACACACATCTAAGGCCTAGACAGATTTTATTGATCCACAAGGAAAATTGCAGTAGCTCAATCATAGTAACCATACAAAAAAATCGTGGTTACGTTTCTTCCTCCTTTTTGTGCACTTCTGATCTAGAGCAAAACTGTTTCCATTTCCCACTCTGTGTCTGTGCTCTTTCAACAGTCTGCTATTTACGCCTGATTACATTATGCGGAGACTCTATAAGGCACTTTGACCTTAAACAATGACAGTAGAGATGCTTGTTTATTGGCATCAGAGAAATGTATGCATTCTTATGTAAAGAGCATCTGGGTGCGTGACATGCTTTTAGGTCACCCTCGTACTGGATGCTTGTCTAAATTTAGCATGTTCATAAAGCTGAAGGGGTCAAAGTCTTTGAACTGCATGCCAGGTGAACTATACTTCTGCAGCAATAGGCAAAGAGCTGGCTGAAGAATGCCTTTGTTGTCAATATAAACTATTTCATTTCATATTACAGTGTGGATTCAGCAAGTGATGAAATGATGAAAAGAGGTGTGAAAACTCTCCGAACTCTACTTGCTCATACTTGCGGAAAAAGCAGTGCGCTGCGGAGACGACCCAGCAGGAGGAGATGAGAGTCCCCGCGCAGAACTCACTCTCCTTTCCGATGTAAATGGCGACCATCCAGGGGTGAGTCCCGGGCAGCGCAGACATGCCCCCCATAATGCGTCCCCTCGCGATCGTCAGCCGCTTCTTGTGCTTCTTTCCGCACATGGCCTTTTTGGAGTCACGCTGATTGCCCACGTGTCTTATTATCATTGTTATGCCTCGTGTAGAAGCTGCAAGAGAAAGGAAAAGTGTTACTGACCCACATCTACATCTACCGCTGTCCTGCGGTTGAGCATTGGGCTGCACTGAATCCCCCTACACTTGGAGAAAAAGGTGATGACACTGTAAATTGCTCATGAAATGTGGTCTGATATTTATTAAAATCCCAAGACAGTGTCTGCTTAAACAAATACCACCAAAACTATTACATTTTATATTTTTTTTATTGGCCATAACATGTAAACATTCTCTGGACAACGTGGAATAAGCGAGTACACCCTCAGATTCAATAGCTGGTTGACCCTCCTGTGAAGGTTTACATGTTATGGCCAATAAAAAAAATATAAAATGTAATAGTTTGGGTGGTATTAGTTTAAGCAGACACTGTTTACTCATTCTTGGGATTTTACCAAAGATCAGACCACATTGTATGAGCAATTTAGGCAGAAATGTAAGAAATTCCAAACGGTGTATTCACTTTTCCCTCCCACTCTATGTAACCAATTCAATTTTATATCGTCATATCGTCCCGCGCTGCTTCACCGTTTTCTAAATGCCTTTATTGAACGTTTGCCCCTCGCTGATTCTTCCCTGTTAGAGTAAACACGGGCCCCTTTGTTCCATGATAAAGTTCTGGTCGAGACGCATCATCCTGCGGCACATCATATGTTGGTGAGGAAACGGCAGATGGAGCGGCTCGTGAGTGCATACCGCTGGCCTCACGACAGCTGTGCCCACTCACTGCGCCAACATTCGGCTGCACCTGACATGATATGTTTGAATTAGCCTGACTCATCCCCCGCTTCCTGTGATCTCATCAAGCCCACGTTCCTTAAAAAAAAAAATCAGGAAAAGCCACCATCACCCAGATCTCGTTCAAGTTTTGAGGCGCGTGACTCAGCAAAAAGCGTCTCTCTTTCTGCTTTTGGCGTTCACTCACAAACTTGTCATCAAAAGTAAAAGTTGTTGTGAGCAGGCTCTTGCGTACTTTAGTGAAGCTTAAGCAAAGCGTGGTCAAAGCCGTGTGAAAAACGCGACTTGAGAATGATCTTTCGGTGCAGCAAACGGCACAAGCGTTTGGTTTGTCGGCTGTAAAAAGACGAAAAGACAAAAGTTGAACTGCAAACACAGACTTGATGCTGAGGGAAGAACTTTTTGCTTCATTACAATTGCAAGATAGGAATCGGCTTGTGTTCATAGTGCAACTAGTCAGACAAATACTTCTAGTCTAGTTTTAGAAGAGAATATCTGTTCATTAATTTTCTATTATGTCCAGTCAACAAAAACAAAATTAAGTTAATATTTTATTCAAACATATTTAACCTAATTCACTGCCTCAGGGACTTTCTACCAGAGCGTTAGACTTGTTCATTTGGCATCAGTCCACAAAAATATCTTGATTTTTAATTTAACTTCAGCCTAATTTTAGTCAGCTGAATATTACAGAGACAAAAAAACAGATGACACCTTGAGAACATTATTCTAAGATGAAAACTTAGCGTCTGCTATGCAAAGGTAAAGTGTGTTGCCCATATGCCGCTCTATCAAGACACTTTAAACATCTCAATCGAGAGCTGCAGCTGAATGTGAACCAGATGGCACACACTCCACTCTCGTCAACAGTTCCCCTCAGCAAACCCGACGTTTACACTCGCTCCATCCAAACAGAGTATTTATTTCCACACTCACACACACGCTGGAGGCAGGAGGGGATGCTGCAGTACTCCCAGGAGATGGCGCCGTCACTGAGAGTGTAGCACCATGGCATCCTGTCCCCGTCTGGGTTTCTGCACAGAGGGGAGCAGGTCTCTTTGAATGACCCAGTACGTTACTTGAACAATACTTAATAAGG
Organism: Neogobius melanostomus; assembly: GCA_007210695.1. Taxonomy (NCBI): domain Eukaryota; kingdom Metazoa; phylum Chordata; class Actinopteri; order Gobiiformes; family Gobiidae; genus Neogobius; species Neogobius melanostomus. The sequence continues at coordinate 6,889,080 of VHKM01000042.1, forward strand.
ATATGCAATGTATCCAGTGGATTCTGAGAGTTTCCAGACTGTTTATTGTGTTGCAGAGTGATACTAAAATCACGTACATTTATTTGCATATTACAAATGTTATATCATAATGTGTGGCTTAATATTGTTCTTGGATCTCAAGCAAGAAGATAAAAACCTAAGTCCTCCCTGAACCTATGCTTTTACTGCAGTGTTTTAGTGGGCTAATGAAAATGGGCTTTCACTTTTATGTTTCGGAGGTTTAGGGACATGTGCTTTGTGGTCCTTTTATGAGGCATGTCACCATAGCAACACGGGAAACCAAAGACGGCAGGAGGAAAAGGACAGATAACAAATACACACAGAAGAAGAGAAGAGAAGTTTAAAATGGGTGAGCCGCAAATGAGATCTGCCGTTCGCGTTTGAAGCTGTTGACGCCGCATGTTTGATACATTGTCCACACGGGGGGAGAGATAAACAAACTCACGCGGACGAGACTGAGACAAGCGCACGCTGCTGATAAAAGAGTTAAACGGGGCAGGGAGATTGAGCTAGAACTTGATGTTCTTGATATTCACCGTTTGTTCGTGACAGTAGGTCTCGAATGTAATGTTGACTCGTAAGATCGTACGTTTTAGCTCAATGTGCACATTTTAAACGTTTTCCAAGAGCATTCAGATTTGCGAGAAGACTGAAATATTAAGAGCGCAACTAAAACAGGAATTACATCCATTTAAAGAGAGATTTTATAGCTACATAAGACCACATGGAGATATTTTGGTGTTTGCAAAATCTATTGTACTGCCTATTCAAATTGCTATATACTGTATAGTGTAACAATACCAAAAGTGCAGTCAAAATGCAATTGATAAGTAATAGATGTGTTAATTACTTTGCATTGACAGTAACAGGTCCATGTTATTATTAAATCTGAACGACAACTTATTAAGTATTAGCAGCATGTAAAGTACAATTCTTAACCCATGTCCATTGATTTGTTTGCTCCATCACTATATTAAAATGTCCTCTCTGTTTGCTATGTGCAGTGAAATCCGTCTGAAGCCAGAAATAGTCGTCATGATGTCAGCACAAACCTGCAGTAAGCGTGCCCTCCCAGGCCTCTGAGGGGCGAGGCGACCACGTTGCCCACATGCAGCTCGTTGTACAGCAGGTCTGAGTCCCAGGGCAGACAGCGGGCGCCAGACTGAGCGGTGCCCTCCAGCCCCCTGTAGCCTGCGCCCCGGCCGCTGTAGCACTCAGTCTCAGGCTCTGCACAAACCACAGGTCATTTTTCAACATGTCACTCTCCATCCAGCCGCACGGCGCTGATGTAAACTGATAAATTAGGCAGTTTCCTCGCAGTGATGAATAGCAATGTAATTACTTTTCCCTGTCGCATTAGACTCTGTCAGAGCTTGTTCTTCTGTTTGTGTTAACAACCACAGCTGCACTGTGTAAGCACAACTTTAGAGGCTCATGTCTTCACTTGTTGATCAAACCGCGTTAGTGTTGCGGCACTCTACTAGAGGGCACACCGAGAATGCATTTCCACAGTGACGCAACTATTAATCAATCAAAACGTATCAAATAAAATCAATATATACTGACCCAAGCTGCAGTCTGGCCCGCTGTATCCCATTCTACAGTAGCACACCTCTTTTCCAGTGGAGGTGATCAATCGACACAATCCATCATTCTGACAGGGATTGGAATGACACGCTGAAACATAAAACATAGACAAGTCATTTCCAATATTTAACCATGAAGTGCCAAAATTAGTTCAGTTGTAATATTAGTTGTATGTGTTAAGTACGGTGTAAAGCTATTTTTAAACATGAGAGTAACTTGCAGATATATTTAGTCCCTACACTACACGCTAAGCAGGGATTATGTTACTTAATCTTTCATTTCAAGCATGTGTAAAAGGTTCATCGTGTTGTTCTCTGAGACTTATTGGCGTCGGGAGAGATGAAGCTCTGGCTGCGTTTGGCAGGGCCCTCCTCAAATACTCACTTGACCATGGCACAAAACTACGCAGCGTGAAACCAAAGTCGTGTAATACACCAGGGAACATCACTCCGTTGACAGCACCGTCAGGTCCCGTAAGGTGTGTCCTCAACACTTTTCTGAGTCAACATGACTCACTTAATAGGGCTTTTCTTCCAAAGCAAGTTACTCCTGTAGCTAGGGAGCAGTGATCAAAGCGAGGGTTGGGCCTTGCCTCACTGTACGGTGATGCTGGACCGTTAAGAGGAGATCTGGTATTTAAAGTTTATGAGGCATGATAAAGGAGGAAAATAGTCATTAAAGGCTTTTGTTAAGCTCACTCCACTTTGCGTTTTCTATTGGCCTTGTAAATGCTTTTACACAATGTTGGCTCTAGAAGACAGACGTTACAACATTGTAGAAAAATAACTGTTAACGTACTTGTGTAGTGCACCCTTTCACACGTGATTTCCCCCGCCGCACATGAACACTGCTCCACGTTACGGAGGTGAATTCGGCCCCAAGACTCTCCGTCGTCATAATAGTGCAGGTGTACGGTTTCGTAGCACTTCTCTGAAAAGAGCAGAAAGAAAGAAAAAAACATAAAAGACAGTGATTTGAAACTGGAGCGGTGAAGGGAAACCTCAGTGGGACCCACACAAATGACATGACAATGGTTTTAAAATCAAAGCCATGGATTTAGTGGAAAAACACAATGCAGAGATTTATGTTTCCCATTTCAAACGTCAATTAGTGATGAAACATAATCTGTTGGGCTGTTCTATGCTATCCTTGTGTGTTTCCATAATGCAGTAATAGAAAGCAGCGTTTCTTCATTGGTGGGCCAGCAGCCAGATCCACAATTCATTCAGTGACATATTTGCAAAGCGAGCCAGCACTTTATGCTTGAAAGTCTTGGCTGGGCAGGCTATCACACTCCTAGGTTGAATGCAGATTAGGTGCACGATGTTCATTTTGTCCTCTACGAAACATTAATGATTACAATTATTTTGTAAAGAAGACCAGCCGATAAGTCGGGCGACGAAACTTGTCAAGGTCAAACTAACATTGCTCTCACCCATAATGTCTTTACAAAAAAAATGTAAATGTTGACAGACTTACAGCTTAACTTATTTCACAAGTAAATATGATTTCAATTACGTAAAATTGCTAAACAGATTCTGAAATGCATGTGGCGGACAGATTGTCGTAAACTTACAAAAACACAACTTTGCGCAGTGGAAAGTGGGTCACAATGAACCAAATTAATCTTATGTCCCATAGTCTAACAAGTTATAGCCCTTGAACAATAACGTACAGTATGTAGATGCAACAAATGAAGGCTATACCCACTCTGCTCACACAATGTGCCGCTGTGGCTCTCGGGACAGGAGCACTCGAACAAGTGAGTCTGGATCGCAGAACACGTCCCACCGTTCTGACACGGGCCCGACAGACAGGGGTCCAGAATTCTTCTTGAAGTATGGACGACAACTGTAAAAACATAACAAGATCAAGTCATTTCCGATACTTCTTGATGATTGATGCGCTGTAGTTACCGTCTGGTTGTTGTTTCTCCTCCTCGCAGAAGCCATATTTCCGGTCCCGATCAAAGTTATGAGTCAGGGAGCACCTACAAAAATAAAGCATAGAATCGTTAATTAGAGAAGACCGAGAGAGATCATTTGAGTGAAGTACATTTTGGTCGTTTCTGAGTAATGCTGGCTCCGCTCGCACTCTCAGCCTCTGCAATGTGACCTACATGACAATGATCTCATGCCTCAAACCTCCACTGACATCCAGGGCTGTTTTTCTGTGAGTGTGTGTAGGTGTATCGCCGGCCCTATATGACACTGCTTCAGCTTCCAGACGAATATCTTCCATTTGCAAATCATCTATCAACTACCTATTAAAAATGTCATAAAAACACATTCCTGGACGCAGTATTAAAAGGAACCACGAGCTGACGGATGAACCAAACATTGCCACCAAACTAGGAACTCTTGATATTTTCGATAAGTCCAACATTGTGTCATTTGGGAACTGTGTGAAGATTTGCCAACCACTTGTCGCTCTCTGTGTTGCATAAATCTTCCCTCACTTAAAAAGGTCATTCATCTAAAGCCAATGTTCAAGCGGCACCAATAACCCTTTGCAGAAGTGCAATTACAATTTCAGATGAAGAATAGAAGTCCCATATTGCTACACACCTAGTTACTGTGTTGACAGATAGATTCAGCTCCCCATCATGTTTTCACAAGCTATTTTTGGCCATGTTTCCAAATGTAAATATTTATATAGAGGTAGTAAAGACATACAGCTTTGTGGTTTTTCCCTAATACGTCATACACGCAAAGCCGCACACTCATCTTCAGGCTTCTGTGTAGTCAATTTCCTGTCCTGACTGTCCACAGATGAGCAGACAGCGTGACGTTAGAAAAAAAAACAATGTGTAAATATGCATCAGAGAACACAACTGTTGACTTTGTCGGCCCGTAACACGGTAGTAATGACTGCAATAGAGGGCTATAGTGAGATTAGTGGCAGCTTGTGGACGTTTTGGGACAATAAACCCAGACAAAGTGCAGATGGCACTCACCATGGCTTTAAGGAAAGGACAGTGATGCATTGGTGATGAAGCCGTCCTCCCTGGCGGAACGGAAATGTGCACTGTTTCCCTGTTTTGGTGAAAACTGGCACAACACAGAAAATACAGTTTTTTTTAAAGATGGGGTTACACGCAACATGTCGCCAAATTATTGTGATTGCAAAATGAGGTGACTCGATATCCACATCTCAAGAAGCCAAAACTCTGCTTTACTTACTATTACACAAAATCTATGAGGTCTTTCATCATATTTGCTTTTTTTTTTGCCAACACAGCCAAAAACAAAAACACATGGTAACATGAAAAAGTGTGAAAGTTCTGTTTGAGTCATGATCCTCCAAATTCAGTAAGATTTCTGTTAACCTCTTAACCTCCACCTGAACCAGTTTGGCTTCACCCAAATCTAAAAGCGTCTTGGAAAAAAGGCGTCAAAATGGCAACAAAAACGGGAAGAACACGCAACAAAAAAAGTGTCAAAAAAGTGAACAAAAAAGCCACAAAAATGTTACAAAAACTAGATTAAAAAGTGGCAAAAACTCAACAAAAAAGTGACAAAAACTCAACTAAAAAAGTGACAAAAACTCAACTAGAAAAGTGACAAAAACTCAACAAAAAAGTGACAAAAACTCAACAAAAAAAGTGACAAAACTCAACAAAAAAAGTGACAAAAACTCAACAAAAAAAGTGACAAAAACTCAACAAAAAAAGTGACAAAAACTCAACCAAAAAAAGTGACAAAAACTCAACAAAAAAAGTGACAAAACTCAACAAAAAAGTGACAAAAACTCAACAGAACAGTAACAAAAAATTGATTAAGTGATGGTAACAACGCAAGGGAAAAGATCAGTGCATCAGTGTTGTAAGTCTTAGCTTTCAAATGAGCCGTTACCCTGGCCTATAGGCTGTAACCTTTGAGATTTGGGTAAAGCTGAACTGGAGAAAATGGACTTAGTAAGAGGTTCAAATTCAATGGAATGTTGGCTACTTTGAGGTTTAGTAATATCGCATAATCATAGTATCATTGCAATATTCAAAATAATCATCAAATATCGCATTTTAATTATTATTTTTTTCTTTTTTGATGGATTTGAAAATTGTTAAAGTCCACAGTGCTTGCAAAGGATGTGTATACGATCTCATAGTCAGATGCACATGTTTGCCCAGGCCATAGGACGGGGGCAAAACAGGCCTGTACTACTTACCTCTTGGACTGAGTGGCTCCTTTGAACTTGATGCCAGCAAATGCTAAAGACAACACAGTGAAATCAGAGTCAACTATTATCATGAGTCAGGCGAAAGTGAATCCAGAAACTTACCGTGTGCGCACTGCAAAGGTAAAACAGCAGAAGTGTTGCGTGGAGGAGCATTATCATTCTCGCACCTTGCGTCGGCTCAGGGGCGCTTCTTCTTCACCGCGGCGGTCTTCACGCCTGTATCACCTTATATCTGTGAGTCGGAGCGTGCTCAGCCGGCGCGTGGTCATGGGAAACGTGGGAAACTCTGCAAGTTTGATCCTGTCCCGCACAATATGAAGCGCTATTGTGTAAACTGGCTGCGTCATTTTGCGCTGCTGACGGCATCCCCCCCCCTCTCTCTCTATCTGCACCTTTCCTCCATGGACGCCCACGGCTGGATCACCGCAGCGATCAGAGCCATGGTCACAGCAGGAGGAGAGCTTCCCCCAAAGTGGAGGCGGGACATCCCTGCCTCTGGATGTGCATGGTCAAATAACATTAACACGGATTTTAGGATTTCTAATAATGATACATGTAGCCCAGTTGTCTGTGATTGATTAAAGGTTAGTTACTTGACTTCATTTTAATCTTAATTGACTTCCTGGATAGGGCCTTATGCGGGTGAATCTATCTGTTTTCTTGTAATTTTTTCTGCAACTGTGAAGCACTTTGAATTGCCTTGTGTATGAATTGTGCTCTACAAATAAACTTGCCTTACCTTGCCTTGCCTTAACCAAGCGGATTTTCTCCAGTTCAGCTTTACCCAAATCTAAAAGGTTACAGCCTATAGGCCAGTGTAATGCCTCATTTGAAAGCGAAGACCTACAAAACTGATCTAGAAGGCTCTTCTTCCACACATTGTTGCCATGTTGTTGTTGACATTTTGTTTCGTTGCTTTTTTGTTGCGTTTTTGTCAAATCTTTTGTCACATTTTCGTCACTTTTTTGTTACTTTTTGTCACTTTTTCATCCTTTTTTTTGTCATTTTTTCATGACTTTTTCATGACTTTTTCGGCACTTTTTTTGTCATTTTTTCCATCACTTGTTCACCACATTTTGGTCACTTTTTTGTCACTTTTTGTCATGGTCATGGTCAATGTTTATTTATAAAGCACATTTAAAATACAGTTGAAAGTGCTGTACATGTTTCAGCGAGACAAAAAAATATATACAAAGTTGTCATTTATTTCATCACTTTTTTGTTGCTTTTCTGTTGTTCTTTTGTGGCTGTATTTAGTGCATTTCCAACACTTTTTTTTGTCACTTTTTGATGGGTTTTTGTGACTTTTTTCATCCCCGTTTTTGTCTCATTTTTGTCGCTATTGTGACACTCTTATCAAGAAGCTTTTAGATTTGTAGCTATATTTCCTATAGACAGACCTTAGTTAGTTGGTTTTTTCGTACCTGACGGTTTCGGCTACAACTGTGGCCTTCCTCAGAGGTTGTCACGTGATGTTGCTGTGACGTGTCTGGTCAGCTGATTTATACAGTTTTTGGCACTGTCTTCCTGCTTGTGGTAGCAGGTTGACAGCGCCATCTGCAGTCCGACTTCTTCAGAACTGTGTCCCAGATGTGGGAAAGTTGGTACGCCCCTCGACCCGGTTCACAGTCTGGGGGGCGCGTTTCCGGATCTCGATGGCTTCTCTGATCCAACGGTGGTGTTTGTTGCTCTCGGTGCCGATGACCTGGGCATTGTCCTAATCCATCAGATGGCTCTCCCTCTTGCAGTGGTCTGATATGGCAGACTTCAGCTGTTCTTGTTCTGCTTGTCGTCTGGTGGCTCGTCTGCACGCTTTTGATGTTTCTTTTTCACATTCTGTTTCATGTTCCTTCTTCCTGATGTTGAACGCTCTGCCAGTTTCCCCCACGTATGATTTGTTGCCTTTTAGATTTGGAGAAAATCTGCTTGGTTAAGGCCCTGACTGTGTTGTGAAATACCATCGGGGAGCTTTTTGTGTGTGTCTGTTTCAGTAGCACAGTTTGCGGACAAAAAAGTCATTAAAACAGGTGCACAGGTTTACTGACTTACCTGAGCCTTCATCTAATAGATGAGACAAATAAGCGATGTGGAAATTGGCTCTGCTGATCTGCAGTATTCCTCCGCAGAGTAGGTGTAATTGTAGGCTCCTGGTTTACCACCACGAGGGCTGAAAGTTGTCAGCATTCCAGCAGTGACATGCTGTGTCAAGACAAACCCTTAATCTAACCTCTAATTTTCACCAGCTGTAATAATCCTGCTTCAGACGTGCTGCTGCTAAAAATACCAGGCGCACATGGCAACCACAGACCTGCACATAAACTAACACCAGCTAAAGCAGACGTACTGTTAATTATTGACAATACTAACCGATTTACAGTGGGGGAAACAAGTATTTAGTCAGCCAACAATTGTGCAAGTTCTCCCACTTAAAAAGATGAGAGGCCTGTGATTTTCATCATAGGTAAACCTCAACTATGAGAGACAAAATGAGAAAAAAATCCAGAAAATCACATTGTCTGATTTTTAATTAATTCATTTGCAAATTATGGTGGAAAATAAGTATTTGGTCACCTACAAACAAGCAAGATTTGTGGCTCTCACAGACCTGTAACTTCTTCTTTAAGAAGCTCCTCTGTCCTCCACTCGTTACCTGTATTAATGGCCCCTGTTTGAACTTGTTATCAGTATAAAAGACACCTGTCCACAACCTCAAACAGTCACACTCCAAACTCCACTATGGTCAAGACCAAAGAGCTGTCGAAAGACACCAGAAACAAAATTGTAGACCTGCACCAGGCTGGGAGGACTGAATCTGCATAAGCAGCTTGGTGTGAAGAAATCAACTGTGGAAGCAATTATTATTAGAAAATGGAAGACATACAAGACCACTGATAATCTCCCTCGACCTGGGGCTCCACGCAAGATCTCACCCCGTGGGGTCAAAATGATCACAAGAACGGTTAGCAAAAAACCCAGAACCACACGGGGGACCTAGTGAATGACCTGCAGAGAGCTGGGACCAAAGTAACAAAGGCTACAGTCAGTAACACACTACGCCACCAGGGACTCAACTCCTGCAGTGCCAGACGTGTCCCCTGCTTAAGCCAGTACATGTCCGGGCCCGTCTGAAGTTTGCTAGAGAGCATCTGGATGATCCAGAAGAGGACAGGGAGAATGTCATATGGTCAGATCAAACCAAAATGGAACTTTTTGGTAAAAACTCAACTCGTCGTGTTTGGAGGAGAAAGAATGCTGAGTTGCATTCAAAGAACACCATACCTACTGTGAAGCATGGGGGTGGAAACATCATGCTTTGGGGCTGTTTTTCTGCAAAGGGACCAGGACGACTGATCCGTGTAAAGGAAAGAATGAATGGGGCCATGTATCGTGAGATTTTGAGTGAACACCTCCTTCCATCAGCAAGGGCATTGAAAATTAAACGTGGCTGGGTCTTTCAGCATGACAATGATCCCAAACACACAAAGGAGTGGCATTTCAAGGTCTGGAGTGGCCTAGCCAGTCTCCAGATCTCAACCCCATAGAAAATCTTTGGAGGGAGTTGAAAGTCCGTGTTGCCCAGCGCCTGCCCCAAATCATCACTGCTCTAGAGGAGATCTGCATGGCGGAATGGGCCAAAATACCAGAAACAGTGTGTGAAAACCTTGTGAAGACTTACAGAACACGTTTGACCTCTGTCATTGCCAACAAAGGGTATATAACAAAGTATTGAGATGAACTTTTGTTATTGACCAAATACTTATTTTCTACCATAATTTGCAAATAAATTCATAAAAAATCAGACAATGTGATTTTCTGGATTTTTTTCTTCTCATAGTTGAGGTTTACCTATGATGAAAATTACAGGCCTCTCTCATCTTTTTAAGTGGGAGAACTTGCACAATTGTTGGCTGACTAAATACTTTTTTCCCCCCACTGTAAACGAACGTCGTCCCATGAAGGCAATGTGTTGAAGGTGATTTCAAGGCCCAGTTTACAAAACACATGACATAAGTTACAACCACTGAAGCTCTTTTATTAATGACATTTTGAACGACCAGAAAACCACAGAAACAGGAAGTACAGGCAACAAAGGTACCATCGTTTAACCATAAAACATAAAATAGCAAGAGAATGTAAAATCTGTATTTTCAACACATAAAGAAGAATAATTAGTACCATTATTTTATAAGGCATGCTCTATAAAGATAACACTCTGGTTTATGAATATTTATAGAGTACGCCTTATTAAAATCTATTTAAAGCAAAAAATGCCAAACACAAATGTCAAGCTTCTTTTCATGGTTGTCCTTTTTTTTATGGCTCATAGCAATTACTAAACAATATCAAAACAGAACATTACAGTCCCCCGATTACAACAAATACACTATAATCTGTAACAAATATACAGGACCAAATACTAATAATATAATATTCATTTTTGGAGTGGAAAAGTACTTTTCTTTACATGCAGCCCATAGTTAGGAGTAGAAGACAGTGCTTCATAGAAAGTGCAACAGTAGTTTTTCCCTTTAGACGATTGTGGCTTTGTACAGTTCTGTCTTGCAGTCCTGTCCCTCCGGCGGGTTACGGCCATTTTGGGGCAACTGGGCTCCCCTCATTTTGCTCTGGCACTGGCGCAGCTCGGCCACGTAGCCCTGGAAGCTCAGGCTCAGCTCCGAGTCCTCTCCCTGGGACACCTCGGTCGCTGTGGCCTCCTCCAGGTGAACGCTCTCCACGTCCATCACTTCCTGAGCGGCCTGGGGGCTGTCCACTTTGACCACAGGCGGCTTGGAGTTTGAGGTTAGGTTACAGTCTGTGCACGGGAAAGAGACATGAAATTATTAAGAATGTCCTACTAATATTATTTATTGACACATTATAACCCTAAACTTCTCAGTGATCAACAAAAGGCTTCATAGTTTAGAACAAATCACACTCCCCATATATGACCACAGGCCTTTGATGTCGACAGTGATTGTTAAATGTAATTCTTTTATTAGGTTTCTCTGAGTAAGACAAACTTCAGCTGATAACTGACACGTCACAGCAGTCATGTGAAGCATCTGAATATGGCACCAGCATGTAAAGCCAAAAGTAATACATTTTGGTCCTACCAGCCTGTGTCACAAGTCTCTGCTACACTGTAGTCATTACTCATTCACTCCACACTTGGTGGTCGTAAGCTACTATTGTAGCCACAGCTGCCCTGGGGCATCCATTTACCACGTGGCTATAATGTGTTGTTTATATCATATCTCTTATTATGTCAGTGCCCTCTGCTGGACACATGTGGAATTCTTTCCTTTTTTATTTGTTTTATTTAAGCTGCTCCCTAGTGGCTGGAGTGAGCATTCTGGTTATTTCTTTAAAAATCCATAACTCCGCACAGGAATTGGCTTGAGACTTACTTTGTTTTTTGACACACGCAGGAATTTGTGCTCTACAAGTCAGGGGCCAGATTGAATCATCTCGCAGGCCGGAATTGACCCGCGGACCGCCTGTTGGAGACCACTGATACAGATTATGGTTCATGTGACGAAGGACCAAGGCTGCTTCTGAAAGTTCATACTTCACTGTGACTGGTTCATTTGGCCTGTCACTCACTCAGAGTAACAGAACCCTATAGGGAAGAGAAAATACTATGTTTGAGTTGTTTATGTTTCTATCCTAGACAGAACCAACTTGGCCTGATCTGGATCTTGACCAGTCAGTGTTCAAAGTGAAAATGCTTTGTGTGGGTGCAGCCCTGGCAATGACTTCTTGTGGACAATTTGAAAGTTACATAAGAGACAGTTTGTGAAAACTATGATGCAACTCGTCTGCAAAGTCACACAGAAAAATCTGTGACTAAATAAGAAAATCATAGCTTTGTCATCTGTTGTATCACTGTCTACTCACTGTCACCAAGACATGAAGCATTCTTACCCCACTTTGTATTTCTTTGTTATTATATGGATGCTAGGAAGCGGAACTTTCCCCTTCCCTCCCTCTTCTGTCCCAATTGTGCGCATATATATTTGATATAATCCGTGTTAGAATGTAACATAATGAAAAAATCGGATGTGGATTTAATAAAAGAGAAGTGAACATTTCTCTGGACCCACAGCACATTTGAACATGCTGCATCCTCTGAACTCTACGGCCCGGCTGACTCTAAACAACACAGGGGCCCAGTGACTCAAACCAAGCACTCGAACACAACGCTCTGCCACACACTCCACGGAGTGATTCACCGCTGTTCACAGGAGACGTAAACACAGTCAGTGAGGCCCAACAGCTGACCCCTCGCAAACCAACGAAATGTCACCGAACAGCACCGGACTCCAGTGTCAGAGGACTTCAAACAATATTACGGTTGTGTATGGACTTCAGCTGCAAGGCCTGGATCTTGTTTTGACAGCAGATATAATCTGAAGTAAAACAGACATCATATAAAAGTCAGAATTTGAACGCAGAGGTCGGGGATTGTGCGGTATTTATATGAGAAGACAGTCAGTGCCATACAGTAAGTTTCACTGCATCAAACTTGGAGAGTAAATCCTCAAATCCAGTGAGGCCCCCCAAAACACAAAATATAATAGTATCAACAAGCACCAAGGGGCCACAGAGACTATACATCAACTACTGTACACATATCCACCAGACAAGCAGATGTTCTTTCATTTATCTCTACAGATTCACTTGGCAGATCTCTTTCTCTTTGTGGACACAGCTCTCCGAGAGTCAACAGAAATGTCTATTAGACTTGGGCATGCCGCAGCCAGACTGGAACAGATTTGCTTTTTTGCTGAGGTTCCCTGCCAAAGATCTGCATGCACGGAGCTATATCCCCTCACTGCCAGATGGATGATAAAGCTGGCTCGAGTTCAGCAAAGGAACACAACAAAGACGACAGCAAAAAAGGCCACAGGTGAAGCCACTCAAAGGGTTTGAACCATGCAGTTATTTATAAGATAAGACTGCATTTAGCGTACCAGAGGGCCTTTAATCTTGTCGGCTTTCAACAAAACTCTAGCGTAAGTGGAAAGGAAGCTCCTTGCTATCAATAAACAGAAATCTGTCTAAAAATAGAATAAAAGGAATTATGCAAAGTGTAGTATGCAGATCTGGGTAGAAGAGCAAAGAATATCTATTTAAGTGAGAGTACTTAGTTACTTAGTAAAAATGGCACTGGTAAAACTGCTATTTGAGTAATAAGTAAACATGCATAAAAGAATGATTCATGTTGATATATTATATTATATATTATATTTTAAGAACATACTAAAGTTAGATCAAGGTAGTATTTCTTAAGGTACAGTCCAAGAAACATAGGCTAAACTTTTTAAATTTCACAATAAAACTTCTGTCATGTATCGATTTAGATCTATGAGTGCTTTTACTTTAAAGTAATACACAAGTAGTTCTCTGTTAAGTATGTAACTGACTGTACTTCTTGGAGTTATTTTATTATGCAATACTCTTTACTTCTACTAGAGTAACATTATTTGTGATTAGCAGTACTCTTACTCGAGCAAAACATTTAGTTACTTTTCACTGTGAATAATTCCATTAGTCACAACATAATATAATATAATATGCAAATTAAGTCAGTTTTAATTAAATGAAACTTCTAATTAATGTTTTTCTTACGTAACTATTTTGGCGACCGCACCTGCCCCTGGCTTTAACCTACCTCTGTTTATATAAACCCAAAATAAAGTCAAACGCAAAGAACCCAGCAAGATGTGAATGTTAGTAGGCTGTATTATGTCTCCCCCTAGTGGACAACCGCATCCTCACTGCAACAAACAGCGGGGCCTTTTTAATTCAGTCATTTACCAGGAGCTGAGGATTGATTAGAAACGTGATTAAAACGCTCGTGTGTGTCTCTCCCGGTCTCGGTCCTCTTCCATTTGGACCTGCACTCCACGTCTGCCACGCTTTTAATTTGCACAGCCTTAATCAGGAGCTCATTTGCACCTAATCTGCCAAATAAATGCAGTTGGACAAGAAACGCCTGGCCAAGAGAAAGCAGCAGAATTAAAAGGCGGCACAAGGAAACGCAATTAAAGCCACATTATAGTAGTCTGACCCAGTAAATGAAAAAAATAAATATAAATAAAAAACACACAGGCATGAATGTCATTATTATGGGTGTTGTTGTTTTTTCTTCTTCAGAAAAATACCTCAAAAACATATGCGTCATACTGTGAGCGGGCCTCTCCTTAGACCCGACCTGACTCACAACTTGTTGCGAACGGGACATCACCGACTCGTCTCCATGGGGATGTTGCTAAATAATTGGTTTGGAAATGTAAGTTTCACTGCAGGTTGATTGCTCTTGTGAAGTAGCAACATACGGGATACTCCGCAGGGTGAAGCAGTATAAGCAGATTGCGTGCGTAATGTTGTGCGTAACGCAAACGCAACAGAATTTTAAAGAATATTTGAATGGAGAAAAAAAAAGGGCTACTGTGCATTTCATTGGTTTATGGCAGTGAAACGGTATAGTCTCTTCCCAGCAGAGGGCGTTAGTTAAATGTGGGATGACATGCGGAGGGAAAGAAAGATTGACACTGGCCAAAATTAGAAACGCAATTGAGCACTTCTTTGCTTGTCGGAACTGGAGCGAGCGATAAAACCAATCTCTCTATTCGTCGCGTCTCGACTTCTGCTGTAACAACTTTAATAAGACTTGGAGGAAGAGCGGAGGCGTGTTAACTTTTTGTTGCATATTAACTACTTGTTCTTGAGCAAGGTGGTGATAAAAAATAGTCCACTTTATCACTTCTTCTCCCCCCCCTCCTTCATTCGTTTCTATTTTGGAGCCGTGAAGACGCAGATAGAAAGAGGGAGAGATAAAGAATGGGGTGAGGTTTGGTGGTTTGGATAGATGAGAAGCAGTAGTGACAGTTTCTATCTCAGTCAACTCGGAGGATAAGGTTTCCATGGCGCCCGGTGGTGGGAAGAATCAGCCTAATGCACTTAGCAACCAGAAGAGCTGGGTTGTTTCAGATTTTACGCAGCGTCGTCTTGCGTGGGTTCGTTAGTTTTTATTTTTATTTTTTCAACATAGGACTTACACAAGTTTAGAGAAAAAACACCCCAAAAAACGTGTCCATATTTAATACCATGTGGATTCCTGGACTCTTGGGCATCCTCCACCTGTTTACAAATGTGGATATAGGTGACTTGTTGAATCTGAATTACCCAGAGTGAATGGGTGGTCGTCTATAGCAGGGCATTTTAGTCAAAGGATTGACTGGACATTACTGCCTAAGGCTCAAAGTAGCTGTGAGGCAAAACATAAAAACATGCCTTTTCGAGTTTTTGTACAGTGTTATGTATGTATATATAGAAGCATGTGGAAATGTCATAAGCGCATGTTAAAAGTTCACAAAAGTGTGTATGTAATGTACATTGAACTCGGAATAAACAATCAATCAATGCTTTCTACTAAGGCAGCACAATATGAAAAAAAACTTGCAAACTGATAACTTTCTTCAATACGTTAGTACATTATTTTTGTGATATTTTATTTTGAACCTTTTCAGCATAGTGCTTTCAAATCAGTTTAAACAAAATATATGTTTTAATATATTTTTCATCCATCAAATTGTGTCTAACTAAACAAGACTAATTCTCTTACCACCTGACCCGCCATAACCGAGTGCACCCAAATCTAAAGCTTCTTGAGCTTACAGCCTATACACCTCATTTGAAAGCTAAGACCAACAAAACAGATTTTCTTTTTCCTTGCGTTGTTTCCGTCACTTTTTTTTCCATCTAATTTTTGCCACTTTTTGTTGATTTTGTTTTTATTGCGTTTTCGTCCCATTTCTGCCACTTCTTTGTTGAGTTTCTGTTGCTCTTTTGTGTCTTTTTTTGTTGTTAATTTTTTTGTTGAACTTTCATCGCTTTTTTGTCTTTGTTTTCATCTCGTTTTCGTCGCTATTTTGACACTTTTCTCAAGAAGCTTTTAGATTTGGATAAAGCCAAACTGGAGATAATGTGCTCGGTTAAGAGTTTAAATCAGAACTAAAATTAGGCCATGATGACCTTAATTTTTGAAAATAGTAGCTAAACCATAACATTTGCCATGCGGTCTTGTTTGGGGCTTAGTTAGAAAGAAGCATGTACAATGACAGTCAGATGGAAAGCCTCTGTGATTCTGCAATAGATTGGCAATAGAATGTGCAGCTCTACTTTTTTTACTTAAGCATTTATGTGGGTGATGAGTTTTTTGCATAGATCTCTTTTATTTTCCCTGATGGAGCCTTGTCATTATACAGACTTGTGAACCTTTAGAGTTGAGAGGTTGTTTAGACAACAAGTGAAATTTGTATAGCAGAGGTAGGCAACATTAGGCCAGGGCACAAACATATTGTTTCTGGCCTCAAAGATAATTTGGAGGAATATCATTACACCTAGAAGGGATCTAAATGCTTGTTAAGTATAAGAATTCCTATAGAATTACCTTGGAGAACTCCCAGATCTGTCTAAGCAAGCAAAACGTGGTCACCAATGGGGAGGCTCAGCTCAGTACAGGCTGGACTGATGAGATGAATTGATGGATGTCAAGCACACGCCTCTCCAAGTATTTGAAGGTATTGATCCCAAGACATGTTCACAAGGGCACACGATGAACATAAGAAACTCTTTCACCACTTACACTACACATATGGGAACATGGAAGCACACTACAGACAGCAATAACCCAAAGGGAAGAATCCGACGGTAACACTAGACAGATATCTACAGTGACGCACCGCAGCTCCAACCAACAGCGCAGAAAACACCATTATAAAAGCACGCAGCAGGTCGTGAGAGCGCCAAAGAGGACGATTAAACAAACCCACAGCCAGCAGCAGCAGCAGCAGAAGCACACCCTGTAACAAGCGCTTACACAGAAAAGTACAAACGAGTGGGAGCCGAGGAGGAGGGAGCACGGAGCCACAAGACAAAACAAGACATCCGATATGGAGAGAGAAGGCCTGCGAAGGCACATCATGGATTTGAAGTGGAAAGAATAATGATCAAAAATGTGTAAAAAGACAGACGAGAGTAATTTCAGATTCTAACATTTATTAGATCTACTCAGTCACAGGTACAGAGTTCATTGGCAGTGATGATTATCTATAACAGGAATCTACAGAGAGGGTGAATCACTCAGATAGAGCATGACAGGCAATTCAACAATGTCAGCAGCACTACGTGGCACTTGTCCGTAAATGACTAATTATTTTGTGCCGCTGCTGCTCAAATTGCGGCGAGCAGCTGACATCGTTTTAATAGTGTTGTGACATTGCTGAATTGCACTTAACCAGAGAAGGAGGAGGTGGGATGGAGAGGAGTACAGCAATTGTTCTGAGAGTCTGTTTAGATCCAACAGGCTGACATTTTCTCGATTTTGTATGTCTGTTTTGTTCATCGTTTCCAAACAGTTTCGTACGCCTCATCATAATGTTTACGCAACGGCACAACAGCTCAAAATAAAAATGTTTTTCAAAAACATTCATAACCTCACTGACAAATGTAATGCATTATTCATACAGCCAATTCCTTTTCTTTTTTTTTATGTTGCTCAAAAAACGATTCCACATTTTCACTGAACAGAATATACATGTCACTATTCACAAGTCAGTAGTATTTTACGTAAATGGTCACACTCATTCATGCGTTTCTATATAAAACAAACAATAGGAGCAGTCATGATACTGTGTGTGTGTTTTTTTTTAAAGTGCATCGGTCAGAGTTGAGGAATTACACGCATGCAGCACACGCAACAGTTTGTTTACACTGCTGTGGTACCTGAAGTGGCTTTTCCCTCTGCGTCGGACTGGGAGCAGGGCGGGGGAGGGGTGAAGTTGGCCTCCGGGAGACTGGAATTGAAGGACGTCGCGGCGAACGGGGAGGGGTGAGCAGGGTGCTATTGGGGCTGCTGATGTCGCCCTCTCCCACCAGGGTCAGGTCCGCCGGCGCGTCCTCCTCCACCGTGCGCAGGCCCGGCCGCAAGTCCGAGGGCCGCTGGATTGGGGAGAGGTGCGTGCCGAACGTGTGGCGCGGGGGCATCAGGCACCGCCGGGAGAGCCCGTTGGCGCCGGAGCTAAGCGAGGAGTCCAGGCTCTCGGAGCGGGAAGAGAGGGGGGCGCGCGTGGTGAGGCCGTTCTCTCGGGGCGTCTTGTTGGACTCCGGGGTGGAGCAGGACAGGTTGGAGTGAGCGGGGCCGAGGCGCAGGAAGTCGGGCAGCACTAGGTGATCTTTACTCAGGAGGCCGCGCTGGTCGTTGGCTCGAGAGCTCTGAGCGCGGCTTAGCAGCTCGAAGAATTCTGCGACACATCAAAAGAGGGATTGCATTTTGATTTGGGTAAGAGCATTTTGCAGAGATTAACTTCGCTTTCTAAAATTAGAACTGAGTTTAGCTGACCCTAGCTGTGAGTGTGAATTCATTTAGATGCTGTTATGTGAAGTGCATGGCATGTAAGGACACAATCAAACAGATGTGCACCCAAAAGGAAGCAATTAGATAGTTTTCATGCAGCGAGAAAACAGTGAAGCTACAAAATGATTCCCGTTAGTCACACAGAAAAGCAAGGCTACAAAATCCACCAAAGGAAAATGAAAAAGTGAAATTTACCTTCAGCTTCATCTATATTAATCTTTTTCTGTTTTCTCTTTTCCCCTGGAAGTCCTGAGTCAGGTCCAACTCTCAGAGCAAAGTCCTTTGGTGTTGACCTCTCATCTCCCTGCAGATGCAACAATCACAATGCACTCTGTTAGGGGATGGAGGGACGGGGTGTAGAATGAGCTGTCATGCGCCCTACTGAGCAGAGAGACAGGAGTGTCTTAAGATGAACCTGTCTATGAATATGAATAAACTAGTGTAAGAGGAAAAGCACAAAGTGAGATCTAACAAGAAACCAACCAAAGCTTTACCAAATGTTAAAAAGGTAAACAGCAGCTGTAAAATAATATTATTGCATAAGCAGAAAGGCAAAGAGAAAAGAACACCTGAGATTAGAAGAAACCTATTTTACCTAAGCTGCAGGGTACTTACAGTAGCAGAAAGGCTCCTGGTGGGGGGGTGGCCCTTGAGAGAAGATGACTTGGATTTATCTGCAAGAGGAAGGCAGGAAGATTAATTAGGTTTAGAAATAGATAAGATGGGAGCAAAGACTTAACTTAGGGGAGTATTAGTAGCATGTCTGCATCGCATGTACCTTTTCCTGAGGCTGCTGGGTCTCTGCGCTCCAAAACAATACGCAAACCATCCAGGCTCGAAATGGGTGCACCCAAATCCAAAGGCTCAGATTCTCCACTCTAGAAGAACACACGTTTTGTACACAGTCAAAAAAACAACAACATTCCTTTATCATACAATGTTATTTTGACCGTAATTCTTAAAACATCTTTCGTCTGGCTGTACTAGTTTATACCATAGTTATAATCCCTAGAAAGCCGCAGGACTAAAATATCATCTGGCAAGGATTGAGGGGAAGGAGTAAAAAATGGGCATGTTTGAAGAGTGTCGTCATCCGTAATTATAGCCTGCTGCAGTGTTTTCTAAGGCTGGGTTGAGTCAGTGTGCTAACCACTGTGCAGAGATGGAAAAGGATGCGGTCGCCTCCCAAACTTTAACCACTACACCCCGCCCTGAGCCACTGTCACACACACCACTCTGTGCTCCCTGGATACGTTTGGTGCTTCAGAAAAGATTAAGGCATTACCAGCCACTGGGGAAAGACTTACTATTTTGGCCACAAGTTCGTTGAGGTGGAGCCCGTACTTGGCCACCACTGGACGCAGGACCTCAGTGACAGGCTTGGTGGGTTTGGCCTTCAACCCCACGGAGCGGTTTATGGGAACTAGGTCCAATCTAAGAACAAAGACACAGAGCAAAAACAAACACAAGATTAAAGGGACAAATTGGGGTTAGCTGGAGTTGTGACATCATGTCTGAAAGACGAAAAATACCTAAATAATGTCCGCTTTTCCATCCGCAGGTCTCTGGAACTGAGGGTCATGCAGTCCTGGTCTAAAACTAGAGGCTTCATGGAGAAGATACAAGATTAGGTACATGAAGACAAACAATGCGAGAAAAAGCTCTAACTTATATAAACAAGCTAAAGTATTTACTTCACTTTTAAAAAACAGTGTTTGGTTTTAGTGCCAACTAAAATGAAATGCAATCCAACAAAATGTTAATCAGTAAGCAAGTTAATCATACAAAGAAACCTATATGTTAGGTATACGAGACGCTTTTTATCAGGATCAAAATCAGAATAGGTTCTATTGCCATTGTCAGTGACGGTACATGCACAACCTTTTTTTTTCCGGTGCAATTGTCCAACATGTAATAGGACTGGTTATAAAATAAATATCACAAGTCTATAAGGACAGGCAAACAAAATCACAAATAAACACGACATAGTAAGATTAGTTAAACTCTGAATATACAAAGTATACACAATATAAATGTCCTGACAAACAGCTGCACAAATTATTCTATGGTAAGTGTAACCCAAAGATTTCCAACCTAGACCTACAGTATATCAACTACTGTTGAGCTTTTAACCATTTTTAAAAGTTTGTTCCCTCTAAACTAAGTTGGAGCTGTAACAGAAATGAAAAACGAAGGCACTCTTCCTCCATCAAATTTTAAAAGGCTCAAAACACAACTCCAAGTACGTTTGGAAATAACCTTGTTTGTTGTAAAAAACTCTAAATAACTAATATTTTTCATTTGACAAATCTGTAATCCTTTGGGTGGAGGGACATCAATAACAACGTATAATCTTTGACGGAAGGTTTCTTTGCCATTCTCACAGAGCGTGCCACAGTAACATGTTGCCTCTCTCTGAATCTCTCTCACCTTCTCTCCTCCCACCAGGAAGAGATCCACGGCCGCGATGTTGATACGAATGTTTTGACAGAGATCTTGCAGGACGTCCCGTATGGAGGCGCCAGCTCGAAGGGTGATGGACGAACTGGACCCATCGGGAAGCACCACGCTGCACTGCCGGGGCGATCGATCCCACACGGAGTGACGGTTCTCCAACTACAGCAGCAAGGTAATAAAACACACGGGCCAAAGGTGAGGGAAAAAGAGGATGACAGAGAGTGGGCAGCAGCTTTTGAGGTCTGAGCTGTAATTGCGTCTTGTTTTCCCTGGCTTCCGTGTAACCACTGTATGCTATAAACAAAATTGAGTGGGTGCACCAAAGACAAATAAATATATAAAAAGAACTGTGTCTTATTACGAAGGGATCGCCAGTCAGTTGCCATGGTGATCCAACTAGAGATATCTTACTTCAATCTTGCCGGTCGAGCAGGAAGTGGCCATCTCCAAGCTTGTACCAGAAGACAGGGATCCCTGGGACTCTCTCCGGCCGTTGCTTCCCCAGTGGTCTAACAAAGGCACAGTTGAAAAGAAAGAAGGAAAAAAAACTCGTTGAGCTTTGATGGGGGAAAAAAGTTAACCTGTAAACTTAATTCATAGGGTAACGAGCTGCATTGCCTGGCAAAACAAAAAAAAGTGGCCACCTGTTCTGGGGTCGCTGCAGTTGGTCGAGTAACACGATGTGCTGGAGAAGGCTTTGCTCAGTGATCACACTCTCCCATCACCAACACTAGATCTAATGCAACACTGGATCTTTTGACATTGCAGAAGCTTATTTAATCAATTTAATCAAACTAAATAATAGAGTGTCTGACCTTTCTTTTCTGGCAACCTTTTTTTTGGCCAGGCAGTGTATTATATCTTAACTGAACAATAATCTTGGAAGTGACAAATGATTTGTTCAAATTTTCATAGGAAAGGGCTCACCTAAAAAAAAACTGTATGTCCTTCTAATGATCAAGTATACTTACTAAATACATGATCTCAATAAAATTATGTCAGCTTTGATAAATTGTGGCTCGTTTCATTTTGAAGGTTGCAGACCCCCAGGTATAGTTAAACATCACTAGAATATCATCACTGCAGTATTCAAGACAGTTATGGAATATTGGTTTTTTTGTCATAATGTGCAGCCCTAGAGAGCAAGAGATTAACCATAAATAAAGCTGGGAAAATATGTTTGAGTAGTATCTGGCAGCTGCTTGTGTGTGTTTTGCTTATTACCCAAGGACATATATGAAATAAAATAAAACGTTTTGTATCATTGCAAGACACTGACCAAGGTTAATTTCTCCAATGTCCTTCTTCTTTGGACCCTTCCCAAAACTCCTATTCCGTGACCATGAGAAGAAAATCCCACGCTTTTTGTCTGCACTTTCGTTGCTGTCCTCGTTTAGTGACCTCCCAGACCTCTGCTTTCTGCCATCCTGCATGAGAAAAAATAAATGATTATTGACTTCCAAATATCTCTCCATCCATCCATTTTCTTCCACTTGTCCGTTGCCGGGTCGTGGGGGCAGTTGTTGGAGCTGCCCAAATCACAAATCCAAATATCTCTCAACAGTCGATTTGGCACTGTCAAAGTGCTGACTTGGCCAAGTACCTTTTTGGGAGTGGAAAGAGTGGACCGGTCGGAGCTGGCGCTGTGCTTGGAGGGTGCGGGACTGCAGGGAATTTGGTATGGGTCCGGTAAAGGAAGACCATCCATTTCGGATCGTAAGCATTCTTGATACAGGGAAGACTTGAGGAAGCGCGAGTAGCTGTCAAACTTCATCAGGTTAAATATCTGCAGGAAAAAAAAAAATGTGTCAGTTACAGTAAAAGATGGTGAAGGCAGGTATTACAGGGATGAGCGGGAAACTGGTGTCAACATGGGGTTACATCTGGTGTTATGACAGGTGTGGCGACAGTTACCGCTCTAACAAATGCACGCTTTAGAAAATACACAGATCTAAAAGCATGTTTGAGTCGGTGCATGGCAGTGAGTGGGTGTGTGCCAGTTTGTGTTTATGTCCTCGGTGAAGCCTCAAAGCCCTTTCGTAAACAAACCCAGATGGCCACCCGAAAAACGGCAATATGCTCGACGTGCTAAGTGACTGATGAGAACGAGCCCCCCCACTGCACGGAGAGTCCCACACAGAGCATGAAATATACGGCTTGATCTGGAGCTCTAATGCTGATCAAAAAGTCTGACACCGCAACTCGACTCACTAACACACAGGGAGTTATGTCGAAAATGTATTGCTTTAAAGCTTTGCCCTTGTAAAAAACAACCAAACAAACAAAACAGGAAAAAACTATGTAAACAGACCATGATTTTTCGTACTGATTTGACTGATTTCACCAGGGGTGATGATTCATATGCCACTGAATTGAGAAAAGCTTTACCCCTGGTAAAAATAAATAAATCAAAATCGTCCACAGGTTTTGGTTGTGCAGTTTTCCATGGAAATGACTGCTATTTTTAACTTAACTGTTATTATTTCTCACTATATTGATAGGCAATTGCTCAAACCAAATCAAAGTCCATAAGAGCTACTCTTTCTGTAAGAGCGAGGAGGGGGCGAGTCTGGATCACGGATAGAGCACAGAGGCTCTGTGCAAGGAAAATCCATTTGAAATTATGCTATTTCTGTGGGTTATGGGCTATTTTTTTTACTTTGTTGGGGACGGGTATTTCCACCTGGCATCCCTGGCCATCATGAAGAAATTATCGTTAACGTTTTTAATGTTAAATCTTCTTTAAACTGCTCAAAGACAAAGATGAAACATTTCTACAATACAATACTGTAAGGCCATACCGCCTTTGCTATGCCCGATCCCGTCAGACCTCGGAAGCTAAGCAGGGAAGGGCCTGGCACGACTTGGATGAGAGACTGTTTGGGAACACCAGGAAGCCTGGCAAATGTAGTGTGTGTGTGTGTGTGTGTGTGTGTGTGTGTGTGGTGTGTGTGTGTGTGTGTGTGTGTGTGTGTGTGTGTGTGTGTGTGTGTGTGTGTGTGTGTGTGTGTGTGTGAGTGAGTGGTTGGTGGTGGTGGCTGATGTGCGCAGACTGGTTGCCTCGCTTATCATCACTGAGTACGGAGTGAATGAATAATGCACATTGCAAATGCAAATTGTAAAAGCGACTTTGAGCGTCTGGAAAAGTGCTATATAAGACTAATGCATTATTATTATTATTATTATTATTATTATTATAAAAACTCTCAAAAAAAAAGATGAGAGTTCGACATAGTTTCTTGCCAAACGTCTGATAAAGGTTCTGTTTATTAAAGCAGTACTAAGTAACTTGTTTACCTTAATAAATCCTTTTTGTAGTCCCTCTAGGGGTAATACAAGTGTTAATGGGATGATTGGGGGGTCTTTCATCTCCCCCTGGTGTCTCTGGCCAGAAAACTACAATTGCAACTTCCCCTGCACCGAGTCGGAGGCGCAATACAATACTAATGGAATCACGAAGAAGAAGCTAACAGGCTAACGGGCAAAGCTAACTGCAAGCCAGCGCCACTTAAACAGTATTTATAGCCAGGTTTGAGTGAAAAAAATGATCTCCATTGTGTAATTGGATGTACAATATCCTTCTCTCCCTTTGTCTTTTCTATCAGCGTAGTATTTACTCTCGCGGATAATTAATGAGTAAAAAAACACGACATGCTACGACACCTGCAATGGAGCTTATGGCCTCGAGGGGCATGAGTTACTTTGTTCTGCTTTAACAAACTTACACAGCAACAATGTGAGATGCTTTTCAGAGAGAGGATACTATAAATAGATACCTGTAGCTGTTGTGTTTTGAACATGGCCGGCTGTGGCGAGGTGAGGACATCGTCTGCCAGCTGCGCCTGACTGTCGATGTTGACCGGCATCGAGGCCTTGCTGGACAGGAAGCTGTTGTAGATCTCGCCTGCTTTCTGGGACAACTGCAAGGAAAATAAATTTTAACACCTGCAGATTTTTATTCTTTTAAAGTCCTTCCCCCAAATGTATCATCTATATTGTGTAGTATGTGGAAGAAGCACTGTCCTGATTGTCAAATAAACAATCATTCAAATCAAACATTCAAAATTGTGAGAGCAAAACCAACCTAAAACAACCATGTGCCGACTCCATTTTCTTACTCTTAAACGAATTCATTATTTTAACAAAATTGCAAAGCGATGAGCTTGAATAGTAAAGCTAAAAATAAAAAAGATAACAACTTGGATTTACAAGATGAGTAGTGGATTTCTCAGCGAGTGACAAGTGCTGATGATTCAACATTTTATCACAGCGTACAAAACGGCACTAAATCACAGACTAAACCCTTTAACTGTCCTCTCACCTGCTTTTTATCTGTTGCAGGGACATGACTGAAGTATTCACAGGCCTGCCAGAACAAGATATTCTCCTCACTGAACTCTTTCTTGAGGAATTCCTGTAGGAAGACATACAAAAGATAGTTTACAATGAGAACGTTTTCAATTTGGTTCTTGAGAAGAGAATGGGTGTACTGCCGAGAACAGAATTTGTCAACGCGTGGGCGGAGGAACGCGTGGGCTACAGCTGATCAGTGCTAGAGAGTAGGTGAGGAGGAAGGTGGCCGTGTAAGAAGTTAATGGTGATGCTTTCAAAAGGTGTTGTGGGCCAAATTCAAAGACATCTTTTATGTAGGAGGCGCCCACTTTTTACATTTTGCTTGGGCTTAGTAATGAATACTGAAGCTGTACTTTAGCCTCGCCCAATTATTCACATGCTGTTGAGTAATACATCAAATAGTGTTCTTGCATCAATCTGCAGTTTTTTCAGATTCTGGTTCCAAACGACATTGACCTTTAGAAGTTGTTTTGATGGAAAATTGCTTTCCTTTTTGAGCTCTGAACGTCACACTTCATCGCAGTATCAAACAGATTAAAATGTTCAAATGAAGTGATTTGCTTAGTGGAAGGCCAATGCTGCAATTTAAAAGCAACTGAAAATGTTTCTTATTGTACACAGTAGAATCATTTGCCCCTTAGTCATCTAACTAGTAACTTGACTCACCCGCACTTTGTTGGGTAATGTACGTAAAAGGAATGGCAACAAAACTGATTTCTCAATAGGCTTACCGAAAAATATCGCACACCAACTGGGTCTTGGAGGAGGCGTTCGAAGCAGGTGGCCCAGCTGGCCACGCGCTGCTCTTGGTGACTTCCTGCTCCTGGAAGACTGCCATTACTGTTCAGGCTGCTCTGACTGCAGCATCCCTGCAACTGGACCCCACCGTAATCTGCAGGAAAGAGGGCAAAGCCAAAGGTTAGGGGCTTTGAAGTGAAAGGGTAATTTGTGCCGGAGGGAACCACCTCTAGAGAGGGTATCTTTGAATATTAATGCCACTTTTGGTAAACTAAACAAGCAGAAACACACTTTGTGGAGAGACATCCCTATCAGGACAATCTAAAAGTACATGTATTAATATAACTGAATAATCAGAGCCACCTGCTCATTTACATTTCAATCCAAATTGGAGGAAAATTCAAAATGGATTATTACTATAGTGGAGGAAGGAGTCAATTTATTTTCTTTACAAACACAACATAATTTGTGTTTTGGGCAGAGAAAATGCAAGACGGTTCAAGGGCTTTATGGGAAGACTATACGATTCTTAACCAAGCGTGGACTGAGGCTTCTACAGGGAGGAATACGCATCACTAAAACACTACGCAACACAAGTCTCAAAGGAAACCCCTATATGAGCACTACTGCGGTGTGGATCCTCTCTGTACCTGCAATCACAGCAACAGATGGCCACTGTAGGACTGTGGCCCGGCAACACCACGAGTGCCAGAAAACAACAAGAAACAAAAGGATCTCAGTGGTGTCTTTCTGCAGCGAGTGTTAATGGCTAACCTCAGAAAAGAGCTGTTAGTGAATAGCGAGCTGAAGCACTACAGTAATGCGCGCAGTGATAGCAATGGAAGACCAATGGGACTGTAAACCGTGTTTGACATCACCACTTGGCCGCAGTATGACCTTTTACTATAGATTATAAGCATTACTGTAGTGGCCATGGAGGAATTTTATTAGGCTAGGGCTGCAAGACATGAGAAAATATGTGTCTGTCATAAAGTTTGGCTAAAGCTGTTTGTGTACTGATCAAATTGCTTCAAAACTAAATAAACACACAATTTTGACCAAACCAAATCCCACATAGAACTAAATTAGGAAGGCCATGACTAAAATTGGACTAAAAACAAACAAAATATATAATTCCAGATACCTTGCATTTTGTTTTACACTTTTATACTCAAATTTCTATCTGGGAATAGCAGGTAATCAACAATTTGGTGATATCTTGAGCAGCCCTATTACGTCACTGAGGGCTTCTCCTTATATATTTTTTTGTTTACATTTCAAGGAAAGCGCCATATTGGAATGTTTGAGTAAAATTGTGATCTCAATATTCATGACAGTTACCAGGTATACGTTTTCCCTCATATCGTTATTCGGGCCCTGCTTGCTATCTTTATTTGCACTGGCTTTAGAGTATTCAAACGGTGGCTTTGAGCTGTTGTGTTGACCACATTGTGTGCTGCCCAGTTAATGAGATGGCTCTACAAAGCACACAGCCCTGTCTGTCAGGCCCACACGCACAAAGTCGCGGAAACAGCAGCAGTAGTTGCGGCGGTGGTGACCCTCTTAGCAAACACTGCCGCTTAAAAGGGGGAGGCCAGCAGACAGCGCGCAAACTAACAGACTGCAGAGCGAAACATGCTCAGCAAACAGCTTTTGTTCAGAATACATTTTGCCGCATTATCCTGGGATTAAAATGAGGATGGCACACAAAATTCAAGTTTAAAGAAAATACAATATTTTACTATAGTTGGCACAGCCTGTGAGGAGGTTTAAATAACTTATTAAGCCCTAGTTAATTGTTGGTATAGGGTGGCCAAAGTAACACTAGGTCAATTCACATGCGTTTTCTTGTATTTGATCTAGAGGAGTGGTTTGCAAACTTTTTACGTCAAGTACCAGCTAAGAAAATATTTGTCTTAAAACCCGGAACTAAACTAGGACTATCCCAGAGCCAAAATTAGGACTCAAAGTCTAAAATAGAAGTTCTACTTTGGGCCAACATAAAGCTGGAAAAATGTGAATGAAATTGTTTTTTGTGTAAGTGCAGAGGAACCCAAAACCCACCAGAAGAAGCGCAGAAGAAATTGCGAGCAAGCAGAATAACAGTATGCAAAACCATATAGACAATTTTGCAATGTAGGCGTCTAGGTACTTTCATATTGTCATTGTGGTTTTGGCATTTGTGTGGGACGAGATGGTTAAAACAAGTAAAAAACCTGACTGTGAGTTTATCAAATCCCCAAAGCTTTTTTTTGACTATTGCCTAAAGAGGAGATAAGTACAAAAAAAATCTTTAAAAATAATGAGGTAAAAGTACACAAACTTTGGGAGTTGTGTTGTGACATGAGAAAGCTGAAATTAAAAAAAAAAGATTGCACTCACCACCATCTGAAGACGCAGCGGACTGAAAGAGAACAAAGAGAGACATGAGTGAGAAGCTGCCCTCATGACCTGGCGCAGTTAAAAAAGTCTGGCTCTGGAGCAGCGTCTCTTCGGGCATCCCACCGGCTGCACTCTGTGCCTTTGTCGCTCGCTCATACAGTGGTACTGGGAGCAGGGCCGTTCGGGGTGGGGGGGGGGGGGTCATTCATTTGTGGGAGTGGGTGGGACCTCTCTCCCCTTTTACCACGCACACAGCTGTTCACACCTCTGCAGCCCGACCCCACCCCCCTCCCTGACTACACCCTGGGCCAGGGTCCAAAAGACCAGGCTGGGGTTGTTTGGGACGGGGCACTTGAGAAGCCATCATGGGTAATGGCCTGCTTTTGACGCGCTAATCCTGCCGCATGTATTTTGGTGACGTTGTGGCGTAGACCTGCAGCAAAGCTCTGGAACCTTTTTGGATCCAAAGTGACAATTCTTCTCGGAAACGCCACAACTTATAGGGCTAAACAGGGCGAGCTAAACAAGGACTGACTCCAGATTAAAACAGCTTTTACCAAATTTCCAGAGAGCTACACTAAAAAACTCAGATTTTAGTCAAAGCGTGTTTTACTACTTGATGCATCAACATTATTATTAGATCTTTATTCTCTGAACAAATGAGACACAATAATATCTACCAGGCGGCATGCGAAGCCTTCGTGAATAGATTCAAATCGAGGAGGAGAATTGTGACACCAACACTTGATAAAACTGCGTTGGAGGATTTATTTCCAGAGAACAGATTATGTCCAGAATAGAATTGTATTTTGGTATTTCCTTCTCAAAGAGTTAATGAGGGCTCTAAATTATTGAGCGAGGAGAAGGCTGTTGGAAGAAATGAGCAAAACAGCAGTATATTTTCTAGGTTTGGTTAGTAGCTGTGATTGGATAAGACGTATTTATCATTAGTGGCACTAAAAAAAAAAAAGAGAGGGTACAGATTTTTGTGTTAAAATGGCGCAGTAAAATCTTGCAATAACAATATTTAAGACACTTACTGAATATTGCCATCTTTCACATATCATGCAGCCCTTCATGTTAGGCGATAATATACCTTTACCCAAACAACAAAAATAAATATAATGTGGCCGTGCTACTTTGTTCCATTTTAGGAGCCACCACATGTAAAGCTGTATCAGACGCTGACCACTAATCGTCTGCCGCGGGCTCCTTACAACTCCACAGAGTGAACACCCACCCAGCCGTGGGCCCTGTGAGGTGGCCGACCCGCCTGTGTACAATAATGAGGGCTGGGATGGACTCCGCGCGCCGGTCCTTTCAGGTCTAAAAACAGATCAACCACAAACTTGAAAACACACCAGACTGTTGAGTATTGGGAGGCCATGCTTTACATTGTAGAGTGTGACACCGGCTCATGCATAAACAGGAGCTTTTCAGAAAGAATGTTATAATAAGTAATAATAGAAGCTTGATAATAGCAATCATATTAAGTGGCACACTTTTGAAATCCTAGGCTTACACAACGTAGGAGCCACGTAGGAACAAAAGCAGGAATGTTCAGTCAATGAACGTTGTAAAGAAGTATGCCACTGACACTTATGCTATTGTGTAACCACCATTAATATAATGTAATGTCTCAGCATTGTAACGAATCATTTATAGTTCATTATTGAGGAGGAGACATTTTCGGGTCATACAGCAGATTTTTCGACCTGGTTTATGGTTAATATAATTACTAAGTCTATCCACGTGATACTGGGACAGAGTTCAATGTCTTCTGTCAGGACAACGTGAAAAATATAAAAAGAAAAAACTCCTGGCATAATTAAATCACAACAGCGTGATTGTCAGTTGAAAGGAATTGGAGCCACAATATTAATATTCATGGGCCCAATTCCAATGATAAAGTAATGTGGATTTTGTGTTTGGCCATTTGCCTCAATAACAGTGAATCGATTTTTAACAGACTCCTGCCCTTCATCTGAAATTAACACCTCAAATGCCTTGAATGCAACTGATTACAAGCTGAAATACAAAAATGAACAATACAGAAACAGAAAGGGGGTAAGCTAAAGGCAAGTGCAGTTCCAGCTCCGTGTAACGACATCATTAGCTGGCTGTACCTGGTCAGTGGTTAACACAGTAGTGGCCAGTGTGTGTTGAAGACCACACACACACACACACACAGACTTGTGTTTTGTGACTCGTAATGACTTTCTCACATTCGGCCCCGCACAATGAACTGCAGCGGTGAGCCAGGTCCAGCATCACCTCTTGTCCACACAGGGACAGGGACGAGCTGCTCCACATGGGAGATACAGTATAACAACACCGGCGTTTCATCTCTAACGTGGAGCTTTGCCGTAACTATTAATGCTGTGGTTTTGTTATCGAAGACAAAGTGGATCTTAATTCAAGTTGCAACAAGTTTATTCTAATCAGTTCAGGCCCCACAGTCTGAAGACACCAATGACATCACAACCAATGTAAGGCACTACCACAAAAACACCATACTGCAAAGAGTCAATAAAAGTAACCACTGATAATGTTAATGTCACCTATTCAACACCACATCCATTATTTAAAGAGCACTCTTTTAGCCTTTAGGTCTGTGTGGACACGTGTTTGCGCCACCAAACTCACGCCGACTACACCCTTTAGGTCCACTCAGGTAGATTAGAAAGGCTCCACCAAACACAACCCAAATCCCCACAAACAGAGAGGACCCGGTGCCTCCAGTCCAAACAGCTGAGAGCGAGACAGACTCAAAGACGGAGAGCAATGGGAAGAACAGCTGAGTGAACAAAAGGAGTTCCTGCCTCGTAGACACTGAGCCAACAGGCCAGAGTTTACTCACAGACTTGAAGTTCCACGTCCTTTTGAAGGAAAGTCTCTTTTTGAGACTCATTGTTCCCTTGACTGCTCCAGCCGCAGCGCACAGGGCAAATATGTGTGTATGTGTGTGTGCGGATGCATACCTGAGCATTCCCCACCCAAAACTCCACAAACCATGTCTGTACAAGTTGGAGCGAAGGAAAGAAAGAGAGATCTGAAGGGAAGAGACAGAGAGAGGAGGGGGACAGAACAAAGAAAGATTTCCTTACTCTACAGCTGTTGCTATGACAACCCCTTGACAATATACAGCATATGCCACAGCGGTATGAAGAAATCAGATGATTAACCCCCATCCATTACCCCAAACCACACTGTTCCCCTTTAGTTTCCACTTGGCTTCTCTAGCGTTTCTACAAGGGAAACGCTGCATGGATTGAAACCATATGGATTTTATGGATTTTGTATAGTCATAATAAAGTTTGCGAGCACACAGCCTGAACTAAAGTCTCATTATTTGCTGTCACAGAGACCACCTCTCTCACTTCTCTAATCGAGTAATGTCAACTGGTGTTTTCTTTTCACACTTGGGCCCGAAAAAGAACATTTTTATCTTTCTTTTATCTTTCTCTTTCTTCGGGTCTTCACGGCTTGATTGTTCTTGGCAAAACTGCCATTGTTCACTTTTAGTTCGACTTATTATTCTCCTCTTGCAGCACTACGCACCATTACTTTTTTACAGTGAATAATTATTTAGGAGTCAGACGGCCTAAATTACATCTTTCTCTTTTAATAAAATTCAGTTTTTACATGATTTATCACTTTGAATGTTGTTAAAGTATCATTGTAGTAGAGGTTTTCTAGTTGTCAGCTGGACTGGGTTGTCCAGTTGACAGAGTAAACCTCTACATTGAGGGATGAAACACATTAGAATGTGCACATTTGTTTGTCCCACCTTCTGCATGATCTAAGTATAGTATATTGTATCTGTTTTGCATCTGTGCATGCGGTTTAATGCACACATTCTGTGTTAGACCTGATTTGTGCTGTAACTCCAGTGGAGTCAACAAACGTGTTCTCTTCTCCCTGGAGGCCTGTTTGACCTGCCACCTCGCTGATACAGATGAACACATCCATGAGTATGTTGAGACCATGCCTCTATATGCCTCAAGCCAATACATATTTTGGTTTCTTATTATGACCCACCATGCTGAGCAGAATAGTTTTCACATGCACTCTGGAGCCAATTGATTCAATCAATTTGCGTAACATTTTTTGACAGACTTTCCAGCATCAATAAGCAGCGCTTGTCACAAGACAACTAATTGCATGTCAAGTCCTCTGCCAGGCAATCTGAAGCGATGACGGAAAATAATCACAGCCCCCTATCTGCTGCAAAGGACAAACTACTCCCTGAAAATAACATTGAGAAAGAGTCCGTCATGGAGGCACTTCCTCTGAGGGACAGGGCAAGGGTGCGGCAGCTGATAAGATGGAAAAGACAAGCATTTCCGAAGCAAGCAAACAGTGTGGCGATAATTTAGGAAATTGCAAAATTTTGACAATCTATGCAAAGCACTGTCAAGTGTAGACAATAGAAGAGGTCAGACAACGTTGGAAAGTGAGTGTGTAGATTAGCAAAGATCTCATGAGGTCAGTGAGGCTATGTGATGCTTAATAAGCGAGCTAAACAAATTAGATATAGTTACATTATCTTCTTTGTGTCTAGACTGATGGCGGCAACTACAGACAGCATCGTGTTGTCATCATAGTCCTAGTCAAAAAATAACGCTCACACATCAATTAAGAAGGAGCTAAAGAGAGTCCCTCTTCATCAACAACAGAACTTAAAGTGTTTAGTTTCATGTGCATTCAAATACAGCAAAATTATCCCCAATGTGTGTTCTACCCACTCAAACAGCACTATACACCTCAAAGGGAACAACTATTACTATAAATTACTGTCTTTTTTTGTCTAAGCAAAGAATTGTATGGAAAGGCTACCTACCATGGATTGAAAACTGTATCCAATTGGATGAAGATGTCCAATGCTGATAGATACTGTATTGGACTACAATTAGACTTGTGAAATATTAACTGTCAGTGTCAAACTAACTCAACATTTAGAAAATATCTGTACAGGTCTGAACTCGCAGTGATCTGCCGGACGAAATATCTAGAGGATGTTGTGTCTGTTAATTCATTGTTGCCTTTGAGATTTACTTGCAACTGTTGTAACAAATTTTTGATGAGCAGTTCGAGTGCCATGTAAGACGCTTTCGTATAGTCATGAGCTGAGGAAAATGTCCAGACTTGTGCGCAAGTGGTTCACAAGTGTAATCCCATCTAAAACAAAGAGCTGCCCTCATTAGACTCCACAGACCAGTGTCATTTGCATTCAAACAGAGGCCATCAACACACTGCCACTTTGTTTAATCTCCTAATCCCCCGATCACCGCTAATCTGCCCGACTCCAACAGTTAGCACAGCAGATGGGTATGGCTCTATCCCGCCTGGATTAAAGTGGTTTTACTTGTGTAGTACGACCAATGGCCGCTGGCTGCTCTGCTTTGTGACCGCAAACACTGGAGGCCGCCATTGCTCTTCCATTGCTGTAGTACCTCCATTTGGCCGCTAGGCCCCCATTGAAAAGCATTGGACTTTAGACACGTTAAAAACAACTTTAATGCCTGGTTTCAATTTTTTCAACACTTAATATGGCTACATATTCCTCCTGAGATAACGCTGGGTTAGTCAAAAAAATTGAAACCAGGCTGGTTTTCGAAATATATTTTTTTTAATCTCCTACTTAACGGAGGTCGGACTGTTGGCATTGGAGCTGCGCGAGCTACACGTCACGCAAGGGCCGAGTTTACACTGAGATCCCGCCCTTTTGCCCTTATTAGGAACATGTTTCGTCAGAGCTGGGGAGGAGGAGTCTGTAAATCCGCCATGATTTCCCCCTCGAAAGTGGTCATTATGGTAAACGGGGAGGAGTGAGGAGGAGCTGTCTATTCTTTTTAACAGTCTATGAGTACGACAGACACTTGTTGCTGATATGCTGTAGTACTACTGACAGACATGTACATTCCTTAGGGAGGGATGTTTTCATTTCCTCACGGTCACTCTTCATCACTATCCGAAGATTTCCTATGTTCCAGTGCTTTCATAATAGCAAAATGTCATGTTCTGCACACAGTACAAAGCACTGAATACAACTAAAGGTCATTTTTAAACTTTAAAGCCCTTTGTTTAGATGAGAAACCTCTTTTCAGAATTCAGTCAAGGTGAGTTCTGTCTGGTCACCATGGTCTTCCATCACGACTGAGATATTTTAATTCAAAACGGTCGAGATGGCACCCAGGTGACCGTAAGTTTGATCAATTCTGGTTAAAACGACCAATTAAACACTACGTTATATGTAGGATCTATAAATGTAGCCCTTGAGTCGCCTTGCAGGGGCATGTGTGCTGCTTGTTCAGTTTCTTCACTGTAGAATAACTTAAGGTTAAGGAATTGTTTCGCTTTTACAGTGACTGCGTCAGACAAACGACTCCTGGTCATATTAGCTCAAGAGTAAAGATGGACACATTTATAATAAGAAGTGGTTGACATTATTAATTCCATGAGTATGGGGATCCAATTTATGAATTTGAAGCAGGCCTCCAGAGTGAACAATGAAATGTAATAAAGTCAATCATATTAGTTACAGAGCTAAGTGTTGCTGTAATTCTAACATTCCTTCCTCTATAGGAGCGTAATAGCCTAAAATAATAATGTATGCTTATTATATCCACGTATTTTTCTGATACGTAAAATGTGTGATTATTGCAGTATAACTGAAACAGAATATCTGTAGATGGTAGAGGTGTTTTTGAAGGGTAGCCATTGTTTTTAAGATGCTTTTGGTGTATAAGCATATAATGTAGAGATTATATGGTGGACATTACTCATGCATTTTTTGTCTTTGTATGTAAACCCACCAATTAAAACGTGCTGGTTTTGTGAGCAGCCTTCACATAAAAAAGGTTTAACACGCCGTCTGTGGACCACAATAAGTAAAAACCCCAAAATAAACCCAATTTACAAAGCACAGCTGAAGCCCTCAAGATAGCAGCGAAGTTCAGAGGGAAACCGTCAACTCGGAGACCACAGCTCCTCCCTCTCAATTTATTATCACAGAAAGGGCCTCCGGGGCTGAGGTGGGTGCACCGCATGCAGAAGATGCCACCACACCCTCATCCCCCTTCGCTCCCCCTCCATAAAGGACACAGATGGACTTTCCAACCTGAAACCCAACACCTCAGTGAGAAACTGCATTTTACCATGTGCTTCATGGGAGTAATGTTGACTCAAATTAATTTGTCACTACTTTTTCCTCAATATTCTGCATATTTACATACATAAAAAAAAAAAATCTTAATCTTCTCTAGTTCACTCTCCGACTGTTCTAGAAAGTCATCGGCCGTGAAAATATACCCATTTAGGAGAGAAAATACCTTTCCACCAAGCGCTAAGCGTCGCCTTCCTGTTCAAATTTAATCTTTCTGGCGATGCGTTCATGGTGCAACCGGAGCCTGGTGAACGACATGGGAAGGGGCTGCAGTTTGGCTACAGTTCATGCCTTCTGGACTTAGGTTTTTTGTTTCAGTGGAGATAGGTGACAAGTTCATGGAAGTGGCTATAGGAACAATGCATTCGCAGCATTGTGTGGAAGTGAATGTCTCTTTGTCGCATGGAGCATTTTAACCTTTACACCCTGCCGTGAGAAATACCATGACAAGTAATTTAAGCAGCACAATAACTATAAGCTTTCAGAACGGGCACGCCTCGGGGTTGGTCAGGATGTTAAAGATATAGGCATGTACCATAGTTCAGGGGTAAATGCTCCATTCATTGACCTCACAAAGTAAGCAATCACACACTTAAACAAATCAAGAGGAAAAAAAGGTATTAATTGTTCAACTGTTGATTCAAAATGGCACCAAATTCACAACGACTCCTCTGTGTTTTGAACAACAAGTAGGTAAAGGCGTCAAATAAATATTCTAAAGACCAGCCGTGCCTCGGATTCCTTTTCTCCTTGCCTGTATGTAAAGTTCACTTTGTAAAGCAAACCCACACAAGTGAAAAATGAATCGCTTGACATAAACAGGCTGATTTTCTATTTACCCGAGCGCGGCGGACAATGGGAACTGTTTAAAGGGGGAACACTGGAAGACGCCAAGCCCACAAAATCATTCTGAAGGACTCGCACTTGGCCGTCTTCACAATGTTTATGAGTTCCACAGCGCCCAGAAGCAGACAAGTCCTTGGCAACTTCACAAGGCCATAACGATACCAGCTCCATTTCCGTTCAAAAACTCACCTCTGTTTTTCTCAAACGTATCTAGTCAAACGAGTTTAAAGGTAATTGCAAAGAAGCAGGTGTTATATGAGTAGTCCAAAATACACCAGACATGTCTAAACTGTTACTAGCGATGTGATGGATGTTCTTGAGTAACCTCCACACCCCCAGGCAATACTCTTTTAAGGCAGAAAGCTATGAGGAAAACAGAGAGGACCGGGATGAATCATTTCCACGGGCCACTGATACATAATGCCGCGCGGTTCCAACTCACTTTTCCGATGGTCAATCAACATGGATCACATGACAAGTTGAGAGGCCGACTCCAAGTACATTTTACTCCCAAACGGTGATGGATGATGTCATTTAGTACAACATGGAGGAACACCGAATTTTTCCATGGCCACAGTATGGTCAGAATGCAAGATCAGCAACCACAGCCGCATCTGGTCATCTTGGAGATTTGTTAAAAGGACAGGCACAGTGTCAAATGGTTTAATGTCCTAGTATATGGATCTGTGGGATTTAACAGACTTTTTTTTTTTTTTGACTTCGAGAGTGCGACTTTATCCACATTTAGGAGGGAGTTTTCTGACAAGCCACATCGACATAATCCCACTATGCTTACTGTCATCATTACATAATAACAAAACCAATGGAGATTATAAAATGTAAAATCCTGGAGTGATCGTTGTCATAAAATAATCTGGACAGAGTCGTGTTTCATGGCTCTTTTTGACGATTTTATTCATCTTGTTTTGGCTAACGGTAATGTATGGACGCCAGAATACACAACACAGTCAACAAATCTTGCAAGAGTTCTGCTTGTGGGGGTCTCTTGGGCAGATAAATAGAAAAATGCTGGAACAGGCATTTGGCATACAATTAAAAGGAATAAGGAATAAGAAGCAGATTTGTTCTGTGGTATTTTAGGAACTATGTCTTTCGATTGGCCTGCGAACATATTGGGATTCCCCCGAGGAGCTGGGGTGAGGGAAGTCTGACGGTCCCTGCATACTGCTGCTTCCGCGACCCGGCCCTGGATTAGTGGAAGAAGACGATGAACGGCAATATGAAAAATAAAACGGAGAGGAAACAACCAAACCGATTTTTGCTCCAATCTCAAGCCCAGAAAAGATGACGCAGGATTTGACCTTGGTTACAAAAAATTCAAATCTGGAAATCACATCACAAAAAGAAGTTCACAGGGAGTTCACAAACTCGCTCTTGAACTCCTTTGTGGTTTTTGCAAGTTTCGAGAGCTGCCGTTCTCATGTCTGAAGCGTGTTAGAGGGACAAATATAGAGGATCATGAGACTTTGGAACATGCCAGGCCGCGTGCGTTGTTGTATCCTTATAATAGCTAGCTTTAGGGCACATTTCGTGAGCGCAACTGTCCACCCACACTTCAGCGCTGGCCATGTGATGTCATCCAGCTAAGTGTGTCGTGCTATCCTGCCTCTCCGGCTAATCCCCAGGAACACAGTATTCCGGTTCATCTTCCCCGACCTATTACACCCACCTCTATAAAGGAACACAGGAATTTATTATGGAAGTCTGTAATTCTCATTCTAACATCACAATGCGCCTGCTGGCTCATGCTCTGCAATACATATGCACAATGCAGTACTC
The DNA here is from genome assembly GCA_007210695.1 of Neogobius melanostomus. Classification (NCBI taxonomy): domain Eukaryota; kingdom Metazoa; phylum Chordata; class Actinopteri; order Gobiiformes; family Gobiidae; genus Neogobius; species Neogobius melanostomus. Next base: position 6,927,035 of record VHKM01000042.1, read on the forward strand.
ATGCATGAAATGGGCTATTCTGACAATGAGTCGGAATTAGACTGCTGATGAATCTTTGCAGGAACGTGTCCGCACAAAACCAACAGAGGCGAGGCGCAACCACAGGCAGTCATTTCAAGTTCAAACTCAGCCGCGGCTCGCACAGTGCTACTGGAAAACACAGCGCTCCTTTACATTCAGCCCACTTATCAGATCCCCCATCAGCTCAATTTACTCACTCTAATGTTAAAAGAAAACAACTATATTCGGCGTGATGCGCAAGTTACAAACACACCCCCAGCCAAGTCCTAAAACGCTCAAAGTATAGAAACAAAAACATTAAGTTCAGTTTGTGTCATTAAGCGTGCAAGTTTTCAGCTGGCACTGGTCAAAACATTCCTGTAATAGACCACACAAGCAAACCACTGTATCTCAAGAAGGTTTTAACTGGATCAAGAAGGAGGGAGAGAAAAGTTAACGGCGCAGCGAGGAAGGACAGGCTGCATCTTTGAATCCATGACTTACAGTATTGAGAGTTAAAGTTTGCTCCATGTATGGCAGGGCTGCTGTTGCTTTTGGCTCGTCTTCAGCGCCTGGTGCGGGGCGTAAAGGGGTCCATTCGCCAGGTCCGCGTGCCGCCTCTGCTGTCTGTTTGCAGGAGGAGAAGAGACGCACACGACTCGGCTGGGGAGGGGGGGAGGAGGAGGAGGAGGAAAGAGTGGAGGGGAGCGTGCCGAGGGGGAGCCCGAAATCCTGACAGCTACTGGGAGTTCAAACGCTGCCTTCTCTGCACAGAGCGGAGCTGCTGCCGGTAGCTCGCCCGCCTCCCTCACTCACTCTCTCACCGACGCTCCTGTCTCTCTCTCCCTCTCTCTTTGGAAATTCCTCCCTCTACACAGTGTTTACCTCCTCCTCCCTGTGTCTCTACAGATTCATGCCTTTGCTCCTACTGCTGCCTGTTAACACCCACAGGACAGATCTATTACGAGCTGCTGCGCCTTTATGGAGCAGAAAAGTTCATATTCAAAAACTCTGCGCCTGGTATAAAGCAGTCATTGCACCGCATCAGTGTCCATCCGTGCTGCATGATTTGGCATAATGTACAAGCTGCTACATGAAAAAAATATGCAACATTTTAGAAAGTAAAACAACAGACTGAAAAAATATAGACAATAGATTTGTATATTCCAAGACTTGAGAAGCTCAAAATCTAAAATTCTTTCATTCGTTTCGCAAAAAAAAGTGGCCCCTTTACTGTACATTAGGAACAACAAATTCTAAACAGAAAAATAAACAGGTAAAGCATTCAGAAACTTTTTTTTCTCTGATAACTTTGTTAGAGTAAGAACCATAATATTATAGGTAGACATTTAAAATCTCCGAAGTGGATGTGTTCAAATAACACATTATGATGCAGCCCCTGTTTACAGTATCTTGGTGCAAACAGCGGCCCGTTAATAGTGTCAGCCCTGTGAAGCTCAACACAGTCATCAAACATCTGTTTGAAAACAAATGATGGAGAATCTGTGAGGATCAAACAGAAATAGCTTGTAGCAGTGGGATTTGGGGTGTTTTACCCATTGGCTCGACAAGCTAAAGAGTGAAGCTAATTTTTCAACAAAAATAATAGGTGGAGGTGGGGTAACAACAAAGCCCTGAGCAAGATCAATACACTTCACTAGATTGCACTCTCTAAACGAATTTGCTCAATTTGCATCTCCGCTCAACAAGAAAGACACAAAAGCTGCATGTGGTTGGTTCTGTGTGGGTAGAGAAAGCCTAGGTAAAAATAACAAGCTCAGTCTAGCATTAGCTCAGCTGTCACACAGCAACAGTCTTTGGAGGGAAAAAAGGATCAAATCATTATTTGTCTATATCAAACAATAGTGCCATATTAATAACAACCACATTTAAATCATAATTTCAATGAAAGCCATTAGCAAACTACAAAGGCTGCAATTACTTAAACAAACAAACATTTTCTGAATCCACATAGACTATAAAGGTAAGGTAAAGGTACAATGAAATGTGTCCTCTGCATTTGACCCATCACTCAACGTCACTGGATGACCCGTAGGGAGCAGTGGGCAGCAGCAGTATAGACTTCTGTGGTTCTAGTATTTGTTAAGCAGCTCCCATTTTAGTCTAAAGATTATATCCATGGACAGGAGATGTTCAAAATATGCACCGTAAACTGAATATTGATTTAAAATTAGATTAAAATCTAATCACAATTGCAATGCCTGTCAGAAATTGCAATTAGGTATTTCCAGAAATCAAAAAATAAGGTTTGTTCCAATTATTTTTAAAAGACGTGGTCTGAAACACACACTTTAAAGCAATAATGCTAAAATTATATCTATCTAATATTTCTTCTCATAATGTACTTCTGATAGAATTAGACTTAACACATCATAGATGCACAGAGTCTACGATAAACACACTGTTGCTAAAGTAAACCACCAGCCTCCCCACATGTGAAAGTCTTCATATGGACATAATTGCTAATGTCATGAGATAGGCTTCTCTGTAATAGCACAGAAGTGAGCAGTATGATCTCTGTCCACAAAGCCAGATGCTTAGCCTTGACATAGAACTCCACTGTTTTATTGTTGCTGACAGCAGTGAACCATTTCATACATGCAGAGACAAAAAGACATGTTCCGTCTGAGAAGGGGCTCATATTGTTGTTAGTGAGTCATGTCAAGGTACAGAGGTTTGTTTACTGACCTCTTGTGGCCTAGTATTCGAGAAGACATGATGATGACGGTCTGATAAAGATTTGAACAGGGAATGCAACAGGGAGTGCAACAATTTAAAAAACGTCTGTCTTGGTATCTAATCGTGTCAGTGCTGGAGCCATCATTTATCACAGCAGACAGATAATTATTAGCATAGCAAAAAAGCCCCAAAAGCTCTCATATATCAACAACAAATCCTCCAACAGCTCTGTTCGTAACACTGGATTTGTTTTGACAGGAAGCAACAATAAAAGAATCTCTCGCCATTTATAGAAATCTTTAACTCGACACTGCGTTCAGACCAGACATGAAGCCCTTTTAACAACTTTTAGAAGCAGATTTGTTTGACTACACTGTGAGGTCTGGGGCGTGTCTTGGTGCGGCTCCCTGACTAATTCATGGGCACACAATAAAGTCCGGCCTATTTCGGTTTGCATTGTCCAAATGTTTATGCGCATTCACAGCAATTATGGCACGTATGAATAGGGAGAAACGTGCTTTTGTGAGTCTGTGAGTATAGTACAGTAGAAGAAAGAGGGCATTAATAGAGTATGTGGAGTTGCGCAGCCTGACTCATTAGTGAGGGCAAACAAACAGGGGTACACGCAGGCCCCGGCACAAAGAGCACTTTGTTGGGACCCCTAAGCAGCAAACCCACAGTTCAAGGCAACGGAAATGACAAGTTAAAATGTAATGAATGCAGAGCAATGCAAAGACACTTTAAGAATGATCAGCACGGCCTACAGAAGAGGAAGAAGGAGATTATACAGTGTATTAAATAATGTAAAACTCAACATGAGTTGAGTTTTACTGGCTGAAGCCACAACTGTTCTCCAGAATGTAACTACTACAACTGCTGTTTCGTACATGCACTGAGTCACGTGACGACAAATCACTACCAGTGACTTTTCTCATCATCTTATCTCACTGCCCCACCTGGACACTCATGTGTACTGAGGAACCAGTAACTGCAAACGGCATACTGGAAATACAGACAAATATCTGAATATATATACGTGAACAGGCACCGTAACCTTAAAGGGATACTTCGGGAGTTTTGACATAGGGCCTCATTTCCTAGTTATCCAGAGTGTTGTTGATGTCTGGAGATATTTTTTTCTTAAATTCATGCAGTTCTTATATTTGAAGAGTCTAGTTGCGCTAGCCTAGAGCAAGGCTAAAGCATTTCTATGGTAAACGCTAGCCCGCATTAAAAAACAGTCTGGCGCACTCCACAGTGCACCTGAGGTAAATCACTTATAACGCCAGACTAATGATATAAATGTCTGTGTCGATAGGTTAATTTTAACCATTTTGCGTTTAAAATAACTTATATTTGAGCGGCATCAGCTTCGTGGCTGTAAGCTAAGGCAGCGGCGGAGTGATCTGCGAGAAAATAGTCCCTCAAAATGCGGTAATTCATGTGATACAAGGTCGGTTTTATTAAAAAAAATATTCTATTAACACAGACATTTATATGGTTAGTCTGGCGTTATAAGTGATTTACCTCAGGTGCACTGTGGAGTGCGCCAGACTGTTTTTTAATGCGGGCTAGCGTTTACCATAGAACTGCTTTAGCCTTGCTCTAGGCTAGCGCCACTAAGCTCTTCAAATATAAGAACTGCATGAATTTAAGACAAAAATATCTCCAGACATCAACAACGCTCTGGATAACTAGGAAATGAGGCCCTATGTCAAAAATCCCGAAGTATCCCTTTAACATACATATAAAGTTGTATCAAACACTTGAAATAAAATACTAATTTCAATACAATAATCATATTAGAACCGAAGGCCTTCAGGTTTGTAGACTCATGCATTAACCCACTGAATCATAGATTCAAGATTCAAGATTTTTTCACACCATTCACATGGTTTGAAATTATATTTCTCTCATCCTTGATTGTGGAGCGGGGGCATGAACATGAGAGAGGAGTTCCCTTTGTTTTCACATTCAGATACATTAGCCATGTAATCAACATTTAACAATAACTGCAGAAAATGACTGCAACTGCTGTGTGGAACAAGCACTGAGTCTACTTGTGATTTTTCTGCAAATGAAATGAATTACTGATCATGTCTGAGTTGGGATTTGAACTCAGAACCTCATACACATCGCTTGGAGACTCCTGTGTTCAAGTAACACAAGCTGGATATGACGACCTGAGGGCGCAGACACGTAATGACGATCTGGATCAGGAGTGATTTTTGTTTTTTATTCTATGTTTTCAAACTTATAATAATTTCTATATTGAATTAGTATGATGCTCTTTGTGTGAGTAAATACTTGGATGACATGGAACAGATTGGCAACCTCGCTTCAGTCTGTCTACTGCGGCATTTGTGGCTACAATAGCAACTTACCACCACTGTGTCCATACATAGTGGTGGTAAAGTAAAGTAATAATGACATTACACTAATAATAATAATAATAATAATAATAATAATAATACATTTTGACTTTGATGAGGGAAAAGTGTTATAACTTGGTTAAAAGCCACAAAAAGTTGACTTGTACAAACTTAGAAACTGGGAGCTCCCAAGTGTAGCTCTTCACCTCTGTCCAAGCCGAGCAGCTTTCAATGTTTCAACTCAAATCAAGTCACTTTTGATTTAAAGTTGCATTTTCTGTTTGTGCACCAAATCGTAAAGTTATGAACGGAACGAAAACAATCTTTTAAAAGGGGAGCCTTACACATCTTAAAATGCATGTCATGCCCTGCCTTTTGCAGAGCTAATGTTATTTTTTTCTAAATGTCTCACTTCTCATTACCATAGTAAAAGACAGGCCAGCGATAAATGCATGATAGAAAACTTGCTTATTACCTCAAGGTCATCCAAAGATCTTGCAAGACTGAGACGTTTAGATGAGCGCCGTTTTGAAGCACGGATGACACCTCTTGCCCAAAACCTGGGACCCTGCTAGAACAGAAAAAAAATGTTAAACTCCAAATCAATTGCCAAAGGTACTGATATAATGCTATAATAAATCACATGCAAAACCAAGCTAGCTAGATTTTCTTACAGGAAAAAAAAAACATTAGGTCTTTGTGGTGATTGGAGATGGACAATTGGACATCTTACCCTCTTTAGACAGAGCATTAGGCCAAATAGGGTTAGCATGACCTATTTAAACTGCAAAGAAGCATATTATACAATTATACAGTCTATGATTGTTTGTGAGCACCCTTTCTAAAGCAAAACAGCTGAACTTCCCACCTTTTCTGAAGAATCTCAGTCTGGTGTTTCAAAGAAAGAAATGCAGACTCAGAAGGGTGTCTGCCGAACTGAACTGAACAAAACGCAACTGAACTAAACCCATTTCTTTACATGGTTTATATGCTGTTATTTGTGAGATATTTCTTCAGAAGAGGTATGTACTTTTTTGCAAAGTGCTGAACAATGGTCCGTTTTTTTCTCTGAGCTTTGCTGGTACACAGGGACATCTTGTGGGCAAAGGGAAGAGCAACATCAAACCAAAACAAAGTCATATTTGACTAAAGACAGGTGTTTTTTCAGTTTCATTCACGCCTCATCACCAATTTAAAGGGCAGGGCTCTTATGGGACATTTTAAGTGCCACTAAAAGCTCTACAAATACACCCGTAGTGTCTGGGCAAGTTGTGGTGACCAATGTAATAGTTTCCTATGTTGAGCGACAACAAAAACAGATACCTGTGTCTGAGTGTGTGCAGCATGCTTATTGTGAAATCTTAATGTAATGTGTTTCAAGCTTACTTTAAACATTTTTTTTAATTATACAGTAATAATAATAATCCTGTTGTAAGTAGTTTCACTGGGGGATGAAAAGATTACTTACATTGTGAGTGCATTTGTGTTGTTTGTCTCGCTGCTCGAGAAAGCGTTTGGTCCACTCCTCTCGCGGCGGAAGCATCATAGCATCTGCTGACTGATACCTGTCTGAGGGAAACTGGCTCATAGGAGGTGGCATGTTGACGGGACCTGGCCCCAAACTGAGCGTGGACCAGCTGTTGGTCACCTGAGGCTCATTCTCATCGTTTAATCCTCTGGACCACTTGGGCTTTGAAAACCACCTTTGGCTTCTTCGAAGAGGGTCTACAAAGAAGTTATTTTTTTTACTGAGCAGCAGTGGAGGAGGTGGAGGCTTGAACTGAAATTCAAGCCTGGGTGGGGGTCCCCCATAGAAGCTGGTCAGACTGTCAGGGCCAGGAAGAGACTCGGAAAGAGAATGTATGCCTGTGCTGTTCTCCAGATTAGGCTGTGGCTTGTACTTGGAAAGGTTTATTGGGGTGAGGTCTTCAGATGCAGGATAATCCCAGGGACAGCTGGGGAGGTGGGCTCCAAGAGGGGTTTTCACAGTAGACGGAAAATCCCTATCTGCTCTCTGTTCAGGAGGAGAACTATTGCCTATTCCACTGTCACCATTGCTGCTGGCACTGCCATGTTTATCATTGGTACCAATGGAAAAGGCTTGCTGCTGCGCCTCAGAGTCCAGTTTGAGACGGAGCCTCTCCACTGCTTCTCCCATGTCACTGTACAAAACTGTGACAAAGTGCAGCACGTCTGAGGGTATGTGAGGAAACTCCAGGCAGCCCACAGAGTCAGGGTCAGGAGTGCAGCTAAAGCCAAAACGTCCAGCAATGCCTTTGTGATCCTGATGGGTGCCCAGTTCTGGGTCAATGAAGAAAACATGACAGGAGGCTCTTAAGGGACTGTTTTCTGGCACCTGACCATTTAAAATGTGTGCTGTAGTCACCAAGCAAAAAAATCGTGCATCTTCTGCACATACTGCCCCTAAAACTAGATTCTCAGCAGGGAAAGCTGCCAGCACTGCGCCTGCATCATCACAGAGTCTAATGCAGTCAAACATGATCTTCATCATCACCAGCGTGTGAGTGTCTTGCTCTGTTCCCAACTGCCGAATCCTCTCTAGAATGGCCTTTAAACAGTCCTGGGAATCTGAAGTGTTGAGAATGAGCTCAGTAGAGCTCAGGTAGCCCACCACCAGAGTCATGTTTAAAGCACTCCAGTCTGGATTGACTTCCTCTGTGTCGGTGAAGACAGAGTCTGTGTCTGCTGCTCTGGAAAACTCCTCCTTGTCCCGCTTAGTTAAAGCACTCCATTGTTGTGACCACTGTGACATATCTGGTTCTGACACTGGCCTCTGTTTGAAACTAGGGGCTTGATTAAAAGAGGAGTTATTAGAATCATCCGAGATGGTACGGAGAACACCTGCCCTTTGGAAACTGCTTCCTTTCTGGCCAAACTTTTCATCAGCGAGAATAGGATTTCCCATTATGCGACCTTCAGTGTGAACCACTAGCCTCAGAGGCCCTCTGCAGCTTCCGATCAGCTGCACCACAGTCTCATGAGAGGCAGCTGAGACGTCTGTCCCATCGATGGCCATTATGCGATCCCCTTGTTTGAGTCCCACCAGGTCAGCGGGGCTTCCTTTTAAAATCCCACTCATTACACACGGTTGCTGTCCTGCAATAGTAAAGCCATATCCAGCCCGACCACGGATGACCTCCACACCCCTCAGTTCACCAACTAAATTTAAATCCAGACGCCTCCTTGCGCCTTCAGGCTGTCTTTGGATCTTCATTGTTTAGTGGTGTGAACCACTAGGAGAGAAACCATGCACTTGTTGTGAGCTGCCAACACTGAAGTGTTGTTGTCGTTCTGAAAGACAAGAGACCAGAAAATAACACACAGAGACTGAACGTTTTTGTCTGGAATTAAGTAATGCAGTTTTTATTGGTAACGCATAGTTGTTTTGCATAATATAATGAGATGCGTGAAATACAACACATAATCAGGCTTCTTTGTGTAGCTTAATCAGATTCAACAAATTAAATAAAGTTAATTTGAAATGATCTGTCAAAGAGACAAAGTGTTTTTCCCCCAAACACTAATAAAATCCACCCCTCCACCCACACACACAGCGCCAGCTGCCCTTACGCACGACAACTTGTCACAGTTTAAACTTTTGAGCAGTTTTCCGGCCGCCTCACCAACATTACTGACGCACATGTAATACCGCTTATGTTATAACATGTTACACGGCCAAAAGTTTAGCACGCAGTTTAGTTTCGTTAACTAACGTTACTCTCATAAACTAATGGCCAAAATAAATTGCTAGAGTTTTTTAAATTACCGTTTCCAGCGGGTGAAACTTCCTCAGAGATAATTGAGGCCGTCATGCCTTCATGTCAATAAAATTCCGAAAAGTTACATGTTTACATCTGTTCTTGTAAAGCAGTAAAAGCAGAGTTTGGGGCCGTGATTCAGTCCCATATGGCGCTCCGCCTCTACCACGACGACACGAGCACAAAGCGTCTTTCTTTGTCACCATGACAGCGTAACGTCTCGGTGTCACATGACACTTGCTTCTGACCAATCAGAGCCCCGCTCTGAATCACATTCAAACAGCGCTCTGCCATTGGACAGAGTTCATCCACTGTTACAATGTTTTAAATTTGTTCATTAGTAGATTTCTATTAAAATACCAGTTACACGATGCATGTCAAACAATGATACAACAATGATGAAGATAATACCAGATAATTCTGGTGTCTATTAATGATATGATTACAGAATTTCAAACTTCTACACAAATTCTGCTATAACAAATGTCAGAGGGAGATGAAAATTATGAAATATGAACACTTACTGTATAAGTGTCGAGAGTCTTTCTTCAGATCATTACCTGCTTCTTTCCGTGGCTCCAAAGCACTGATTCAAAACTTCCTTCTCCTGGTATGTAAATATTAGATCTCTGGTCAAAGGGCTACAACGGCTGCTTGGAATGTCACATGGGTCAGGTGCACTACACCAGTTAATAAATCTACAGCTTGGTGAGCAGTGAGGTCAGCATGTGTTTGATTTGTTAAAGCCTGCTTATTTAGTAGCATTTAGTAACATAGAACATAGATGTAAAGTTTTGTGCGGCCTCTTTAGGATTTAGTGACATTACCAGAGTTTCTATGTGACAGAAGAATGGGCCTAAGCCCTATTTTCTCCTAATCTTCTTAAAACATGCTAAAAGGATACAACACTTTAACAGTTGTGTTCTTACTGTTATATTAGCCGAGGCAAAATCTTAATGCATTCAATATGTGGTGTTTGTGTGTGCATTAAGTATATGAATTTTTATTTATTTTATTTATTTATTGGTTTATTTGGTAGGGACAGTGCAAGTTAATGAACAAGCCACACCGGATTGTAGCCTTGGGCTAATTTCCATCCGTCGTCCCCCATGCACACTCTCAAACACACTCATTCATCCTGGCCTATTGTACATGTTTTTAGTGGTAGGGGAAACCGGAGTAGGAGGAAACCTACGCAGACACGGGGAGAACATGCAAACTCCACACAGAAAGGCCCCGTCCAGGTGGGAATCAAACCTGGGACCTTCTAGCTGTGAAGCACGAGCGCTAACCGCTGTACTACCGTGCCGCCGTGAATGAATGAATGAATGAATATTTTTTTATTATTGTGTCTTGCAGCCCTGTATGCCCAGCCCTAATGGGCTGTAGTATATGTAAGATGAGTAATATCTATGTGTGTATAATAGCCTAATCCAGAGAAAGAAAACAATATCACTACAATGAAAACTCACCAGGAATCTTTAGTCACAGTGATTTTAATTGTGTTTGGTCACTACCTAAAAAGTCTGTAAAATAAAATGCCCTCAGTTAATTTGAAAATCAAATTGTCTACTTCGGTGTAACTTACATGCTATTCATAGAATATGCTAATAAACTATACAGATTAAAAAATAATACAAATTTAGTTCACGTGAAGCCTTCAGTTGTTTCCTGGATCATGTTGGTGTCTGGTCTGTGTCGATATTGATGGAAGTTGGATCATTTTCTCCATGAGGTTCATCATGCGTTCCTGCATCTGAAGACACTGCACTTGGACGAGGTTCTGTTGGTGTAGAGCTCTGCGCACTTCTCTGCACATCTCCTCCAGTGCTCGGCTGGACCTCTTTTGCTCCTGAAGCATGGACTGCATCAGGCGCAGCTTCTTTCTCTTCAACAGCATCTGCTTTTTGTCCGACAGACGCTTTTTGCCTGAAGATTGTAAGCTGCACAGCATAGGAAACACTATTTAGAAGAGCAACCACTCAACACACTTTTATATGCAAATCAGTGCAATCTCATTTTTGTAAACCAAAAATACCATAAACTAAAAAGCAAGTTTCCCTATTGATTAAATAATAGATAATAGTGACATCTACAGTGGTAAATCTTAGTGGTAAAGACAAGGGTTATTTCATATCTTTTGTGCACAGTTTGAATAAACACGAGAGACAACATAACAGCAGAGCAGACGACACAAGTGAACACTTTTTTTTTTTACTAAAATTGGTAGCCTATTGTATTGCAGCCAATTTCCTTCAGGTGTTGTAAGTGCTATATTTCAAATATACATAGTGTATGGCTTAGCATCGGAACTGTACTTTTAAACGTTTGCTCTCTCAGTTTTAGTTGCATTATGTTAAGTATCTTTTAAGTATCTTTCTTCTCATCCCTTTAGTGATGATCCCATCACTATAGATGGGTTTCAGTCACATGACTTTTATCCGCTGTCAATGCTTTTATGAAAAAGTCATCATTCAATATTTTGTTAAAAATTCTTAATTGCTATGGCAACAGTCCTCATTTTATATCTATGTGAACCTCATCCCTACATTGGCTTGGATTTTAACTTCGCAATGGCATAGGCACCCTCACCTTAGGCTGTAAATAAAAACTTGTGCAACCGTGGCTATCCAACAGACCTTCTCCAGATGTTATAATAATCCTAAACCCATCTTTGCTGTTACCTAGAGCCCTGTATGAGGTCGCTGTCCGAGCTGAGAGAGTCCAGCTCCTGCTTAATCTCCATCTCATCTGAGGAGCCAGTGTACTCTGGGATGAACTCCACAATGCCCTCCTCTGAGTGGAGCTGGGTGTCCCCAAGGGAGGATGAGGAGGGGCCTGCCATTGCCACATTGAACTCCATGTTGTTTAGTCTGCCGTTCTCAACCGGTTTATTAAGAATCTTCTCAATGGTCTTGTAGTAGGGCCAGTCTGGCTCCTCTCCATTGTCAGCTTGTGTTGCTTTAAGTCTCCTGAAATAAAAGAAAGATACAATACATGTTAAAATCAAATATGACATTTAACCTGAGTCTATTACCATTATACTCTCACCTGTATTGGAAAGACATATTAGTGATTTTCATCTTGATTTCCTCTTTGAAACGCTGCTCTCCTGTCAGCTGGAAGAACCTCTGGGACATCTTCTCATACACCTTGGCGTTTCTCTTGCTGCTCTTCAGTTCATTGTGGAATTCTTCCCACACAAATAAGAGCGCCTTCATTTCCCCGTCAGTCCAGTTGGGGGCCCGTCTGTGCTTCTCACTGTTTCCTGATACTAAGTAGCTGAAGCAGTCCTCTGCAGCGGCCATGTTTGCGAGGCTTATCTTTGGCTGTTGTTGTGCTGGCTGTGCTTCCATTCCCTCTATCTTCACAGGGTAAATTTGAAAGCTTTTTACGGCGTTCAGTGCTGCCTGGCTGTCTGCAATCAGATTCTGGGCCATAACAGCCCGGCACGCATAGCCCTGCAATCCTGCTGTGCCCCAACCCCCTAGTCTCGCTGAAAGAGGACTCAAAATGGGGCCTACGGCACGAGGAATCCGGTTAAAAGCTTTTAATGCTCTCTGATGTCACCATGACATCAAGTTTCCTTGGCAACGGAGAGGGCGGGACCGCACTATCCCTCCCCGTGCCCAAAGACGCGCCCCTGCCGTCCCTCATATTATTTCCCCTTCAGTTCACTCTCTACACTGTCGCGGCACAGCGCACACACAAAAAGCTTTTAGCTGAAAGGCAGCAGTGTGCAGCAGATTAATGCTGACGCTTTTGAAACACGAGCCGAGTGAGAGAGAGCCACACACAGACAGAGGGAGGGGGTGGGAAAGATAGAGAGAGAGAGAGAGGAAGAGGGAGAGATGATGAAAACCACGGATATGTGTTTCCAAGGCAACAAGGCAGCCCATTTGGTAGTCATCCAAGTTACTGCTCTATTTAAAAGCTTTTAATAATACAAATATTTGATTCATAGAGAGGGGGATAGAGCGAGGACTTGCTTTTACTGGAACAATGTGACGACATAAAACACAGGACAACTGCACAACTAAAAGCCCACGGACGATTTCTTTTGTTTACCACCCCTGCATGATCTAACCTGATTTTGATATGTAAAAAAGAAAAACAGTTGGAGCTTTATTGTTCCCAGATTATAGACCGGAATATGGGTTTCTAAAGAGTCATGCTGGCCTGTATCCATTTTGTGACAGGCTGCAACAGGCTGACCAGTGGCTACTATTGAGAAATAAGACTCAAAGCTCTATTGGGCATTATTTTATCACATTTTAAACTGTTTTAATGCCATCAAGTGTCAGGAATTTAAATAATTAGTATGACCCACTTGGCTATGGTATATAGTCTAATAACATTCTACCAGATATATCCAATGGTGTGTTGAAATTCCTAATATATTTTCATTCAATAAAGCAGCCAGGCAGTAATCCAGGAGTGTAATCCCACAGACAGACTAATCCACAGATTAAGTGATCATTCACCTCCTGCGTCTTCACAAATAAGTCGGAAGCAACTACGCAGGTATTAAGGTATTATGATCTCCATTCACTTATTACCATAAACAAAACTTCACTTCAGCACCAAAACTCAGCAATGATATCGTGTCAAAAAATATGAAGTAGATTTAAAAAATATGTTTAATGCAAAGTAACATGTGCACATAAAACTTATACAGTACAATGCATACAGTAATATAAATGCTTTAAATGGCAATCTTAAGAATGTCAAAATTTGTTCATCTTATTAAACCAGTCTTTTGCACTTGCCCGGGGCAACTAAAAGGAAATGATTTGTTTTCAGGCTGGCACATGTCCACAAATACAAGCAGTTTAGTGTCATTCTATGTCGAAAAGATTTGTGCAAATCTAAGCTTAAGCAGGAGGTGCAATCGCAGACTTTTAAGGGAATTTGTTCCTCCTGACGAGAAGGCTAATTATCTCGATAAGTACTACGATGCTTACTCATTAAGACACTAAAAAGCTTTAAATCTCGTAAATGTACCCATGGGGGTGGGGTGTTGGTCAATTGTCTTAACATATTCATTGGCGTGAAATGGTTATGGCAAACACTGTATGATAGTAAAATGTCAGGCAAACTGTGGTGCAATTAGCAGCTTTTCAAAGTCCCTTTCTGTCACACCACACCCAAAATATTCAATGGAGCGCACAATAAAAAACACACATGTTAAACACAGGTGTAAAAATGACTTATAAAATAACTACTGTATATCAAATAGTCGTAATACAACAATACAAATCAAAGCTAAAAAGGAATGCTTCTGTAAAAGTACCACTAGAGGTCAGCAAATACCCATGCTCAAATATCCAGATGTACACTTAAATATACTGTACTTCAACAGTGAAAACATTGATTTCACTTTAGAGTGTTTTTGACCACCAGCTTGTACCCACCTAGCAGCACCAGCAACCCCCCAAATGTACATTCTTGACACGAACACTCAGTTTTCTTGTGTTTTCTGTAAATCTAACACAATGCGCACAGTGGGCTCCAATGTCTGAATACTGTTACGGCATTGAAAAATCCCACAGAGCCGGAGCTGGCCCATGCAGTCACAAGAAGAGCCCCAAGCAGGATTTTGCCTTCTGATATCTGATTATCTCCATCTCTCCTCAGTCCCGAGCCAGGCACTCCTCTTCGGTGATGCCCTGGGCTTTGAGCTCCTCCAGCACGTTGTCCAAGTGTCCCGGGTCGGGGTAGCCGTGGCCTGTGAGGTTGGAACCGAACTCGGTTTTGTGGTGCACCTCGTTCCAGATCACTGTGTCGGACTCGCCAGTGGTGCTGGACGTCCCGACAGAGAAAATGAGGTGACGGTCCCATGCCACCAGCAGTAACCGCAAAACCTGACAATGCAGTGAAACGAATTTCATTAAGATTTCTGTACGCAAAAAGCATAAACTCATGTACAATAGAGTAAATAAAGGAGGCAGCCCTTCAGAATTAATAAAGTAATAAACCAAATAGATCCATACAAGGCTCTGTGTCCGGTTCCTCAACGTAAAAGCTCAGTATGACTAAATGAAAAATGCTAATTACAGTTAGCGAACACTAGCTATTAAATTATATGAGAGGGGCTTATACAAATCATCACGTAGTCTGTTCTTTCCGATGAGAGGATTTAAAAACAAAGACTTCTGCTTAACCCATTGCAATGCAGGAGCGCTTGCTGGCATCCAAGCAAGTCTTACCATGGCGCTATTGTTTTGACCTCCAAGAATGTCACATAAAAACTATACATTTGTACTCTGTGTTTGTAGATTGTGTTGCAAAAGATCATGTTCATAAAATGCGAGCATTTCATACCTTGCGTCCCTTGTCACTGTCAGGGAGGTAGCAGTGTCTGGGAAAGCCACGTGCTGTGAAGGGTTTGCCTGGGTTCGGGTGCTCTGGGCCCTGCGTTCAAAATGACAACAGAGCGTTTAGCCTTCTTTAGCGTTTAGCCTTCTTTAGCCTTATTTCTGTTGTTACAGTTGATTCAAGTCAAATAAATGGACTAGCTTTTATTTCTGAACACACGGTACATTTTATAAGCCGTTACCTGTATGCCTGGGGGAATGTTGTAAATGATGCGGATGGTCTTGCAGTCTGGGTGTCCAGGCAGTGAGTGGGGAATAACGTGGTACTCCATTTTGCCGGGAGGCTGGTTGCCGGTCTTCACCCCGTAGATGGTCTTGCAGGTGGGACACTGCAAGCTCCCGTCCTTGTTGCCATTGTTGTACATGGCGACGAGGCACTGCAGGTGGTACTGGTGACCACACTGAGAGAGGCGGCCCACCGACTCTGCCCGGGATACCCCCCCGACGCCAGGACCCTTGTAGCCAGAGGGTCCGCACAGCACCTCCATGCAAATAGTGCAGTCCTAGGGAGATAGGCAGGTTTAGTTAAATCATTTGTGCAATAAAAATATGACTGGTGATTTGATATAATGTGAATGATATGGCATGGATTACACTTAATGCCCAAATTGATCAGCTCCATCTTTCCAAAAGTGCTATAGTAATTGTAAAGACACTCTCTAGTTTAATATGCCAGTAGTGTGCGCAACTAGACTAAACTTACTTCTTCAGGAGGATTGCGAACTTTCTGGAGATACCGCTTCACCACCTCCTCTGGTGTCTTTCCTATAAGAAAACAAACAAACAAAATATTTTGATCAGCAATTTTTTTCTCTCTCCACAATGCATTCAATTTCCAGATCAGATGTCCTGCCAGAAGGACCCACCTTTGCGTGCCTGCTTCTTGGTGGTCTTGCGGCAGCAGTGGCCCAGACCTGGCACTGGTTTGATGTCGCTCTTGGAGACCGGCGGTGGATGAAGCACCAGTTTGGGCGGCCGGGTCAGACACACTGGAAGTCCAGCAGCACTCATGAGGATGCCTGTAATACCTGTTAATCACCAGCAGGAGATGTAAGTGAGACACTCTTTGCTACTCATAAGCTACACACACAGTGGGTACAGGAAGTATTCATATTGATGTGTATACGCCATCTTTTTCAATATTTTTTCCAAACGTTTGAAATGTCTATTTTGCATGCATTATTAAGGGGTAATTCTTGTAGAATGCTTCCTAATTGAAAAGGAACACCTACTAGTTTTGGCGAGCTACTAAATTAAAATAATACTTTCTAAGACCACAGCATACTTGTACTTTATACTTTAGCTCCATGCCACTTATCTTAGATTATGATAGAGAGAAGAGACTTACCGGCCAAAGCAGGATGCACAGGGCTGGATCCATTAAGGTTCTTCACTGGAACCGTCGGTACTCTGAAAAACACCAAACAGTGTCACTGTCTATAAATACACGGGTTTAAACATGACTTAGTAAACAAGAGACGCGTGACTGGCAAAGACCAATTAGCCCAGATTTACAATCTAATGAATCACCTGTAAACAACCCCAGCAGTAGTTGAGCTCATGTCAGCCTTATGTTATTATCCGTTAATACTATGACGTGTCACGGCAGACACACAGACTACGCAACTTCCTACAATCTGAATATGACGCTCCAATGTTTACCATCTATACCATTCAGAAAACAATTTGTTTCTTTGGAAAAATCGATCAAAGAGAAGAAATAAAGACCTACACACAAAAAAGAGAATATTCTGATTGTGATGTATTGTGATCGTTTTTTATTTATCTACATTATACACTATAATTGCTTCCGCATTTAAGTAGTTGAATTTAATCTAAGAGATACTTATCATTGTTTATTCATTTTACTTTGATTTTACTTTTTTTAACAGAAGAATTAAAATGATAATATAATTTACAATATTCAAGATCTTTGTAAATTTCGAATTACTTATGTACTACTTTAACTATTACTTAAATCATATGTTATAGTGAGGAGTTCTTATCATTATTTTCATATTATATTGAGGACACTGGCTCAAGTAATATACATCACATGGCTACCATAAAATATATACATACAATACAAAACACAATAGGCTTTGTCAAGGTGGTATTTAGTAATAAAATGGTTTTGTATTTTACAATTCAAGCTAGTAACAGTTTCTTAATTAAACACAAACTGCAATCTGTCTTTTATAAATGGTCTACACAACAGTAATCCCCCAATGGCTCTGCTATAATAGGGATCCAAATAAATGAATAAATACATCAATAAATAAACAAACAAAACTCAACCACACAATATTTCTTAAATATCCTGTACTTACGGTCTGCCTGTCTTAATCACAGTCATTGTTCCCAATATAAAAGATCACGAAACACAGATAAAGTTAAAATCCCAAACGCCTTTGAAAGAGCCGAAGTAGCAAACTGTCTGTAGCCCTTCCTCATCAGTGTCAGTCTGCGGTACTTCCAGGTCTCCCTCCCTTTTATAAGCTTAATCCACCTGTTTCCATCTGTTGACCAAACTGTAGGTGTAGGCCAGGGATTACCTGAGAGGAGCTACGTAACAGAGCTGAGCTACCATACAGCTAACAGACCACAGCACGTATCGCCTTATGACGTCAAAACGTGGCATGTATGTCAGCATGTGGCCATTAAGAGTGGAAGAAATTCCCTAAAATACATTGTTACATGGAACTTACAATATTGTTTAATACAGTTAAACTAATACAAGAATCCCAGGCATGCCAGAAGACGTTTGTAGAAGTCTAAACTACAAGGTTAGTAGGTTTTATGCACAAAAACCTAATTGATATTAGGTTCTTTGTTGTTTGCAGAGGAAATGGCATAGTCTGAATAGAATAGTTTTGGGATTTGCTCATTTCCATCATTTAAATTATGATTTTGACGGCAATTAATCGTCTTAAACTACAAAATGTTGATAATAAAAGGAATGTAAGGCAACAAATAAGTTTACAAAACTTTGCCCCACACCTTTTGTCAACATTGTCAAATAAGAAAAAATATACACAGTGTTTCCTATCCTAATATACTTTGTGACTCAACAGTGGCTTTGATGTAGGGCTGTGCGGTGGCAGTGATATGAAGGATGAGGATTAGGAAAACAGAGGGAGAAAAAAGGTGAGAGGAGAGCAGTGTGTCAGCTAGTCACGTTTCTCTGATCCTGGCTAATCTAACAGCATTAGTGAAGCTCCATCTGGAGGAGGAAAGGCATATGCCAGCTATCAACCACAACTCGATATGAACATAAATACTAACATTACTTCCTATTGAATTTTGTGGTAGCTCTTGTTATGGTGTTTAGACGTTGCTCACGAAGGTTATGGACAATGTCATAAAATCTAAAACACTGACATGATGAAGTAGTAACAACTGACCCATGACCTCTCTCGTCATGACTAATCTATGACGTTGGAGCTCCCTAACTTCACTTAGAAACCATCTGCTGCATTTCACTACTGATAAAGACAACACCTCTTAGGTGGATAATGTATTCTACTTTGAGTCATATACAACACAGACGAAATATATGTATTTTTGGCTGAATATTAACATTGCAATAAAATCAACAATCAACAACCCACTTCGATCACAGACGCAGATGTGACAAACCTGACTTTTCTGCTAAACTTTGTTGCCAGTCAACTATTAGCTCCCTCCACAACTACAGTAATAGTGGGTTCAGTAACAACAATGCAGAATTTCAATACATTTAAAAAAAAGGGTTTACATTGCAGTTAAAGTGCATATGACAGGTTTTACTTTTTTTTGGTCCTAATTATTAGTTTGGTGAGATCCTTCCTGTGATAAGTGTTAAAGGGGGGGTATTATGTAAAATCGACTTTTTCAAGCTTTATATCATGTTATTATGTCATTCCCTCATTAAACACATGCCTGGAGTGTTGCCTTGGCTCATTCACATATTTTGGAGTAATCAGTAAAAACTTAGACGGCAGCCATTATAGGTGTAGCTATGCCTCAGTCCTCCTAGGAACGCCCCCACCTCCTGGAGACGCCTCTGGACCTTTTGTCACCAGCCAAGCCACCAACCACTGCTCCTCAGCTCAGCAGAGCCCCTCCCTGCACAGTAGTGTTGTTTAGATGCCACAGCAGTGTGCTGAAGGGGGCGTGTCGGAAAGCTTCTTAAAGAGACAGAGGCCTATTTCAAGACGTTCAGTACAGCCATTTTGAGAGAGCAATTTTATTCAAGGCAGTTATTTTAATTTACTGCATATACAGACCAACAGAAGGTCACGTCATCATTGTAGTATGCTATAGACTGGTGCTATGTGATTGAAAAAAGCACAATACCCCCTCTTTAACTTTTTCCAAACTTATAAACTTTGGCCTATGGGTTGCACATTGCTAAATTATGTTCTACCATAAAAATATTACCTACAATTTACTATGGTCCATCTCTCAAATACATTCTGGTTGTCTTTTGCAAAGTTTTTCCTGGTAGATGTTTTCTCTGTATTGCATCAGCGATGCCATGTGGTTTGTGGTTTGATTTTGAGGCTATAGCTGCATGATAACGACAGGTGGAGGGGATTGAGCTGTGTTACATAGAAGGGCATGAGTGAGGAAGAAGAGAGATAAGTAACGTAGGAACAGCAGGTGCCACCGTCTGGATACAATAGGACAGTGGTTCCCAAAGCGGGGTCCGGGGCCCCCTGGGGGCCTCAGAGGCACTACAGGGGGCCCCCAAATTTTAGCTGAGAAATAATAATTCCTAAATTATTATTACTGAGGGGCCCCGACAAAATTTCGGATTGACAAGGCCGCGATGTCCTGGACTTTGGGACTGGCTGCCAAAAGACCTGTAGGATGCGGCATTAATGAAAGGCAATACTGAGAATATTCTGCGTTCATGTCAATTCAAAAAATTCAACAGTTAACCATCTGATTAATTAGAGTTCAGGATCATATGCTATACATTTGCTACACATTACTCCCATTCTGTCCTCTTTACATTGGCTCCCAGTTCCTTTTCGAATAAAATTTCAAATTCTGCTGATTGTTTTTAAATGCCTTAATTCGCTGGCACCTAAGTATTTGTCAGAGCTGCTGCAGCTCTACTGTCCTTCCACAGCTCTGAGGTCTGCAGACCAGCTCCTTTTGTCTGTCCCTAAATCAAAGCGTGTGTCCAGAGGTGACCGAGCCTTCTCAGTGGCGGCCCCTAAACTTTGGAACAGCCTTCCCCTACATGTACGCTCGGCTCAGTCTGTAGAGGAGTTCAAAACCAAATTAAAAACCTTTTTGCTTTGGCCTTCGGTTCTATGTAGACCAGATACAGTTTGTGCCTTTTATATTACCTGTGCTTACGTTTTATTGTGTATATTGTACATATTGCTACTGTACTTGTACTGAGGTTGTTTTTAAATGTGCTTTATAAATAAAATTTACATTGACATTGACATTTGATTGGATAGAAAAGTAAACGACAGCTGTGAAACAACTCTTTCAACTGCCATGTCACTACTGGTGAATAAAATAGCCCAAATCATTTTGTATGAGTCACGGGACAAAAACGCCACTCGCTGCCCTTAAGGATGCCCTTGCTAATATAAACAAATGTCAACCCCTATTGCTTTCTCAATCTTACAGTCAAGAAAAGAGAATAGAAATAACAACAACCACAGATATGCTACACATGGTAGCACAGTGCTCGTGCTTCACAGTTAGAAGGTCCCAGGTTCAATTCCCAGGCTGTACGGGGCCTTTCTGTGTTCAGTTGGCATTCTCTCCCTGTGTCTGCATAGGTTTCCTCCAGGTACTCCGGTTTCCCCTACCACTAAAAACATGTACAATGGAGAAAAAAGGTGAGAGGAGAGCAGTGTGTCAGCTAGTCACGTTTCTCTGATCCTGGCTAATCTAACAGCATTAGTGAAGCTCCATCTGGAGGAGGAAAGTCCTCCAGTGTGCATGGTGTTTCTGACCATTAGCCTGGCTCCACATCTAATAATATTAATAATGCCTTACACTTGTATTGCGCTTTACAAGCCTGTGTTACCAAGGTTCTCAAAGCGCTACACTGTGGTCATTATTCATTCACGCCATACTCGGTGGTGGTAAGCTACTGTTGTAGCCACTGCTGCCCTGGGGTAGAATGACGAAAGCAAGGCAACCAGTCTGTGCCATCGGCCCCTCCGATCACCACTACCCACTCACTCTCACATTACATTCGCTAGGATTCCTGGTGTTCCCAAACGGTCTCCCATATATTCTGAGGTCTGACGAGATCGGGCTTAGCAAAGGTGATATTGCCCATTTGCGTCACCGGGCGCCTACTTACTGCGGTTGCCCACTGCTCCTACAGGTTGTCCCAGCGGCATTGAAGGATGGATCAAATGCAGAGGACCCATCCTTCAATAAAGTGACCTTAAGTTAACCATAGCCATAATTATCTGTGACTATAAGTCAGTGAACAGTTGTCAGGTATACAGTAAATCAGATTGGTGTCCTGTGCCACCATAGATATCAGCTGCATTATATTTGCAAAAATTGTCTTTTAACTTTCATTTTGCAGATGTCCCCTGATTTGTGGTTTAATTACAGGATCTATCCACATGGGGAAAACTCATCAAAACAAGGTGGCATTTTTCAATTATAAGCCACAATTACTGCAGTCGAAAGGACTTTTAGCCATAAAATTGATATGGAAAGTTTATGGGGCAGATCCAAACAAAAAGTGAGTCCTATCCATAGAAGATCTAATAGTGGCTAGTAGTTGATTTGGTACTCACCCAGAGGCAATAAGGGCTCGTGACTGGGCCATGGCGATGCGCTGCAGTGCTGGTCGGCTGAGTCCGGCCAAACTGGAGCGAGGAGGCAGAGGAGCGGCACAGGCGGCTACTCCAGATGACGACACTGCCCCCAGGACACGGGCGGAGGGCGAGGGGGTACAGGTGGAGGAGACCGTGGAGATGAGAGAAGGACCAGGGGAAATGGCTGGTGCGGGACGGGACACAGACTGTGTTGAGGAGATGGAGGGGTGATTGAGGATTGGGGCAGTGGATGAGGGGGGTTGGACGTGGGTGGAGGGGCTGGAGGGGGAGTGGCGGTGGAGGCGGTCGACTGGAGGAGATAGACAGAGCGGCTGTTGCTGAACCCAGGAGAGACAAGGAGTGCCCATATCCACCTCCGATACTATAACCACTGCCAACACCACTCCCTCCTACAATGCTGGGACCTCCCATTCCCCCCACACTGTAGCCTCCTGTGGCCCCCACAACAGATGTCCTGTGTGAGGACAGTGTGCGCTGCAGTGTAAGAGGCCGAGGGAGCGTTAGTGAGTAAGACCCTCCAGGAACAGAGTAACTGTTGACTTTTGGCATTATGGTGTGGAGAGGGGGTTTAGACGGTGGTGGTCTTCTCCCAGAGTCTGTGCAGAGGACATAGTGGACATAGTGGACATAGTGGACATAGTGGACATAGACGACATGGAGGACATAGCGGATAAAGTGCCCGGTTTTACACCCAGCACCATCATACATTGCTGGCAGGCACAAGGCTGTCCCAAAGAGGTGATGGCTGAGGCAGGGAGAGCCCCACTAGGGTAAGCGCTCCCATTTCCACTGCTGTTCATCCTCATCCCCATACTGGACACATCTACACCCACTAGCCCTCCAGGGCCTGACATGGATGTGGGTCCCCAGGCTTGGTGCGATTTAGGCAGTGGTCCAGACACCATGGGGTAGGCCAAATCAGAGCGCCGCTGGATCCGCCGGCAGCGTTGTGTTTGCCCATTGATTTGGGTCATGCTCTCAAAGTCAATGAGGTAGGAGAATCCTAGTGGAGCCAGATCCAGCCAGGGCTGCTGCCGGTCTCGAGCAGCCTGGATGGCGATGCCCACCTCAGTGTCGTATGCAGTCCAACTCCCAGCGTCGTTTTCCCACTCCCACAGACAGCCCTGTCCTGGAGCAGAGGAGGGCTCGTAGAAGCTGCGTCGAACAGGCCGAAGGGTACCTATCCAAACATACACAATAGACTGTGTTAGATTAATATATGTACTGTTGTTCCATGAAAACAACGGTATAAACTGTGATCAATTGCAGCATGTCTTTCCTGCTGAGAGTTTGGGCGAACAGGTTGCCGTTGGTAACAGCAGAGGGTGATCTGAATTCTGATTGGCTGGCACTCAACACGGTGGCGTTTGCTTTCCCAGACCACCCTTGAATGATTAAAAAGTTTTTTGGTGACCCTGAGAAAAAAAAAAAAAATGTTGATTAAAAATTAGAGACCTATATCTGTATAAATGGACCACTGTCATCCTCTCTCTGAGCCTCTGCTGAGACGAGAAAACGGACTTCACAAAGCCTTTCTTGGACAGTTGTGTGAACAAATTACAATGCTGTTGTCTGTTGGAGATTGAAGTTTAATCTTTAAGTGCTCACACCATGTTGTCGGCAATTCTGAGACTTTAGTGCTCTTGAGGTCTGCTTTTTGTCGAGTTTGTGCTGAATGCCAGCACACAAGGCAAGTGATACACTGAAAATGACAGAAGTGTTCTCTTATTTGTAAGGCTTTTGTTTGTTGTAGCCTGTAGCCCACCAGAAAACAATACAAGAGGGATACTGCTGCTGCAAACGCTATGCACACAGAACCAGGAGTTGATTATTTAAAGTTGATGTTTAGCCCTGTAATCTCAATGGCTAGTAGACCTACTAAGACCTACTAACCCATAATATTATGGGTCCAATGATAGACTTGAATGCAATAAATAAATATGCAGGCTAAGCAGGCCCCACCTGGGCCCGGCTGTCCCCCTCACCTGTGTCTTGTCGAAACTGGTGCATGGACTGCAGATCGATGATGTAGAGCGAAAGGCGAGAGTCCACCTGTCCGAGGACCACACTAGCACAGCGCGGGTCGCTCCGGATCACAGCCTCGATGTGGTGGCAGACCGCGGGGCTGTAAGGCCGCCAGCGTCCGTGCTCGTTTAGCCATTCCCATACCACCACCGCGGACGCTAACAACATCCTACTCCTGCAACAGCGAAACAGGGATGACTGAACAAAAGCAAAATAAACGAGGGATGCTGGTCATTAGCAATACCCTTCTACTGCTCGTTTTGCATCCCTTCACACAGTGCATGGCGTCTCATCCATTTTGGGCTCTTAGCAACTCAAAATTGTCTGCACATAGCCTACATAAAATAATGCATTGATGCATGCAAGACTTACCTTCCATCTTTAAATGAGTAATTTTGGATACGCTACAATTAATTGGTCGTCTCTATCGCTGACAGAGGATCAGGCATTAGTAGCAAAAAAAGCCGTCTGGATGTAGCATCTTGATACTCCCTATGCAGATGAGTAGCGTCTACTACCCATTTCTCCCGACAATCAAGTTTGGATGAGATCAGGCAGTGACTTGAGTGATAACCTTCCCTACAGGAGGCGGGCGCTGTTTATAATAGAACGGAACAGAACGCTGGTACGTTCGACCTGGAGAGACATCTATGCTTCTCCCCTGTACGCGTGACCGGAAAAAAAGGGTTTTACTAGAACTACATGTACTTTCGGACTTGCTAACTCACCCTTTTTTCAAATAGAGAAGAATTTGCATGGTAAAGTAAATATACTAAACCCGTTTTGTTAGATACCCCACATCTCTCTGTACTTCACGCAAAAGTACTGGAGATGCCGGGGATTGAACCCGGGGCCTCATACATGCGAAGCATGCGCTCTACCACTGAGCTACATCCCCGATGCGAAAGCTGCGTAGCAACAACAGGTTTTAAACGTGTATAAGAAACACCGGAAGTTGCTGTATAGTTTCCCGACAACAGCATGTGCGGGGGGCTTCAAAGAAAAAAGGTTTGGAACCACTGCTATAGTAGGCTATAAGGTTTACGTGCATTGCATACTTAAATAGCTAAAAATGATTCTTTATCATAATTCGAGAATCGAGAAGAGATCGAGCTCTGCACACAGATTTTAAAATATAACAATGCCTTACACTTGTGCTTTACTAGCCTGTGTGCGATACGTTTGTCAAAGCGCTACACTGTGGTCATTATTCATTCACTTCATACACGCAAACACACACACACGCGCGCGCGCGGCTACCCTGTTGTAGACTGACAGAAGCAATCCTTTCTGCGCCATCGGTCCCTCCATCAACAACCACTCACGCACTTGACTACATTCCCACAGGCCGTGGATGAAGTGTCCAGTAGTGATGGGATTTTCGGCTCTTTTGGCTTGTGTAGTGTCCTCTAGATTGAGATATGCCTATCGCTTTTAATGCTTATAGCTTCAGAGAACAAGAAGAAACCAGACTTTAAAAAAACAAAAATTTAATACAACACTACCAACCAGCTTTACAAAATACAACACAATACAACACCAACAATACAATGTCAGTTTTATGTTAAAGTTTACAAGGTCACAACTTTTCACTGCAACCTCATTTCATACTTAAGTAGGCTACATGTAGCCTAAGTACTGAAATACATGCATTTGAGTAACTCTTTGAAGTAATTGTACTTTTTGGTACTTTTTACTTCTACTTGAGTAATATTATAAGGAACTATCTAGTTACTTGTTTCAGAGTAAGTCCTTAAGTGGCAAAAGCTTCATGTTGACATATAAAATTGATGTAGTTTGTGTTTTCTTATTCTATTTGTACTTTATTCTTTTCTCTGGCATTTCCTTTGGAAACACTAGGATTTTGATATCAATTAATGTTTTGTTTCTCATAATTTTTGTCACTACTGAATCGTAAGTAAGACATTTACACTCAAACAGTTACTCAGTTCTCATAGTACTCACGGAACATTTTCCCCAGGTACTTTTTTACTCTTAGTTGAGTAATTATTTTGTTCACTACTATTTACTTCTTCTTGTGTAAAATTATTTCAAAGTTACCCTTACTTGAGTAAATGTTTTAGCTACTCTACCCACGTCTGAGCCTAACACATAACATAAGTAATCTGGTGTACAAATTGTTGTTTCTTCTTTCTTTATTTATTTCATCGCTCACGACAATGTCCATGGTATGGAACAGGCAAAGTTTTGAATTTTCTCTCACAGAGCTGTCACATCTCCTCCTTCGCATTTATCTTCTTCGGACCAGAGGACACTTCCTGAAAACTGGTTGAGGCTGATCACAATTGGTGCGTTGGTCTCCTCTGCTTTGTTTTCCTGGACATCATCATCCTCTGCCCTCTTCCCTGCCTCTGCCTTTGATTCTGGCTCCGGTTTGGCCTCAGCTTGCTCTTCTCCATCCGAGCTGTCGACTGAATTATCTCCAGAACGCCCTTCTGCATGGTTGACTTCAGTCATGCTGCCACTTTTCTGTTCATTGACCTGCACAGCATCATCATCTTCTTCATCACTGCTCTCATTTCTATTTGAATTGGCCTCTTCCTCCTCATCCTCATCCTCCTCATCCTCATACTCCCCATTCTCCTTGTCTGTCTCGCTTTGAGGCCACAGCTGGACTCCCAGACGATTCCCCAGGGCCACTGCCACCCCTCTGGCCCTATCCCGCAACCCCCCTTCCCTTAACACAACGCGCTCAACTGTATATTTTCCATTGGCTTGCTTATTTAGGTACTTGTACATGACAAACAGCAGGATGAGAAGGACGACCAGGAAGATAGATAAAGCCCAAATAGTGGCATAGGATACTAAGTATTTGATATTGTCGTTCGTCATTTGTGTTTCTGAAATAAAACCAAAAAGAGCAATCAACCAACCATAGATAAAAATAAAACAAAAACATTGCGTAGCATTTCATCTAACAAATGGAATACAATACAAGCATTCACTTTTTTTCATTAATGGTCAAAAACATTTGTCTTTACAATGAGAGGGCTCGCCTTTCCTCAGATATGACTCATAACTTAGCTCGTAGTTCTAGCTCATCTCCATGAACATTTTGCTGCGTTGCTTTGACAAACAGCCAAGCATTAAATACATTTTGGTTCTTTTCCATCCGTTTGAATTTGAGAAAGGAACAAACCATAAGGGGTACGTTTGGTATCTTTGTTTATGGTTTACTTTCAATGTCAGCTTAGTTGCTCTTTCTTCTGACATAGCACCATACAACCGGATGCTTTTAGTCTATTTGTGTTATCTACCAAATATGAACAATAACAACAAAATATGCTCTGCCAGTCATCACAGACCACACTGTATGACACCAAAATAACTACTTCCCTCTGGGCTTGACTTTATGTGTGTGGAAATGATGAGTTGCCCATAATATTGATTTTTAACTTACTTTTTGCGCAAACAAGGTAAACTATTTATATGTTGTTTTTTTTCTGTTTCGCACCAGCTTCTGTTCAAGTGATTTTAAAGTTCACTTTTTTCAGGAACTGAAAAAAAAATGGGGGGAAAAACAACAAAAACACAAAATAAATGTTTTTTTAATCAAATTCCATTAAAAGGCATGATTAAAATGCATTATAAAACGATATTTGCATACCTTTCATTATATGTCACAGGAACTGGAGATGAGTTCACCACAGGAAGTCTGCAGGCAGCTATGGTTTCCTGTCAAAAATATATTCTGCATCAGTAACACAAGCTAATTACTAGGTTTCAGAATACGGTTTTGACAGTGTACAATGGGACAAATAAGGGTTTAATTTGGAAAAGATGTGACGATCAAATAGTTGTTTTTATCCCTCAAACGCATCATGAGTTTCTGTATTCTGTATCTATTTTTTGTTTTTTTTTCGTTTTTTTAATTTAAGATCAATGTTCTAATAATTGTAACCCTCTAATTATAGTACAAATGATTACATTATTACTAAATGTGTTTTCTTTACAATGTAATATTCAAGTGTTTTGAGGCAATTCTTACAAAAAATACATATTTTCTATATAATTGTTAAAAAACTTACCAAAGACGAGAGCGTTCACGTCAGACTGTCTGAACAGCTTATCCACGTGTTACATTTGCAGCGGTCCAATTTAAAACTGTTAGTGAGCTGAGAAATAGTGAGATGCACTGAGGAGGCGTCAGCACAGAATATAAATGTGAGAAAGCACAGATCAAACAGATCAAAGGAATGGGTGTGGCATGAAAATGAGGAAGTAAAATTGGGTTTAAAACTTTTCACACATTTTTATTTAACTCTGAAACAGGTGGCATTAAATGTTATATTATATGAAATATTAGAGGTATATTCAGTATATTGATTATTTTTAGTACCGTGCTACTGTAATGTGCCACATGTATGAAGACACAAATAAGACTGGTTTCAAACTGCAGCTTCCTGTGTTGGGTTTAGTAGAAAGGGACCACAGATACTCAAATAAATCTACAACTTAAACTTTAACTTTAAATATTGTCTAATAAAAAAAACTGTTGTGTCTATTACAAAATAACAATTGCAGTATTTTAAAGTTTCACGTTAGACATGAGGATTATAAAGATGACACTGATGATATGCTGCCAAAGATGCCCCATATGATAAACCACACTTTCCGTTGTTACTGTATGTCTGGCTTCAGGGTTTTCAGGCCTTGTTTAATTGTATGAACTTACTTTCTTTTAGTAACAATTGTTCACGGATAACCTTACAATAAAAAAGTTAATTAAGAATAGTAAAAATGGAAATATACAAAAGAAAAATGTTGACGTATTTTGGACATAACATTTTGTATCTGTATTAAATCCTAAAAAGTTCCCCTCATAGAGAAAGTTACAGCGTCTATATAAGCTTGAGGTTTTTAAAGAATAAAAAATAATAATTTTATAATAACTAATGATAAGATCTTCCTGCTAATTTGCTGCTTCTGTATCTATGCACAATATATGCATAGCTCCCTTGCGCATGGAATAAAATATACATCTTAAACGCCCCATATGAACAAAATGAAAACACGCCAGAATACAAAGAAAGAATTATGGTTTATTGGGTTTCACACTGTGTGGTCCTACTGACAATGCTACTGGCTTCAT
This sequence comes from Neogobius melanostomus, assembly GCA_007210695.1. Lineage (NCBI taxonomy): Eukaryota > Metazoa > Chordata > Actinopteri > Gobiiformes > Gobiidae > Neogobius > Neogobius melanostomus. Next base: position 6,956,216 of record VHKM01000042.1, read on the forward strand.
ATCCAAATGGAGAAATTAGTGTACAATTACAAGAAAAGAGGTAAATAGTAAGGAATGCACCACAATGGTCTGCTATAGATACTGCAGAGACCACAGTGTAGTCCACCATCTTCAAACACCAACGCAATCGCAACCTCAGTTTTACATCGCTTTTGTTTGCGCACTTTGCAAAGATAACCTTTAATTGCATCAAGAAGTAGTGAAAAAGCACAAAGTCACTCGGTTATTGCGTTGCTGAGCGTACAGTACAGAAGATGGTCATTGGAAGAGAAATCTTAAAAACGGTGTAAGTTTGTTAATCAAATGTCAAAAAATAACAAAGATATGACAAATACCAGCTAAAGCTAATCATATTTATTAAATAAAAAAATGTCTCAGAGAAAATCCTCTCGAAGACATGAGGTACCAAATCACAAGTGCTACCTTTCCATTATTTTAAGACTACACTCAAGTACAACACACACATTTCACTTCAATATGATCGACTTTCATTACACAGACCCAATTGTCATGGTGCATGACAGAAGATATCCTCTTTTTGACCTCTTACATGGCATTGTTGTAAAAAAAAAAGAGAAGAAAAACATAAATCAAACATAAAAAATAAGATATCGAAGACATCACAGTTAGCAGCTTCACTACCTGATTGAATAGCCAGCCCTAATTGTTAACGAAATATCCACTAGTTTTGTTTTGCGTTAGACAAGTGTTTAAGTGCATTAGTGTTCGGCGACAGTGCCTTGAAACAACCTTCAAAGCCCTTCGAAATTTTAATCATGGATTTTGCCTTCAGCTACGATACGCCACCAAAATTGCTGCTACGATATCCCCAAACTGTCAAATCAAACACATTAAGATATTGAGGCCTTATCTTCTTCAGCTCAGCCCATTTGACACTAGCCTACACTACTTAGTTCCAGCAGGAGAGAAGCAAGGAAGGCTATGGTCTATTTGTTAATGTAGTGGTGATTTTTCATCTTTTTTTTTTTTTACCCCATCACACATCTCCGTCTTCGATCCGAGCGAGCTGCCTTTCCAGTAACTCGATTCTCTGGTTTTGTGCGAGTACGACTGCGCGCAAGGCCTTCATTTCGGCTAGTAGCTCGTTCAAGAGGTCCTCCTGTAACAAAAAAAATTACAGAAGCGGTGAGACAAACATCACAAGGAAAAAAATAAATACTCAGATTGGAATATAGAAACACGCTATGACGACATGCATGTATTCTGACACTTTTCCATCAACAACATGCAACTGGAGACCACAGCCTGTTTAGTATATTAGTATTTAGTATATTTCACTTGAATTGGGCCACAAAATGAAAAAGTTGTTGTTATTTTTTTTACTATATTCTACTGTATGTCTTGGTTACCTCCTTCTTGGGCTGCTCTCTGTTCCCGTCTGTTTCTCTTGCTGCCCTGGAGTGATGGATCTCTTCTGTTTTGTGCTCCTTGGCTGCAGTAGTAGAAGTAATGGCGTTGCTGGAAACTGAGGATGTGGTGGTCCCTGTCTCCGAGTCTTGTGAGGCGAGCTTGGGCTTTCCTCTCAAGGTGTCCCGTCCAAGTTTGGATGTAGGAGCGCTGTAACCCCCACTCAGAGAGACAAGGAGCGGAGGAGCGTCCTGCCCGGCAATCCATTCCTCCGCTAAAAGTGCTGGCTCCACACTAGCGGTGTCTGGGTACAGGTCACTCTGGAACAGGTCAGACTAATGGGACAAGAAACAGTAGAATTCACAACAAGAATCCTTTTGTAATTTTTTTCTTTCTTTGATTGGTTTACCTTTCGTGGCACGGTCATGGATATGGGTTCCACTTTTCTTTCATGCAGTTTGTAAAACCTGCAAGTTCAAAGATTAAGTTAACTATACTTTATATGCACCCTCTATTCACAGTATAACAAAAACTATATTTACCTGGCAATTTCGCACTTGTTGACCTCGACACCTCTTTTACAGAGAAAACCTGCTCCTCTCTGAGGCTCTTTGCTGCTGTACAAGCTCAGGAAGTGAACATATGGAGATTCATCCGTTATTTCAAAATACCGGATGGTGCTGTCCCCCTAGGAATGCAAAACATTTTAGCAATATAGCACATTAAGACGTAAACCACACAATGTCCACTGTTCATACCTTTCCACACAGGTACACCATGTTTGTGTCTGGGTCATAAAAAGGTAGAAGTACTCCATTACTGGAATCCATCTCCTGCACAGCCATTGGCTCAGAAAGATCTTTCTGTGTAAAAAAAAAAAAAAAAGTTTAGATTGAGATTATGGAAAAGGGAATACCAGCCTTATATTATTAATGAACACAGAATACAGGACACATACCGTATCCCATAAAGCCAATTGCCGCTCACTCATTCGACTGAAACCAGTGGTCAGGATCTTTCCATTTGAGAGGAACACAGCTCTCATGGGCCTGGTTCCCTCATGGACCTTCTCTTTCACCTGGGATAGATGTATAGAAGAACCTTATATCACTGGAGACCCGGATGTTGCTAAAAACACTAAATTTGATGCTACAGTGAAATAACCTTAAGCACAGTGCCCCTCCGCGGATCAATGACGCGCAGTGCCTTGTCCTTGCAGACAGTACAAAGGGCACTGCCGTCCTTGTTCCAGCTCACACTGTAGATGATGTCCGGATGTGAATCGTTCAACTGGTAAACAAGCTCACCAGTGCGCACGTTCCAAACACAAATCGCATTATCACAACCTAGAGGAAGGGAAAGGACAAAATGGTACATTAGTGCTCCACAATGGGTTTTACAGACAATTTGCATGTCAGTATGCAAATTACTGCAGGGAACTGAAATACTTCTTGAAACAACTGAAATACGTCTTGAAAGTATTTCTAGAAGTATTTCTTCTTGAAACGTGAGACAAAGTTTAATTATTTTCAAGACAATCCAATCCCCTTTTAAACTTACATTACATGCCATAAATTGCTGGGAAGGTGATATCCAATGCCTTGCGTGTATAATGCAGTAGGATCTGAACTGGCTGTCACTGAACACCATCACAGTAAGAAAAGACCTCTTCCTCAACTCTCACTCAAAATATTACTTTATTCAACAAGTCTTTCTACTGACAACGGTGTACTACTATTTTGTTACAGATTTCTAAAAGCACACAATATATCTATGATGTCCAGAAACTTGCATCCTAATTTACCTATGCAAATACATGTAAACAGCACTCGATTGAGGCTTTTGTAGCTTTCATAGGACATTTTATCATTGGCTCATACCGGCAGACAGGAGGATGTTCAAGGCAGAGGGGTGCCATGCAATGATTCCTACTCTTTTACTGTGTCCTTCAAGTGTCACTATGGCTTCCGTCATTGGCTTGTTTAGTCCACCATCTGGGATCTGCCACACCTGCAGCACAGCAAGGCACACATTTGTTTAAGCACGACAGTCAAATCGGGCAGCCAAACGGCATGTACCTGAACGCACCAAATGTAATCAGGCTGAATACCAATGGTTCATAGCTTTGAATCAAATTATCCATCAAACAGTCAATTATTTATAATATGTAAATGTAAATACACATGACTATGGCTATGAGAGTACCAATGATAAACCACAGGACAGCCAACCTTTACTGTGTTGTCCTCAGAGGCACTTGCAATGATATTGTCATCATGAGGCGACCACTGGATGTCCAATACAGGAGCTAGATGGCCACACACAGTTGGACATGACTGATCAATTCTGCCACTCTGTGAAAGCAACAAAAAGGCCATACATCAGCACTTGATTAAACAAATATACATTTCTTTAGGATTGTACTTGTACCTTGTTGATGGGAACAACAAGAAACGCTCCCCCTCCTCCTGCCTCTATGATAACAGCTATGAATTTGGGGTTGACTGCACAAAGAGGACTGTCCCATGTAACGCGGGACACTCGGACGTCGTCAATGCAGTGCTCGGTTTTCCACGCTTGGGCGAAAACGTGGCGGAATTTGCTCTGCCGGACAACACGCCGGAAAGACATGGCTGAGGAGCAAAGCAGTTAATGATTATAAGGGTGTGTACCCATCTACACATTATAGTATTTCACTATTTCAGTAAGCTAAAGACAGAGAAGAACATTAGGATGACGCAACTAAACAGACACAACAATAATAATCTATGGCTAATACAGACAGAAACGCTGTCAAACTATGTTACAGATGAAAAAAGAAAACCTTTCAAAACAAATAACAGGCTGTAAAACAACATACATGATACAAGCACACTTGAGTTGTAATCAGAATATGTCCACCCTTTATTCTGTCCATATTAGTTTGACAAAAACTTCTTGCACATGTTAATGAATGTAGACAGATCCCACTTTCTAACGTCTCTTTCGTTGCCAATGAGAGCGAAAGAGGGGAGCTTTTCAAAGCACTCTGCAAATTCTTTCATAGTGAGAGCTTGTTCAGAAAAGTACAGCCAAGCTCAACCGGACAAAAGGGCATGATCTGCCATAGTCCAAATCATGCTTTGCAAGTTATGGGGAAGGGATTTGGGCACAACAATCAACGCTGGAAAAGGAATGAAAGAAACAGAATGATAGGCATCCAAATTTGTTCACCCAGTGCATGTACAATTGTAACAATAGCCAATTTGCATTTCTCAATATGTGGCATTTTTTTCCACAAATAAAGTGGGAAATGGGTTTTCTGGATCACAGCAATTTATTTTAGCAACAGGGTAAGTACAATACAGTGATGGAGCAGCCCCACATTCCCATAGGCCTAATGTGCACTACTTGGCTATGTGGATGGAGCCGCCACTGCCCTAACAAAGAAGCAGGTTCACACAGCGTTATTAACCCGTTTTAAGGCAAGGCGAAGAAGGCAGTATAGTGTATAACGGTATAAGCAAAAAAAAATACCTTGGCTTGTTTTTGAGTGCAGATCCTCCTAAGTGGAAAAGGGATAACCAAAGGCTCGTGACAGGAGAAGGCCAATCAAATAATCCGCCGCCAGCAACAGTAACTTAATCCTGCTCTAGGTCCAAGCAGGCGTTCATGGCGAAGACACGGACCTACAGCAAAAAGCAAAAATGACCAAACGTATTCGGCTGCAAATTATGGACCATTTTTATCCCGTTACTTGATGCTAAATCCCAAACGTGTGCAATGTAGCAGGAGGCTGACCTGATAACGCAGGCACTGGCCATTGCGCTTTATCCAACGCGAAAGGTGGAGCAGAGAATAAATGTAGTCAAGCTGAGGATGGCGGTGGGGTGGAGGGTGGATGCAGGCGGCTGTGTCTTCGCTGCAGACGATATAGCTCTGTACGAAACATATAACGGAGCCCCAGACACTTCCGCCCGGAGCGAGATGGATGCATCAAAAACACGCAGGAAACAAGAGGGATACAATGATCACAATGCATTCCATTTCTTTGCAGACCGGAAACCAGCGCACCTGCGAAAACAGTCCGAATGGTGAATTTCGCTAGCTTTACACATGTCTATGGCTTTACACATTGATGTATTGTGCATTATGTAGGCTCACTCCTATTGCAGATAACCGCTTTGAATTCACTACGGGGTTTATAGTTATTAAGTCTAGGTAATTAATGTGCGCTGAAATAAAAGCTAAATGAAGCCATTGATGCAACCATGCAACACACACACACGCGCGTGCGATGTTATTTTATATTACGCACGCATGCGCTTAATACGTTTTTCTTCAAAATATACTGTCAATGTTCAAGACACGGTTGACTCATATAAGTGTATTTGGTTGACTGGCGTCATGAGAAACGTAGTGACTCTTGGGTGTAAGTAATCTGCCACTGCGTATAAAAGACATACCTTTGCTGTATTTAAAATATTTTGTAAGCGACTAGGGCTACATTCACATAAATTAGCATTTGTTTATTTTCACAAATGTCAAGTTTCGTTAACAATGTAGTCTGTCACTGCTTGTAGATAACACCGGCAGATTTCGCGACTGGCTTGGCCTGCGACAGAAGTGTGGCAGCGCCACCATGTGGCAATCGTTGTGAATTACACGCAGGGTTTCCCTACAAATGAATATATAGGTATGAACACCAGTCTTAAAATCTGGTCCAAATCAACTGTATTGTTGTACAATATCTAACATCTAATACAGTCCTGACATTCCTATCACTAACAATAAGAAAAATGTTTCAAACACAGGCAACAGGTGGCTCCGTGGCGCAATGGATAGCGCATTGGACTTCTAGGTATGAACATAGCAATTCAAAGGTTGTGGGTTCGAGTCCCACCGGAGTCGCACTTTTATAGAATGAACTCCATAATTATATATTATAATGTGGAAGAAAATTTTCTGTATATTAAGTTTAGTTAATTTAATTTTACATTTTATATTAACTTTAAATTAACATTCGATCAGTAAACAAACCTAAAGACACAATAACATACAGCATGATAACTGATATTTATTTTCATAATATATTATTGTAGGGTTTAAAAGTGTTGTAATTTTCTTCCTTGTCAAGTTTTGTTTGACTTATTGTCATAGGTAGACGAGAGAAAAAAACATATTGCTTTTGTTTCTAGCCGACTGCAAATTGTGCTGCGCCGGGTGTAGCCAGCTAGCCATGATTAGCACGAAATGTAGCTACTTAGCATTGAACGTACGTAATTGTAGAATGAAGATCATAGACACAATCTCTACACGGAACATATGAACTGTGATGGGACAATATCAGTTTGCACTATTGCATGATTTCAACAGGTGTCTTTGATTTGATGAGACTTTATATGTAGATGAACCTCCCTGTTAGCTGTTAGCTTCTGCATCCGAATACAGTGGCGTATGGGTGTCAAAGTTAGCAGTGACTTCACCGGTGGTGTCTGATTGCCTGGTTCTACATTTTGGACACGTCAAGGTAAACATGCTAGCTATTTTAGCTCTTGTAAAATGCGTCTTGTCTCAAAAACTACTATAGCATTCTTATAACTAAGCAGATCTTCTACTGTACTTGGACAAATTGTTGGTTATGGATTATTTATACTTTAGCCACTGTTACATTTGGTTGGTATTTGCTTCACTGAAGACATGTACACGCTATTGTCGGATAGTTAACGTTATTTAAGTTTCATGTCTAAATCAAGCATTAGTTGCTTTATCTGGATTTGATCTTTTCAAGGATATGGTGATCGTGGTTATTATTTATTTCCTCTTTCTTGTTTAAGGTCTATGTCAATTACCATAGTACTACCAAAGTATTGTGTTTGCGTAAGCATTGATTTAAAAAAAAAGAAAGCTAGTAATTAAATGTCTTATATTGTGCTTTGATGTCCATTTCTATCAGAAAACGATATTTTTTAATAATCCTGAATGCCACAAGTAAGTCACCATAATAGATCTCGCAGTTAACCTTTGAAACCGTCACTGAAAGATCAATATCATCACTAATGACCGACTACACAGAACTTTGCAGACATTGACATTGTACAGTGGAGCAGAGTTTATTATCGTATGTCTTTTTCATTTTTCTAAAGGGTATAAGTTGGTGTTCTCAATTCGAGGGCAGCAATGTCCGACTCCAAAGCCCCCACTCCAACTCCTGCTGGTGACACATACAAAGGATGGGTGTTCAAGTGGACAAATTACATCAAAGGTTATCAGAGGAGATGGTTTGTCCTCAGCAATGGCTTATTGTCCTACTACAGGTAAGTCATCCATTTTATAATCAATCATTATGATATGTCAGATCCTTAAAACTTACTTTAACAAATACAGATATATCAATACAATAATATTAGATTCAGGGCAATAAACGATTCTGTAGCACTAAGCCATTCACTCTGTATCCATAGGACACAGGCAGAGATGGGGCACACATGTAGGGGTACAATCAACCTCGCCACTGCAACTATAACTGTGGATGATGCCTGCAACTTTGTCATATCGAATGGTGGCGCACAGACTTACCATCTCAAAGCTAGCTGTGAGGTGGAGCGGCAGCGGTGGATTACAGCGCTGGAGCTGGCGAAAGCCAAAGCAGCAGATATGCAGCAAGAGTCTGGTATGTACGATGATAACCATGGAAAACACCAAAGGTGAATATACATAAACCGCTATACAAATAGCTTGAACCAAATGTTTTCTGTGTGACAATTCAATTGAAATTCCCTATAATGTTATGACTTTCTGAAATGTGTCCAGTATAAAAAGAAAAATTAGGGACTTGTATATATGATTTCTTCGACCCCATTTACTTCTTTCCACTATTTATTTTGACAATTTCAATCTGTCAACTAAATTGACTTTTCCGTGTATTGACTTTATTTTGTTTTTATTTTGTATTATGCAAAGATCTTAATTATTCATTTCCAGGTTACTCATGTTCGTTATTGCATATTCTTTAAAGCAGTGGTTCTCAACTGCTTCAGCTTTGGGACCCCACCTTCAGCCTTTATAGACACGCCATGACACCCTCGATATTATTTTCAACTTATGATTAAACCATTTTGAAGTTTGACCCTGTAATAGATTTGTAATATCAAAATACAACATGCCTATAAAGGTTGGTATGCAATTGGTTTGACTTGGTTTTTGGAAAGGCTCGTGACCCCCTGAAAATGGACCCACTTGTAAAGAACCACTTTTTGAAGCATTTATCTTCATATTGAATGTTTTTTTGTTTTTTTTCTCAGATGATTCTGGGGATGACTTCTCGCCATCCTCGCACCCTGCGATACCGGGACAGGGAAGCGCCTCACAGAACTCTGAGGTGCAGTCAGCTCTCAGGACACTGGGAAGCAAAGTGGAGGATCTCAGCACCTGCAATGACCTGATCTCGAAGCACGGCTCTGCCCTCCAGAGGTCAGGAATGCACTTCGGCGCAACCTGTTTAGCCTAGTATTGTACCACACCCAACATGTTACACTGAGATTAACCTTAGTGATGAATTTGTCAGCTGAATTCTAACAATAATAATTCAGCCGGTAACCATTTGATGTGTGATTTACAGATCATTATCAGAACTTGATAGTTTACGTTTGAGTGGGGAAGCGGGAGACAAGATTCGGCAGGTGACGGAAAGAGCCACGCTCTTCAGAATCACCTCTAATGCAATGATTAATGTAAGTTTTGGCTGATTTTCGAGTTGGCTCTGAACGTTAAATAGTTTTTACAGGCTCTTTTCATCGCCTTTGAGCTCTGCTTAATTCACATATTTTGGCATTTATATTCTCAGGCATGCCGGGACTTCCTTGCACTTGCTCAGGCTCACAGTAAACGGTGGCAGAAAGCGCTGCAAGCCGAAAGGGAACAGCGTGTGAGATTGGAGGAGACTCTGGAGACACTGGCCAAGCAGCACAATCATTTGGAGCGCGCGTTCAGAGGAGCAGCACAGGCGAATGCAACTGCTGACAATAAAAGTAAAGTTTATTGCCACTTTGACTGCATCCAGATAATGTTTATGTGCAGCACTCATTTCTATTTGTTTAGGTGCTTCTGGGCCTGGGCCAGGAAAGGGTGAAGCCAGTGATGAAGATGATGATAACGAGTTTTTTGATGCCATGGAGGAAGCACCAGAGTTCATTACCGTACCTGCAGACCCTCACTTCCACAAGTCAGTGCCTTGTGTTTAGTTTCATAGATTTCATATGGAGCATTTCATAAGTGCTACCCTAAAATGATGTCCTGGTCAATCTAACCAACCCTGAATTTGCTGCACTTCATGCCCTATCTCTATTTATCCTTTCAGAAGATCAAGCAGTAGCGCCAGTGGATTTAACAGTGAAATGTGTGGTGACGATCAGTCGGTAGGTCTCTGTACTTATTGGACTTTGTTTATTCTATTTTAAAGTTCTTTTAATGGATTTTAAATGTCTTAATGTTCTTGGTCCTTCTTATCTTTCAGAACTGCTTTTACTTTATGAACCTTCACGGCCCCTTTGCTCCTCCGGCAGAGGGCTCCTAGCTATTCCTAAAGTCAACAGAAAGACTCACGGCGAGGCGTCTTTCCAATATTACGGCTCTCGCCTCTGGAACGACCTGCCGGAGGAGCTCAGGACCGCAGAGAACGTTCATGTATTTAAGAGCAGGCTCAAGACCCACCTTTTTAGCTTAGCTTTTAACTGACATCTATTTATCTAGTCCTAATTATATAATATATATATGTGTGTATATATGTGTATGGGGGATATATATATATATATATTTATATTTATATTTATTTATTTATTTATTTATTTATGATACGGGGCATATTGTTTTAAATGTTGTAAACTGTCTGTAAAACACTTTGTGATACCATTCGGTATGAAAAGCGTTTTATAAATAAAATTTGATATTCATTCGAAAATAATTTTCTTGATCTTCAAGTTTCATTTTGTTTTAAAGCTTAATGAGGAACCTCTAGCAATGAGCCAGGAGCCATCACAGGAACTGGTGCCTTTGAAGAAGAGGAGGAACCGCATCCCAGACAAACCAAACTATTCTCTCAATCTTTGGAGCATCATGAAAAACTGCATTGGCAAAGAGCTTTCGAAAATCCCTATGCCCGTAAGTGTCTGTTTTGTCAAACAGAAATTCGGAAATGCATCTGGACCTTTTTCAATTCTTTAGTATGAAATCTCGGATGTGTAACAAGATGTTTGAAGTGTGACAGCAATGGCCACAAACAATTGAATTACGCGTGTAATACTGGCCTGGAAAGATTCCTAGAAGCCCTTTTAAGACTAAGGAATAAGAAGAAACCTGTTGATGACAGGAAAACCAGTTTACAGTATATTAACAATACTGTTACATAGATTAGGGGTCCCCAAACCTTTCAGGTGGAAACCTGCAAAATATCGATGCCAACAACTGCGGACCTTCACAGTAAAATGTGTTTTGGTGAATGGTAGGCAATGGCAAGCAGCTAATGGAGCCTGGTGTGTAGCGCTGTTCATTTAAGTCACAGCTCTGTCGCAGCGTAAGGGAACCATTGCTCTGCTCCTGAACTCTGTTTTTGCTTATTGTGGAGCCATTATTATTTATGTAATACATTCATGTTGCCTACCAGAGCCCTGGATGTGATGGTGACATTGTGATCGCTCGTATTAGCACTTGTACCCATTTCAAGGGTCAAAACATCGATTTACTTGGATATACTGTGTTACATTTCAACACATATTTATTCTTTAAACAATACTGTTTGATTAGTGTAGTTATATACTTTTTTTATTTTTATCTGCATCTTATTTTGGACTAAAGAGGTGAAAATTAGACTACGGGGCCACCATGTTTTCCCAGGAAACACTACTTGAGTAGATAACAACATTCTTAGTTGGAGTCTATGGCAGCTTATGCACTAAGGATTGTTTCATGTAACAATTACCTTCAACTTATTTCTCTTTTTTTCAGGTTAACTTCAACGAACCCATTTCTATGTTGCAACGACTGTCGGAAGATCTAGAGTATTACGACCTCCTGGATAAAGGAGCAAAGTGCCACAGTTCCTTGGAGCAGATGTGCTATGTCGCAGCCTTCTCTGTGTCCTCGTACTCGACCACAGTGCACCGCACAGGGAAGCCCTTCAACCCACTTCTTGGGGAGACCTACGAGCTGGACCGCAGGAGAGAGAACGGCTACAGGTCACTGTGTGAGCAGGTGAGACACACAGACACAGACTGGAGGCACTGAGGAAGTGAAACACACAACCACGAAATGCAGGAAGGATATTCCCTCTAGGCTCAGCAGTTTTAATGGATCCATACTTCCCTTTCTCGCGACAAACCAGAGGTCATCAAGTGCATCGTAATAGCAGGTCATTGACTTATGTGTTACTCATATGTACAGCATAATGAATAGTATGGTGTCCTCTTTGCCTCCCCTCAAACTTTCACAAAATTAGGAAAATGTGGAATAGTTCAAATTTACTTTGTTCTCAATCTGAAGGGAAGAAAAGCATATTGAACAAAATACTAACAATATCCGTCTTTGCTAACTCTTGTTTAAAATTTATTATTTGTCTAAAAAGGGAAATATAAAAGTGCTGTGGACATTTTTGTGAAATAACTATGTGGTGAGGTTCGTGAGCGGAAACCAAAGCACGCATCCTCAAAATTCTCTATTTTGGTTTTCTGAAAAGCCTACAAAAAGGGCCGTCTTCACTTCCTGAAAATGGCTGGGCTGGTGGCCGATATGTGTTGGTTGAATTAACACAATGTTTTGAAAAGATTTTTAATTGATAGATAGGCAGCTGTGGTTTGCATAGTTTGACCATTAGGGGGCAATGCAGTGAAAGCAATATTTTCTTCAGAAGCTTGACAGAGGAATGCCCCACTGGTTTTTGTTTTCTCAGAGGTGACTCTGTGATTGATTGATCTGGCTCTTTTTACCTCTTGTTTATGAAAATGAATGTGTTTCCCTGTTAGGTGAGCCACCACCCACCCGCAGCTGCTCACCATGCAATTTCTGACCGCGGCTGGACACTGAGGCAGGAAATCACTGTGGCCAGCAAGTTCAGGGGAAAGTACCTGTCGATTATGCCATTAGGTATGTTACAAAAACTCTTGAAAATGAACATGTTTATTATATACAATGCATGGTGGTTTAAACAGTTCTTCAGATTCTCTCCAGCTGTAGTCTTTGTTTATTATTTTGGGTAGTGCTTGTTGTTTAGAACTACTGAAGTCCTGGTTTAGTCCTATTTTAGACCTGGTTTAGCCCGTTTTCTGTTTCCAGGAACTATTCATGCAATTTTTGAAAAGGGTAACAATCACTACACGTGGAAAAAAGTAACTACGACAGTGCACAACATCATTGTGGGAAAACTATGGATTGACCAGGTGAACTGCATTCCAAAATAATTTTTCAAAATGTCAAATAATTTCCTTGTAAGGTTTTAAAATATGTTGTTATTTTCTTCCTAAGTCTGGAGAGATAGATGTTGTGAATCACACGACTGGAGACCGCTGCCATCTTAAGTTTGCTCCTTATAGTTACTTTTCCAGAGATGTGGCCAGAAAGGTGAGTGAGCTCACTGATCATTTCGACGGCTTGCTCTATTCAACTTGCGTGTTCTTATGAGGGTTAAGAGTGCACACGTGTGGCACATGCAATATAAAACATGTACCTAGGGACCATTGTAAGCCTTTGAAATTCAAAATACAGATGTTGAAACTGCCAAGACTGTGTCACTTGGAACACTGTCTTGATATGACAAGAAATGAGATCCATTGACCTAAAACATGATAGACAGTAGAAAGCACATAATGTGTTTGTCCTTAAAATGAAGCTTATGCGCAAATTCAACCTGGAAGACCTACCAGCTGCATTCATTCACCTCATCACCAGCAGCGCTCGCCAACCATCCTATCACAGACCCCGTTCAAGCCGCACCTTCACGACAGCCAATCACCGCAGCTGCCCATCCCCGCTCATCGCTCAGGATCCCCTTGTTTAAGATCTGTGGTCAATCACTCAGCCGCTTGCCAACCGTGCTGTGACCCTCCTCCACCCCTTTCTCCACCTGGCCTCTCCTCAGCTCTGCTCGTCGTCGACTGGCCAACCTAGGATTTCTCCACCAACACCAGGGTCCAGGCTCGGGGGAAGATTCATCAATGCCGTGCATTTCACATCGTTCGTTCAATCTTCCGCCGGGGTCTGAGCCCCAATAATCATGTTCATTAATTGAACACTCATACTGACAGTCTGTCTCTGAGAGTCTTTTCAGGTTGAAATACTGTGTCGCATGCGTCACATGACCCTGATCTTTATAGCCATGTGTAATGTCATGCTTCTGTCCGGTAAATAAGAGAATGTGATGCACTCTCGTTCTCAGGTGACTGGTGTGGTGATGGACAAAGACGGAAAGGCGCACTATGTGCTGTCTGGGACCTGGGACGAGAAGATGGAGTTCTCCAGAGTGATGCAGAGCAGCCGCGGAGGAGAGTACGGTGCCGAGGGCAAACAGAAAACCGTTTACCAAACTCTTAAAGCCAGAGAGATCTGGAGGAGAAACCCACTGCCGTACGTTTGCATGCCACACACTGTTCACACAGTAATTACCAATAAATCTGCTGCTACCATGCGCACACAGCATGTCAAAGTTTGAATGGCAATAACCTATGCACAGGAACTTCTAGTCCAGAACAACAATGATTCATTTGAATAAACTGCATCAATACTGTTTTCTAAGTGGATCATAGTGCCAGTATCGGATTAAATAAAGCATATGGACAAGATGGGATATTGAACATTTCTGTGTAGTGAATACCTATAATCTGCTTACACAGATCTAGATTTTCACTTTTACCACAGCCCTGCTCTTCAGTAACGTGCACCTGTGGCCATGTGCTGTATCTGACATTGCTTTGACACCGCTTTAACCAAACGGCTCCAAGGCTCGTATTCTGACCTCCTGTCATTGCTCGCATCGTTTTGTAGCGAGGGAGCAGAGACCATGTACTACTTCACAAGCCTGGCGCTCACCTTGAATGAACTGGAGGATTCAGTGGCTCCCACAGACAGCAGGCGGCGTCCCGACCAGCGGCTGATGGAGGACGGGCGCTGGGACGAGGCCAACGCGGAGAAACAGCGTCTGGAGGAGAAGCAGCGCAGTGTCCGCCGCGAGAGGGAGCGGGAGGCAGTGAACCAGCGCACAGCCAGCCAATCGGAGGAAGGTGAGCGTAAGTACATTTAAAATTCAACTTTACTCTAATAGGCCGTAAGGTGAACCCTGTTTTCGTGTTGTCCCGTCCACGGAAAGGGAACTACACGATCTCTACTCCATAAATATTAACGAGTCATGTTAAGTTACCAAAAAAAGGTTTGTCGCAAAATATACTGCCAATTATTCATACCGAAGCATTTATTGCAGAATCACTTTCTTCCGGCGTAATACGATATTCGTGGCCCGGTCTGTGCTGCACCAATCGGGTGCTCGCTTGATGTCAACAGACTGACAAGATGGCGGCCACCGTACTTTTATTCAATCACTGATGAGGAGCAATAAAGACTCCAAAATCCGATAAAAATGGGCCAAATGCTTTCGAAACTGTGCTGTATACTTGGCGAAGTCCACAAAGAACAGTTGGGGAAGTAGAGAATAAGCTAAAGTTATGTTAAGTCGTTTTGATCAATAAAGGTAAGAGAGACTCACCGATCAGCCCACGCCATTGTTGTATGCTGTTCCTGTATGTATTCCACCGTGTGGCGGTAAAATCTTGAAACGGCTCGTGCCTCACAGAAGTAATGTGCATGTAACACCGTTTATGGTGTCTTGTTTTTGGGTTTTATAATAATAATAATAATGCCTTACACTTGTATTGCGCTTTACAAGCCTGTATTACCAAGTTTCTCAAAGCGCTGCACTGTCGTCATTATTCATTCACTCCATACTTGGTGGTGGTAAGCTACTGTTGTAGCCACAGCTGCCCTGGGTAGACTGACGGAAGCGAGGCAACCAGTCTGCGCCATCTTGCCTACTTTCTTCAGTGTTCCTCGTCCTCTTTACTGCTTGAGCCATCTTGCCAGTCTGTTGACATGAAGCGAGCGGTCGATTGGTGCAGCGCGATCACGTGATGACTGTGCCACCAATATCGTATTAGCCTGAAGACAGTAGTTCGGCATTAAATTTGGTTGTCTTTGCACGCCCCTGTCAGAGCTCTGCGATCCTCGGGCCAATGTTTGCTGGATCGTCCAAGAGCTCATTTAAAAACTAAAGGAGATAAAGCTTTTGCAGTAGCAGGCTGCTGTGGAACTCCCTCCCTCTGAACATTAGACAGGCTACTTCAGTTGAGAGCTTCAAAACTCTGTTAAAGACTCATCTTTTTGCGCAGACTTTTAACACAAGATGAGCTGAGCATTTTTCATATTTTTACAGTTTACATTTTTTTAAACTTTTCTTATCGTGTTATATTGTTGTGTTTTTGTATTATTGTACTGTGTACCTGTACAGCACTTTGGGGCAGTGATGACTGTTTTGTAAATGTGCTTCATAAATAAACTTGACCTTGACCTTAAATGCTTCGGTATGAATTATTGGCAGGGTGTTTTGCCAATAATTCATATTGGCAAAGTAATTTTCAAAAAAAAGATTGTGTAGTTTCCTTTCCGTGGAACGAGATTCAATTTCTGAGCGACTCTTCATGGTTCACCTTAAGGCTGCCTTTCTGCTCTGGCTGCATATAATCAAACGTATTTCTACTAAGCAGACTTGTGCTTAATTCTGGCATATAAACCTGCTGTGGGGCGACTGCATCAATAACAAATGTGTATATTGAAAAATACACTTGATTAGTAAAGACTCCTTTTAGGTGTCTTGTATTGGAGCGCCATCTGTTGGCAGCAGGGGGAATTACCTATGGAGTCTGTCACTGGGTGGCTTCTCCAGTTCAACCAATCATCTTGTTTTTCAATATCGCATTGCCTTGCTCTTACACGCGGGTACAGTTTTAATCTGAGAGGTAAAAATTGTGTCTTTGGTCCTTTTCTCCTAAAAGCTATCGATGAGGACTTGTTAAATGATTCATCTTTAAAATGCAAGTATTACTTTCTCTAATCAATTCTTTCAACAATGCTTTTGATTACTTTGTCACGCTCTTTGCACGCTTTTAGTTACTGAATGTTTTGCCTCTTTCAGACTCGCCTCATGACAACTACAAGGCACTTTGGTTCGATAGATGCGACGACCCCATTAACGGCGAGGCGGTTCACATCTACAAGGGAGGCTACTGGGAGGCTAAGG
The DNA here is from genome assembly GCA_007210695.1 of Neogobius melanostomus. Lineage (NCBI taxonomy): Eukaryota > Metazoa > Chordata > Actinopteri > Gobiiformes > Gobiidae > Neogobius > Neogobius melanostomus. The sequence goes on from VHKM01000042.1 coordinate 6,972,894, forward strand.
AGCGCAACAGCTGGGAGGGATGCCCCGATATATTTTGACCCCCGCCCATTCCTGCCCACTTGAAACTGGACATTGAAACAAACAACCAAGCTTGCCGGGGGCCGCCCTCACTGCTGGTCCACCCACCACAAGAAAAATGACACGGGCTACTTTAACAGCAAGCCTTCCCTCATCTTTCCCGTACTCTTCCACAGTGTCTTAGGGTCCACGTTTTGCTGCTGAGAATCTGTAAGAACTGGCTGAAGTGAGGGAGAAAAGCAGGTTCCAAAAATCTTCCCCCCTGTTGTCCCCCACAGCGTTATGTTTGTTACTATGTTGATAATAATATTATGATAAATTGATTAATTTATATTATAATTCAATATCTATTATACAACCCAAGTAAGGACAATAAGTGAAGTGCGAACAGAATGAAATATTTAACTTTTAAAAAAAAGAAGAAAAAAGTCAAATTCTAATCAAGAATGTTTCCAGATGTTTTTTATTGGTTTCTATCAATAATTATAGGTAAAAATAAAAACAATTTTCAAAAGATCTTTTGAAATATTTCATTCTAATACTGTATACTGGTACATGTTTTGCTTCCAGCTGAACCTTTGAACCAAATTGTAATTTCTGTCATGTAGTTGTCCATATCATTATATTTTTGATGCTGATTTTTTTTTTTTTTTCTTAAACCGTTAGATGCAATTGTCAACCAGTGGCCTTCAAGACATCAGCAAATATGTCAAGTTTATCTTTGTTTTTAGTGTCTTAATTTAAGGACTTTTGTTTGACGAGTCTGTATGACGCAAATCTGCGCTTCCACAACTTCTAAATGAAGATGGGTGTTGTTTTGTTTTTTTAAATCTGTTATCCAGCTGGTTGACCTTCACTCATTTGTAGTTTTATAACACTATTGTACCGTCTTTACCAAGGCCTCAGACATACTGAAATTCTGTATTACTGCATACTGTATTCCTTTTAAGTATCGTAGCCTTTTTTCTTTGCCTTAGCAACAAGAAAGATGCAAAGGCTTTTTTTTATTATTATTATTTGACATCACAAATGTACATTGTGAAGAAAGAAATCCTCACATTAGTGCAATTTTTAGAGACTAACTTTTTATGAACTGTTGGGAAAGTTGAACCATTTTGTGAAGTTTTGGTTAAGGCTTTCCCTCTCTTTCGGGATCCTTGGTGTGATTTTGGTGTTTACGTGTTACAGAGAGATTACAAAGCATTCATCTACATGTAAAATGACCATCACAGCCACCTGAATAAGGAGTTATGCAAGTACATTTGGACACCAAAAACCGCAGGTGTGGATGAGTGTGCGTTTCAGAATTATGTTTGTAAGTGTACTTAAAATGAAGAATAAATAAACAATTTAAGAACATTGTAGATAGCTATGATTTATGTATAAACAAAATGTATGCACTATTTTGTTTTCGGAGCAAAAGGGAAGTTCAGAACTTGATCATAATAAAACTGTTTACTTGTTGTCCAAATGTCTGCAGCTTTTCATGGCGTTAGTTTTGAAAGGGAATAGCGGTTTATTTGTGTAGTGGTGCAGAACAAACCTTACATTATTGTGTTGTTAAAACCGTAGCATAAAGTTGAAATGAGAGGGAAGGTATTCTCACCCGCTGCCCCACACAACGGGGCGCCCCTCTTGCTGTGTCATGCCAGCACTTTTATTTTTTAGCCACATTTCTAAAGCATCCACTGGAACTTACTATCCCATACACTAGTAGTGGAGAGGGATGGGACAGGGATGAGGTCGTGGGGGGTGGGGCTGGGGACTGCGCCGCACTGACCCATGACTCCTTTTCGAGGTTGAGACACGCCCTTCCTGTACAACATCACAGTGTAGCGCAGTGCAGTGCAGGACAGGAGGGTCCCAGAGACAGAAATTCTGAATCAGTGGATGGGATGAGAGGAGAGTTGAGGTAAGGTACTGAACTACAACTGCAATTTTGTCAATCAACTTCTTGTCCGTTCACTCACGTAATTGTTTTAAACTATTTCCCCCCCGCCCCCCCCCCCCCCCCCCCCCTTTTTGTAGATTTATTTTTTTAACCTGAACTTCGAGACAGCATTGCAGACCAGTGGGGAGAGCCTCAACGCTGAGGTAAGGTTTCACAGATCAATGCCTCGCTTGTTGTAATGTTAGTGACAGCCCTCTCTACAAATGTGACAGCTAAGCAGACAACCTCAAAAACAGTCTGCATGAAAGAAAAAAAAACATCTAACTCAGTGATAGAGGGACTCACTTCATATGCTGTTGCCCCATAATATAGGTTCAGAAGATATTCATACTCTGATACTAATCTGTCAGAAAAGTATAGTTTTTTTTTACCTTTTTTTGTATCAAAAACATATGGACAGATAATAGTAATTATTAATGTATTACTGTTGAGTTCAGTGTTTAATTAGTTTTTATTTTACAAACCGTAATTACCAAATAATCTATAATGTATTGTGCTGACCTGTTGTTGTTTCGCAGGCGGTTGAATGAAGGGTTTTGTTTCTTCACAAACATGGCCCCTTTCACTCCTTTTTCCTTGGATTAAAGTGTATCATGTTATGTCATCAGTGTTGTGGCTTTGAGATGGAGATGCACTGCTGATTGAGCGGATGCTGGTGCGGTCTCTCTGCTGTGTTGATGCGTCCTCTTGTGCAACAGCGGTTTAGTTCATTCACTCTTCTTTGCAATGAATGGAGTACCCCACATTGTTGTGTTCTGTTTGGGGTTTTGCTTCTGTCTATGAGTTGACTAGTTTGCAGTAAAGTGTGATTCTACGCTGCTCAAAGACCAGCTGGAGCTTCTCATATTCATACTCATATTTTAAACTCTCTGAAACCCTCTCCCTCAGATGGATGGACAGGAGGCAGTGTGTCTGCCAAAGCTGTCCCGAGTCGCTGTGTGCGGAGGGACCCACGGGAACGAACTGTCCGGAGTCTATTTGGTCAAAGAGATGATGAAGAGCAGAAAGGAGGAAGATAATGAAAGTGGCAGTCAGCCTGTCCTGGTGCTGTCCAATCCTCGAGCCACAAAGAAGTGCCTTCGATACACAGAGGTAGACCTGAACCGCTGCTTCTCACGGGACGCCCTGAAGTAAGATTTGACTCTGAAAATGACGCATTAACCAACATGAGAAGTAACAAGAAAACAACTTGCAACAAAAACAAAGCAGACAAATTGGTGTCCTGCATTCAAGTAGTAATAAAAGCAGTTGTCTCTTTTTCTTCTCTGTTGAAATTTGTTGTAATCAGTGGAAATAGTAGAGGATGCAGTACATGTGTTCTTTCGTTCTTTCGTTCTTTCTCCCCCTCTGGTCCTAATACGCAGCCTTTTCTCATGGTTTTATTTCTCCCTCAGCTCTCCCCTCTTGGATATTGCCCCATATGAAGTCCTCAGGTCCCGGGAACTCGATGCCCTTCTCGGTCCGAAAGGCAGTCCCTACTCTGTGGACCTCGTGTGTGACCTCCACAACACTACGTCCAATATGGGGCTGTGTTTCATTGCATATTCAGACTCCGACTGGATTTCCATGCACATTTTTAAACATCTTAAGGCAAGTGAGCAGTGTCTTTTTCGCCTAGTAATAAATTCATCATTGTACTGAAAAATGAAAGCTGAAAGGCAGTGTTGAGATAGGCACATGTGTTGGTCATGCTGTTTTTTGTCTCCATTACAGCGATGTATGCCCGATATACCGATGAGGTACATTCATTTTGATCTGCCACAGGACGAATCATACTCTCTGGATTCAGTGGGCAAACATGGCTTTGGTATCCACTTTTAATATCAATTTTCAGTCAGTCAAAGTTAAGAATACAATACATACAAACAGCATATTAAAAAAAAAGCATTACAAAAATGTTATAATTGTTGAAATGGCTGTGAGACAGAACTTATTAAAATGATCAAGCGCCGTATGAGATTTAACAATTATGTTAGACGATTTTTGGCCATTAATTAGGGTGACCAGATTTTCCAACTTAAAAACTGGGACACAATTCGGGAGTATGCCGCAGAGGTTCCACATCTTGACTGTCTTTCCCCACGCTTTATGATAAAGCCTTTAACGTCTCATGACATGCACCAATCTGCATTGGAGATGCTAAAATTGAGATTTTTATTGATTTATACTTGAACATTTATATTGACATGGGCCAAAAACATTCATTTTCAAGTGAAGTGTGTTATTTTGAAAACTATATTGGCCAAAATCTGACAACTGGGACAGACACTTAAGTAAAACTGGGACAAATCAGTGGTTTTGGAGAAATCTATTGGAACATGGCACAAAAGACTCAAAACCGGGACTGTCCTGGGTAAACTGGGACATCTGGTCACCCGACCTTAAATTGAATGAAACTGCACATCTGTCCATAAGAGCAATGTGAAGTGAACTGAAAATGAGACAAAAGAGAAACTTGGACCAGGTTTTGAAAGATGTGCCAAGCAGCTGTGGAAAAATTTGACAGCAAAGTTCATTTTCCTCAATGTATTTTCAGCAATGGAGATCGGGCCACAGCCCCACGGCGTCGTGAGGTCGAACATCTATACCACAATGAAGTGTGGTGTTCAGCACATGCTCGATTGGATCCATTTATTTAACTCCGGTAAAAAAAGACACACGGAAGCAATCACCAGAAATGTTCAATTTAATGCTGATATTTTTTTGCCCTTCACATTTTTGTTTTTGTTTTTAGGGAGAGTTTTTGAGGGGGGATTTGTTGACGTTTTCACCCTGGTAAAACACCTAGACTACCCGCGTGACTGCAGTACACTTGATATTATCGCAGCCATTCATCCTCAACTACAGGTAGGAAATAAACATACAAACCCTGATAAATCCACCTCAACAATACAAACAACAAAAACATTTACAAGCTTACTTATCAAGTCATTTTGAAGTATCATTTAGTATCTATTGTTCTATTGTTTAGTATCTATTGTTGTCTGAGTAAAAAAGGTTACTCTTGTTGTACATCGGACACTGTCATAACCATAAATACATCAGACGTAGGTACCTCTTTCTCTTTTTTTTGACTTTCTTGACAAAGCTGTGTGGTACAATACTGCATAACTACTAATAATAATAATAATGCCTTACACTTGTATTGCGCTTTACAAGCCTGTATTAAGTTTCTCAAAGCGCTACACTGTCGTCATTATTCATTCACTCCATACTATAGTGTTACTAATGCTGCTGCTTTCACTTTTGCCTTCAAGGACCGAGACTTCTGCCTACTGAACCCAGGGGACCCACTTTTCCAGACATTCTCAGGTGAAACTATGCCTTACAACGGGACTGAATCGTTACATCCCTTCTTCATTAACGAATGTGCCTATTATGAAAAGGGCATTGCGCTCTCACTGTCAAGACTGAGGCGAGTGAAGATTCCGGCCGTCTGTGCGACGTCAGAACAACACGCAGTAATAGTGACTTGACACAGAAGAATACAATAAACCTTTCTTTTTACAAAACGTTTTATTGAAATGAGCGAGTCCCTTGTATACTTTGACAATTGGTGTATTCCTGCCCATATATTGATAAAACTTTCACAAAAACATAACTGTACATTTGGATTGTCACACACTGAATATAGTGATGGCTTTAAAGGCTTGTTAACATGTAAAACAACATCCCATTGACTAGATTAACAAACTCTATCACTCTTTAGATGCAGATTGACTGACAGACAGAATGCTTTCCTTCATATAAATATAACCATTGGGGTCAAAAATAGAAATCCACTAGAAACAGCTACAGAAATATTTATGGTATATTACAAAATAATTCAAGTGCAAAGGAAGCTTTCAACAATATGGCCATCGAAGTACATTCATAATGAGCTGGCAGGAAGAAAGCATGCTTTCTTTTAATTCCTGCTAAAACTGTAGATCTTTGATTGGAATATCAGACTTGTTTAAAGTCGTATTGCGTAACAATTAATACATAAACAGAATAGACTAGAATGGTATTTCTGCTTGCTGTTTTTATTGGTGAGCAATAAATACTAAGAATGACCTGGCTTGCAACTACAGGCTGCCAAACATATGATAGCAATGTATTAGGTCCTTTTCTAAATGCTTCATTTTGATAACAGCATTGTAGTACATTTGGTATCGCCAACATGTGTGCTTATGACTTGGGTTTTACAAGAATCCGATTACTGACATAGCAACATACAACCTGGAATGTTCCGCAGTGTGGCTTTAAATGATCAAACAAAATAAATAAAAAGTGAACAAATTGTACATAAGGAGCATAAAGAATATTGTACATAAACGAACAAAACACTAGACTACTTTCTACCGAAAGAAATATGAAAATGATATAAAAGAGAAGTTAAAAAATAACAATAAAAACAGACAAAACAAAGTTACGTAACGAGATCACTGCATGCAGAAACCAATGACAGACCAAAACTGCGTCACTCCAAGTTTACACCCAATGCACCATTTTCTGAAAGCTCTGTGAAACTGAGGACATCTTGCACAACAAAAGCATTTGTTCTGATATAAATATCTCAAGCAGTCTTTGAGATAGCCAAAAATAACCCAGGAGCCGGGTGTGACTGACACTGCTGCCATGAAGCATCGAACACTGCACCAAGGCTTCTGTTTTGATCAGCTTAGCGACATTAATAAAATAACATTTGCCGGATGTGAACAGGCAGGTTGTTGGGGGACACATAGTTCTGGCGTGGCACCAGGGCCGGTTAAGGAAGCTTCTATCATCGTCGTCATTATTTTCTTAGCAGGGCTGTAATTTGATTATTGAACTGAGAAACAGTGAAGTAAATTAGAAGGGGACACTGGGACACTGCTGATGTCTTCAATTGGGGCTTTTGCTGATCGAAACATTTGCAATAGTGCACTTATTATAAAGCCACAGAACGAGTTATTCCTAGCACTCCACATGCACTTTAATCCATAAGAGGGCACGACGCACAGATTAACCCACATCCCGTCACCGTGACATCATTTTCATACTCCACTCGGCACAGAGGATTGGCTTTATATCAGAGGAACTATGAATAACAGTCTAAGCGACCCGGTAGGCGGTCATGCGGTAGTAGTTTTGGCTGTGGCTTCGCGCAGCCCACACTAAGAGAGCAGCGGACATCATGTGGAGGGGGGAAGAAATTAGGGCCAAATACAGGGACCAGCCTAAGGAACCATCCACTTTATCAGGAAGCATTGAGACTCTGTGAAGCAGGTCCATACCAGCCAGATAGCAGCACACTGTGGCGAGAGTGCACAGACCTGCCAAACACAAGACAGGAAAATGGATATTCATAGATAAAACGAGTAAGAATAAGAATAAAAATAATTACATATGATATGAAATGCTTTGCTAAATTATAGACATCTGTACTGTAACTTTTACTGTCATTTTGAAAAGGAATAAGATTAGAAAGTATTACAGTAATTTCATAAACGACCATGGGATATATAGTTCTCTCAACATGCTGTAACAACAAAACCATTTCATTTGTGAAAGCTTGCAATTGGATATGATATAGAAGCTTTTCTACCTTTATCAGGCCCAAAGCGCTTTACAGTAAGGAACCACTCACCCATTCACACACCAATATACGCAGACACTGGAGGCAAATAGGGTGAAGTGTCTTGCCCAAGGACACAATGACAATGTGCATTTGTGGGAGCTTGGATGTGAACCCACAACCTTCTGATCACGAGACGATCCGCTCTAACATCTGTGCCACTGTCGCCCCTCCTTACTAATCCTCCTTACTAATTTGACTATCAATCCTTTCCGGTATTGACAACACTATTGGAAAAAATAATGTAATAAGCACTGAAAAAAGATAAAAGTAAAACCCTAAATGTATTGCGACATAACTATTCAGACCCTAAACATCTACAGAACATTCATAAAAGTTGATCTCTGGTCTCTAGTTAATTTCTTTCATTGCCCAGGCTACAGTACAGAAATGCACGGCCTCCATGTTACTGAGTGTTTTGATGGTTTGCAGGTGCTAAACCGTTACTTTGCCGGCAAGCTGAATTCTCACAGTGTTTGTGAGTTCACAAACACATAATAATCCATCTTGGACCGTTCTCGCCTTTACCGTTCGAAACCGAAACACACATAACATTTTCAAAACAAAACATTTAATATATTTGCAGTGTACTTGATCCAATTAGCACCCAATTAGCTCCTCTCCCCGAACATTTCACACCGGAGCGATCCCAGATTGATATCAGTGCTAATGTTATTGGTAATATCAATCTGGCTTTTGCTTTTGCTTTTGCTAAACGGGTCTTACCAGCCAATAAGTGAAACACTCCGATGGCCAAGGTTGGGGTGAGGCTTCGGCACAGACAAGCACAGAACCCAGTGAGCGCTGACAACACTATCAAACCCAAAGACACCAGAGGCAGCAGGAACTGGCACCTCCACAGATCTACAGAGTGGAAGCACAAGATCTTGCATTGTAAAACATATTCAATATAGACAGTATGTACTGTACATAAATGAGGAATAAAAGTAATAACCATAACCAGAGACGACTGAAATTTACATTTGGACAAATTCCTTGATCCACAAAGGGAAGTACATTATGTCAAACTTACATGTACGCAGCAAGTATTCTCCACTGTTGTGATTGCCTGGCTCTTTGTACTTGGGTATAAACTGCTGAGAGAGAGTGAAGCTTCGGCACTCCAACACAAACTTAGTATCTGAAAGAGGATACATCAAAGACATGTTTGAGTTTCATGACTTTTATATTACACCCACCGTTATAAACCCTCATCCCTTTTGCTTTTGCAATTAGAGTCATCTTTACTCTGACAGTTTAGTCACATGGCTGCTGTAGACTCATATTTTGGGTTGATTGATTTATTTTGTCTTATTGGTGCACCAAGATGTAATTTAGGTACGCCACTTAAAAATGCCCTTATACAACAACTACAATTAGCTCTTTACTACACTTACATGACAAGGATTAGGATCTGGCTGGTCGGACCAGTGCCAACAAGAAAAAACATTTAGGTAAATCAAATCTATATTTAGGTGAACATGTGTATCCTGGTGTATATCGTTTTTTGTGTTGTTGTTAAATGTGGCTGCATGTGTTTTGTTTTCTTTTTGTTGGTGACACGTCAACAGCAAATTTCATGGGCCCTTTTGGATTGATATAGTTGTTTGCTGGTTGATATCATGCAGGCTACTTCTGTAACATTATTGGGTAAATAAATAACCTACGGCAGAAATAGCAGATTACAATCCAATAAATAGAGCAGGATAAATATATCCTCATTTCATCCTATGAGTTTGTTTCAACCAGTTTTTGATTGTTTTTTCTTAAAAGGCAAGGAAAGATTTGTAGCATTATGCAATTGTGATGAATGGAACTCAATGCCATGAAATGTATCATTTTACAATTGATCTGTAATGGCAAGCAAAACAATAAAATGAAAGAATAAATCAATTGAATCCATCAGAATCATTCAGATTTTTAAGAGCAAATGCATTTGACCTAACCATTTGCTTTTAGAGCTGAAGCTTGGAGGGCAAGAAGTATGATGAAAACTGAAAGGGTTTTCAGAACGTGAGCTAAGCCCCTAAGGCTAACTTTTCTCTCTCTTTATCTTCCCTTCAGCTTCAGTTCATCTGTTCACTCAGACTCGCACATCAAACCAGGCCATAGCTTCTCGAATAACCTCGGCTTTAGCTTAAGTACCTGGCTCCTTGTACCAATGAGCGTTGGATGGCACCAAAACACACCGCCACCAGAGGCCCACCGTCCCGTTCAGGCGGAACAGCGTGTCGCAGTATGTTTTCTCGTCAAACTCCCCATCCATGAACTCCTCGTAGAGCGAGCGCAGATCAGAAACATTGGCTTCCCCGCGCACCGTGGGGCTGCTGTACTGGTACCAGTGCTGCGTCCCGATGGCCACGGACAGATACACAGTGGCCAAGAGGCTAAGCACACAGGCGATGACCAAAGCAGTGGCATAGCGGTTGTCTACCATTGTTTATCGACCCAGTGGCACGTCCAGGGATTAAGGGATCCCGATGCAAGAGAGAAGTCAAATCCCAGTGTATAAAAAAACTGCCTTTCAAGCAGCACGCAGCTTCAGTGTCGCTGTATCATGGTCAAAGTCCGCGCGAGCACGTCCCAGCTTGATAAGCAAAACGGCTGTAACGATGAAACGGTCTAACAATTTTCATCCCGGAGCTTCCTGTGCACACCGCTTGACAGTCCAGCGCCTCCCGGGACCATCTGTTCGCCTGTCCCACTTCCACAGATGGTGGGTGTTGCAAGCCCGCAACAGTTAGCGCTCAGTCTGTGTGCGCTTCACGAGCCCTCTCTTCCGCAGGGCAACGGAACACGAGGCGTTATTTCAAGACCCCTCAATCAAATCGTTATTTTGGCAAGAGGTCTATTTACATTCAGCCCTGCTATGTCCAGAACTGGTTGAAACCTTGATCTTCTCGTTTCCGGTTTCACTGACACATGTCCTATAAATAAATTAACAACCCAACTTACTATGCCCATTTGTAAAACATACAGGGGCCATAATGACGTTGTACTTCCTACCAGAAATAGGACTAGGCTCTCAACATTTCGTGGCAAATCAGACTTGGCACTTACTGTTGCCATGATGGAATTTGCTGTCTGCATCTCTAAGCTTCTACAAATTCTGATATCCCCCTGAGATAATACATTTGATAGCCTATATTGGCATTTAGTAAAATATAGGCTACATCTTAAAATAGCCTATATCCTTTTATGGATTTTTCACCTGCCTCTTAAATATGTGTGACACTGATCTGAAATGCGATGTTTAAGGGAGGACACTCCCTTCCATTATAGACAACTGAACGACATTTCTGTCACATTAAACAAACAAACAAAACAAAACAAAACAAAACAAAAAACATCATGTGACAACATGAGAAAACAAATAAAATGTACTTTGTGATCTTTTTGTTTTGCAGGGGAATCCAATTGTTTTTTTGCAGACACCATTAAATGAATAACACCAATACTTTGGGCACAGATGGTAGCCTCGCTTCCGTCAGTCTGCCCCAAGGGGCAGCTGTGGCTACAATAGTATTTATTCCTGACTTGAATGTGGAAATAATGCTCCTAACCTTTAGTGATCAAGATCAGCATTAAAATCTGATTATTTTTTACGGTTATAGCTGGATTTGAACCCAGAGCCTTGACCCATGTATTGCACTGGTTTATGCATATGTGTGAAAGATAATAAAGAAATCAGATTTTCAACATCAGATAACATATAGCCCATGATTATGTTGTTCACATGTCACTTCAATGATCTAAGAACTCCAGAAATCAGATCATGATCAGATTGTTGGTCTACATCATGTAAACCCAGCCAGTGTCGATCTGTTTCAGATCGTGCTGCAAGTGGAGCTGATTGATCGTTACAGCAATGAAATATGGTGGTCTCTGGCGCTCTCTTGTGGAAACATACCATAACTGCAGTGAGTCGAGCACTAATGTGATAGATGTAAAAATGACCCGCCTTCAGCTCAAACCTTAGTTTCTGACATGAACTAACCATTGTGACCCTTAATGTTTCTACTTTTCTCTCGTTTTCTGTAACAAATACATTACCTCAACATTAAAGACATATAATTAAAGGCCCTATACCTGATTTCTTTTCTTTTTTTTAAATAGCCTAACAAACATAAAAGAGGACACTAAATTAAAACGTTAGTTGTGATCCGAACGTATTCCTAACTTTCCTAACATATCTGTAGCTTCCCGAATCTTCACAGGGACGAGTTTATGGGCACATTTCACAACTTGCAGCCTTTGCTGGGTCAGTTCTCAGGGTCACAGAAATGTTATAAATGCTTTATAATAAGATGCGCAGTGTTGTTGTTTTTTCCCCACAAATGTCTTGAGTTTACAATACACTAAAGAAGGAGGACAAAGCACATTTCGTTTGAATACTAGAAAAAGAATCAGGTATATTGGGCCTTTAAGGACAGGGAATCATAGCTCTCCCATTTGCTGACCCTTAGTCAGTGTGCACCAGCTGACCTGACTTATGAGGAAGAGTTGATAAACTATAAAACTATTAACATTAGATTCATTCATGTTATAATTAGCATTAACAGGTCCACAATCTCACAACACCATACCAAAAATCTGCACACGAACATGAACTTTTGTGTCAGTTAATATGATAGTGTAATAGACTATTTTTACAGTAATAGAAAGCTGCAGACCCGGAACCGAGACAGATCCACGACGGTGAGGCGGATCTGCCGTGATAGTGCGTCCTCTGCTGGTAGGAGCAGATCCACGACGGTATTATTTGTTAATATTTTATGTTTTACAATTAGAGTTAGTTTAAAATCATTAGGATTAGGGGTAGGTTAAGATTACGGTTAAGGTTAGGTTAGGGTTCTTAGTTTAGGATTAGGTTAGGGTTTTTAGGATTAGGGTTAAGATTAGGATCGTTTAGGAACAAAAATAACAAGCAATTTGTATGCTGTTCAAAGTTATGTTATCTTTATTAATCAACAGATAAGAAAATCATAAGAATTTTGTATTGTTTTCATGAAAACATTTAAATAACTCAGCCTACTAACTCCTCGCGTGCGTGAAATAGATCATCAACATAAACCTTCCTAAAAGCTGATCGGTCTAGATCCGCCTTATCCAGCAGAGGGCGCACTATCACGGTGGATTCGCTTCACGGTAGATCTGTCTCGGCTCCGGGTCTGCAGCTTTCCCCTACTCATTTTTTACAGCAAAATGTCAGATTAATTCTGTACACAAGTGTATTTTTACTTAGTGCTGTTGCGTGGCCACACGGTGGCGTTTGCTGGGACATGGGGAAGGGCTCTCCAGTGCATCCCCCTAAAACGCTCCCTGTGCCTCGCGGAACTAATTAGATCCCGCTCAATGCGTGTGGGACACGAACACGACAGCTCCCCTGACTGACCACTGCCCTGTGACGGTCAGTCTGCCGAGCTTCACACCCACGGCCCGGTTTGGGGCGCGTTATACTGTATTTATTTACAGCATTAGGGCGAAACGGTGTCGCGCGGTCGACATCCAGCCCGTGGTTAAGCACCTACTGAACAGGGCTGGAGTGCAATGGCAGAGCAGCAGGAGCACATACCCGGGGACGAGCCAGAGCAGGCGGGGTCTGGCGCTGGTCGGACGGGCAGCGCGCTGGCTGTCGCCCGGTTACTGCATCGCGAATGTACCCACCTTCTCCAGCTATTTGTAAGTTCCTCACCGTCCTGTTGTTTAATTTGCTCCTCCTTCTAGGAATTTGTAACTGTGCAGCCGCATATCTAAAACTAGCAGCTAGCTTATCAGTCACCTGTGTTTGACTTTAATCATTGAGTTCACTGGTTGATGGTTTCTATTTCTAGAATGGTGATGCATTGATGCAGAGCATATTCACAGACCCGTCCTTCAGTGTCCAGGGGACTCTAGTGTTTTATTTTTTCTATCCAGCTTGGCCTTCTTCCATTCAAAGCTTATAGGCTCATGGATACCTCAACAACATGGTCAATCCTTTTCACTGGTGTCAAGTCTACTAATTTTCTAATTTTAACATACTGATTTTGACTGCTTTTAGAGGGAGAAAGAGTCGTTTTCCAAGGACTACACCCCTGATGGTGGCCGTATAGTGTCCTTGTCTGCAGACTCCGAATCCAGCACTGTCGAGCAGGTGCTGCTGCTGCATTCAGCGCTGCGCCAGTGTCTGGGGCTGATTCACTGTGTCATTGCGAAGGAAGAGGAGGAGTGGGGCGAGTTGGAGGGAGACTATGAAAGCATGAGGAAAAATGTGCGCCAGCGACTAGAGTACTTACTTCACACGACCAAAGCCTTGATGGAAACTGACAAGACAATCCTGGAAGTCACTCCAGATCACCAGTGCACTGAGGTACAGCAGCAATTACACATACATCCATACATACATACATACATACATACATTGGCCATTACATTTAAGTTAGTGGAAAGAAATAGAACTACATGTCTACCTACACAAATATACTGGTGAAACACATTTGTTGTTATTTTTTCACTACAAATGTTGCATTAAGCAGCTTATGCATTGGGAATTCCACATTGCAACACCCACAACAAAGATGATGCACAAGCAGTTGCATGCCACTCCAACAAACAGTGCTTTCACCGAAAAAGACAGAAGAAGACCGTATGAACAGTGATTCTTTCTGTTTCACGTTGATCTTATATCAAATCTCAGGAGACAAATTAAAATAATAAACATGTGTTAGTAGACTGTTAATGCATTTTTATTGACCTTTCTGCTGTCTTACACAGGAAGTGGATGGGCTTGCTGGTGTCTTTGCGCTCAAAATGTGGACCTACAGAGTGTTGCTGGAGCTAGTCCACTGGGCCGACCACGCAGCACAGACTCTTCACAAACTCCACTCAGAGACGGGAGAAGAAAATGATAATTAGGCCACAGCCAGCGTTGCCAATATTCCAAATGAATTATTTAACTGGGAGATGGATTTTTCAACACTCGATGTTAGTGAAAATGTACTGCTTAACCATCACTTTAAAGCCACACTGCGTAACATTTCACCAAAATCACAAATACAAGCATTTATTTTATGACAAATATTTTTATCATTGAAAAATGCCTACAAAATTAACAAAACAACGTGTGTTTGCTGTGAGCGGCTCACCTCTCCTATGGCCTGACCATAAGTTTACTAGGAGCGGGACACGTCGTCTCCATGGAGATGTTGACTAAAGGCTGCCAAGTATGAGATTTAAATAGGTTAGGTCCTCATCTAAATCCATTCTTCCACTAAATGACATTTTCTGTGTCTCGCTGGTCATCAGGAGCAAGTTTTGTACTGCTGGCAACAGTTTAATCCAAAATGTTGCACAGTGTGCCTTTTAACAAAGCCTTTCAGCCAGCTTTTCTCAGATATTGGCATTTCTGCAGTAAGTGCGACATGACCTTTGCTTTCCTACAGTAACCAGTTTTTACGTTAAAATTGTTGAATTGAGGTGGACTGCAATGATATCTTTATCTTCATATGCAATATTCTATTTATTTTATTTATGCTGATATATTTGTAACTAATACTAACAATTTGATTTCACTTGGAATGTAGCCAAAACATGACTGTTATACTGTGACCGAAGTGCAACCAAGTCTGTACCTATTACTATTTAAATTTTATAGCTTTGAGATGCCAATTTACTAATACTATTTATTCCAATCACTTTCATATTTGAAATGTAGACTGAACACCTGTGGGGTTTTTTTTTTTTGGTTTGGCAGTCTGTTATGATCAAATGTTTGCTGCTGAAGTTTCTCTTGGTAATACTGTATACTTGAATGTGCTGCTACTCTGTTAAGACCAGTGCTTCTCCTTGAAGCTACATTATAGTATTGTATGCATTGTGAACTATTGTAATAGCTGCAGTGACACTTGTTAAAATTATTGTAAAGATAATTAGCTAATTACACTGTAGTGATACTAACACACAGAGTGTGTAAATCAGCTGTGACTTCACTAATTTTGTAACACCTTTGATGTATTTTATTTTGTTATAGATTATTGAATGGTCCAACAATAAAAACCAGCCTTAATAACCACAACGCTTTTTAGAACCTTTACTTTAAAAAGTCAAATTCTGTATGCCTACAATGCCTAAATTCATAATTGAATGTTATCCCAGACCTAGTTGTATTATTACTTAGTGTGAGAGGGATAATTTCATATGAAAACAGTGAATTAGGGAATGGCAGATGATAGAGGCCTAGGCCCAGCAGGATGTAGTGCACATGCGCAGTGCTGCCTACAGGAGCCTGAGAGGTAGGGAAGGGAGTCCTAATGGCGGAGAGTGTGCGCTCGCCTTTTGATTACCGGGAGCCACCGACCCTCGACAGCGACGGAGATGGCAGCAAGCCGCCGCAGCGGGGGTGAGTGCAGCTCGGGTGTTTTTGTGCCACTGCTGCGGTGGTGCACGGGAGGTGCACGCCTCTAGTCAAAATTAAAGGGCTACACGGTGCACGGTTTCACGTAAATTTGAGAAACACAGAAGATAAATTGTTTTCGGACTATTTCCAATTGAGTGCAGTCCTAATATACTTAACCTCGTTCAACCACTGCTAATTTATGTTTTTTTTAAACAGTGTGATGTTTTGATGGAGCAAAAGTCCTAATGTTAGCCACACGGGCTAATAAGCTAGCCTTGCTTTAGCAGCTTTACGTGTAGCACGTACCAGCAGTAGTAATCATTCATGTGGCTGTTTTGCCTTACTGTCTGGAAAATCATTGTGACCAACTATTTACTGTGCTTGCTCATATATTTTAGGTCCGCACTCCGCACAGTTCTCAGCTGCTCACTCTGCCTCCCCACCCCCTCAGCCTTAGAGGATCATAACATACAACATGTAGTAGGCTCCTCAATAAGACTCAGTTTAGAAGTGATACCCAATAAGAACAGGAATGTATCTTATAATTATTATAGACAATATATCTCATACCATTCCAATAAGCTTACTTTTTGACTGCAGTAAGTAACTAAAGGAAGAAGTTCGTACCTTTGTTATTGTATACATGTGCAGGGATTTACTGGGCTGTGCTGTTTAGGTCACACCAGCCTCTTTGGTCAAATGTGCGTTTGGGAGTGCCTTCTGCTTTTACTTTTGTATCGACCCAAATGTTGCTGTGTTGGTGTTTCCTTAGCCGTGTGTGTGGAAGAAAGAGGAAGGGGACGCCGGTGAAGGTGTGTGAGCGAGCGTATGTTACAGAAGATGAAGAAGAGGAGAGCATGTCTGAACACAGCTACAGCCCTGGTATGAAGCATACACACATTCACAATGCCATATTTACGACTGCTCTGTTTAAGTTTATAAGGACACTTATACTGTTCATAATTTACATTCTTGGATCATGTCAGGTGAAGGCCAGTACCCAGAGGGAGCAGAAGACCGCCTGGCTCCACCTGGAAGTCCATACTACCTCCCTGATCCTTCTCAGCTTTGGTAAGAAAGGTTACTATAATGAGCCTGAAATGTACTCTCTTAAACTTCATATGTGTTGCCTCATTACACTTTGTCTGTGTGATATTAGTGTCCCAGAGCTTGGGGAGGATGGAGGCGCTGGTGTTCGGGGCCCGGTGCTGTTTCACCCTCCTCCAAACTGTCGTATTCGAGAAGTTTACTGTGGCTCACAGGTCCGACTGGTCGTCATAGCTATACGTGACATCGCCAAAGGAGAGGAGATCACAGTGGACTACAGCCTCAGTGACTGGGGTGACAATGCAATGGTGAGCTTACATTAGCAGCAAAATATCAATGATGATTGTTTTGTTGGATCATTATTCATGTCAAAAGCTGAGATACATGAATGTGGCCCTTGTGAGCGGGTTGGCCGTGGGCAGTCCCTGGATGGGAGTATGGGAATACCAGGTGCTTGGGTGAGCGGTGTGTGTGCTGGCACAGATCAGTAACTTTGCTTCTGAGTCTACCCGTGTCGGTTTTGAGCCTCTGGAAAAGGCTATTTAAGAGAGTAATACATTATTTACAAATGCATTGCTGAGCATTTTGACTGATCGAATTCCTAAGGTGGATTCACACAAACCCGACGCACTGTCGCAGTTTGAGGGAGCAGTGACACTTGCTCAAAGCAACATCTGCACGCAAGCGACATGAACCCGACATGTAGCGTACGTCTAGTTGTCAATTGAACAAAATGCCTTGGTCCCCGTTCAAACGCCGTCTGGTGGTAATCATTTTCTCAGAGAGTCCCGTGGCCTTTTTATTTCTGTTTTTCACACAGTTCGTACATAATCCGGCAAGTTGATGAAACAGTATGGTTCAAGTAACTCAAAAACAAAAACTCCTTCTAATAGCCAGTTGATTCGCAAGCCAGCCAGTAACACTTGGCCAATCACAGAGCTCCTAGTGCGGCGTCGGAGAGATGCCAATTTGACAAACGCAATGCAATCGGCCAAAACTGGCTTCACCGACCGACGGTGCTGTTCACACCAATCACATGCGTCACGACGTCGGCCAAAACCTGCCTGAACATTCCCGATTGGAGATTATCGCACTGGTGTGAAAGGGCCTTCAGAGTAAAGAAAGAATATCAAAAAGCACTTTGTATTTCTAATGACAAAATTACCACACAAGTTGGCTGTACTTTATTCATTCATGAGGTCTATTCACTTGTCTCTCCAGGAGGATGAGGCAGGCCCACACCCGTTGTCCCTTTCTGTGTCGGATTACCTAACCCCATCCTGGTCGCTGTCTCCATCCTCATCCCCACTGACCCACTCGGAGCCCAGCGACTCCGACCACGAGGAGGACGAGGAGGAGGAAGACGACGATGACGACGACGAAGAGGAGGAAATTGAGGACATTCGAGGCAGAATGCTTCGGCGGCGCAAAAAACGCAAGATGCCTGTTTCGGTCAGCTCCAAAAAGAAAAGCGCCCCCACAACATCACACAGGGGACCAGGCCGCCCCTGCTCCTCGTTCTCTCACTCTACCACTCCTGCAGTTAGGTCCCAAACACAGCCCCCTATTGGCACCATAGCGCCCCCAACTACCAATATCAACAATAACATTAATATTAACATTAGCAGCTCGAGTAGCACAGTACTGAACCACCGGCAACATTGTCCTTACTGTGGTCGAAATTACCGCTCTCTGGCCCGTCACCTGGAGAAGTACCATAGCAACCAGCCGGAAGTCAGGACGGCGATGGAGATGGCTCACCTCCATAATCACTCAAATGGCAATGTCCCAAACCACCATTCCACAATGTCCACCCCCGCACCCCAGAACCAGAACCACTCCTTCGCAGTCCCCCAGCAGTTAAACGCTCCCTCCCTATTCTCCAGAGAAAAGGAGCCACCAGCCGGGCGCTCCGGTCAAGGCACAGTCTCCTTTTCGCTCTCCCTGCCTTCGGCGGCGCCCAACAAGAAAGGACACGGTTCACAGACAACTAGCCTAAAACACACAGCGCCCCCTGCAGTTCAAAGGGTAAAGAGTCCATCTCCGCCGGCACCTCCGCAGAAGAGAGGACGGAAGATGAAGAAGGAGAATAGTGAGGGCCGCCTAAAGCCTGAGGTGGAAGGTTTAGGAAATCAAGACGAGCTCGTCCCGCCGCCCACACCGGAGCCAGACGTTGATCCGCAGGAAGATCTAGACTTGAGTGCTGGAGAAGAGGAAGGACCAGCTGAAAAGAATGGAGAGACCGGGAGGTGTGTTTATTTTTGTCTATTTTCTGTCTATGTTTTTTCTTCTTTTTTTATATTTTCAGCATTGAAGAGGCTTTGAATCGATGAGAATTGCAGTCATGCTGGTTCTAACATGTACTTAAACAAAAACAAACGTTCTCATTCACGCACACTGTGAATGAGAAGTTGTATTGGAAATTAAGACTTAAGAAGCCATTATTGTAATGTACATATATTATTTCATGATACTAGTTTGCTACAATAAAATTTCATCAATTCAAGTCACCTCAACAAATAGTCTGGTTCACATGTAATTTTGCTGGACTTTTGCTATACATTTTTGAACACTTAATTAAATAAGCAATCAGAAAAAAAACAATGTTTCCATTTGCTCTGATATGTAAACAAACAAAGAGTGCAATAATAACATGTGTATGGGAAAAGTATCAGA
Organism: Neogobius melanostomus; assembly: GCA_007210695.1. Classification (NCBI taxonomy): domain Eukaryota; kingdom Metazoa; phylum Chordata; class Actinopteri; order Gobiiformes; family Gobiidae; genus Neogobius; species Neogobius melanostomus. Next base: position 6,992,562 of record VHKM01000042.1, read on the forward strand.
AAATTCCATTTGGTCGTTCCAGTCAAACCTGTGAAGAAAAGAAAGAACCCTGTGTCATATGTTTCATGGAGTTACCGTAGCGATGACCAGAACTCCCCATTTACTCTAATGGAAAAATTGTATAATTGCACAATTTTACCAAATGACCAGGGCAAATGAAAACATTGTTTTCTCATTACTTAAACCATAAGGTTTCCAAAAATATATAATTTTCATAATAATATATCATAACTAATATCATAATAAGCCCACAACAGTGGAAATCTAAACATAGTCAACCGGCCTAAAAGGGTAAATTGCAAAAAAAATTATGATCTTTATTTAAGCTCTTTGTTACTTCGAAGAGACACATAAAGCAACTGCTGATTTCTCCATTGCATAAATTAACCTTTTACTCATTCATAGCAGAGAAGAGACTGGCAAATAGAGGAGAGATGAGGAAAAGTCTGTGTTTGAGCATAGAATTGCATTTAACAGAACAGACCTGACTCCCAATATGATCTCCTCACATTGGAAGTTCATCACAGATCACCATTCCATTGTTTTTTTATTTTCCATCACATCCCCCAGTCCGATCTCAGCATTGCCCAAAGCTATCTATCTGAATGATTGTGAAAAAGATGAATACAGTGTTAATCATTAAAGGCTACTGTTGTTGTATGAATTGGCTCGATGTGTAATTTTGGATTCTCATATTCTCTTTCCTTCTAGCTCCCCAGACAGCACACGTCTCCGCTCCTGTCCTCACTCTCCTGTTTGGTCCGGTACCTCCGTCAGCAGCAGCACACGTCCTTCCTGTCCCTCACCCGCACCCCCACTCGGCCGAAGCCTGGCGCCTCCTCTGCCACTCCAGCCTGTCTCTGCTCATCCTCTACAACCGCCATCGGGAATGCGAAGTCGCCAAGCTCACCATCCAGGACTACCGCAACCGGTCTCTGCCCCAAGCGAACCCCTCCGCCACCAGCCCCGCCTCAGGTATGGAGTCTCTGCTTTCCCCCTTCGAGCGCCATGTCCTGTGCCACCTGCCGCGCGCTAGTGTCCTGGGTAAAAGGGGGCGAGTGCAGCCGCTCATTCTGCCCTCGCACTTCGAGCCCTCCATAGACCTGCTCCTCCAAACCAGTCCAAATGTCGGCGTCGATCCGGAGAGCCCCTTCGTCTTCTCGCGACCCTACCACTCCCCGGCCACGCCTCTAAGGGGGACTGATCTTTTGAGGAACTTGGCTCGAGCGAGTGGAGCGAAGAACCCCGGGCCACTGACCGCAACGCGAGCGCGGCGCCAGGTAGCCATCCTCACCCAGCTGCTGCTATTGGACGACGGGGAGGGGCAAGCGGCCGCAACTAAGCGTCTGGAAGATTTTCTGGACCGGGAATACCATGTGACGCAGAACTGCTCCGGTATTATCCAGGACCATGCACTCATGGGCCGCGTGGGTCGAGTCGTGCTTTACGGAGAGAGGCAAGGGGTGCTGTTCCGAGGAATGAGCCTGCAGCAGATCTGCTTGGAATTGGACGGTAAGGAACTGAAAAGTATTGTTGTTGAGATTCTTTGCCTATGCCCTTGATATTGTCTGTTTATGGTTAACATAATACATACTTAATTATATGGAGGCCCGTGTACATCTCACTGTAGCATGTGTCTTATTTCACTTGTAGACATCGCATCAATTTCATTCCAGGAGTCATTATATTATTTGTGTATTTATGCATAAGAAAAGATCTGTCCAGCAGATGCCGCTGGTTGGTATTTTGTAGAAGTAAAAGATATGTCGATCTTTGTATGCCTGTTTCTAAAATGAGCTATATCAATAAAGTGGACTGAATTGGATTAGTTTTTGTGAAATTGCATTTAAATGATTGAACATTGCTTGAACCTTTTGTATTGTTATGATACAGTGTTTTGTTTTTTGTACAGTGATGTCTGGGAATTCAGCAGAATCTTTTTCTGAAGAATCTGAGACAGAGCCGGTGAAGGAGGAGGTGAAAGAGAAAGTTGAGGTCCCTGTAAAGAAAAAAGGCAGAGGACGACCTCCGGGAAAGAAGAAACCGCCAGCAGCTCGCAAAGCAGCTCCTCCTAAATCCAGTGAGCCAAAAAAGAAGGCGACTCCGCAAAAATCAGGTATCAGTCTTAGCAAAGATTGGGATTATGCTTTTTCAGATAATTTTATAGATGTGCACATGACATCTAGACAGCCTGAAAAGCTCAAATTTCATATGTCAAATCCATTAGTAACAGAGGTGGAATAAGCCAACACCAGCAAAACATGCAATAGACGTAAATTAAGTAAAATTGGAATTGACTGAAATATTGTTATTGACATTTTGTCAAAAAATGTAATCGGAGCTCATGGGGAAGCCGGTATATCACTTATGGCACTGATTTGTTTTGGAACTCATTTGATTTATTGTCCTATGTAACTGAATACTTCATGATAATTTTTGCCAAAAGTCTCACTTAGGCCCTGTAAAGTCTCATTCCTTTCAAGTTCACTACTGTAAAGCACTACTTGAACATAATGAACATATTCTTCTTGCAGGAAAGCGTGGCGTGTTGAAGCGTCCCTGGTCGGAAGCGGAGCGTTTAGCAGTAGAGACTCATTTAAAGAAGAACATTCTTGAGCTTCGGGTCCCAGCTAAAGCCGACTGTGAGCGCTGCCTGCAGCTGTGCCCGATACTTGTAGGGAACCATCGAGACTGGAGGGCCATAAAGTTCTATGTCCACAACAGAATCCAACTCCTAAAGAAGCAGGACCGGAGGCTGAGTGCTGCAGCAGCAGCAGCAGCAGCAGTGGCGGCAGCAGCAGCTGCAGCTGCGGTCTCGTAGTCTCATAGGGCACACAGAATCAATGTACAAACCACCAGCTTTCACAAGATAAAAAAAGCCCTTCTCATTAGGGTCTTGATCATTTTGTGGTATAAGATCGTTGCCTGAAATCGGGTTGACCTCTCTTTTGACAAAGGGGATTTTTGTATTTAAAAATGTGGTGATGGGTGAAACTTCATAACGTTCACTCGTACACAAGCTGTGAATGTTTTATTATTGTTTGTAATTTCTACTTTACATAACAGACTGATGGGTAAAACTATGTGAGTTTTAGACCTTACAGCTCAATGACGGCAGATGGGTCTAGATTTAGCTTCTGTTTAAAGCTAATGACCAAACATGAATGTGCAAAATTGTGGAGGAACAGTCTTATGGAAATACTGGCCCCACATGTTTTGGGACTGATATACTCTGTGTGTTTGTATAGTTTGTGTCACATCGAGTAGCATTGTGCCCTGAGTGTTAAAGTATTCTTGGACCATAATTCGCGTGTGAAGTGGTTCGTGTATCTATACCTTTATCATAACTATGTATTAAGGCACGTCTACTTGAATTTATTGTATATCATTTTCTATTCTTTTGTCTATTTAGATAAACCTATGGTCTTATTCACAATGTAAATATATGAAAGGTTATAGAGTCAGTATTGTGTAATGATGTACATAATGTAAATACTGCTTATTAAAGTGTATGACTTTTTTTTTCCTGTTTTCCAAAACTGGACTGTAAATTAGGTTTTAAATCATGATGAATGACGGATAAACAGATGATTAAATCTGTTTCTTTAAAGAATGACTTTTCCAAATTGCCAACAATTATGGAGGCACACTTACACAAACCTTTTTTTAAATAGGCAGTACAGTACATCAGTACAGTATTCAGGGGTGCAAAGTAGTCCATTGGAACCCAACTTTAAAGTGTCCCATAACTATGTACTTTGATGACGAGAATCTGTCTTTAACACCCCTTTGTATCGCTGAAGTTTTGTTCTGGAACTTAAGTCGGATCCAGCAGTAGGTCATTTGTGCTGCCTTTGTTTTAAATGTGGTTTAAATACTGTCTCTTTGGTTCCAGGCGACATATAAAGGTGGAGCCTTGATCAATAAAGCTAACCATACATATTTGAACTTCATTGTTGGTTTGAAGTCTAATTTGTTTGTAAATGCTCTTGCTCTGGCTTTAAACTGATCAGGTACAATTTGATGAGATGCAAAACACAGATAAACATGGAAATGGCCTACAGCTTCTTTTTATTTTAAATTACATAAATGTATAAAATGCCACAATAAAGAAGTAGCTTTAATACATGCAATAATATCACACACAGTATACACATCAGTTCACTTACTATAATTAACAGCACTAATTAACACTACATTAACAAACCATTGACTTTAACATGCTCATATTTTTTAAGAGGACGTTAGACATGTGTATAAGTATGATAGCTGCACATATAATATAGCTGCACAAGGAATTAGAGTTCTTAATATTTGAAACACAAACACTACATTTACTATATTGTGTCTTAAATCATGCTGTACTAATCATATAAAACTAGAACTACTGTGGTAGCTGAAATTACACTTAAAAGTTTCACTTAATACTTGATTTGTCATCTATGGTTTGACGTCTTGACTTCTCTGCATTATCTCCATTGGTGCTCGATCGCCCGTGCCAGGATTGAAAAGTGGAAAGACTTCTCCTGAAAACTTGGTTGGAAAAAAGCCAAGGCGACGCCTATTCTCTGCATTATAAAATTGTAGCGTTCCCCCATCATAATCTAAAAACACTCCAATCTTTCGTGGCAATGCAGAAACATAGAAACAGGTGGGTGGATTTGAGCTGAACTGTAGGACTCCTGCATTGTCAGGAGAAGAAGACAAGAACCAAAAACCGTTATCAGCAATTGAAGAATGCTTGTAATCCTTAGGAATCACAGACTTATTTGTGACACCAATCCACCAGGACTGTTTGGGGGGCACCGCTGCAGCTCCATTTATCACCAGAGAGACCTCCCAGTAGTGCTTCCCAGAAGAGAATCCAGGTGTTCCCGTGACAGCGGTGAGACAGGTGACTTTGTCGCCAGCAGGAAAATCTACATTATCTCTCAATATATTGTTTTTAATTGTAATGAATTTATTATCGCTATTCACAAGTTGAACGTTAGCTGTTGAAAAAATAAATAACTATTAATTCCATATAGCCAGATGTGATGGGATAAATTAGTGATATTAGGCATGTTACCATAGTTGGCCATGGCCTCATTTGGAATTGATAACAGATCTACAAATACAATAACAACACTGTTTATTAAGTTATTTAAATATATATAAAGGTATACAATGCAGTCAATTTGCATTATGTTAAAAATAGTATAATTTACCCTTGGGAAGAAGTTTCTCAGATTCACCTGGATCATTAAAAGAGCCAGTGTTAAAAAATGGGGGCATTAAAAAAACTTTGACGACAATATAGTTTCTTACCATCAGCATCGGCAGTTTCGGATATGGAATCCTTTCCTAAAATTAAAACCAAGATGGGTTTAGTTTGCTTTAATAGTATAAAGCAGTGATTTAAAAAGAATCCCTGCAAAAATATGTACCTCTGGATTTGGTGAAGAACAGAAATCCCAGCAATGCAACAAGTGCAACAAGTGCAACTGCAAAAAGCACCCATCCAGCCACTGAAGACCCTGAATCTGAAAATACCAATATTTTGCTATTTGTCTCAATTTATTTCAAAATATTGTTAGTTACTTGTCACACCTTCTTGAGCCTGTGAATTGGGAGTCTGCACACGCATCCTTCCCTCTAGGGCCTCTTGTCCAGAGAGTCCCACTGTGCAGGATACTGTAGAGGGGCTGGAGACAAGCAGCCAACTGTGCACAGACGCAAGGCCAGTTGAAGCTGTACTGTGCACCAGAGCTTTGGGGGTGAGGGCGCTGCTACCGTCCGACCACTGCAACTTCGGTTTAGGGTACCATCCATCGGACTCACAGCTCACATTAACTTTGTTGTTTTCCATGATCACTGCTGTCAGCAAAGGGGACTCTCCAGTTTCTAAGCACACAATAAGTGTCATTTTGGATTCACATCAACCATTTTACAAAGCATGTTTTATTTTCAATACTCACGGGTCACAATGAGGTTCAAACTTGCTTTGTCATGATGCTTCTCACTGCTAACATAACAAGTGTACTTTCCCGCATCCGCAAGTGTGACATTAACCAGTTTGAGAGACACATCTCCATCCGTCAAACCACCCGAGGATGCTTCCTTTTGACCAAATGAAACTCTCCCTGTGTAAGACGCTGGCTGGGAGACACTATTCAATGTTTTGTCCTTGTAAAGCATCACAGGGGCATCGAATTGGTCTTGATAAAACCAGTTCACCTCCATCGCCTCTGCACTTTGTGTTGGACTGAGCCAGCACGGCAGTACGACCGTATGCTTGCCTTGGACTGTAACGTTTGAGCTGACAGAGACCACAAAATTTTCTGACACTGTTTAAAAAAAAAAAGGTATGGAGTCAGTTTTCATGTAGTGACCCGCCCGCCCATTGTCCCAAGTACCAAAGCAATTATTGAGTAAAATATGTTTAAGTATTAATTCAATATATAAGTAAATTGCCCTTTTTTATAGACATGTTTACAGACACATACACTGATTAGACCGTCCCACCAGCACCCAAGGCATTATTTGCATGTTTTAAATTACACAAAAAAGGAAAACAAAAAAATACTTTCACTTTTGAAATAGAAACAGATAGATCTGAACACATTTTAACTGTCTTATGTATTGACTACTGCTTTTACAGACCATGTGAAGATCCCCAAATCCATACTGCTGCATGTCAATGAAGATAACTTACCTGGAGCACTTTGAATGACCGATAGACAATGAAACGCCCCAAGCAGCCAGAAGAGAAAATGCATGTCTATAAACAAAAACACATGTTCATTATTGCAATTTCAAGCGTAATTCACGTTATCCCTAAATGCAATTACAATTATTAACACTACAATGAGAATAGTTTAAGAGGTTAGTGTTTTAGTATAGAAATCTATCGACTTGCCCATTCCTGCGGGTACGGGTGGTGTAAAATATTAAATAACATTCAAGTTACAAGTAGCTCCACAGGCGCGTCTGAGTCGTGGAAAATATTACATTAAAGTTAGATATGCAGGTGCTCTAAAATCGTCGACCTATTTGATAATACATTAAAAATCACGGGGGCACGCTTCGTCTGACCGCCAGTTTCATGTTTCACTTTCCCTTTCTAAATATGAATCCCCATAATGCTTTGCGGCAAAAGCAGGTTCCGGTTCTGGCGCGTCAATGAAAAGCAGCGTAAACAAAGCTAGAGAGGACGGTATTTCCATAAAACTACAACGTTTTTGTGCGCGTAAGAAAAAGAAAAGTAGTCCGTGCGGTTAATAAATGTTGTGACAATCATACCGGATGGAAACTAGTCCAAGATTTTGTATCTATTAATGAATATTAAGTAAACATTGCAAACATGCAAACAACAATTTGCGAGTCATCGTTTTTATTTTCAGGTTAAATCCTCTATGCTAAATGATGGCAAATAAACTTAACAAGCAAAAAAAAAATCAAAGATATTTGTTAAAAAAAAAAATCATAATAATAATAAAGACATTCAAACAAATGTACTCTTATGTGGATTTTGTTACTAGATTCCATTGTTTTACATAATTATTGTAATTAAAAGCCTTTTTTCACGTTACAACACTTTAATGAGATTGTTTTGCTTTCAATGGGTATTTGGAAATGAGTTAAATAGGCCCAATATATAAAAATCTGTTCCACATTATCCTTCTGCTTATCGTGATCCTTCTGTCTATAATGTGAACAACAACATGAACCGCCACAATGCTTGAATTTTTTGCCCAAAAATGTAAGAGACCCATGTTTCGCTCGGTTTCGCTGTCTATTTTAACACCGGAACCTGCTGCGCCGGAGGTGCGCAACAATAGACCAGTTCACAATGTTTTGTATTTGATGTTTAGGTCTTGTTTTTAACAGCTGCTAAGGCCAAGGCTCGTTAGCTTCGGGCTATGTGACATCTAATACTTACTTTTCCTCAATCTATCACCTCCAAATCTTTGTCTCCCTGTGGCTCATGTAACTATAATTTTTGAGACAGTGTTGAGAGAAAAAATAGAAATTAAGCCACAAGACCACATGGCTAATTATGCATAATAATAACAAAGTCGTGCTAAGTCACTTTCTGTTACAAAGTATTGTATTGAAATAACCATATGTGTCTTAATCAGTATAACATGCTGGTTATTCTTACAAAGGTAATAATTATTTGTTATTCTTGCAGGTTAATCAGCAAAGGCAATGGATGCATCATATTCTGATTATATTCCAACTTTGGGGTCACTTTGAAGAGAAGTGGAGAACACACAAAAAACAAAATCGTAAGTCTGTCACCACTGGCGTAGCGTATTGGCATATTGGCGTAGATAAAATAAATTAAAAATATTGGAAGGCTCAACATTTACCATTTGTACTTTAATTACCCACAGTGACATTTTTTAACCAATGATCTAAGTGCAGTGGTGAAAGTAATGTATTTTTACTCTGCAACATCTTAAGCAAATATCTGTACTTTATCTTTACTTTGTCAAACTGTTTAATCTTGCACTACTTGCAATAGTACTTGCAACTACTATTTGCAATAGTACTTGCAATAGTACTTGCAACTACTATTTGTAGACAAAGGTGGAACAAAAATAAACGGCTTAAAGAAAGTAGTTTTGATCAGAAAAAAAAAATCCCAACAGTTTTCAAAATCTCTCAGTGATGTGTCAAAGTATTATCATCTAATAACTGAGCAGGAGTAGACAACATGGTGATGTATCAGAAGAACCAATACAATGTCTTATTGCTTCAGGTTTATTTAGCACATTTAGAAAAACATGCATTCATTGTCCTTGTGTAGGATTTAATTGCATTTTAAATGTTTTTTTGACAGACTTTTAAGATGGAGTTGCAGAGCATGAAGGCGAGGTCACAGCTGAAGGATGAGCGATGAAGAGCTGGCAGAGATGCAAACACCATCGAGAAGACCTACACCAGCAAGTGGTGAAGACTGTGGACAACACGGTGTTGGAGAAAATTGAAGTCGTACTTTTAAATACAGGATGACATTTGTCAAAATAAAAGAAGCTTAAAAAATATTTGTAAAGAGTTTTATTCATCTAATTATTTCAAATGAAGCTCTGGATGTAATTCAATGTTAAACGTATACTTGTGGTATTAAATATTTAAGTTGAAAGATTCACCGAGAAATTGAACTTAACACCTCTAAAACGATGTGATGTATTTTTAATTCCTGACAAACCCAGTGTTGTAGCAGTGTCAGGGTCCTTTCATTTAGCTGGCAGAGTTTTTGATATAAGTCTTCTCATTGTTTGCTTCAATGGAAATGCTGTTTTTTCTTTTTTTGTACAGAGGCTTCTTGTGAGCAGTTGAAGATTTGTACTCACTCATTTATAGTCAATGTTTGGGTTCAAATTAAAGCCAGATAAAACAAGTCTGCTATGATTGTCTTCATGTTTTAGACACACAACTTTGGCTTCTACTTTGAAGAAACGAGCTGAACCATTGGTGCAGGTGTCTCTGGTCACACACAATGGACACGTTCGACCCTCGTTCATTCAGTCTTTTGAGTGCATAACCTGTGCACATACAAAGGCAAAGGGAATTACAACATGAAATTGGAATATAAGGGAACAAAATGCAGATGTAACGTCGTTAAATAACTATTATATCTATATTCTTATATATTCACTTTGATGGGAAATCTTTTTGGAATTGTCCACATGACTTCAGCTTAAGCGATTAAGGTACGTAGTGGGTGTATATGTGTATATATGATTACAACTTTAAGCACTGTGTGAAAAAACTGAGCAATGTGAGATTTTGCGTAAGATCAATGAACTGTCATGTCTATTTCAATCTAATTACCAATAGTCCAATATAACAAGGTGGTGAGGAACTATTTCTTTAAGTAAATAAATGTAAGTACATTCATAAATAATACACAGATTTCATTATTTCTATGGGAAGATGAAAGAGGGGGGGAAGGCTCGTACTAGCAATTGTAAATCGCCAAAGCTCAGTAAATATGAAACATTTAAAAAGCGTGAATTACAGGATCACCTTCGCAAACGAGTTTTAAAAGTGAGCTTTCAAGAGTTACGGGCCCTATAACATATTAAATGTGCTGGTGAACGTACCTAAATGAACTCTACCATCCTCTTCCATTCACTTTTCCAGGAGTCGGCGTCCATTAAAACAATTAACCACTCAACAATGGCCCCACAACGTTCCTTCGCCATCTGCCATCGTTTATTTTGGCAGGATTGATGGGGCCTTCAACTTTGACCTTACCCACAATGCATTGCCCCTGTGGTCATAAAAACAGCTCCTCCTCACTCCTCCCCGTTTACCATAATGACCACTTTCGAGGGGGAAATCATGGCGGATTTACAGACTCCTCCTCCCCAGCTCTGACGAAGCATGTTCCTAATAAGGGCAAAAGGGCGGGATCTCACTGTAAACTCAGCCCTTGCGTGACGTGTAGCTCGCGCAGCTCCAATGCCAACAGTCCGACCTCCGTTAAGTAGGAGATTAAAAAAAATATATTTCGAAAACCAGCCTGGTTTCTATTTTTTTGACTAACCCAGCGTTATCTCAGGAGGAATATGTAGCCATATTAAGTGTTGAAAAAATTGAAACCAGGCATTAAAGTTGTTTTTAACGTGTCTAAAGTCCAATGCTTTTCAATGGGGGCCTAGCGGCCAAATGGAGGTACCACAGCAATGGAAGAGCAATGGCGGCCTCCAGTGTTTGCGGTCACAAAGCAGAGCAGCCAGCGGCCATTGGAACTGGTCTATTATGAGCTTCCCTATGGGAGGAAGGCGGAGCATTATATTAAACACAAACTGCACAATATTTTTTCTCCTTTCACAGTTCGGTTTTTTTCTGCCTGATTGTGGGAGGAGTAGGTCTTCGCCGTCCAACCAGTAGATCATTGGTTTTAAGTTATTTGAAGGCAATAATCCAATGTTTACGCTTATTAAAAACTCACGTGCTCACTGTTGACGATATCACGGAAGTAACTTGGGTGTATTTCAAAATAAAATATTTATCGCGAAATTAGCAAAATAGTGTTTCAATCATTGTTACAAAAAACGAATTACATCGATTATTCAAGAGCATATTTTACTAGAAGAAATATTGCAGTGTGATTTATTATCTGATAACAACTCTATTATTATTCTATCAAGAGTCTTGAAATGTTGAGCTTTGTTTTGGAAAAATAGCCGGAAACGGTTGTTGTTTATTGTGAGCAGTAGTAGGAAGTTAGCTAAAAGGATCAGAGTCCAGTTTGTTTTTATTCTTTTTACGCGTTTTCATGGCATTGTCATTGATTGGTAGGATATTGACACACTTAAATATGTGGCGTTTGGAAAGGCGCTTTAAACAAAGTGATTTTCGTTGCATTTAGCACTGTTGTTGGCTAGCCATTCTTAATGTGAGCTTAGTTAGGACCAGTTCATTGACCCGGTGGCAACATGACCACGTAAAATAAGATTTATCGTCTACATATCTATCGCTTGCTTCAACAAAATGTCTCAAATTGTAGACGACACCACTCCACTGCTAGGACATGATGCTAACAGGTTAGTTGAGTATAGTCTATTTGTTCAAACCATCAACTACTGTAAAAAAAATTGAATCCTTGTTCAAACTACTTGATTTGCAGTGACTGTCAAGATGAAGAAAACAGGAGTCGATGGAGGTCAATCCGAGTCATGTACTTCACAATGTTTCTCAGCAGTGTCGGTGAGTATCGTGCTATTAATCAAAATCACAATAACACCGATCTCCAAATCGCAATTATGTCATGGGGCTTAAAGTTTATAATCGTCAGATTTACTTCTAATTCTATTGCAGTAGTTTGGATGAATCTAATTGTTTGTTATTATTAATTTTTAAGGCTTCACTATCGTCATAACGTCACTTTGGCCATATTTGCAAAGAGTAAGTCAAATATCGTAAAGTATTTTTACTAAAGAGGAGAGTTTAGTGAATTACAGATTTTAATATTAATACTGTATTTTTTTTTTTTTGTAGGTTGACGCAAGTGCTGATGCCAGCTTCCTGGGATGGGTGGTAGCTGCCTATAGCCTTGGTCAAATGATTGCCTCGCCTCTCTTTGGTCTTTGGTCAAACTATCGTCCACGCCGGGAGCCTTTGACCTGCTCCATCTTAATCAACCTTTCAGCCAACATCTATTATGCCTACGTATACCTTCCGACATCAGAGAATAAGTACCATATGTTGATGTCCAGAGCCCTTGTAGGTTTTGGTGCAGGTATGGAAAGATTATTATTGCAATTATTTCTTTGCGTATTTGCACCATACACATCACAAAGCCCTCTGATTGTAGGTAATGTTGCTGTGGTGAGATCATATGTCGCTGGAGCTACGTCTCTGAAGGAGAGAACTGGAGCGATGGCCAATATGAGTGCCTGCCAGGCCTTGGGTTTCATCCTGGGTCCAGGTATGTAAGCTCTGGTTATAAGGGTTATGCAGAATGTAAATGTGAAATGTTGTTGTCTTTGTAGCTCTTCAGGCATGCCTATCATTCATTGGTGAGCGTGGCGTCACACTTGGGTTTCTTGATCTTCAGCTTAATATGTACACGGCTCCTGCTCTCCTGGCTGCAGCCTTGGGTCTTATCAACATTCTGCTGGTTTTGTTTTTATTGAAGTATGTGAAAGTTTACTTGTTTCTTCACTTTTCGATTCATTGTGATGGCAATATGTTATCTAACTCATTTTCCAAACAGAGAGCATCATGTTGACGATAATGGAAGATATCTTCAGCCAAGTATCAACTATACAGATGGTATGCATTATTTCTATGGGTTTCTTTCAGCACATGCAATATAGTAACTTGATTATGATGATCGTTTGCTTTACTTTAGATAATGTTGAGGATAGTCTGGAAGCTGAGGAAAGTGTCGACCGCATGGCGGTTTTGACTACAAATGTCCTCTTTTTACTGTTATGTTTATCTTTGCTATCTTTGAAACGTAAGTAATTATGATTAAGTTAATGGAATACCTGAGCTTTTTTATTTATTTTCTTTACCTTATTTTGTAGTATTGTTACTCCTTTGACTATGGACATGTTTGCGTGGACAAGAAAGGAAGCAGTATTATACAATGGGATCATCATTTGTGGTATTGGATTTGAATCAATCCTGGTGTTTGTTGTTGTAAAACTGGCCTCGCAGAGGTATGTAAAATATATATCTTGAAATACTTTTCAATGTTTGTTGCTACTTAAACTGACTGTGGTTTCAGGTTTGGTGATCGGCCAGTACTGTTGGCAGGGCTGGTTATTGTGTTCTGTGGCTTTTTTATTCTGCTTCCGTGGGGAAATACCTACCCTAAAATACAGTGGGCAGGTATGTCAAACCTCATACACAATACACATAGTACGTACATACACTTTTTGATTTGTTGAGTTTCTGTTGTTGTAGATGTTAAAAATAACACACTGGTCAGCCAAAAGGCCCTAGCCTTTGTGAATAACAGCACAGTGGAACCAACTGGATGCCCGATTGAGCAGACCTGGTGCCAGTACATCCCAGCTATTCACATTGCTCAGTACATTACCTCTGACCTCCTGATTGGCGTGGGATACCCAACATGCAATGTCATGTCATACACTTTGTACTCTAAGATTTTGGGACCCAAACCACAGGTATAGGTCAAGTAATTTTTACTGGTTTTGTGTGTGATTTCAGTTCATAATGGTATGTTATTTATTGTGCAGGGTGTGTACATGGGATGGCTGACAGCTGCAGGGAGTGCAGCAAGGACATTAGGTCCAATCTTTGTGTCCAATGTCTACACTCTTTTTGGACCTCGTTGGGCTTTCAGTCTGATCTGTGGCATTGTTGTTGGCGCCATCCTCCTCCTCATCGTGGTCTACAAAAGACTTATTGCTTTCTCTGTTCGCCTCGGAAGGACTGTTGGATAAATCATTAATGGCATGTATAGTTTTAAGTCACTAATACCTAAAAGTAGGGATGTCCATACTCCATCAACAGAACATATCTCGCAAGAGTCATACATCAAGTAACATACAAAAATAAAAATTTTACTTTAAATTTTTTTTTTTACAAAGAAAATGGTAGGTACTGCTACCTTTTATTGGAGACCTGCCATACTGTCCATACTTCATACTGTTGCTAGTGGTTCCTAGGGTTAATAAAAGTAGGACTTTCAGCCACCAGCCCCCAATTCTATGGAATGCTCGTCGCACTCATGAGACTCAAATTTTAAAACCAAATTGAAACCTTGTATGGTTGACATTACTGGTTAACTTTACTTTTGTTTGTTTTTTATTTAACCTTTTTAATCTTTATGTATTTTAAGTATTTTACACTGTCTTTTGAAATTGTGATGTACTTGATCATGTTCAGTTTGAGACTCACTATGTGTGTGAAAAGCGCTTTACAAATAAATTTAGATTGATTAATATTGATTAATTCACTGGTGTGAGCGGGCATCTTTGAGTCACTTGGACCACTTTGGAAAGAAGATGTACCAAAAATCAACTTGTCAAGCAGTGGAACCACAGGTTGCATGAAACTATGATTTCAATGCTCCATCTCAGACATACATTAAAACAAGAATATATATTACAGGCTAGAGCAAAGCAATATTATATAAATGTCATTTAATTTGATGTTCAATTAATTATAGACTGAGTTTGTCTATAAAGACCCCCGTTTCAGTGATAGAGTTTCAAGTCGTAGATAGATACACTTGGAATGTTTGGGTTTGTCTTGAGAACCAGCTGCTGCATGAACACTCCAGCCCGGTAAGTGGCGGTAATGCCCCAAAGCAGGGGGCAACCGCTTATAACTCTAATCAAAGATCACGCGCGAACACTACCATATCCGGTTTAAACCTAAGGCTGTGCTGATGATCTGGCTGTTTAGGGAGCGTTTTCGTCATTAGTATTTACTTTATTTATCATTTAAGTTGGATTATGCTTGCGGGGGATTCTAAAATGTCATATTTAAACGAGGATGGTGAGGAACAGATTCATAACTAAAAACACTGTTTTGTCTGTTGTTGCAAAAAGTTTAGCCCATTTCTGATTGCTTTTGGTGTTTTTTCCCCCCCACAGACGTTGCCAGCTATTTCATGATGGTAAGTAAATTATTATATTTCTTCTACTGTGGCCTGGTCGGTATGGCGAATAAGACCGCGCGCGTGTTGTCTTTTCACTGAATATGTTAGCCGACATGCTAATGCTATGGGAAACAATTGCTCCCTTTTTGGTAAATAAATCTAACATTTAGTTTCCACGCAGGCCTCTTCTTCTTGCTTGAGTAGCTAAAGTTTGTTTTTGTTCCTTGACGCTCAATCTTTGCACTTTTTCAACGCTTCAGTTCGATTTAGTTCACAGATTGTTCGAACAACCAATCTTCAATCTCGACTGAAATTGTCCTGACTTTCCCCCCCCCCCCCCCAGGTAAGGGCCGGGCATGTGATCGATGTAAACCCTCATAATATAAACACAGGTAATGGTCCTCTAGGTAGGCCTAACCTTATTTTAACCGATACTTAAGTGGTCTGTTGATGGGATTGTTTAATAACCTTTTCCCCTTCCGTTGCTGAAATGCAGAGATGGGCATACTACAGGTAACCAATTACGACGTTCAGTGGGATTATAGTCAACAAAAATATCGTCGAATTATAAAGTGCAGTACACAGATAAGATGTGGGGAGCCCTTAAACATGGATCCATTTGAGGTTATGGAGTCTTCTGCCGACTCTGAGGATGAAGAGTGTGTATGTGTAAGTTCTTCTTCTAATATGAATGTGAAAAGGTTTGTCTTTATAGAAAATATTGACTTTGATATAGATTTAATGCGAAGAAAACAAATTAAAAATGGTCTTGTGTTGATCAGGATGATGAACGAAAAGCAAGATTATTATTAAAAGAAAAGAAAATCCAAAATAAGGCTGAGAGGAAGCGTCTGAAGAAAAAAGTTGGTATTTTTACATTGTGGCTTTTTCGGTATGCAGTACAGTGCCTTGACCCTTTGTTTTGTCCCACAGCGACAAAAAGAAAGAAAACTGCAACAAAAAGAACTACAGAATCCCACACAAGATAAAGAGGTGACTTGCACAATACTGTTCTTGTATTTTCAATCTAAGGGTGATTGAATTATGTCTAGGATGTAAAAATGTTGTGTTTTAAATGGTTTTATCTTTCTGTGAAGCACTTTGGTCCCCCGGTGTTGTTGCTATAGAAATAAACTTTGATTGCGATAAGAATACTTCAACACAGCTAGACGGGTGCATACAAGTGCAGAGGGAAAGGCAAAAGATGAAGTAGGCTCAAAGGACAAGAAGAAGAACTGGACAGACAGGCTACAGAGTCCTGAAAAAACCTCAGATCTTCTGGCATCATAAAATCCTAGTCTATTTCAAACCCAATGTCAAATAATACTGCATCCTAAAGATAAAGCACAGCAATGTGGTTTATTCTATTTTTGCAAGGAAGAGGAGCATTGTAGTAGAGAAACAAAACAACTGCATAAAAGGCTTTCCCAGCACAGCAGAGAATGCTTTAGCAGCCCTCAATCTGCAGTCCACCTCCATCTTAAAGCCACTAACCTCTCCTTTGATGACAGTGAGGTTAACATTTTAGCTAAGGGAAAAAAAGATGGTTTGAAAGAAGCACTTTTTGATTAACAAAATGAACAGAAACTGAAGACTTGGATTTACTCTTTCTCCCCTAAGCCTGGAGGACACTGTCGTACTAATTAGGCTGAGACACAGCTGAGGGCCGATCAATAGGAAGGTGACGAGCAGTGATCAGTTGACAGTAGTGTCCTGCAGATTGATATTTAACTACAAAGATTAATACCAATAGGTTGAGGGTAGAATAAAGAGAGGTGAGTCTAGGACAAGCTAATATCTCCCAGTGGTCTATATTTAGTCCGCTTCTGGGCAGAAAGCTTTAGTGTCGCTGACAAATACTTTTAGATGAAAGGTGAACCGTCCTACTCTTCAACTACAGATGATTACAATTGTACACTCATGCTAAGGTTGTGTTTTGTTCACAGATAAAGGATATAGCTACATTAGATAAAGCTGAGGACAATCCGTCTCATGATAAAACAAAAGAATGTTTAGACCTTAAAGATATGGCTACAGCCTTGGACTCGGAGAGCAGTGATTACAATTCAGATGGATCCAGTGATGAAGAAAATGAGGTAAAATAATGTTGAACTACACTGTCAAACGGTTGTTAAAATTGACAGCTGGTCCCTAATAATTCAGACATTTCTCTGCATTTTAGGGGCTGGATTTGACGTCATCTTTTGTCACTAAAGCTGCTGAAATTGCTAAACGTCAATTAGTGCAAAAGCAGGAAAATAAAGAAAAAAAGAAGACTCCGGTTAAAGAAGAACCAAAAATGCCAGAAAAGTCGGCTTGTGAAGAAAGTCACGTTGAAAAGAAGGTGAACTTTTGCTTGAGGCTTTGTTTTTATGATGATGCCAAAAACAAAGAGCTAATTAATGTTGTGGCTTTACAGGATACTTTGACAGCTGTGCCTACAGTGGAAGACTTTGTAAAACTGAGTACTGAACTCGCAAGTGAGTTTTCCTCTTGAATCATTCATTGATAATAAGATTCAGTTCAAACGTTGCCGCATGTAAATCATTTTTTGTCATTTCAGTGATTGGGAATAAGTTGGCTACTGCTGGAAATTTTAAGTTAGCTGTGAAGTATTTCACAGATGCTATTAAGTTTAATCCAACTGAGTTTAGGTGGGTGTACACCCCCCCCCCCTCCCCATACATTTGAATGCCATTTGTTTGAAAGTTGTTATGACATATTTTCTGTTACACAGGTTATTTGGAAATCGTGCATTTTGTTATGAGAAGATGCAGGATTTTGATAAGGCTCTTAATGATGCTGAGATTTCTATAAGCATGTGTCCAGGCTGGGTTAAAGGTCTGTTTAGAAAAGGCCGAGCTCTGGCAGGACTCAAGGTAAATGCAGGCTATACACATCTGTATTGCAATATTGTACGTTACAAAACCCATTGATTTTACTTTGACAAGGGAACAGAGTTTGTAAGTCCCTATGCAAAAATGTTGAATATACAATAGTGATCTGCTATTTTATACAGAGCCATGAAGGAAGAGTGAGTTTATCTAGTGGCTGAGAATAGAGCGAGGTCGTCATAGTGGAAGATGGGTCAGGCAGTGCTTGTTCAGATTGCGAACATCTTATCTGAATTAACAGCTTGTTCCCTTCATATGATCATAATACTGTATAATATCAATAAGTGCAACAGAAGTAAGACAAATAAAATTTCCACTCATTGGAATATATAACACAAATCCTTGAAGAGTAACTCGACCTTTTGTAGTGGTGTTTTAGGTTTGGATTGTCTTGTTCGGTCAGTTGCTGTTTTGAGTCAAATGGATGGTTGGGGCCGTCTTAATTCATTTCAATTGTATTCTTTGAAACATTTGACATGTATTTTTCTCTGTTCTCAATCCTCTGTGTTACTGTATCAGAGGTACGAGGAGGCTGCCCGTGCTTTTAAAGAGGTCGTCAAACTGGACAGCTCCTGCGCTGAAGCTGCTCAAGAACTGGTGCGGGTGCAGAGTTTACAACTGATGGTGAGGAAATAAAAGTGAGCATGTGTTACATTTTGCCAGAGTGTGACATGTAGTTCTAACTGATTTTTAATTATTTTAGGAGTATGGTTTCACTCAGGACCAAAGTTCAAAAGCCTTAATTATTCATGGAAGTGTCGATAAAGCTCGAGAGGCTCTATCCAAGTCAAACAAACAATCAGGTATCTGTTTTTGTTTGGGATTTGGCACTTTTTTGTGTTTTAGTATTTTCAATCCTTGCATGTGAGAAACTGGCTGGTTAGTGTTTTAACAATGCTTGTACATTAGCCAAGAGTGTTATTAGCCATTATCCTTCCAATACTTTGCTAACCCCATGTTTGGATGAAGTGTGAATGACTGGGCCGAATTCATATGCAAATCACTGCATACTAGACTTTGTGACCCTAATAAAGCTATGGTCACAACCGGCCGTATGGGCTTCTACGGCCGGTCTACGTGCACAAAACGCAAGAAAATGCACAGAGAGGGTGCGTGTGACGTGCTTATTTTGGAGCCGCCGACTGGCCTCAGACTGGCCGCAGAGGTTCTTTGACATGTCAAACAAACTTTACGGGCGCATACGTTTTTTCAGGTTGCAAGAACGCCGTACGTCTGCGTGAGTCGTCTGTACGGCCAGCGCATGTCTTTCGTACGTTTTGTAAGAAACATTTTTCGTATGCCGCACTTGTGGACTTCGTATATGTGTCGTGTGCCACACGCACACCATTAGTGCGGCCAACGCACCCTCAGATATCTCGTGTGTCCTCTAGACATTTTGCGTAAGTCGTTTGTGAATTGCCCGTTTGGCGAGAGTGCATCTACCGCACGAGAACTCCGATTTATAAAGCTTCAGAGCTGCCTCTGACCAGGTACAAAGTACAAAGTTTTTGCAGTATGCCCAAGGGAAGAGGAGAGAACAGGTGTCTGAGAGGGAGGAGAGAAAAAGGCGTTAAACTGGTGTGACGCGCAGCATCTTCACAAAAGGTTTTTTTGGATCTATGCCAATATAAGACATGTAGTCACTGTGGCTTTCGCTCTCCAGCTCCTGGAAAAGTGTGTCATTCTGCCCAAACATGCGCCTTCTCTGTATCCAAGGGTGAAATATATAGACTATTCCCCTCCAAATTGCCCGGTAATCTCTGAGACAAACGCACGGCGTTGGTGCACACGACGTACAGATCGTGTGCAGTTCTTGCAAACTTCATACGATGCCCGCATGGAACCCACGGTCAGTAGGTTTATTGCATGTTGGTCGTGCGTTTGCTGCACGAATGAAGTGAAAGCCGCGCGTCCGAGCAGCCTGTGTGTGACGCACGTTGGGTGCGCGGTGATCTGAACACCACAACTACGTTCTCCACCAACAAAAAATAAACGCAGCGATTTGGGAAACGCCAGAAATCGCACGACCAAAACGTCGTACGGCCGGTTGTGACCGAGGCTTAAAGAAGAAAGATGTATATCAAATGTATTAAACTGAGCAAATACTATTTGCACATTGAAGGAAGTAGACCCTTCTACTGTTGTTAAAGTAAGACTGTCCTATGTTTTAGAAGTGTTCCCCATGGTGCCTGTCCCAATGCAGCAAGTGGTAAATGTGACTGGATTCTCCCCAATCCTCTTCGCCAAAATGACTGCGGCTGCTGCTGCTGCTGCCACCACTACCACCACCCCTCCTCCTCCTGCCCAGGACGCATCAAAGAGCCTGCCTGAGTCTCTTATCCCAGTCCAGAGCCACCAGACACTGGGAAAATCCAATGACTCTGTGCCTTCAAAGGCCGATTATGTTGTACAAGCCCCGTGAGTATACAATTAAGGTTAACATTACGCCCACTGACCTGTTTGTGGGTGGAATGTACAACTTGGAGAACAAAACATTCAGTTTCTATTTATATTTGACTAATAATAATACTTAATTTTATATATTGAGCTCCTTTCTGGACACTCAAGGACGCCTTACACATTAAAATAACACATGACTATAACGTTAATGACGTCATATAAAGGACTGTGCAGTTGTTATTTACAGTGAGTAGGCTTGTCTGAGTCAAATGATCATGGCAAAGCTCAGAACATCTCCAAACCTGTTCCCTTAGTGTTAAAATGGAGTGAGGGCTAACTCATGGAAACGAAATAGACTATTCAATTGGTCGATATTGCACATATAATAATACAATATTACAAACAAGCGATCTGCAAAGTAGTCGTCATATTACGCCAGCTCTTTATTACTCTATTATTCAGAGATTAGAAAATGACTAACTTTGAGTGTTACAGGTTGAGTCCATTGCCAATACAGCAATTAAACTGTTTTTACAGAGGTTGTATTTATGTATTTTTTTGTCTTGTTTTACAAACTGTATGAATGTCTCTTTATTCTTTTGGACAGGGAGCTGTTTCCAGTGTGGGTGGGAAACTTGTCTTTTTCTGTAACCGAGACCTTATTGGTCAACCTTTTCACCAAGTAAGTATTGTGTATGGTTCATCCCTCGTGCTCATGTTTTGTTTTTTTGTCTCAAACTCCCTGGCTTTTTGTTTTCTCTTGCAGGGTTGGGACAGTTTACAGTTTGAAGCATTTACCTGCTAAACGCTGCGCCTTTGTTAACTTCACCCAACAGCAGCATTGTGATGCTGCAATTCGGAGATATCATGTAAGCACAGCATAGTTTTAGGGAAGAGGATCTTATTCATATAGCGCTTTGAACCTAATGCATCCATTTTGTTGTTTATTTGTTGCTCAGGGATATGAATTGTATGGCTCCAAACTTGCAGTGAGATTTCCAGACAGGATCCCCCCTGGCTTGAACATCTCAAAATCAGCCCACAAATCTACAAACCTGCAAGATGAACATTTTATGTAAGTTTTACCATTATTTTATTTATTCTTTTTGTACAAAGTTTATTATGAAAAATGGAGACTTTGAAACTGGTCTGTGATTTCAGGCCCAATCTTTTTGTTGCTGGGAGGACTGGAGTCGCCAAACCCATTTATCCCAATTATAAAGGTCCCTGCAAATATTGACCGATTGTCCTGAATGAAGTACGCTGTTAAGCATGAACCACACCTAATCTCTTTGACCTTTTTAGGATGAACTTTGGGCAGGGTTTGTCACTCATTTAAGAAAGAAATGTGTAGGTATTTAATATTTTACTTGAATGTAATGCATTGGATTAACCATGAAAAGGTTATGAATTCTATTCTAAAGCCTATGAAATACTTCGGAAAATCTGTTCATTACAATATCTACATAGTAATGGGCCTGAAGCCTGGTGTCTTAGAAAACATTAGTATTATGAAGTTAATTTGAAAAGGTAGATTTTTTTCCCCCCCACTTTTTTTTTTTTTTACTATTTACTCTTCAGGCGTATTGATTTACTGTTATTTTACCCTGAATCCAAAAAATTCATTTTAATTGTACTCATTGTTAGTTTTGTTTATCCTTTTTTATGGACTGCAAATGCTGCATGTTCTTACAAAATAAAAATGTCTGAATCAAAGCCATTTGTGCATTTTACTTGTTTAATTTCCTGTAACCAATGTTATTGTATTGTCGTGAGTAAGAGAGAAATTATATGAAATCTTGAAGGTAAAATGGTGTCACAATCATGATCCAGTAGATGGCAGTGCACCCCTATCAACACTGATCATGCCAATGTGCTGACCAAAAAGTCTTCCCTGGATTTAACTGTTAGATCTGGGGTGTCTGCAGTTGGTCAGGTCCACGTTCAGCAACACCATGTTCCCAAAGAATGAGCTCAGTTGACGACTTGAACATCCTGCATGTTACTTTATCAATGGATTTCTTCTTCCCTGATGGCACCGGCATATTCCAAGATGACGATACCAGAATTCATCAAGCTCACATTGTGAAAGATTGGTTCATCATTTTTAAGCACAGTCCAGGTCTCAGCCCCATTGAGAATCTTTGGGATGTGCTGGAGAAGACTTAGCTTTGTGGTCACACTCTCCCATCATCAATACAAGATTTTGGTGGAAAGTTAATACAACACTGTATCTTTTGGTCCTACTAAATGTTGGTGTGCGTGACCTGTTTCTTGTGGCCATTTTTTTCTTTTTTTTTTTTAAAGGTCAGGCAGTGTATCAGCTGCTTATGCACGTGTTTTCAATTAATGCTGCTGCTGTACAGATGTAGTATGCTTTAAGCGATTCATAATGTTTTTCAGATTGTGGTGAGTCAGTTCAGCTCAAATTAATTGTAACTTACTTTCTGTATCAGACCTTAGTTCTTTCAGCCCGTCTCTGCTGGACAGAGGTGGAGACACTCTTGCTCCCAAATGCTCTGTCAAGGTTGCCCTGGTCCGTCACCCTCAAGTCGTCTGTCCTGAGCTGCCTACAGAATCGACACGCATCCAAACGCTTCACAGAAAACGTGTTTAATTTCAAGTTACAATGACAAATGAAGCTTTGATTCTGATGACCTGAAACGTTCAGAAAACAATACTTTGTGCTTTTTGTGTATAAAATCTCTAAAATACTGACAAAGAACCAATCAGTCTCCACCAGTTCACGATGTATTTTCACCTCCAAAGGCACCAGTGTTCAGTATTCTTTTAAAATTGTCTTTGTCGAGTAGAAAAATAAAATGTAATCCTTTCGTCGCAAAGTCACAATGACCTACTTTGATTTTCCTGATATGAAAGAGCTGCCGTCTTTTCTCCCAAAATGGCTCGTTAGTCCAAGCCACCGCAAGGTTATAACATTTGACTTGCAGTTGGTCAGAATAAGTCCCTTTCTGCTTTAACTTCAGCGAAGCCAGCAGATACTGCATTTGCTCAACGTTCCCAGGTCAGCTCCAGAGGCAAACGTTGTTCATGGCCTGGCAGGTGGAGCTACTTTGGGCCGGAGACAGGTAGACCTTTCCACTGGGACAGACGCACACCTCGTACACAGTCTGTTCGTGGGACGCCTGGCTTGTGGATTTAGCATAAGTGCCCAGAGGCAGATTCCCCAGCTGGATAGTGCTGGCATCTAAAAGTATCTGTAGAGAGGGGAAAAGATGAAAAAATTTAGACAAGGCTGGAAGTCATTCAAATAACATCGCCAAAGGTGCCCCGAAGTGATGCATCGCCTCCTCGGTTGATAAATGACTCCGGTGCAATCAGTAAATACAATGTGACGTCTGGAGTGAACAGAGCAGCTCCTCTGCCAAGTGAGCATATGGAAAAATGAGAAATGCTTCACTTTTATCTGGGCATTTTTTAAAGCATTTTCTATTAGTAACAACGACCGTGTGGGTATTCCAATGATGTATGAGCCAGTAATACCATGCCCTTTTCAGCACACAGGATTAATTGCATCTAAAGAGAATACTATTTTTACATGTACACTTATTTGAAAATATGGCCTTAATTAGTTATTACAGTACTTGGAAATGAAATCATTTATAGGATGAAGTTGCCAAAGTCATATTGCAGTAGATTATTGGACACTTTCACACTTTTTTAATGTAACGTTTATCTTTGTCCATTTCTTGCATGTTTTATTGCACTGTGTCTTGTTTGTCGACTGACAGTCCGTAGGTATGGTATGGCTTCACAAAAATTGCACATTTGATATTTAATAAAGCAGTGGTTACCGGTTTTTTTTTTTTCTCCTAGTGACCCCATATTTACCAGAGGACATATTCCAAACTCCGACACACTTTTCCAA
Source organism: Neogobius melanostomus (assembly GCA_007210695.1). Taxonomy (NCBI): domain Eukaryota; kingdom Metazoa; phylum Chordata; class Actinopteri; order Gobiiformes; family Gobiidae; genus Neogobius; species Neogobius melanostomus. Next base: position 7,016,824 of record VHKM01000042.1, read on the forward strand.
CCTGACGAAATACTGCATTTTAAACAAAGGTTAAGTTATATTAATTTTAAAGGGACTATATGGAGGTTAAAATGTTAAAATTAAGTATTTTCCTCCCCCTACATGTTAAAACAATGTTCTAATGTGTAAAATGAGCCCAGACCTGTTCACCACAACTGCCTCTAAAATCCTGCACTGTCACTCAAAAAGGTGTTAATTCGGGTCTGAAGTCATGCACGAGCTTAATATAGCAGCTGCAGTTACGCGTTAGACCTGAGGTGGCAGCAGTGAGTATAAAAATGACCAACTTACATCTAGTCCCTTTAATGGTCAATAAACATATTACAGAATGCATTATCACCATAAAGTACATTAAAATGGCACCCCTTTCTATTCTATCAACCTAGTTTGGGACTCTGTTTCCAAAAGCTCCGGGGCTCCAAGAATCACTGCAATAAAAGTATTTAATACATTTTCAGTTTTCACATTGTTACACATAGAAGTGAATGCCTTGGACAAAGTCCGTTGTCCCCGTTTTGTGCGTCTAATGAGTAAGTTTAGCAAAAGCATGTTAAAAATGTTAAAATCGATCAAGTCCACTTCAGAATAATGATGAATTGAATTGATTAGTGCAATGGCTATACCTGTATATTTCATCATTACATATCACTGTCTATCTATCCATGTATCAGAAGGCAATCTTAACTTATTTCTACAGATATCAAATCGACTCTCCTTCTTGGCCCCTCCTCTTTAGGATGTGCACATTATGTAACTTGTTCATACTAATAGGCTTTTGCTGTTGATACATAGGCCATTTATGTTTCATATAATTGGCCATCCTTATTGAAATTCCAGTGCTACTCACCAAATTAAGTGCCATGACTTCTAGCTAGAACATTAATTTGACTAATCCACCCATATTACGTTTCTCTGTGAATCCTGAAATTTTAATACCACCTTCAGGTACCGTGTCACCAGTAAAGAGACGCATAAAATTAGACAGAGTGAGGGGGAAATGACTTTGGCCAGAGGCGAATAATGTTCTCCTCACGCACCTCGCCCTCACTGGACTCCAGCTGCAGGTCCTTCCTGCCGCTGATCTGCAGGGTGCCCTGGGATGCGCTCACCTCCACGCCACGCGGCGCCTCCATGGTCAGGGTCCGCGTGGGGGATTCCAATCTGAAAAACAAAACAAATCAATGTCAGGTATTGCAGGAGTTATTTTGTTGGTGGGGATGGGTTTAAGTTAAGATCAATTTCGACATTCATTAATTCTGTACTGCATAAACGCACAAACCCATGGTGCATAAGTACACAGATTTAGGAGTACTTTTGAGATATCCATTAACTGAATTTGACTTTTTATATGCCAGATGCTCTTCACAACCAGTCAACAATATACTCACTGTGCTTTATGACACGGGGGAGACATTAGATAGGAAATGAGCGATTGCGCAGATGACTTGATCAGGCCATCTCCACAATAGCAGCTTTAGTGATGCATTCTCAGTCTGCAGTGGTTTGTATCAACAAAAAGTGGTCCAGGAATGAAACTATTGGGAATGATGGGCCGTCCAAGGAATAATGTAGCTTAAATTGCAGATAAAGTTAAGGCTGGTTATAACAGAAAGGCGAAATGCGCAGTGCATCAGATTGTTTTGAATGGGACGGCAGATTATGTCAAACATCAAAACTCTGATACTAATTAATACGTAAAATAGTATTAAATGCCTGAAAAGACATGTGCATGCAAGGTGGCCTACAAATGTGGCTCAGTTACAGCAGTTATGTTTGGAGGAACTTTTAAGTTATTATTAACTTCTTCCTATTCCCTTTGAGCAGCACTAATACTTATTATGTTGTGGATAATTTCTGTAAATTATATGTATACTATACCTGTATGCATCTGTTGCTCAAATAAACTAAACTAATGGGCCAAAATAGACACAAGCTTGTGAGAAGCTTGTGGAAGGATTTTCAAAACGTTTGACCCGAGTTATACAGTTTAAAGGCAATGCTACCAAAATATTAATGTTTTGTAAAAAGTAATACAAAATTGTGTAGAAAATTATATCTCTCATTCTTCTGGAATGTGACAAATAGAAATATTTTTTAAAAATGTAACTGACCAAAAAAATAAATAAAAGTTCATTCTGGTTTCATGTCAGACAGTGAGAAATATTTTTAAATGTGTCCTTTTATGAAGTCTATGTAAACATCTGGTTCCTGCTGTAAATAGGTTCTATGTTCTATGGGTTTTACTTGGTACCACCCTTTTTTAATTCTAAAATGCTACACTCAACTTGTTCAAAAATGCGTGGTGTAAAATGTAGTGAATAATAAAAATAATAATATTTAGTCTGAATAAGTTACTTGTTTACTTTTTGTTCAAAAACATAACACTTTATTTCCATAAGACTTGTTTGAAACCAATCCTCTTAATGAATGCACACCCATCTACTAAGTAATAAATCAGTTAAAATGCCTTCCAAGTCTCGACTACAAATAATATATTTTCAGCTCGTGTCTTTATGCAAATTGCCCGTAGTGGAATAGTCGGCGTCCGTGTGAAAGCCAGCTGTAATTGTATCAGTTCATTGTGACCTTCAGCAAAACAGAGGCTAATTTTAATCTGCATCTTCCTATTTGTTTACACAGAGCGCCAGAAGTCGGATAGCCAATCAATGTGGAATTTATTTTCATAACTCATAACCATTCCAAATTGATTTTCTCCCCCACGTCTACCCCAAATCTGTTTTCAATGCATTTTAAATGGGAGACTTAAAGAGGCCGTCTTGAAATCGCTTAAATCTCCGTGCCCCATGAAAGTGACACACATTTCTGGATTATGCGCTGCTGGGTATAGGCAAGAGAAAAGGCAAATGAATTTTCCCTGCATGTGCAAAAGCCTCTTAGACTCAGCATAAGCTCTGACTAGTGAGAAGACTGGAGGGGGAATGTTTACGGCGTGAACCTGTACAGATAATGAGCATAATTCTTAACATAGTGGTTTTTAAGATGAGGTACCACCAGGTTAGCGCGGTCTTGATTGGTTTAGCCTTTTTTTTTTTTTTATTAAATATAAATCAATACAATTCCCTGTATGTGTCTAGAAAATACTCTGGGGACCTTGGGTGTTATGAAATGTAGTTTTTATTTGTAGTATCACGTTTTTGTTGCGTAAGAAAAAAAGGTCTTAGCTTTCAAATGAGGCGTTACTCTGGCCTAATAGGCTGTGAGCTCCAGTCGAGGAGCTTTTAGATTTGGGTTAAATTGAACTGGAGAAAATAAGAGATTAAAGTCATTTTGGTTGAAATATCATCATTCAAGGCTCTTTGATGCATCAGCAGCTCTCTGTCGCTTTTGTTCCACAAAAGTACCTCATGTGAAAAGGTTGGAGACCCCTTGATTACAGTAGTGTGTCTCAGATACAGGAGTGAGTTTGGTCAAAACATATGACGTCATTAATTGCGATTAATTATTATTTTTTAATTAATCGTGTGTTAAAGCTTTAACTTTGACAGCCCTGGTTTCTTTTTGTCATTCTGTATGTTGTCGACGTGTATTTTAGCCGCTTCTCTGCCATCCACCTGTAACCCGTGTTTTCCTCACACAGATCTTGCACATATTTTCAGAAACTACAAGGTCTTAGCTTTCAAATGAGGCGTAACACTATACTACTACCTATGGGCTGGAAGCAAAAACGAGACAAAAGAGCGATGAAATGTTTTTGTTTTTTTTTTGACAAAAATGTGTTGGAAAAGCAACAATAACACAACCAAAAAAATGGCTGAAACCCAATAAAAATGCGACAAAAACATATCCAGTTTTGTAGGTCTTAGCTTTCAAATGTGACGTTGCACTGTTGTTTAGATTTGGGTAAAACTGAACTGGAGAAAACGCGCTCGGTTAAGGCGGAGGTTAAAAACTATGAAGAGCTTAATGGATAGTGGCGTATACTGAGACTACTGAAACAAAACACCCCTCCAGGTATGTTTTTAGGTTTGTTCTTTGGTGAGCTCAGAAAAGTTTATTTAAGACCTCGGGACAGCGAGAACGACAGCCTCGCAGAATCACAAAAGTGCAAATTACATAAATTAAATACAGTAGACGCCAAAGCCATAAATAAATTGGCTTAGTGTTTAGACTTTAAACCTCCTCCTTCTGCTGGTGTTTGGGAATGAGAGGGATAAGGCGCAGGAGCATTGCCGGGATATACTTCTATAAATCATGTAAGCGTAAGGCTATTTCATTTTTGCCTCTATTCCCACTAAGTTTTGTTTGCATTTTGTTGAAGGACACTTTTCATTCTTCGACGTCTACAAGTGAGTCATGGTTTTACATTTGCATCATTCAGCAGTGAAGACAGTGTTAACAAGTTGAAGAAATGTCAAGCAAATGGCTGCGTTGTCACCCCAAACACAATTCTGCCACAAGACAAAGTGTTCAATTTCCAAAAGTGCCTGTATCAGACACAGTCCAAAACAAAGCATTAAATGAATTAAATTAAAACGTCTCTCTCGCTCGGCTTTTATAACCATCGGCGATCACTTCCATTTAGAAGTATGGAGCTCTGTGGGCCACTGTATACTTTATAGATCAATAGTAAAACCAGCAAGTGACAGCGGCTCAGGCAGCACCACTGTTGACTTACTGTATAACCGCAAGGCTGTTAGTTTAAATCTGTGCTCAGTCTGGCATCTTTACACTACTATAATTATTATGCACTTTTTAAAAATCCACATAAATAAATGAATATCAATCAATGACGGTTTTCACAATAGCCATACTGCAAGTGACCAACAAATATTGCAATATCACTTAGGTCTCCTATATGAGATTTACACTTTTTGGAGGGAGAGTTGGTCTAAATCAAAACAAAAATCTGTTTTTTGTCATGGTCTGCGTAATTTAGTTCTGATTTAGCCTTGTTTTTGTTTCTTAATTTAGCCACTGTAAAGTTGGAATCCTTTGTTTTTTCTTTCTCATTTTCTAAAAATGATAAAAAAGATATCTAGTCATATACCATAATAACATTGTTAACCTTCTAACCCCCACATGTTCCAAGCACATATTCTCCAGTTTGGCTCTGAAAGCTTCTTGAAGAAAAAAAAAAAAAAAAAAGTCAAAATAGCAACAAAAATGAAACAAAAACAAGGATGCAACAGCAACAGAAAAGTGACAAAAAGTGATAAAAAAAATTATGAAAAAAAGTGACAAAAAGGGATGAAAATGTGGCCAAAAAAGGGATTGGAAAAAACAATGTCTAAAAATTGAGAAAAAAGATCCATTTAGATGACTTTTGTAGGTCTTAGCTTTCAAACGAGGCGTTACACTGGCCTATAGGCTGTGATTTTATGGTTTCGGTAAAACTGAACTGGAGAAAATGCACTCGGTTAAGGCGAGATTAATGCAATATTTGAGACCGTTTTCAAATATTGCTCTTTTTCCTCATACAAATATGGTCATAATGTTATATCATCACGTGTCATGTTTGATCTACACTCCCTCTATACACAGATTATTTTGGAGGGAAGACGCGCTGGCTCAAGTCCAAGTGATAAACAGTAAACAAACATGATGAAATCCTTTCCCATGAAATCGTTGCTATGGTTAAACAAATGCTACATTTTCATTAAAATGTGTCAGATATATGCAAATAAGACTTGAAATGATATTCTCTTGAGCTTGTCAGGAGTGCCTGGCTGGAGCATTAGCTCTACAGTACTGGAGAGCCTACATATGACGCAACAGTTTTCAAAAGGCTTGGTAGCGGTTGTAGTCGACAGATGTCCATTATCGCAGGCCAGGGACGAAACACAAACTGACAGACTCTGACTCTCGCCAGAATGCCTTTCAGCGCTACACAACACAATCACAACAAGGGCAAGTCTCAGCAGAGTTTTGCCTTTTGTGCTGCTCTTGGACTTTCTCACCATTAAAACAACACAAGCTGTAAGTACCTCGCCCCGCTTTCACTTAAAGTTACGTTGCTTCTTTCATCTCTCTGGCGTTTGGCTTTTATGTGCGCGAGACTGACGTTCTCTCTTTGATGATCACACTATGCTATTTAGGCTTAACACATTTATGACGTGTGCACAGTTGAATGTGAAAGTGCAGTTTGTATTCTCATTTGCAATATGTTAATTCATCTGCGCTCATTTGAAATAATAATATAATAGTTATTACAGCGTCTCTGCTTTCTGTCTCTTAGCGCTTATTATGCTCAATGAAGCGTGTCTGGCTGGCATTTCCCTGACCTCCTATAGTCTTAATTTGATCTAACGTGGTTCTCTAATGTGTTTGTACGTAATGTGCATATTGATGCATCATCTCCACCGTGAAGATGCTGGTCCTTGTGTGTATCTGGTCATTAACTTCTTTAAAAAATAGAGCTATCTTACAAATTAATCTCTTTGCCCTTGATATGATTCACTAAAGTGGACCTTCGGTAAATTGATTCTGAAAATGTAATGAAGTTCATGATGGCAAAAAGTTGACCATCAACGTTTCCGCTCGCCGACCACTGTGGCAAGTTTAATTAAGCTTTTCTGTGGACGCCAATATCCACAGTTAAATTGTTTTTTCATCTGTACATGTACTTAGTTACTATTTATTTACCATGCGACAAATACGATCAGGCTGCGTTAGAATACAACGGCATTTCTTGACTGCCTTTGTTACCGTTTTATTTGTGTTTATGACCAGCTCTTCAGTTGTGTCGTAAATCTCTCCGTTCTTTTCCTGCACATGTTGAGGATAACCTTTAGCTTAGTGGAAAGGTCAGTCTGCGTATAGCAGCAGCTGTATACAGAGCTCAGGCACTGGCCGAAGGAGAGGAAATATTGTTTCACAGTGAGATTCAGAGTAGAAGAGGCTCAGCACAACAGTAGGTTCTTCTATAGATGTTCATTCAGCAGTGGATTCTTAGTCCCTTCACAGCACGCTCCAGGTCAAGGACACTGACCCATTATTGATTACTATTGTGTGCATAATAATTAAAACATCGCGCTATATACCATTGACCTGTTTGCACTTGCAGACTTCAATCATTTAAAGCTCTATACCAGCAGGTTGAAGTTCACTGCCTGACCAACAACAACAACTAACTGTTCTGATCTGGGGCTGCTGCAGCTGGTCAGGTCCAGTTTCATCAACATTATGTGCCCAGAAAATGAGATCAGCTGAACATCTTGACTGTTACTCTATCAATGGATTTCTTCTTCCCTGATGGCACAGGCATATTCCAAGATGACAATACCAGGATTCGTCGGTTCAGGGAGCATGAGACATAATTTGATCTTAACCCCATTGAGAATCTTTGTGATGTACTGGAGAAGGTGTTGCACAGTGGTCACACTCTCTCATCATCAAAACGAGATCTTGGTGAAAAATAAATGCAACACTCGATCTTTTGACATCACAGGAGCTTATTGAAACAATGCAACGGCGGATATGTGCTTAGACCAAAGCTAAAGGCGCTCCAACCAAATATTAGAGTGTGTGACCTTTTTGTCCCTGGTGACTTTTCTTTTTTGGACAGGCAGCGTATTTGCATCATTACAAGGTAAGATTGAAGGATTAGTGTGGGCCTGAATTACTTCCTAGACTAGTTTTTTAGATGTAAACATTTACCCCTGAACTAGAAGGTACCTGGCCTGGGAAAGATAGCTCTGTAAAATAAGGGCAATGGATGAATTTATTATATGTACAAAACAGCCCCAGTGCTTTAGTGTGTTACTTCTTTTGCCCCTAGAGGCCATGAGCCCCACTGCAGGGGTTGTAGCATGTTGCGTATTTTTACTCATTAATTGTCAGTGAGAGTAAATACTACGCTGACAGAAAAGACAAAGGGAGAGAGGGATATTGAACATCCAATTTCACAATGGAGATCATTTTTTTCACTCAAACTTGCCTGTAAATACTGTTTAAGTGGCGCTAGCCCACAGTTAGCTTTGCCCGTTAGCCTGTTAGCTTCTTCTTCGTGATTCCATTAGTATGTATTGTTGCTCCGACCCGGTGGCAGCAAAGTTGCAATTGTGGTTTTCTGGCCAGAGACACCAGGGGGAGATGAAAGACCCTCCAATCATCCCATTAACACTTTTATTACCCCCAGAGGGACTACGGAAATGATTTATTATGGTAAACAAGTTACTTAGTACTGCTTTAAGTAGACTGTAATTTGCTCTGGAGAGTTTGTTCGCAAACTTGATTCTAGTTCCACTCTTTTCCACTAGTTAAACAGAGATAGTGGGGTAGCGCAGCTTGGTGCTCCATCTGAGACCGGCCCAAATTCGATGGCAGAAGTGTTCACGGCCAATGGTCTGAGAAGGAGTTGTTCTGCCTTATCTTCTTAATGAAGCTGTCAGCAGGCAGCGCGAGTGTGTCCTGCGCCTCTCACACCAGCGCAGAGTGGACAGGAGGGGTGTTAAAGGGTGTTCTTTAGAAAGAAAGTGGAAATGGCAATGTTGTGCTTTATTTGGGTGAGCTTTAAAATTAAGTGGGATAAATCTTCAAGACTGAAACGAATATTACAATTACAAAACTTTCAAATCAAACTGTGTCATGTTAGTGTCTGTTGACCATTTGTGTAAAGCTATACACTCCTTGCTGTACTACAACTATAAGAGGTTTTATATAATGTCTTAAAGATTTAGAATTAGAGCCTTACTGTGTCACTAATACTTTGAACATCGGGCAAAATACAACAAGGCTACAGCTATTAACTAACTTTGCTGAACTTGAAAGTTAAATTTTTGTTGTTCTCACCACAGTATTATAATGCTATACATTTATTGAGACAGAAGACAATGAACTAAAATACAGTAATATGAAACTTTTAACTTTGAAAAAGATCATACCTGACAAAGTGATCGTTTTGCAGCGATCCATTTTCCATAGCTTTATCTAACGATGCTATTTTTGTTGTTTCTATGCAGCAGAACAAAGCATCTTTCTGACATGAGAGATCTGAAGCCAGAACCATGTGAAAATATGTGACAGTACAATGAAACCCCTGTCACGCCGCCGCGAATCAGTCCAACATTTTAGCACCCAGCCAAAATAATATCATTATGTATTTGACAAACGCGTAAATCCTGGCTGCATTGTTAATGGGGCTTGGATTTTTCTCCCCGCACAAAACAAATCCTCAGGCCAATTTGACCACGGGTGTTTCGTAATACCTCAGGCGCTGCCGTTAGATTTGGGAGGCATCAGAGGACAGATGGAGACTGAAAAACAACGTGTACCGACTTTGTGCGCGGCAAGGTGAAGAGGCTGGACTCGGGCCGACAGCCGCGATGATTGAAGGTAATAAAACAGTGAACTAGGGGCAGGAAATGACAAACTGAGACGTGGCGAGGAGAGGGTGATCCTCAGTGAAGGAGCGTTGGACACTGTCAGATCTCCTGAAAGCAGACTGAGGATTTATATGTATGAACAGTGGCAGGTTAATGATGTTGGGATTGCATTATAAATGATCACATTACGTTAATGACTATTAGCAGGCGTTCCAAGTCAATATTCAATTGTGTCTATGGCCTATGGACGCCAAAGCAAGTATTCCAACAATGTGTTATTTCCTATAAAAGACTCTACAGTATATTTTATATGGGTAACACAATTAGGAGTAGCAGCCTTTTCCAAGTAGCTACGCTAAGACTTTCAAAATAGCTTGATAAGACAACAGCTCAGATGCATGTTAGACAAAATCTCCATTTAGGTAAATATAGCCAAGTATAAAAGAGCATACACAAATAGTTTTCTTTAATTGTGTTGAAATATGTGGCTACCAACTCTCCGAGGTAAACTCTACCTAACTCGCATAGTTACACAAGCTCTCAGTCATTGTTTTCCCTGTGAAAATACACTGCCTGACCAAGAAAAAAGAAAAAGGTCGCACACAAACAAAACACACTGCAATATTTGGTTGGACTGGCTTTAGCTTTGATTGCAGCACACATTCACAGTTTCTGCAAAGTCAAAAGATCCAGAGTTAAATACATTTTTCACCAAGATCTTGTACCGATTATGGGAGAGTGTGATCCCCGTGCAAAGCCTTTTCCAGCACATCCCAAAGATTCTCACTGGGGTTAAGATCTGCATCTGCATTAAAATGATGTGTCATGTTCCTCTTTCGAAAGGTGAGCCCAGTGAATCCTGGCATTGTCATTTTGGAAGATGCCATCAGGGAAGAACAAATCCATTGATGGCATAACTTGGTTATTCAGGTTGTCATGTAGTCAGCTGATCTAATTATTTTCTCATAGTGTTGATAAACCAGTTAAAGAGGGGGTATTATGCTTTTTTCAATCACATAGCACCAGTCTATAGCATACTACAATGATGACGTAACCTTCTGTTGGTCTGTATATGCAGTAAATTAAAATAACTGCCTTGAATAAAATTGCTCTCTCAAAATGGCTGTACTGAACGTCTTGAAATAGGTCTCTGTCTCTTTAAGAAGCTTTCCGACACACCCCCTTCAGCACACTGCTGTGGCATCTAAACAACACTACTGTGCGGGGAGGGGGCTCTGCTGAGCTGAGGAGCAGTGGTTGGTGGCTTGGCTGGTGACAAAAGGTCCAGAGGCGTCTCCAGGAGGTGGGGGCGTTCCTAGGAGGACTGAGGCATAGCTACACCTAAAATGGCTGCCGTCTAAGTTTTTACTGATTACTCAAAAATATGTGAATGAACCAAGGCAACACTCCAGGCATGTGTTTAATGAGGGAATGACATAATAACATGATATAAAGCTTGAAAAAGTCGATTTTACATAATACCCCCCCTTTAAATCCAGGTCGGGGCTTTTTTTTTTTTGGTCAGGCGGTGCAACTCACAAGGTAAAAAAGTTTGAAGACTCCTGACCTAAGAGCACATTTTCAATCCTGTAAATCCTGTAATTCAATTTTGTTCTGCTCTATATATGAAGTTTATTATCACTGTTTTAGATGCATTCCCATCCTCCAGCTCCGAGGCACATATTGAGATGTAACAAAATGATTACTCCACAGTCTAAATGATTTAGCGCATTGTGTGTTTTAGTGAAGCCATTCTTCATGTCTCGAAGCTGCTTTAGTCACACTTCGACATTATCACCCTGCAGGCTGCTGGCAGGTGTATTTGAATTGGAAAGGCCTGGTAAATTTGCACGGCGCTGTGTGTCATCCCATTCAATAAATGGCCTTTTTATCTCGACCCAATTTATTCATTACATTTTTTGTCAAATGCTTCTACATTTCCAAGACATTGTAATAAGTCGTAGCAGCGATGGTGTCTCGGCTCACCTCTACTTTACCCTGCCGCCGCTAAATGAAAAATGTTCATTGTACAAACACAAATGACATTACTGTTTTGTTTTATAAGCCTAAAAATGAATTAGGACTTGCCGGTATAAATGTATATTCCGATCATTTGTCATAAAGCTAAGCTACAAATTAAATTTACAAGCATCCAACAAAACAAGCTCATTTCCAAATAGAAAGGAATGATTTTACAGTAAACATGTCATGTCTGATATATTGTCGCTTTTCTAAAAGACAAATGGAGATGTCGTAGTTGCAACACTGACTGACAATGTACTAAGTCAGAAGATACATTTTTATTGATACTTGGTTTGACACACACATGGTTTCTTATAGATTCATTCAGCCTGCTTTCTATACAAAGATGAGCAGTCGGTAGAACACAATAATGGCATGAGCGGATTAGACGTGCCAACACACCAGAATACCGTAGTCAATTCTATAATTTTCCAATGCCACAAAGTGCATTACCCCATTGGACTAACCAACATTGAGTCCTTGCTTTCATTATAAACACCCTGATGTTTCCCCTTAGACCATTCGCCACCTGTCGTGAGCAAAATCACGCCAAGTTTAAGTTTTAAATCTAGGTGGCTTTGTGGAGCGAGCGCTTTCTTGGCACTCCAGCAGTTATCTGCAGAAGAGAAGGGGGGGCGAATCAAAGAGCGCCACCTGAGATCTCGCCTGTCTTTGAAGCAGCTGCGCGCGTCCCACTAAGCTTTGACAGAGCTCTGGTTCGTCGCCTGTCGTCATCCCTCCTCCTCAAAAAAATCGCGCAACAATAATTAACGTTTAATTACACCCACCGCTGCTGCAATTGAGGAAAGGGACTCAGCACAACAAAAGTACAGTGGGCGCAAAGAAGTATTCATATCCCGCTATTTCTTGTTATTGTGTTGAAATCTGCAGATTATTTTTGTTCGCTCAGGCTTAAATAGAGGTTGCACTCTTCTGAATCTTGAACAATGAATGGAATTTACCACTGAACAAATCTTTTATTAATGTTAAAAAACAGCACAACAATGATTGGAATGGGCCTGCTGTTGTTATAGTCACTATGAAATATTCATCTCTTTGTATCTTTTTCATAACTTTATATAAAATTTTTAAAGGTTACCAATAGAAAGGATTTTTATGATGAATAACACTACATAAATAATTTAAAGAGGTCTGAAAACAGTTTGAAACCGGTGCGTTTTGACAAGATTTTAAAACTTAGTAGTAATAGTAGTCTGTGCAGTTACCATTCATAGAAAGACTTGACTCATAACATTGGTTAACATTGGACTTAAGGCAAAAAAAACACATTTGATTAATTTGGTCTTTGATGAATTCCCAAAAAGTAATCCGATTGGCCCTGTACCTGATGTCTTTCCTGGCAGTGGAATTAAATAGTTTTTTTTCTCTCCTTAAAGGGACTAGATGGAGTTAAAAACTTTAAAATTAAGTATTTTCCTCCCCCTACATGTTCCAGCAATGTCCTAATGTGTAGAATGAGCCCAGACCTGTTCAGCACAACTGCTAAAATCTAAAATCCTGCACTGTCACTCAAAATGTTGTTAATTCGGGTCTGAAATGCCTTCATGCATGAGCTTAAAGGGATACTTCGGGATTTTTGACATAGGGCCTCATTTCCTAGTTATCCAGAGTGTTGTTGATGTCTGGAGATATTTTTTTCTTAAATTCATGCAGTTCTTATATTTGAAGAGTCTAGTGGCGCTAGCCTAGAGCAAGGCTAAAGCATTTCTATGGTAAACGCTAGCCCGCATTAAAAAACAGTCTGACCCACTCCACAGTGCACCTGAGGTAAATCACTTATAACACCAGACTAACCATATAAATGTCTGTGTCGATAGAATAATTTTAACCATTTTGCATTTAAAATAACTTATATTTGAGCAGCATCAGCTTCGTGGCTGTAAGCTAACGCAGCGGCGGAGTGATCTGCGAGAAAATAGTCCCTCAAAATGCGGTAATTCATGTGATACAAGGTCAGTTTTATTAAAAAAAATTATTCTATTAACACAGACATTTATATGGTTAGTCTGGTGTTATATGTGATTTACCTCAGGTGCACTGTGGAGTGAGTCAGACTGTTTTTTAATGCGGGCTAGCGTTTACCATAGAAATGCTTTAGCCTTGCTCTAGGCTAGCGCAACTAGACTCTTCAAATATAAGAACTGCATGAATTTAAGAAAAAAATATCTCCAGACATCAACAACGCTCTGGATAACTAGGAAATGAGGCCCTATGTCAAAAATCCCGAAGTATCCCTTTAATATAGAAACTGCAGTTACGCGTAAGACCTGAGGTGGCAGTAGTGAGTATATAAATGATAACTTGCATCTAGTCCTTTTAAAGCAGAACGAAGAAACCCATGCCCGTAGAAGCCATAAGCGCTACTGCAGGTGTCGTAGCATTTTGTGTTTTTTTACTCATTAATTGTCTGTGAGAATAAATACCACGCTAACAGAAAAGACAAAGAGAGAGAGGGATATTGTACATCCAATTACACAATGGAGCTATAATTAGTTTACTAATTTATATTTGAGGGCATACAGTGTTAACAAACTCTTGATAAGAACATACACTGGATATGTTCAGCGAAGCTAGATCAATGTAAATGAATAAAGTTTCCCACAGTCGTTGGGACATGCTCCGTCTACGTGACTCTAACAGAACATACACTGAATGAATAAATGTGTATTTTCAATAACAATAGCACTTGTGTTTGGGGATAATATGCCGTCATTACAGCTCCACATGAATTGCTATGCAGTCGTTGGAGCCCATAACGGTTTGTCAGTGTGCGCTCCGTTTGTGTTGACTTGCAGTGCGAAAAGAAACCGTCAGATCTATGTGCTACTGTTTTCAAAAAGTCGATTCTTACCTCCACGACACTAAACTGTAATTGTTGTCATCCCTTAGCACATTATATAGACTGATTATAGTCTACTCTCCGGGAGAAAAAGCGTCTTCAGAGAGTTAGTGTCCATTATGTTCTGTGTGGATGCATTGTGAGGACGATGCAGGTTCAAAACTGCTGTCTGTAGATTTTGGGGAATATTCTTGAGGAGTAACAAGTCACCACTGAATTCATGAGCGACCAAAGTTACCCGGGCTTGTCAGAACTACAATACTAATACATACAGTAGAGAACAGTGATAGCGTGGTTACCACTAGCTTTCACTCATTCAAATCTTCAGTGAATCATCTACATTCCCACAGGACTAAAAGTGGATGCAAATGGTAGTCTGTATTTACCTACAAAAAACAGTGCCCAGTCTGTGTAGAGTCTATAGAGCACTTAGGGCTAAAGGGAACTAGGACAACTACAGCCATCCTGTAAACAGACCTGACTGAAAGACAAATGCAGTGGGTTATTCTAAAAAGCTACACTCAGGCTTTCATAACGGCTGAACATTTCTCGATGATGGCCAATGAAAAGTATGAAAAGTATTTATCGTAGAACTAAGCTTTTAGTGTTCAAAACCAGATAGGGAGCAATGGGGTGGGTCTGCAGCTGTTGAATAATGATATTTAAACTTTTTCTTTTCTATGTCAGAGCAGTATTGTAGGGTAATTGTAGGTGTAGATTTTTTTCCAAATAAAAGTGTGAACTGTCTGAATTCACGATGGAGGCTCATTGATAATGCCATACACAGATAATCGTAGTCTAAACATTGCATAGTAGTTTTAATGTCCATGCCCTCTACGCTCCGGTGCCTAGTTAACACAGTGTTCCCCCTGCGCGGCGGGTGACTGATCCTGTGTTTGCTCTAAAGCCCTCCTCATCTGTATTCCCCTCTGTGCTCGGGAATGAGCTGCCAGAAACACTGCTTTTTCTGCCAACTTTGATCACGGCTTCCCTTCAGGACCGCACGCCGGACAACAAATCGCTCCGCTTATAATTACGCGCGCACACCGGAGGACCTCTCTGATATGCATCTTCATATTAGCCTCTTGTTTTAGCCCGTTTCGGAGTATAACTAACACATTAAGTCTCTCCTGGGCTGTGAAATTGAAATAATAGCCGAGTTAAGTTTGTAAATGGTAGACGCAGCGGCACTGGAGTACACATGAGGGTGCTTGATGATAAGTATGCTGCGGAATATTAGCTCCTGCTGCTTTTTTATCTTCTTTGATATGCCATAGTACATCTGTCTTCATTTTTAAAGGGTCTGATCTTAACGTGAGAAGATGTGAACACGCAGCATTAAGCTTTAATGGTTTTTTTATAAGTGGGTGATTATGAACTTACTTGAGATCTTCAGCGGACTTGGCCAGAATTAAGGGAGTTTCTACGGAGTGACCAAACACGGCTCCTTCAGACCCTGCAAGACGTCAAACCAGGAGACATAGGTCAACTTTCATAAACAAAACCTGTATGTATGTGGGCAGGTATGTGGAATGATAGACAGATGTTAATCAAAAAAGTTAGTATTTTTTGAATATTCTAAATAAACATGCTCAAATCAAATACTGGTTTACTGCCAAAAACTGTAATGTTGATTTACATTAATTACAAAAACATGGCCAGATCCATTGGCTAAAACCAGTTTGGACACGAGCGGGCTCCTCCTACTTCCACAAACTTCATCCAATCATATCCTTCTGTAGGTCCTTAACTTTAAAATGAGGAATGGCATCTTCATATAGTGATATAGCATAGATATTGTGTAGGGGTTAACTAAGGCATGAGGTTTCATCAGCTCTTTGATTTAAGGTTGTAAAACAGAGTACTAAGATAAACAACTGAAACCCAAGACAAGTCTAGTGGATATTAAATATTCTCTTTTTCAGTGCTTGGAGAAGATTTATTAAGTTGTGAAGAGTTTTCTAAGATACTTTCCCCTCTTTTTGTTAAAAGTGTGATCATTAAAAGCCGGCACTCGTGTCCTGCACATAGTTCTACCTGTGACAGTGAATTTCTCCGTTGTCATGACGACCTCCTCCTCCTCCGCAGTAAACAGAAGTCTTCCTCTGTCGCTGCTGCGGACCTCCAGCCTCTGACACTGGGCGTCCACAGCCTCTGCTCCTGCTCACAACAAAGACACAGGGAGGACTTTTGGACTTCTTGGCACCTGAGCCTTATGCGTATCATTTAAATTAGGCCTAATATATGTCACAGAGGGGAGTGAAGCAGTGCAGCAGCTCTGTGGCTGGCTGATTCAAATTCTTGCCTCATAGCAAGAAGGTCTCAGGTTCAATTCCCAGACCAGGCATGCCTTTCTGTGAGACGTTTTTTATTCTCCTCATGGAAAAGGGCCGGAGAAGAATTTCTGGAGTTTAATGTAGAGCTCTGGATTCCCGGTCCACACAGACAAGCAGAATATATTGGTTCACAGTGGCACGATAAAAGAAAGCAGTTGTCCCTGAACTAAAACTCTGGTATGTGACACAAGACAGCCTTGAATACATCAGGTCTTTGAAAGAATGTGCCCTTCAGCTGTTTCTATAACAACTTCAGCAATGTCATTGTGATTCTTAACCTGTTGCTTGCCGTCCTCCCTAATCGGGGGCTAGGCTTAGGGTTAGGTTTAGGGGTTAGGGCTAAGATTAGGGTTAGGAACGGCAACTGTCATGTAAGTTGTGTTTCACTCACACAGACCTTACACATAGGTTCAGAAACGAGAAGGCCTTGGCTTTCAAATGAGGCATGACAGTGGCATATAGGCTGTAAGCTCTTCTGTCAACACGCTTTGAGATTTGGATATGTATAATTGCTAACCCTAACCCTAAACTGTCAGATAACAGGTTAACTTACACATTACTGGACGGTCAGTGGAATTTGCAACGTGAAGTTTAGACGTTAAACTATCAGGTGCACCACCTCTTGACGCCAGCCGGGGACAAACATTTTGTTTTGAGCTCTTGCGAAGGAGACAAACTAAATAATGCCGAATTACACCAACTCCGTGATTTTTAATGAGGCAACGTGAAAATAAAAGAGTTTATATATTATAGAATATTTCAAACTAGTCCACGGATTCAATGTGTTCTTTACTGTTAAATCGCAGGAGAATCGGTGCTGCATGGTTTGTATTTGTTGATGACACTCTAAGTTGATTTTGGGTCACTTGGGTCATCCGTGTGGGACCATGCTTCATGGCTAAAGAAAAACGTATTTTCACTCAGCCTTGGTGTTGCCATGGTGACATAATTTAAGCAGCGTTAATGAAACAGGTACATATATAGTATATGCACTATTAACACTGGCTGAGTGTTAATGATGGCTACTCATCATCAAAAGTCACAAAAGCATATGTGTAAGCCTGAAACATAATAGGAACCCAAATATTCATTAATTATTCTGAAAAAGCAAAATAAAAAATAAAAAATCTGCTTATTCCATTTTTCTGTGTCTCATTGAACGTGTTTTGCCAGGCTTGGCTAAGTTTTGTGTAAATTATGAAACATTCTAATTATTACCTAGAAAATAAACAGTCTTCCCTGGCCTTTAATTATATTCTTTCTGATCATTTCTTACACTGATTCTATTACATGAGTTTGTACGGAAAAGTAATTACCATTCTGCCAGACTAGACCAAGTTTTGTGAAAGTTTGTGTTTCCGCTAAATGGGCCTCTTCTACATTTGGGCACGTAAGGGTATTGGCGATGTGGAATACTTTGTGGAGTGCTTGCTGTGCAAATGAAAGGCGCGGGCAAAGCTGGATCAGCCATGCTTTTACAAAGGATGGAGACAAATCAGTAATCTGTTCCGCTGGTGAGGAATATTAATTCTAGTTCCTCAGACTTGGTGTTTTTCCAGATGTGCATGCTGAAACTTTCAACATGCCTTGCCACTCCCCCGCCCTGCGCTCCTCGATTAATCCATGAGCTGCAACGGCAAGGGAATGTAATTATTCTCGCCAAGTCCCATCTACTTTCAGGATAAAATGCACTTTCTACAAAAGCAGCCACTAATTTCTGGAGGGAGGTCACGCGTGACCAAAAAGCATCATATCACAACTCCCGTCAAATCAGCCTCAACTTGCAAAGTGTGCTTGGCTTAGATCAATAGCGGTTAATGTTAATAAGAAAGCAGTTTGCTTTTAGCAGCCATTAATCATGTAAATGACTGCAGTAATTTGGCCTGACTGATGGCTCAACTTGATGATAATAAGCAGGATCCATTGCCCTTTCAATTAAGACTTCAAATATTGTGTTTGGACGAAACCACCACAAGTCGAAGATCTTGATTAAAGTCATTAATTTGAACATCCATCAGGCTATAATGGGTATTATAAACTCAGAGCCAATCTAGAAGTAAATCCGTAAGAATCCTGCCACAAACATCTGACCCTGTGTAGATAAAGTGGCAGCAACACCATAAAGTGAACAGAAATCTCGCTCCAGTGTAAAATAGTAAATACTTTTATAGCAAAAGGATGAACTCACCCACAGTCAGCTGCCCCATCAGTTGGCCCTGGTCGTTTCGGGCATTTAGCGTCACATTCTTTTCAGACCTCAAAACCAATAAGCCTTCCTGGAGTGAGGAGACAGAAAGAGTGTGCACTGACAACTAAAAAGCTTATCATCTTAATGACATACGTAGTACAACCAGCTTTCCCCCCCCGTACAGTTATGTCGTTATTTGGCAGTTTTCTTTTTGAAAATATTCGGAGTTCTTGCAATAAATCGTATAAAACATGCCATGGAAGCTTGTGTTTTAATGGTGCAGTTCAGTATACCATCATCAGCATGCTCCGTTTTCAGAATATGCCTAAAATAACATATTGGTAATGCATTTGTCAGCAACAAATCAATGTGAGTCAGACAAATGTTCCAAAGCAT
Organism: Neogobius melanostomus; assembly: GCA_007210695.1. Taxonomy (NCBI): domain Eukaryota; kingdom Metazoa; phylum Chordata; class Actinopteri; order Gobiiformes; family Gobiidae; genus Neogobius; species Neogobius melanostomus. Next base: position 7,035,910 of record VHKM01000042.1, read on the forward strand.
TTAGAAACCCACAGGGTTACTACAAAGGATTACACTTTCCTCCTAAGTATGAGGATGATTTATTTGATTTGTTTATATTCGACCTGCACTGTGTGTTATCTTGTGGAGAGGAGTGATTCTTAGTCACTGAGGAACAGATTGTGTTCGTGTTGACAATAATCAGTGCCTAATGCTTAAACAATACCTGTACCTGTTATGGCAATGTTTAAACAAACAGCAACCTTCCTCTCTCTTGGTAAAGATGCATTTTTTGCCTCTTTCTGTGAACTGCATTTGTGGTTTCTGTGCTCCACATTGTTTTACTGGATGCTTTAGTACATCTTTGCCGTGTTTTTGTGGGATTTGATGGATTTTTAATTTTTACTGCAAAGAGTCCATAATGGTCCTGGAAAAAGCTGCTTTTAAAAGTGAACAAACAGCTAGCGTTTGAGCTAAAGACATTTGAGACCGAAAAATGTTTTCTTCTGAAACACTGAAGAGGCACCAAGAGTCCCCACACCTGCAGTACAGTGGAGGCGTCACAAGAGGAGCTACACGGAACAAAAAAGGGACAAACGAGGAGGTATCCGGGCAAGACACAAAGCTAAGCCACACATGCCTTCTGTCCCGACTATTGTTCTGGCTAATGGACGTTCACTGGAGAATAAAACAGATTAACTGCTACGCTCTTGAGGAGATGGTGAAAGACTGTTGTGGAGCGGAGGGAGCTGCGTAGGAGGAAGAAGAAGGAGGAGCTGAACAGTGCAGGACATCACGCTCTGAAACTGGGACAAACCCAGGAGGCGCTGCACTGTTTTAGAGGATCAGAGGAGACTGAAGGCAGCCAGGTTTTCTCCGGGTGATACGGTTTCCTCTACCTCCAAAAACATACTGGTCAGGTTGACCCACAGTGGCGACGCGGCTCAGTCACGGCGGCTCAGGACTAACACCTGAACACTACTTCGTTGTACGCTTGTACAATGACAAATAAAGCGCTTACTTACTTAACAATAATGATATATCTGAAAAAATACTTTTGTTTTTGGTGCCTGTTACTCGTTAAAAAAAGACTATATCATTTATCGTCCTGGCTCTAACCATTACTCCACACACCCTCTTTCCCATCACACTGCCCGATCAAACAAAGCCTGAGGGCCAAAAACTTTAATTGCCATTTCTTTGAGCAAATCCACTAGTTTGTATAATGTATTTGGGCTGGGACTGCCTGTAGCAACTTTCTGTAGCATCAAGATTTCTATTTTCATTTTGGAAATGCAGTAAATATTTTTCAGCTAATTTGCTTTATGTTGCTCCCTTCACAACCTCTGAGTAGTGTTAATCCAACTATTCCAGGTCTCGAGTGCTGCTTCACTCAACTTGTAAATAAATATTCATTGGAGCAGGCAAATCTGTGATTAATTTCCCAAAAGAGCCGTCAGACTAACAGGTTCTCTTAAGCTGTTGAAGTGCGTGTAATGTGGAAAGGTCATTCATTAATTTTCATCGCTCGTACCACAATAAAAATGCAAGTCCCGAGCTCAAAGTCTTCAAGGAAGAAATCTTGATTTGAAGCATCCTTCTTAAGAGTTTATAGGTCTTAAAACGGATTCCTTGGAGGGGGCACCACTTCTCGGGGATCACGTAAAAGTTTTTTTTAGTTTGCGTGCCCGCTCTGGAAGGTCAAGCTCAGATCAGAGCTGAGCAACATAAATAGAGCCTGTTGTCATAAAGGTGCACTCCGACTGAAAAATTACCATGGCACCGGCGCCTCCCTGCATACAATGAATAACATCGCTGCCGTTCCAGCACAGATACCACTTCCCACCTCAGCAGGACACAGGAAATATTACTGAATTTAAAATAAAGCTCAGATATATTTGAAGATGAGATTTGGGAGCAGATTTATAGCTGTATTTTCTCATGAATACTTCGGAAATTCAAAGTGGCACTGTTATCTAATGTTTATGCAGTGTGGCAAACTGGGTCTGAAGGCACTATCTGATGCGGCTGCTGAGACGGGCAAAGGGGTGTTTCAAAATGGGAGAGTGAAACAAGTGGGGTTTGTGTATTTTCAACTGAGAAACCCATTGGCTAAAAGTCAAGTCAAGTCTAGACTTCTTCATTCAATTTGCAAATATCAATAAACTGCTAAAGAGTCGTGTTCATCTTTAAATGATAGATGGTTCCAGGTTTACAGCAATTTATTCCACACACAAAAATGTAGAGCTATTTGCGGTCTCAGGAGATAAATACAAATCCGGCAACACTGACTGTGTGTGATGTACACTCATTCAAGGGCAATTTAGATGGAGAAAAAAACACAAGAGGGGAATAATAATATCTACTTTTACATCTCTTTTATGTCATTTAAGTGTTGCTACCTGCCAGTGACCAGCATTTGTTTCTGAGCATGTTCATCCCAAGGAGAAACCAATCAGAGAAATACTGTAGTATTCAACATAAATACATGGAGGAATATATAATCCCTATCTGGGATGTGGCCATAGATCACTGGAGCTTACAATATTATACGACCTTGTCCTGATACCATGATGGCCGCTAATGCACAAACTGGGAGCAGTAGAGGTGAGGAAAAAGAGTACAGCAAATGTGCTTTTTTACAACAGCTAAATGGAAGCCTGACATAAACTTAGAGAAATATGACTTTTGAGAAACACAAAACCGAGCAACAATAAAGCGCGGCGCGGTTTCCCTGGTGTTGCCATTACCGCAATTCCAACAAGCCTCCAACGCGTCTGATTTGTCTTTGAAAGTCACTATTTGATGCAACGTTTGAAGCGCCTATGAAAAGGGGGATAGAAATGTGAGCGCTTTCACAAACACCTGAAATTGTAAATGCAATACTCTTTCGTCAGGTAAAATTTCAACATTGTACCACTTTGTCAGATGAAATCTTACTGTCCATAACCTGAACACTCCAAGGTGACCGTGCAATAGTTAAAGAATAAGGTGGAACAGTGGAACGAGCTCCTCACTGCAGAGAGGTTCCTGGTTTGGTTCCCGGACAGAAGATTTTACATGTTCTTCTTATGTGTCGGCAGATGTTTCCCTTACCAATAAGACCTAAAATAACTTCTTCTCAAGGGACAAAGCTTCCATGGAAATCAGATTAAATATCTACTAGTACTAAAGCTGCTACTGTGAGCGATAGTTCTACTGCTTCTGACACAAGGCTAAGCAATTTTGGACAAATTGTGCAGTGGAATTTTTCTGACAAGCATTGAGATTTGATTTCACATTTGAACATTTTTGAGAAAATTGAAATTCTGAATTAACAGAGGAATCACAGGAATGTTAGCGCATTGCATTGTGCTGCTTAAATGATTGCACTGCTTGAGACTTGCCCTAGTAAGACAAACACAAAATACTCCTGATCTCAAAGCCTTGAGCAAACCCTCAGAAAGCGTAGCGTAGTAGCTGCAATAAGAGCTAAGTAAGTTTCCGCCAACAGTATTTAGCTCTTAAAGTTTAATAGGCAGATACTATTAAATGAAAAGTAACCATCCTCCGGTTCCCAGAGTCCTCATATGTGCTCAGTGTGTGCCATTGTAATGCAGCGCTGACATCGGCTGGTGGGACAGACGTGCATAGGGGAGGCCCCGGGGGCAAGGTAAAATAATACACACAATCTTCCTCCCATCCGTCTGCCTGTCAGTTTGACGGACAGCTCTGCACAGGTGGAGCTTCGAGCCAACTCCGCCAACCAATCAGCAGAGACAATAATAGTTTCAGATTAGGCCAAAACGACCCACATGAAACAATGGAGGGCTAATTTCTCCCCGAGTTTCAGATTGGTTTGAAGATGCAGCTGGGGTGTTTTGGGGCGAGGTAATTAAAGCGACGGCAACTTTGTACGAGTTCAGCTGAACTTCAAATCGATATGTGCCAAAAAATACACATTTTAGAGAATGATGGATGGCTTTGCTTTGCTTGAGTCTGGTTACATAATGAGTTCTTTAAGATTATGAATTGTTATGTTTTGTGGCAGAAATGTTTTGGGCTTTTTTGCACCAAGAGTTTGAGAGAAAATGGATTATCTGTATGTGAAGCACAATTGACGAAAGATAACTATAACTGTTTGTTTCAAGTCTGTGGCACTGGCGGTGGTGACTTTGCTGCAAATTCAGATTACAAATAAAGTGGTACTCTCTAACTAAACTAAACAAACTTTTATCAGTTTATATGAAGATGAAAGTGTCTAAGCTCTTTATTGTGAATTTGGTAAATGTTTCAGCGTTGCCCTTGTTATCCAGCCTTTTTGTCAAACTTATTATTGGACCACTTTTGAGCTGATAATTGGTGATTATACTACAACTTCTAAAACTTTTATGACCAGACCCATTGTACACTCGTTAAGCTCTAACTTCGTGCATTAATGATTGGGTTTGAAAACGATTATTCTGAAAGCAGATTTGTTAACAATTAATTTCCAGATTTTATTTTTGCAATTGGAGTCAGAAAACTAATGACCAGAGGGTAACGGGCAGCATTTTGTCCCATCTGTGAACGCTCCGTGTGAAGTGCGCAGCCTCTGAACATGTGAGCGCTGGATTACGACGAGCGGCTCTTTCTGTAGTTACTCAACCTGAGCCAGAATCCACAGAGGAGCGGATTCACTTGGTATTCACGCAGTGCAGCTCGCTCCATTGATGAGTATTCAAAGACCTGATTGATTCATAGAAGTTGGAAGTAAATGATGCTTGGTTTGAGTCTCGCGCTCTGGTCATGGCGAGGATGGTACTTTTTTTTTATTCACGGGTTTTCATTTGTTAGTCACGAGAATAATACTTTTTCTATGCTTTATTCACACGACTAACCACTGGGACATTGGTCTCTATGTAAGCTTTCACCTGGAAACATTGCCTAATTTACCTATTTTCTCAAAGTGCGTTTTTCTCACAGTCTACAGTAGGAACAATTGATCAGCACTCGTAAAATGCAACATAAAGATACCACTCATTCCTCTGTACTGGAATTAAAATTGCAAATGTAAACCTGTCTCATTCCATTAACCCTGTTTTGCACTAAAATCGCTGCAATTTTGGCAATTTTTCCACGCACACAAGGCCTTATTTCCATATATAAAGTTTGCATAATGGCAATAATCTCAAACAGAAGTAGCATGAGTTCTGAAACCTAGTAACGATGTGGCCATGTGATTTTGGAGAAGGTGAAAGAAGTTGTAAAGGCAAGTATAGCAGTAGTTGAAGTAAATTATACACAGGCTACTTTTCACTTGTTTTGTTTCACTTTTAACTTCTTTTTTCTTGAGCCCCCATAAGATTGTTTTGTGAAGTAACCGCGCCAGTAATAGATTCAGACTTTCACTACTCCCTCCTTTGTTTGTCCTACTACTGTGCTCCTTATAGGCAGCAAAGTACCGACTGCTGTGCGTGGTAATGGCTTATTGATCAGCGCTGGTTATCTGACTGAAGAACGGCCCGATGCTACACCATAATCCGCCGCTCCTCAGCGCTTGACACACTTCCTCGAGAAAGAAATATCGAATGACCCGCTGCCATTTTGTCCTGGTACAGATAGATAAGAAGGGCCGCCTTATGGGACTCCCGGCTGTCTGTAAAACAAGACAGTAAAAGTGTCCGCAGGTAGTAACGCCAGGGCCAAACGTAATCGTCTTTCACGTGCGTGGATGATGTAGTGATCTGTGGCGAGGGCAGGTGGAGGAAATCTAAAATGGTGGAACTATGCTTTGCAACAAAGTCTCTCAAAGTCTGGACTCCTTAAACAAATCTTATTTGTTTTATTGAGCTTGATCCATTTGGAATGTATGGAACAATCACGAGTTACATCTTTAGACTGGGTTTAGTCCTGAAGTGTCAGTGGTTCGGTAATCATAGAACAAATGTGTAAGTAAGTAAGTAAGTAGGGCTTTTTCCTTTGTAAAACTTTGATTTCTAACTGAAGCAAATTGAGTTACATCATATTTCATGTTTATTGCAGCTTGTGTGGTATTTTAGGATATGATGATGCACTTTTAGAACAAAGGTTTACAGTCATTTATACGCCTGAGAGTTGACAGTATCGATAGAGTCAATAATATCGTTTATCGCGATACTTTCCTGCCTCAATATATCGAACTTCAAATTTGTTATCGAGATAGGCCTATAAGTAAAAGTTAGTTCTTTATTTGTCATTGTACAACCGTACAGCAAAATAGTAATCATGTGTTAGTCCTGAGCCACGCCGCCGCTGTGGGCCAACCTGACCAGCATGTTTTTGGAGGTCGGGGAAACCGTAGCACCCGGAGGAAACCTGGCTGCCTTCAGTACTCCTCTGATCCTCTGAAACGGTGCAGCTCCTCCTGGGTTTGTCCCTGTTTCAGAGCGTGGTGTCCTGCACTGGTCAGCTCCTCCACCTCCTCCTTCCTTTTCCTCCTGTGCAGCTCCCTCCGCTCCACAACAGTCTTTCACCAACTTCTGGGAGGAGCTTGGCAGTTTATCTGTTTTATTCTACAGTGAATGTCCATTAGCCAGAACAATAGTCGGGATAGAAGGCATGTGTGGCTTAGCTGAGTCTTTCCCGGATACCTCCTCATTTGTCCCTTTTTTGTTTTCTGTAGCTCCTCTTGTGACGCCTGCACTGTGCTGCAGCTCTTGGTGCCTCTTCAGTGTTTCAGAAGAAGACATTTGTAGGTCTCAAATGTCTTAAGCTCAAACGCTAGCTGTTTGTTCACTTTTAAAAAGCTGCTTTCTTCAGGACCATTATGGACTCTTTGCAGTAAAAAAAAAATATATATATATATATCGAACCAGCGGAACACTTCAAAGATGTACAAAAGCATTAGGGCTGAAAGATATATCGTTATCGTATCGATATCGAGATATGAACATTCAAGATATCAATATAGCAAAAGAAAAATATATTGTTATCGTTTTTATATCGAGATATGAAAATTTAAAATATTAAAATAGAAAAAGCAAGATATAAACGATATAGATTTTCATCAATAAAACTGCACTCTATTGTATTATGATTTAATTTGTCTGAAAAATACTTAGTTTTCACCTAACCCATAGTTATATCGTATCGTAATTGAGATATCTGGCATGAATATCGAGATATGAAATTTTGCCATATCGTTCAGCTCTAAAAAGCATCCAGTAAAACAACGTTGACCACAGAACACACAAATACTGTTCACAGAAAAATGCAATAAAAATGCACCTATACCAAAAGACAGGGAGATTGTTTCTGAAGCCAACATCTATACTGAGTTGTTTTAGTCACAGGCTTCATCAGCAACTGTTGATCTTTTATAGCATGCAACTATGACTGATTCTAACCTACTGCAGTAAACACTTTCTTTCTGGGCACTGTGCCATACTCAGCGTCTCGAGCTCGACTCCTAGCTCCGCTGATTTGCTCAATGTCTCTCCACTCTCCCTTCCCCTTTCAGGCAGAACCGTTCTGTCCAATAGAGATCACGCCAATGTATTAAACCAATATTAAGCCCTGGCTAAAAGATCAAAGAGCAAGCGGGCACTGGCCAGTTGTTTCTCAATCCACTGTGGCAAATTGCAACCGCAGTCGAGCCGCCTTCTCTGCTGCCGTCTCTCACAAAAAAGGACAAATTTACACGGGATCCGGGCTCGCGGCGCTCGAAATTGCTACTGCGGCATGCCTAATCACTGAAAAGGGGGATGATCCAACTGTGCTAAGGGAAAATTTGGAACAACTTCTGCGGGTCGTGTTGGTTAATCTACTAAGCATCAAAGGGAGAGGCATGGGGAGGATGGGGGTTTGATTGGAAATCCAGCAGGGAAAGTCTCGGGTCCTTCTCTGTTCGTTTGTAATCTGTAAAAAGGTTGTATGTGGCCGAGAACGGGAGGCAAGCCATTACCAATCTCCAGCCGATGGAAGGCCCGATAGTTCGCAGTAGGAAATGAACCGGAGGAGTCAGTTAATACAGGCCCTGCTGCAATTCACCGCACTGTAAGCTGGAGCTATTGACGATAAATTGATTTAAACTTTTCAGCTGTGAGCGGAATCGGATCAAGTGTGTTATTATTGAATCTATAATTCGGGACGTACAGAAAGAGATCTGTAGCCGTTTTAAACCTGACAGTATAGGTAAAGTTCAGCGGATTCGCAGATAAATTATTTCATTTTTCATAAAGAAGGGACCTTTTTGTTTGTGTAAAGGCTCTTAAAAAATGAATTCCAAGCTAAAAAAAATAATCAAAGTCTAACAAATAACACCTGAGTTCAATCTCTGACACGCTTCCTCAGACGTCAAGCAGATGTGAAGGTCTTCCCATACAATACAGAGACTTCATTATTACCTTTGAGTTGTACAAATCTGCTCAATAATGTAGTATGATGGTTAAATATGAAGGTGCTGGAATTCTAATCTAGAAGACTCAGAAGGCCACGGCAGGTCGACACATGAAAGGCTGTGTGCACACCGCACGCAACAGAAGGTGTTTTATATTACTTTTAATTGCTTTTAGAACAAATTCAGTAAAATCTGGTGTATTTTAGGCAACAATGGGGTTGTGCTCAAAAATGTACATACCCTGGCAGAATTTGTTATTTTATATTTGTTTTTCAGAGAATATGAATGATAACACAAAAAGTTATTTTTTCACTCATAGTTAAATGTAGTGGTTGTGTGAAGCCATTTATGGTCAAACAACTGCGTTTACTCTTTTTTTTATCATAATGATAAAAGAAACAACCAAAATGACCCTGATCAAAAGTTTACATATCTCAGATCTTAATACTGTGTATTGCCCCCTTTAGCATCAATGACAGCTTGGAGTCTTTTGTGGTAGTTGTGGATGGGCCTCTTTATTTCCTTGGATGGTAAAACTGGCCATTCTTTTTGGCAAAAAGCCTCCAGTTCCTGTAAATTCCTTGGCTGTCTTGCATGAACTGCACGTTTGAGATCTCCCCAGAGTGGCTTAATCATTCTGAGGTCAGGAGACTGAGATTGCCCCTCCAGAACTTTCACTTTATTCTGCTGTAGCCAATGAGAAGTCGACATGGCCTTGTGCTTTGGATCGTTGTCATGTTGGAACGTCCAAGTGTGTCCCATGTGCAGCTTCCAGGCTGATGTTCAGTTGTTGTGGTTTCATTCATATTCTCTGAAAAATGGCCCAAAAAAACCCTACATTTCTGTCAGGATTTGACAGAACGAATGCTGTTTAAATCAGTATAGATAACTTAGAGCTGCTACTTAACTACTTTTATTATTTATTCTATTGGTTTTTTTTTATGTACTGTCAAAATTCTGTGTAAGTGTTTCCCACTGGGGACCCTCTGCTGTGGGGCCCCAGTCTCTCTGCTGCCCATATCAGCTCCGCCCCTGTTCTTCCTCCGTCTGAGAGCTGCACCTGACCTTGCGCTGAGCAGTGAGGAGGGACACCGGCTGCAGACAACACTAAAGACTAAACATTAGCCAGGATTCTTGACTTTTTATTGCTTTTATACGGTGCCGATTCAGAGGATCAGATCAGAGGAAATAGTGTGTGGAAAAGGCCGACATTGCGCCGCGTGCCGTAACCCAGCGCCATTTTATCGCCTTCCGAAATGAAAGCTGGGGTCCCTGATTTTTCCTGTTCAAACTTTAGTTTTGGTCCATACTTAATTTTTTCTGTCGCAATCCCGACTTGTTCAAGCAAAGTAACTACATATGCACGTTTCACACCTGTGTACAGCTTTGAGTGGTGGCAAAATGATAATAATAATTTAGATTGTACTTTTGTCTTCTATCGCTCAGTAAACATTAGGTGAAGACAATACAACAAGGTCTGTTTTTTGCTGTGTTCACAACGTACGCTGAGGTGACAAAAATACATTTACTCTACAACAACAACAAAAAGTCAGGTACCCCAGCTTTAATCTGTAAAACTAAAAAATATGAGGCCAATTGATGTGAAATAAAAAAAATTGGTTTATGGATTAGTTCATGTCCACAGAGTTCATGATTTCAGGATAAATGCTGTTATTTTGAGGCGCTACTAGTATTGAAGCTTTAGCACACACTTACCCCTCTGGACTGTATCTCCTTCACATACAGTGGAGACAGAAACTCGGACACTCCCTCCACCCGGATCCCGTCTTGGTTCAACTTCAAGCTCCCCATTCCGTCCTGCAACCCCAAAAAACAAGAGCATCAACAACATCCGTGTCTACTGATCATTTTCATGGTGGTCCAAAAGTGCGGGAATCGCCCCAACTCTCACGATTACCTCGCACCCCACTGGGGGAAAAGGGGAAAAGTAAACTCATGTACAGCGATGGACACCCCCGGCAGAGCGATGGTGGCCAGACTGCTTTGAGTGACAGGGAAGGAGCAGGACATGACATGGAGGCGACAGGCTGACATCTTGCATGCGGCGCGAGGCAGAGAGAGTTGTGCCGTGGATAATGTGGCAGCTGACAGCGGCGAGAGGTCCTATGGAAATGACAAAAGAGGAATCCGCTCCATCTAATGTGAAAGTGATGGAACTGTATGGGTCTAGTATGGAGCATTGGGCCGGAAAATGTCTGGTATTCAAATGATATGTAAAACACAGATCTGCGAGGACTTTCTGAACCAGCGAGGAAATTGGGCATTGGCTTTTTTTTTCTTTTTATATGACTGCGCTCACACGTTATCAGTGGTTTTTACATAAGAATTATGTTAGAGGATCTCAAGGTGCTCGGTAGACTTGCATATTTTGGCTTAAACGCATTCGTGGGTTTGGGTGATAAACAGAAAGTACAATACAATACCCTTGGCATTTAGGCTAATAGCTCCTATAATTTGCGGAAAATCTCGCCCAATTTTCACCCCTTTTCACGCTAAATTGTCCAATCCAATAAAGCCTACAGGCGGAGAAGTCATATCATATAAGATAAGCTTGTAATAAATGAATATGAATGAATATTTCCAACAGGGCTGCGCGATTTGGGAAAATATTGAGGATTCTCTCAACTGCAATTGGATTTGCAGTTTCGTTTTTTACAATTAGGATTCAAGGTCCACATTTTTAAACACATCTCGCTGCAATAACTGTTGAAAAAAAAAGAAAGTCTTCAGCACAAGCATTTCAGAACAGGTTTGATGAGATCAAAGCTGAAATCTGAATGGTACACAAATCAAATTTACTGTCAGAAAAAATGTACATATAAAAAAAAGCAAGTGTTGCGGAAGATGGATCAATACATGGTTATTGTTCAAACTTTTAAATGCAGTATTTCAACTTCCTTCATCCCTTTAAATTGGAGTCAATAACTCTTTCAACCAAAAATATTTGCTGTTGCTGCAGTCGGCTACTTCATTGGGTGACAACTTAAATATCATTGATCTTCACTGTAAGCAGGGTGGGAGTGACTTTGGAGTGTATTAAATGCAAAATGATAGACTTAAGAAACACAGTCATCTCTAGGGAACAGTCCAGACTCAAGAGAGTGAACGTCATGGTGAAAACGGGCGGCATAAAGCAACACAGCTTTTAATTTTAAGACAGAAGGTGGTGTCAATGATGAAACAAAAGGCAAACTAAATATTGGGTTTGGTGATCGAATGAGTCAGACCGGCTCTCCTTGACCGTGGAGGAGCGTGTTGTGTCTGGCATCCTGATTCCTGATATGAAATGACTCCAGCTCAGACGCTACATATTTTTCACATTTGGTCCATGTTTCAGCTGAATAAACTACATGCAGAATTAGGTATTAACCAGGACTTTGACTATACTCCTGGCCATTGCTTTCATGATATAATGTAAGCTATAATGGTCTAATTTGATCTAAATGTTTTCCATCTCTTTTCATTCAACCAAAGACTGTGCTGCTGCAGTGGCTTTCATCATACTAATGGCTGTTCTCTCCAGCTGATTGTATCCATGGGTCCAAACTGATAAAATATAGCAATTAAGAATTCAAAAGGAAATATTATATCTTTTGAATAGAGGGTATGCGGATGATGTCACAGCATGGCAGGAGAGGCCAAATGAGTGTTAACATTGAATTATTCTGAAATGTTATTTCAGATTTACACTCGGTGAAACTTAAACATATTATTTGGTGCATTTAAGTGAAAAGTCCTCAAAAATAGGGCCCATGACAGAAAGAAAGTTGTGTGGCAAAAAACCCATCCATAAATGAAGCTGTTCTAAACTAAAAGATATGCTACCCTTACAAAACAAAAATACATTGCTGTATATTGGAAAATATCATGCAATATATTTAGCAACATATTACATGAATATATATATATATATTTCATCAATATATAATTCCATGTATTTACAACATATTGGAAAATGTATTGGGAAAATAATATATTACAATATATTAAAATATATTTCAAGTGATAGATTGGTAAATAAAAAAGATGTACAATAGGTTTCTCTCGGAGGTCAGGACTCCTCTGACAAAGAGATTCTTAATCTCAGTGGAACTTACAGTACCTGGTTAAATAAAGGTCAAATAAAAAATATATTTTCCTTTCTTAAGGGTATACAGCTTTAACCTGTTACCTGCACCTTAGGGTCAAGGTTAGGGGTTAGCAATTATTTGTACCCAAATCTCAAAGCGTATTTTCTAAAAATATGTGTGAGATCTGTATGAGTGAAACACAACTTCAGTCACATTTGCCGTTCCTAACCCTAAGCGTAACCCTGATTAGGGTTACCTAACCCTAACCCTAACCCCTGGATCGGGGGGATGGCAGGTAACAGGTTAATTACGTCTTGAAGGCGATAACAGCTATGCATTTATACACAAAATGTGAGAAAATTGTGATCTTTTGTATATATTGTTTGCCATGTCCCCACCTGTAGGCTACTTGACTACTTTATCACATATATTTCTAACTGGAGTATGCATGTATGAATACTTTTGACCTTTTCTAGGCTGGCATAGACTATAAAACAAAGAACTATAAACTTGATTACTCTATAGGTGCAGTGCGGGCTGGAGCGCTCTCTATGTCGTTGTAGCGTGTACTGGTCCTGTGAGACGAGGAGCGGAGTACATTTCGTGGCACAACACCAGCGGCACTGATAGGATCTTTACTCCTGACACAGACTGATGGGATCCGAAGGGGCTGAGGAGCGATTGCAATAGTCAGGGGACGCATCCGTCAGTGGGAGAGAGAAGAGCTGCCATCAGGAGTTTGTTGACAAAGTGCTAAATTGTGTGTATTGTCGTGGAATATGTCACTGAGCCTAGCCCGTGTCTGTCTGCTCCTCTTTCACTTGTGCAGATAAAGACGTAACGTGTCACGGCAGCCCGCTGGTTTTTCCTAATTCTTTATCAAAGCCGAAAGAGAAAAGGCGCGCAGTATGGGGCGAGGGGTTTGAATACACTTCACACCCTGTGAGTTTGTATTAGGGTCAATTAATTATCGCTGGGATTAAAAGGAATGCTTGACCTACATAAGGCATGTTACACAAGTGAAGATCGACATTTTCTGCTTTAAAAGTTAGCCTTTTGTTACGGTATGTGTAAATTCAATGAGTTTAAGGGGGTCATTTATCAAGACAGGTGTGAAATAGTGTGGCACCTAATTTACCAATTTAAATTGCATATATTAGAACCTGCTCTACAAAGCAGTTCCAGGGACCATTCTCCTGATTTTGAGATGTTTGTGGTCATCAGTCGAGGATTAGCCTATTGGGAAAAAGTCCAAGTCACCCTCAAAGTAGTTGTAGTCTGTAAGTTTAAGGGCCCGATCTTGTGTTTTTTGAAACGCAGGCCTTAGACAATAACGTTCGTGCTGACGAGGTGCGCTCTGTGTAATCTTCAGCTTCATACCTGGCGCAGTAAGTGGGTTGGGCTGCACAGACACCCATGGCCAATGGCTAACAACAGTCCCTCCCTGAGCCTTTTCCTCCTGCAGACCAATATTTTTTGCGCAGAACGGGGGAATGCGGGGGTGGTGGGGGCTGGTACGTGCACATCCTGGTGGTTTGATCACAGCCAAGAGCCCAGAGCCACGCGCGGCACTCTTCAATACCAGAGCCAGCTCTCTTCTCAGCTCTGTTCTCTTTCTCTCAGGAGTCGGGACACGGCCAATGTTGAAACCACAGTGGAATAAAGTTTGTAGTATGTCCTGTGATAGCTTGAAAATGCCGAATGAAGTACATGAGGCCGTGCGATGTTAAGGTAAAGATGAGAAGAAGGGGAAGCGCTCGTTGCAGTCAGTTCCTCAGTCGAACCCCAAACTACTTCTCTCAAATGACTTCTTGCATAAAATGAATGAATGAATTTTGAAACATCTCATAAACTACAAATATTTTTGGTGTTTTGGGAATTCCAATTAATTAACGTTTTTCTGTTGGTCTTAAAATTTAAATGAAACTGTCCCAGGATATGACTGGCTTTGTACTTCATTGCTTTTCTGTATTTGATTTTAATTGCCTTTGTGAATTCCCTTAAATGGACAAAAATAATTAAAAGTTATGAACATGCTCCAAATACAATCTATCATTTTGTGCTTTTCATTTTGTCTGACGGCACCGGTTGAAAGGCTTTGCGCTGTTTGTGTTTATTAAAATTGCCAATGCCATTTTTCTCCTCCTTTTTATGGTGTCCCCCTCCCCTTTGTTTACGCGTGGCGCCAATACTCCTTTCATGAATAAAAAAAAGCCTATTAAAACATCCCACATCTTTTTTCATTCCAGTGCACAAATCCAGCTAAAACTAAATGAAATTGGCAATTCAAAGTGGGGAAATTAAAAAAATGGCTATACCCAGTGAGAGTTTGTTGTGAGTGCACATTATTATTATTTTAATAGTCTGACTTTTTCCCGATGGCTCTCATAAAGTTTTATAACAGCAACATCATTTTTCCTCCTTGCTGGCACCTTTATGCTTTTATGTACTATATGTTATTTTTATTTATCCTCTATTTAACCAGGAAAGTCCCACTGAGATCAGGAATCTCATTTCCAGGAGAGTATTGTACCTACGCAGGGAAAAACATGCAACACGCTAACCGCTGCGCCACCGTGATTATGACATGATGTGACTCTCTATATCTGGATGAACAGGCTGCTTGCAAGATTGAGTCCAAGTTTAAACTACGCAGTGACGTTTCACCAATGGGTCTCATTATTTATGGATGATGCTGCATAACTGGAGCAGTCCAAAGCTCACATGTACGAGGCGAAAAAGGAGACTAATGAGTTTTGGTCCAGAAAGACCTGTTGCTTTTTTATTTGTCTTTGTTTTGTTCAAAGGGAAGAAGGAAAGAAAATATGAAGAAAAATGACTCCAGACTTTACTTGACAAACTTGTTATGGTTTCTGGGGAAATGTTCTAACAATGGAACATTTACACCGCCCATAGACTTTGAGCTACTTGCACCTTTGTTTCTAAAGTTTGTGAACCTGTTCATTAACAATGGCAATACAACCTATTGATTCTGATTATACTGCAAATGGAAAATTAACTGAATCCGATCTGAAACTAAACTTTTGGTGCCGTGACCCACAAAATCAGTTGACCAACAACTCGGGACCCTTCCATTGTAAAATGTAATTAATTAGTATTCATAATAATTTGAGGAAAAAAATGTATAAAAGCTGGTTTAGCAGTGTGTTTGGAAATAATAAATATCTTGCGAGCCCCACCTCAGTGTCCTGCGACCCCCCGGGAGGTTCAGACACGCACTTCGGGATCCACTGCTATATTAGATTTCTCTTTTGTTTTGTTTAGATACATTTTGTTCAGGGTTTATGATAGGACAAAAATGTTGGAGAATGTGGAGAGAGACATTTTGCAAGTTGTCAGAGCCCGGTGAAGGAAACATGATTTCACTGAGACATCAAAGTGAAAGAAAGACGAATACTTTCACCACTAAATGACTTACAGGGCTTTTAGTTCTCTTTTAAACATCAGATGTGTGTGTCATCCAGAACAGCTTTTCAAATTTCGATTAATCTGTCTATACGATACTTTGTAAGAGAAGCCACAGGAAACCTTTCAGAAGCAGCAACCTCCCGATCTTAGGCAAGGCTATTGGACATATTTTTGGACAAACAACTGTTTTGCACCACTGTACTTTTTTTACCCAACTGCAGCACATTTATCCAGTCGTACCGTGGAGAAGTTCATGACTTTGATGATCCACACGGTGAGGGCCAGGTTGACGATCATGGTGACAAGCAGCAGCAGGAGGAAGAAGAACAGCCCTCTTTTCCTCCAGCCGAACACTGGCCGTGCGGTGGCCGCCTCACAGCCGGGACGGGGCAGGTGGAGCGACTGCGATGCCAGGATGAAGTGCTCCTGGGTAATCTGCAAAGCAAACACATCTCCGTCAGTCGCCTGCTCGGGAGTCCGGGTCTATTAGCTCAGCACTGGCAATCCCAAGCTGAGAGTGGTTATTACTCCCTGAGCACCTCGCATGGCTCTGTCTGGATTGAGGCATGGTGCAGAAGTGTGGCTAAAAAAAGGGACATGAAAGAGCCAGGGAAATTGAGAAATAAATAAACGTTTTTTCTCCTCTGCACCCAAGCTCACCACTCATTCTTTAACAACACCTGCTACACCATTTTTTTGCATTGCGATAAAGAACTGTAAAAGTTGTACGAGCTTAATTTTCATGCAGTTTGTCTTCATGATTACATATCTGGCTACAGCGATGCTACACACTGAGACCAGAAAGGGAGCCGGAGCAGAGCAATCCATCACGCAGCGTGCCTAAAGACAAGGTCGTTTGTGTGTGATGTTATTTTATTAAGAGAGATACCACATCGCCCATGAAACAAAAGGTTGTATGTTTCATTTCGCCGCAGACACAGGCTCATCAGTCAAGATCCGTCTCCAGCTCGTCTCAAACCGATCAAGATCCTGAGCGGCGCGGTGCCCTCCTTAAACATCTATTTACTGTGCGTTACACCGGGCCCAGTGGCTTTGTTTATTCACAAACACCCCAAGCAAACCTCCTGACATTTCTGCCTGTACCTTCCTATAAAACGATTTGTCGACTTTTAATCACATGCCACAGCTGTTTTCATTGTTAATTACTTGTTGACATTTTGTCAAAGTGCGCCCCTGCATTTTTATAATGTGTCATTCTGAGTGGCAGCTTCCTGTAGCCGACCTGTTTACAGCTCCCCTCGGGCGCTGAGCTCTATAATGTGTCTGCCTATCAACTTTAACAATAAAATCGACTTTACATTCACTCTACAGTATAGGGTCTGTGCTGGTTTGGAATATACAAGATTGGGGGAATCTTTGTATAGATTTCTTATAAAGCTTACTGCACAAGATAAAAAAGAGTGTTAATAATCTTAATAAAGTGTTTGGAATTGAAAGCCCTTATCTCTCAATCCTTTTATAACAAATGAATCCATACAGAGCTTAATTTGATTTAAGACTTACTTTTCTGAGTTTTCTCAAAGTTATAAAGGCATGGAAATCACAAATACCTCGACGGCAATCTATAAGATGATGAAGTGAGATAGGAAACTTTGGAGGTCTGTCAAATATCTCTGTGAATTCACACCATCTACCTTGTGCTGGCACGAGAATACGGGAAAGTGGATATTTCCTCCATAGATCTTTTTAAATGGAACTCATCTCGTAGGCCTAGAGATGTCTTACAATGGGACACATTTATGGCTGTCAATTAGGTCGGAATGAGTTTGGATGAACAGGCTGTCAATCTCTACAGACCGTGGATTCTTAGTTGAACCAAATGAAGGTTTTTTGCCTCAAAACTTTGTGTAATTGCGACAAAGTTACAGCAACCAACAGTTTATGGAAAAATTGCTTTCATTAAGAAGAAAAATGTAAATCTCTGATAAAGGAATGCGTGAAAAAGATCTGTTTGCCTCTCTCGCCTCTCTCTCTGCTCTTTTATCAGATGCTGCTGGTGTGTCAGAGCAGTGGTCTGGGCAGGTGCTGTTCTCCAGCCAGTCGTGACCGCGAGTCCTCTCCGAAGACGCACCACTGCCCCCCTCTCAATTGTCCTGTTTGCTTTGGGACACTTTCACACTGCCATCCTACTCTCGACAAATAATAATGAACGGTGGAGTTTGGCCAGTCAGACACTTTTCTACACTTAGCACTTGAGACATGGATTAAACAAAAGTAAATTGAACCCACAGTATCCGTGTTTGTAGTGAATACTTCTGCCTCTTTTGTAAGGAGTCACTGATGTCAAAATTAAAACCATAACCCTGTTGTTCAATGCGTTGCCCAGATGCTCAAAGTCGCTTTAACACTTTCACAGACACGGCTACCCTGGGACAGACTAAGAAGTGTGTTTCCTAAAAACGACTAAACAACAATTTTGCCACTTCCACCTAAAAAGACTTTCAGATGCTGTGACGGCTTCCCCAATGTTAAAGAGAGATCCACTTGAGTCAAAGTCTTATGATAACATTCTCCTGATTTCCCTGGGAGCGCTGTTAATTCATTGTGCGTACTAAACGGCTTTAATTGCACAACACATGCATGGGTAATGGCCACACCTGTGCTCAGATTCCCCTGCAGAGCGGCGGAGGGTACGATCTACGCATTGGTTGACTCTGGGATCCAAGGCTCGCATGTCTTATTCATACCCACCCTGTCATTTGCATACAGCACCGATGGCACTCATCGTCGGGCTAGGTTTTCTGATGGGCTTTCATTATCTGCGGCAGCGCTAGCAAAGAGTTTTTGAGCTGCACACGCTAATTACTTTTCAGTGGAGGCCTAAATGGATTGACCCATGTTGAAATAGGAGTTAAAAGCCTCACTGTGTACAACAGAAGACTCCCTGCTTTTCTCCCCTCACGACCCAGAACACATAATCGCGCCCAGGAATTGTGGATTCAGAGTCTGCGAAGATTTGGGGAAATAAATCCAAAGTGTGACGCTGAATGTACGGCGTCAGCTCAGACAGTGCAAACTCAAAGCAAAGCAAAACACTTATCCGTCTTTCTTTGTGGAATCTCAAAACTATTTTTGAACTCATGGTCTTTAATGAAACATTACACAGAAGAAATAGAAGTGCCTTGTCTCTGATTTTTAAAGCAGGGAAAGTCTTGATTAGAACCTAAACAATGGGTTTAGGTCGAAGCACATGTACTGTCCCGTGTAATAAATCTACAAGCCAAAAACTATCTTATAAAAGGAGGGATAAATGAACAAACACCCAGAAACTCTGTCTTTCCAAGGGTCTGATTTTTGCAGATGTATATTTTGAATGAGTTTTGCAGTGTTTGTTCTCACTGACTTGGATTTGTCTGGCATGCCCCCACCCCTCCCTTGTCCTGCTGGGGCGGTTCCTCCTGCAGCCACCTCCTGGGTAATCTCTCTATGTTTGTGCCCACAGCAGCCCTGGGGTACACTGACGGAAGCGAAGATGCCATCCCGCATCTCGGATGACCACTCACTCACACACTACATTCACCCAGACTTTCTGTTACTCCCTTGCAGTCTCCCATCCTGGTACAACCCAGACCCTACCCTGGCTTCTGAAATCTGAAAGGATCAGGCATTCACAAGGCGGTATGGTCACACCATTGAGACTGTTTCTGATGCCTGTGGCTTCGGTATATCATCAGCATTCATTACAAGTAAAGCTGCGCAATTAAAACACACTTTCATCTTTATGTTGTCCTATTTAACAAGATCTAAACAAACCAGTACTAAGAGTAGATTACGTATATCATTTGCTTGAACGATTTTGCAAAAATGTCTAATTGCAATTTTTCTGATAAGAGTCGTAATCAGATACAATAAGCGATTTATGTTTTAAGGTTCAGTTCACGGAGCACATCAAATGACAAGCATTAAAATATAGAAAGACTGAAATATGAACTGCTAAAACTAATACAAAAAACATTTCAGAACATGTTTGTAGAGGTCTGAGCAATAGTGTTAACAGGTTTTAGGAAACATTTTGTGTTTGCAGAGGACATTACATTCCATAATTACTGGCGTTGCAATCTTATTCCTGCAGCCCTAGCTCCACCAAATGCTATCCATTCCCCACTTTGGGAACGGCTCTTCAAAAGTGTGAGAATTGTTAAATATATATATATATATACAAATCTGTTAACACTTATGGCATTTCATTATATATCTAAACCTTTGGTAATGCTTGTTTTTTGCGGAGTCTACTGGCTGCTCCTCCATCCGATCCCTATCACTCTTTCTTCTCTGGCTCCGCAACAAAACTCAATCTCCTCCTTAAGTGACTGTTTCCTCCTTGGATGAATACATTGGGTCATGTCTGCCAAAAAGTGGCAGATGTCTCGCCGACGGAGGCTGTGACTTTGCAGCAGATACAAATGACCCATGGTGCTGGCCTAGAAATGTCAGCGCTTCCAATTTACCCAGCGATGCGGCTGAGGGACAAGAGCATTATGAGAGGTGCTTACACAAAGGCAGAATATAAACTGTCAAAGCAGGGTCACACAAGTCCTCCGCCACTATAACTTTTCAAAACAGTAAAAGCACTCTTGTGGTGAACTATGTCATTAATATGCATCTGTGGTCAAAATGAAAAGAAACTGCTTAGTTTAATGGTCTGAAAGAAAACAAAGACTGACTACAAGAAGGCAACAAAGGGGCAAAGATACTTTTAAGAGGATCATTTAAAATTTCGAGTTGAATAATAATAATAGCTGACAGTTGTATTGCAAGATTGACAAGCCTCTCCTCAAAGCACGACATGAGCAACAGGAAATCTGGATATCCCGCCTGGACTGATTTTACACAATGTTGATAATTGGAGTAGCATAACCAGTAGAGCAGCATGCAAACAGCTTAGTCCGTACTCATCAGGACAAAGCAACTACGCATGCTGCCCTGTTCCCTTCCTCCTGTTCCCCTCCTGTCGCTATCGCAAAACAACATAAACATAATCTGCAAGCAATTAAGGAGAAGCCATTGTCCAGCAGGGCCACGCACTATAGTCTGAGGAGGAGACAGCCTTTCCGCTGAGCCAACTGAAGGACTTCTGCATGGAAGATACACACTCCGCAGGGATATCATAAGCAATCAATTTGGTGACCACCTCTTTTGGTTGTACAATCCCGTTTTTGAAGCTATTTAGGTCTTTGTCCACTCCCACCTCGTCTTTGGCATCTCCAAAATGTGTAAAAAAAAATTATTTATTCATTTATTTGACAGGGACATTGCAATTCAACATAGTACAAACAAGCTTGTAACTGATGCTATGCCAAAAGAGTTTATAGCTAGTGCTAATTATCAACTCCAGTCCTTGGTTGGGCCTTTCTACACTTCAAAATGTAATCTTAAAAACTTGCCTATATACACCGTATAAATCATTTACACACACAAACTCAGTGCTATTTACAAATGGGTACATTCTTGTTTCGATTTCAGCCAAGACTTAACTCGAGAGGTGAACATTTTGAACTCAGTCATGGTTTTAAGTTCAGTGGGTAATGAAATCCACAACTTTGCACTTTTATACTTAAATGCCAAAAAACAAATGAAGTCTTGCAGTGATGAACTGCACAGTTGTTATTGATGGAGCCTCTGGTGACTCTGTTGCTGTTTTGTGTCTGTATAAATTAACTGAGAGGCTCAGGTGCAAGATTATTGAGACATTTGAAAGTTAAATAAATCAAAGCTTGACAATTTATACTTCTGGGGAATATTGCAGTGATGGTGGCAGATTGGCTTCTTGTCCATAATCTTTATAGTATGATTGTATAATGACCTGATGTGTTTATTGGCTGAGGGAGTGGCCTGGGCCAATACTGTCATGCAGTATGATATGTGAAAATATCATAGCGTGCATGTACAGAAGGGCGGCCTGGTTTGGAATGTAGTGTCTAATAAGTTTGAAACAATTTAGGTTGCTTTGTATAGTTTTTGAGATTTTCTTTAGATATTTGTCAAACTTTAGTTGGGGGTCGAAGACCAATCCAAGGTATTTATAATCTGTTACAGATTTTATAGTTTTGTTTTGCAAATTAATCTGAAAATGTTGCCCTACATTTTGTCTTTTAATAGAAAAACACATTGATACAGTTTTAGTTAAATTTAGCAAAACAGTGCGTAAATGAAGGTAAACTTAATTACCAGCCCCAACAGTTTGCTGAATGTCTCTCCCAAGTTTTCACCCCTTTCACCCTGTACTGTCCAGTCCAATAAAGATACAGGCCAAAAAACCTATAAAAGAGAGATTACCGATGTACAGTGCCTCTCGAAAGTACTAATACATCTTGAACTTTTGCACATTTTGTCATGTTTACAACCATAAACATAAAGATTTTATTTTGAGTTGGATGGCCCAGTCAAAGTGCTGACCTAAATCCTATTGAAAATATGTGGAAAGACCTGAAAACTGCTGTTCACAAATGGTCTCCTTCTAATTTGACAGAGCTTGAGTTGTTTTGTAAAGAGGAATGGGCTAAAATGTCAGTCGCTAGATGTGCAAACCTTGTAGTTATACCCCAAAAGACTTGCTGCTGTTATTGCGAAAAAAGGGGGTTCCACAAAGTATTAATTCATGCTGTATGAATACTTATTCACGCCCCACTTTTCGTTTTTTAAAAAAATAACAGAATCATGTATCATTTTGCTTTCACTTCACAGTTGTCTGTTACTTGTGAGTGAACTTTCAGTAAAAAATTCAAAATAAAATATTTATGTTTATGGTTGTAAACATGACAAAATGTGCAAAAGTTCAAGGTGTATTAGTACTTTCGAGAGGCACTGTATGTATTGTAAGCCCAGCAACGCCTCTACTACCTGAGGCAACTAAGAAGTGTCAGGATCCCAAAACAGCTGATGGTAAACTTCTGTGGAATCAGCTCAGCAGTGTTTTGACATATGGATTCTGAGTGTGGTACTCCAGCTGCACTAAGGCCCATCAGCAGGCACTCCAGCGGGTGGTAAGAACAGCGAGGACAATCATTGGGACCACTCTTCCAGAGATCAGTACCATCTAAAACACCCGCTGTCTGAAGAGACTGCACAACAACCTGCGTGACCAGCAGCACCCGGCCCATCACCTGCTGCCCTCAGGTAGAAGGTACAGGTCCACTGGTGCCAGTAAATCCAGACCGGCTAACAGCCTGTACCCTCAGGCAGTGAGGCTGCTGAATGGTGGCCCTTTCCCCTCTCTCTCTTCCTCCCACGGACAGTAAACCATACCCCACTCTGCAATAACTGTGAACTGGACTTTGTTTTGCTGCATTAATTACATCTACATCCAATTCTTTCTGACCATACCATGTTCTGTTTTTGATACATTTTTGTAAGGCCTCTCTTGATGTGCCATGTTTACACAGTGTGTATTTATTAAGGAGGCACTATTTATTTATGCACTTTAAACAACATACTATGTAGCCTACCGGTGTATGCTCCAACACAATTCTGTTGTAATTTAAATGGCAATAAAGCGTTGATTGATTACGTTTGCTAAATAAATATCTACACCAGTCTGAGAGACAAAACTGGGTAATCCACTCTTTTTCTCTCTACAGCAAGAAATCAGACCCAGCTCTCTCCTGGCAACACTAATGCACAAGTCAATACGTATGATGTCCTAAAACTGACTTTTGCCTAAAGCGATGCCCGATCCGGACCTCGATTTTAGTCTATTTTAAAATCGCTGTTGCCAAGGGAAACGTCAGCTCTTGAAATTTCTATGGCAACCTACTGTTTCCGACGCGCGTGGATCTTGTGGTTCCCTTGCAGACTTTTAATGCATACATTAAACTTGTGGGGGGAGCCTGGAGCTTTTTCACGCGGCGGAGTGAATGGCCGGTGACGCTTTGTCAATGTGTTGTTTAAACATGCCGGTCACAGCCGAGACGCCAATGGCCCAAAGGTGCGGCAGGTGGACAAAACAGGCAACTCTCACTTTAGCAACGCTCACAATCGATTACGCAGCACATTTCTCACCAGAGCATGAACACTCTTCTATCACATCCGTTTCAGTCATTATGAATTTTTACATCTTTTCAGTGTTGGTTTGTTAGTTTGTTTAACACCCTCTTCTTTGGGGGCTTTAGCAAGAATCCCTAAAGTGAAACATTTAGATAATGAATTAAATTGATATTGGATCAGATGTAAATTGTATTGATCTCGTACCCTTTTGGGATTATGGACTTAAAAGTGGTGTCGATTGGTCATCTAAACATGCGAAGCACATAACATGACACCATTCATCACCGGTCTAGAACATTAGCCTTGATAAGAG
This sequence comes from Neogobius melanostomus, assembly GCA_007210695.1. NCBI lineage: Eukaryota > Metazoa > Chordata > Actinopteri > Gobiiformes > Gobiidae > Neogobius > Neogobius melanostomus. The sequence continues at coordinate 7,060,043 of VHKM01000042.1, forward strand.
CAGCAGATGAGAAAAACGACATTGCACAAGGCCTTTAGCACAATTATAAAACAAAACAAACAACAACAAATCAAATTAATCTGATTTATTGGCCAGCTCTAGTATATGACCAAAACTTTATTTAAAACTTTCATCTCCGTAAACAACAAAAGTAACCTAAAAAAAAGAAGTGAAACGGTCCACATTCAGGGTTGGAAAAATAAATCTAGTTCAAGTCATTGCCTATGCCTTTTAATCCTCGTCCAAATGGGCTTGTTACAGCTGCGTAATCAGACTGTCTGATTAAATTCTCATATGTTCTCCGGTGTTTGTGAAAGAGCGAGGCAAATGTCACCACCTCCAACACTTTGGTCTGAAAACTACTCCAACCTGCAGCAGATTTACTCCTACTACCCGGCACAAGCACAAGCCATGATTACATGCACTTTCTATTATTAAGCTCCCCACACCTACACGGTAAGCAGTTTCTCTCAGGTGGATGATAAAAACGATCTCTGGAATTTGGGCTTCACAAATCTATACAAGTGCAGCTCGGCTCCATAAGCAGTAATGCAGACTTGTTTGTCTGAAATAACACAAGGTCACATTAATCCATTGAGACTAATGGTGTTGAGCATTGAAGCCAATATTCAGAATCTCCCCCATACATCAACCAATCATACTCAACTTATGACTGCGTTAAAATACCATAAAGTCAATGGAAAAGATGAAGATGATAGATTTTTGCATAAATCAACATGACACTGCATGAGGTCTGAGGTCAATCAAATGCGTCAAAGAGGAAAGTAATTTTGTATGTGAAAATGGCAGAAAATACAGAAAAACTAAATTCTAAAGAACAAGGGGCACCAGACAAACCACATCCATTTCTTATGTCAAAAAGTATTTGCAACTTAAATATTCACTCACAGTGGGAAAGGTAACAATTATTTTTACTCAAGTAAGAGTACAGATACTTCATTATAATTTTACTCAAATAGAAGTAAAAATTACCGTATGATAAAACTACTCTAAGAAGTACAATTTATTCAAAAAGTAATGTAACTGAGCACTACCCGCCTCTACATTTATATAGCGCTTTACCAACTCCACTAGTCATTCACATTGAGGAACCACACGCACATTCACACACCAGTGAACACACAGAGGGCAAGGTGGGGATAAAGCGGGATCGAACCAGGAACCTTCAGATCAGTAGACAAATGCTCTATCGGTTGATCTACTGTCGTTTCTCATTGTGGAAGCAAGCTACCGAATGCTGATCTCTACCATGTACACTGCCTGACCCCTATAATAGATTTTCTTAATGTCTTTCTTTAGCTTTGATTACAGCTCACATTCGCTGTGGCATAGTTTCAATAAGCTTCTGCAATGTCTTAAGTTTCAGTATTGCAATCATTTTTCAAGATCTTTCACAATGTGAGCCAGATGAATCCTGGCATTGTCATCTTGGAATATACCCGTGCCATCAGGGAAGAAAAAATCCATTGATGGAATAACCTGGTGATTCAGGATGTTCAGGTAGTCGGCTTAAGCTCGACCTGACCAACCGCAGGAACCTCAGATCATAACAGTTAGTAAAAATCCAGGTGGCGACTTTCTATTGTTTTCGTGTAACAGACTCCTAACAATGTTTTTCTATTGGTAAGGAGGAAATAATGTGAGTGCATCAGTGGGTAACAAAGTTCAAATCCAAAAACAGGTGCTCTTCAGGATCACGTGGAGTGAATTGATTGAGGCATTTAATGCCCTGAAGAAGGTTGCCACTGCGATCGAAACGCGTTGGCAAGTCCCATCAAATAAAGGACCTTTATTTTAAACAGAGTGCCTCGGATCCTCTCCTTTTATTCTTAAGGTTTTTTATAATCCTTAAACTAATCATTAAACTGCAAACAGGGCGTGCATATATATATTTTTCAGCCTCATGAAGCTACAGTGATGCCTCCAGAGGACATCTGAACGTAAACGTATAGGATTTCATCAAACACTACATTTACGTGTTTCCTGTCCTGGTCTGAGAGATCAAATCTATTCTCTCACCACAAAGTGTGTTTTGGAGTCTGTCTATATTCCCCATGTGTGTAGACTCTTCCTGTTTTGTGCAGTACATCTTTCTATACATTAACATCTTTTGGCTTGGAACAGACAGAATGGCTCCAAAGTTATACTAAAAGAGTTTTTCACCTAAAAGCAAACCTACACAAGTCGTGATTGCGTGCACTTTCTATTATTGGTGCCCAGACACCTACACAGCAAGTGCTTTCTCTAAGGTGCAATACAAAAATCTGTGTTTGGGTGAGAGCCAGTGGCCCCTTATAGACTTATCACACACTAAATCTATATTAGTATGGCACACTCGTGTCCCTTTTAAGTTCCAATCTAATCTGTCACTTGCCTTTTTGTTTTTTTTTTACTTTAGGGGAAATAGCAACTCCTCAGAGCTCCCACTACACACTCTGAGCCGCCAATTACCCAGCATCCCCTTCTCCGCTGCCAGCACGACTCATCTTCATCAATTAGCGCGAGCCCGATATCCTACATGGTGCCTCTCTGATCAAACAGCTGCATTGGACTTCCACTGCGTCACGTCACCCACGAGCGCCTAACGAGATAAAATCAGACGATATTAATTCTTCATAATGTTAATAAGCAAATGGGCTAATGGGCTTTTGCGCAGTGGTGCCAGTGGAGTCCCGCGGGGCCGTCTCAGCTGGAGGTAAGAAAACACAGGGTTTCGGTAATGGCTGTACACAGTGAGCATCCATCCCACACTATAGCCATACTGCACAATATAACAGCGCAAAAAACATAACATTGGGAGCTGATGACTAACTTTAAGCCAACGGAGAAGTTTGCATTTCGATGACCTACTTCTTTACCTTGAGACGGCATTGCTAACTTGTCCTCCAGTTACTTTTCCTTTGGAACAAATTTCTATTTAAAACCACATTCCTCTGTGTAGGTGAACTTTAAAGCAACTATATAATGTCATTGCGCACAAAAATACATTCATTTTATAGCAGCATTGTTATTTTTAAAGTCTGCCTAGTTGAACAATACAAAGATCTAATTCTGTCTTATAGCAATATAACTATAAACAAGCGAGAGAGCACAAACACAGAAGTTTCAGCCGAGTAGACAGCTATACAAAGAACTATATATTGTTAGAAAGTATCACACCATTGGGCTGCTGTTCACAATTAATCAATATGAGAGTGAGTGGGTGTTTTAACCTCGTGTCGGACTTTACTGGCAGAGGCTCTGGGTTGCTGCGTTAGATCCGACTACTCATGACCCCCAACTGGAATAAGCAGAAGTTGTGTTAATAAATGTCCAATCATATAGGAAACAGAAGTAGGAAATAAAAACATCTTGTGCCAAGTTGCCAACCTAACATCCCTCAAAGCACAACTTGTTTGGCTGGAGCCGAAAGCCAACCTCGGCAAGACAATTATATTGAGAGCATTTCACATTTCGTTGATGTGAAAATTAAGCTTGTGCTGCCATGTCAATAGCCGCGGCTCGCAAACCCCCGAGATGGGAAAATCCAATTTTTGTGGCTCCATCATTGGTGCGGGAGTAACAATAGCGGCCGCCCGAGCTTGTCAATGGATTCCTCTTGTGCTGAGCGCCTTGCCCTTTCTCTGTGGATGGATGGCGGCATATTCCCCCATCGGCTCAGAGCTACAAGGTAACCCCTACTGTACATCAACAATGGGAGGGATCAAAGATCTCCAATATGGCCAACGCAACAGAAAGGTCGCAGCTGCTCAATCAAAGGCGGCTCGACATCACACAGGCGGTTTGAAGAGCCTTTCACAAAGAGTTTGCTATAGTGCCTCCTTATAACATTTTGCAACATAAAGCCAAACAACTGACCTTAGCACCACTTTGAGGTCGGCTTTGTTCATGTTTGTTGCCTCCTCCTTGTTGTTGATGACAGCAGAGGAAGATGATAAACTGCTAATGCAAATTGACAGACACTTCTTCCCCACTACAATAGTTTGCTTTACTAATCCGGAGCTAATCCTATGAGAGGGCCTTTTTGGACAGCACCCTGCACTCATTGACATTCATCACTATACGCAGCGCGCGCAATGTCACAACGAATACAAAACAAAGACATCCGAGAAGTTTTTCTTCTGTTTAGCTTTGTCATTTGTTGTATATCACTTTACAAAGGCTCGGGCTGTAATGGAACAAAGATTGCAGAGAGATGTGAAACAGGCCAGTGGCTTTTTTAGGTTTTTTGACCATAACATTTTTCATTGTTGTCCTAATACATTTTACATCAGGAGTGGCCCAGAGAGGACAGTGGCATGTCTGTATTGAACCAACAAATGACTGTATGAAGTTAAGCTTTCATTTGTGCGAAATGTGTGCAACTAATAACATCTGGAAGAGTCCTGAACATTGTGTGACTTATAATAATAATAAAGCAGGAAGGGCAGATGGCCACACTTTTTGCATGTTTTTCCCTAACTCTTATCATCAGGCAAGATACCTCCTGAACAAAAAAATTCCACCACTTCCATGTCTTGGTAATGTGGGAGGATTCAAGCACCGTCTTCCTTTGAGGACATGCGCGCACGTGTAATCAGTCAAAGCTCAATAGCTTACCAAAAATAAAACGAATTCACACGAAACTAACTTGATAAAACGTGCCACTGAACCAGAGATTACCCAAAGTGCATTCTTACATTAGGAGCAGCAGAGGTGAACGTTCCCTGCGCACTTTTGGCATGGAGCAGCGGAATGGACTGCGCGCGCGCTTTTGACACCGCTGACTGCAGATCCACTGTACCCAGGGGTTACCGGCTCCCGCGCTGGACCGGAATGATAATGAGGAGCCATGTGGGCAGAATATTCATAAGCTGTCACATTACCGCGATTGCTGAATAGGTGAGCGCGCGCGGCAATAGTGCGATGGTAGAGAAATCATGTAAAGAACTCTGTCCAGGCGCTGCCCCGAGGCTTCCGGCTATAGCTATTAATCATAAGACTAATTCAGCCTAGGGGCAATTGAGTGCAGAAGGTGACAGGGAACATCCGCGTAAGTTTAATTAGCCAATGGGGCACTTGTTGCATGTCGTTTTCAATAGATGAAGCATTACGCACAGCACATATATAGTATGTTGACAATAAACGTGGAAAGAACGTGGCCCTTTTGACTTTTCATAGATAGTTAAAAAACAAACAAATAAAAAAACTCACCTTAAGCGTTTCGATGTCCAGAGTAGCCGAATTCTCCATGTTACTTCTCATTTGTCACATTTCCACAAAGTTGGTGACACGTTGTAGACTCGCCAAAAAGCCGCTGCGCCTTTTCTTTTCCATCAGAGAACCAGATGTTTAGTTAAGTTGTCGTTATAAAGTTTTTTTTCCTTCTAAATATATAATTAGGGTGTGTGATGCCGTCGCTTAAGTGGCGGTAAATTGCAGGTGGCTCCAGTGCTCCTTCTGCCACCGCTCGTTCAACCAAGAAGCGACTGACGACCTGGCTCCGCGGCACGAAGGACCGTCAAGCGCACACGACCCGACGCGCTACTTCCGGTGTGGGGCTTCATTTCAAAATAACACATAGCCTTGTATAAAATTGCTTCCTTTTGTAAATATTGTATGAAGCTTACATTTTACAGTTCAAGTCCATACTGCTTAAGTTGCAACCAAATATTGATGATTTGCTAAAACATTTATTATTTTTCTTCTGTCATAAGAGACATTCTGCTTTGGGCTGGGTGCCGGTTCTTTGAAGTTGCTTTTAATTTTTGTTTTGTTATGTCTTTTTACTCCTCCTTTCTGAACTTATTTAACTTTTTGTTGGGTTCTTTCATTCACACATAGAGGTTTATTCAGCTACTTGTGGTCTCTGCCTTGATGGAATAGTGATTGATTAAGAAAGACAATGAAAAGCAGAAAATCCCTTATAAAAAAATAGCCATGCTTGGACTATTTTTAGGTCTCGCTGAACGAAGACAATAGACAAGGGCAACGATTAGGCCTATTAGATTTTCCCAGCTGAGCAAACTGAGATCTTTATCTGATGCCTGTTTGTAAAATTGATTCCAGAGAGTTTGTACTGGATTGGATGGATGTGCTGGAGTTTGAATAATACTGTATACTGGGTGTCAGACTCTGAGGTGAAGGATACTGTTTACCCAGAGTCCAGGACAAGGAGACCTCAAAAAGTCATATAAAAACGTGTGGCATGGGCCCACTAAGATGACATGTAATTTTCTAACATAGCTTCTCTTGGAAAAGTGCAATTCTTTTGTCTTGTATTTGTATTATAACTAGATAATAAAACAGTAAAGGAGGTAAAAGGGCCACTTACACCTGCTGGCAATCCAGAGGCAAAACCTCTTCCTCAGTCAGATCTTTTCCTTGATGACAAAGACCCACTCTTCAGACTCTGAGAGAGGTGGGCTCACATTGTGGGCTACGTCTGCTGCTGACTCAGACACTGGTCCTCTGCACACTTTTGGAGGAGGTGAAGATGAGCGAGAAGGATTTCATTATTATATCACAGTATAATCCTCTGAACTGGCCGCCTCCATTGTAGTAGGAAAGATATGGAGGAAGTTCTGTGGTCTGGGAAATGAAAATGAATGCAACTGTTATTTTCTTTGATCAGTTACTGGTCAACAGTTATTATTATTACCTTTGATGCTGAAAGTCTGCAATCAATTACCAAAGATTGGGAAGGCCTGGATTTTGATGTGGCCTACTCTGTAGAGGGAAGAGGAAATGTTACTATGCTTCTTTAATGAATTATACTATTTCCTTATAACGGGCGCAAGGTTTGTTCCACTGTCAACTTTATCTGTAAAGAGGCAAATGTAATGTTATATTGAATTGGTTTCTTTTAAACCCTTAAAGCTGTTTTAACAACAACAACAACAAAAAGGGGAAAAAAGAAAGAAAAAAAGCTGGACATGATTTTGTACCTTAAAGCTTCCCTTTCAGTTCAGTTCTAGGCTATTGTCTGCCCCCCGCAGGACGTTGTCGAAACAGCAGACTTATCCATTTACGATCAACCCGTTACTTGTTATAAGATCATAATTTTAGAGTCTAGTATTCATATTTACCATTATGATGTAGAATAATGTAATCTAGTCAAAGTGCACTTGCGGCTGGCCAATATAAAGCTAAAATCTTGCCTAAATTACAGAATTTATAGACAAGAAGAGTTTGTATTGTTTGAATAGTATGCTATACATTTTATTTCGTTCAAAGCACACACACATATGCTGCATATGCAGCTGGAGCACGTTTTTCTCTTTTAGTTTAACAAATTAATAAGCTGGAACATATAATAGGCTTATGACAACGAGTCTGCAGAAATGATTAAGGCGCCTGCCTACTTTTGGTGTATTTTGTAAAAGAAAACTTTAAGGAAGCACTTATCGATAGGAAAGGGGTGCATGTCTCGAAACAGTTGCTTTGCGCTCGTAGGGGACGCGCACATCTACGGTTGCATGGCTCGACTGGGCTCGACAGAACACTTGCCACAACTACACATGCTGACACACAGTGGCCAGCAGATGGCAGCAAAGACTCCTGTTTCATGCTGTTTCATCCAACTCTGGGCTCAGAGTGCGATCCAGGAAAAATAATCAATTGTCGATGAAAATATCTTCTTTTATGAAAGATGTCAGACGCTAGCAAGCAAATGATGGCACAAAAAGGTCTGTAAACGTTATAACCATTAAGTCACAACCTCCTTTGAAAGGGCAGTGGAAAATGTGCGCAATTATGTAGCACGTTCTGCGTATTTCAATTTTAGTGGCTGAAACGTAGACATTTGTTGGTGTAGCTATTAATTGTTTGTATTTTCAATGGTTCATCATCAATGGTTCATTCTGTTTTCTTGCAGTGCTAAAATTGCAGCTGGGGCCGTTGTCTGCGTTGAGAGTGATATTAAAGGAGATGTGACCATTGGTGAGAAATTTAGCCCAATCTCCATCACTGTAAAAATGCATTATTTGTGTTGCTAAATATTATGTATTTCATCTGTGCAGGTGCAAGAACCGTGGTCCACCCAAAAGCTCGGATCATCGCAGAATCTGGACCCATCGTTATTGGAGAGGGTAATCTAATAGAGGAGCAGGCTCTAATTATTAACAGGTAACACATGTAGCGTTAGCAACTATTGTTCCTCCTCCATTAAAAAATAAAATAAAAAATAAAACGAAAATTGTGTACGCAGTTTTCCAGAAAACATCATGCCAGACATAGAGGGGCTTGAACCAAAGACGATGCATATCGGCACCAACAATGTATTTGAAGTTGGATGCGGTATCCTTTTCAAACGGTGTTGCTTCTTTAAATATCTATTCAAGAGGTTATTATATCTTGTACATGATATTTTGTAAAGACAACTTCGAATAATACTCCTGTAATTATGTTTCTGTCCACCAGAGCGCACTAACGAGCCAATGTTTCTGATTCTCAAAGATTTTATATGAAGTCAATTGTTCCTTATTCTAAAAATGTCTAAAAAAGAATGTATGAGTATTTGTGTTGATGATTAGTTTTCAGGGTTATTTTTATTCTAGTACAGCTTTTCCTTTCTTTAATGTATTTAAGTTGCTATTGATTATTACACACTAATTACAGTCAAACTTCTTGTCTTTTTTCACACTACAAATTAATGTTTTCAAACCAACTTTCACTATTCAAATCCTCATAAGAGCACACAGCACATCCTTACATCCACACATGGCCCTCCATTTGTGAACCAAAAATGCGACGTTGAAGAAAATGTGTACGGTGGCATTTGTTCAAATCCTTAACCATCCATCCACAGTCTCTAGAGCTTTGAATATTGGGGATAACAATGTCATAGAATCTAAAGGTAATGTCGACCATACCTCTCATCAAACTAATCAAACACCTATTTAGGTATTTTTCCTGACTTTGTTTTTCTTCACAGCTGAGATCGGTAGAAACGTTATCCTGACCAGCGGCTGCATCATAGGCGCGGGCTGCCAGATCCACACATGCGAGGTAGTGCCTGAAAACACCGTCGTCTATGGATCAAAATGCATCAGACGCGTTCAGAGCGAGAGGCCCCAGGTTAGGAGCTGTTTTTTTTGTTTCCTTCCTCTCTTTTTGCAACTTTTTTTATTTTTTTATTTTTTTATCTTGCCTTGATAAGAGAGTAACATGGGATTATCTTCTGTTTTAGCCTCAAACTCTGCAGCTAGATTTCCTCATGAAAATTCTGCCCAATTATCACCATTTGAAGAAGACGGTGAAAGGAAGTGGCACTCCGATGAGAAGCTAATCCCGGCCAGTGTAAATTTGCACAACACTTTACAAACGGAGCGTAGGATCGAAATGTTAAGAGTTGAACATTACGGTCAAAATCTGCCATTTTGTTGGTAAAAGTTAACAGCGTCCATAGATTAAGCATTAGTCAAAGCTGAAGGCTGTAATCACAACTGGTAGCCTATTTGAACAAGGCCTTATGTGAACACTAAATTACATTTTACATAGAGGTTGGATCTTTTCTGGACGCCTGACAACACGACATAAATGCTATTACTTTCACTTTGTTGCACACAATCAACATTCCACATTATAATGCTTAGTCCGCCACCTCTACATACTGTATCAGTCTTGCACATTTTTCTGTGGCCATTTCTTATACATTTTCGACGTGACTTGTACACCGTGTGCCATCTTGTAGCAATATGTATCTATATTTATAACTGCTCACATTGTCGTCGATGGGAACGGCAGTCCATTAAAGGCTGTATTGAAGCAAAAGACGGTGTTTGTGTTTTCAACTTTCCAAAATACTAAGATGAAGATACAGTCTAAAAGTGAAGACATATTATGAAGAGGAAGCTCAATTAGTACTTGAAAATACTTACCATTCTAATAGGATGGAGTGAATATTTGAAACCACTACGAGGTGCTATTGAGTTAATGCCTTGTTATGAAAAAAAAAAACAACCCTAGACTGCTTCACTTTACATACAAACACAGTAAACAATAACTTTGCTAAAATAGATTTACTAGACATTATAGGAAGGTTAATTCAAATGACACCACGGCAAATCCTGTATTGTGAACAAAAGCGGCTGCTAAAAGTAGGACTCTGGGCGTGGTGCAGATTTGCCAGTCCCATGCAGTCCCACCAGGCTTTACCAAATTGGTGCCATGGGTAACTGGGTAATCCCTTGGAGGCTGGTTTAATGTAACCAAAGCGGGTGTGGTTTCCTTTCGCATTTCTGCCTCTGAATAAGTCTAAACAAGGCCATCTGCCCCACTATTTACAATACCTGCTCTACCCAACCCAAATGAAGCAGCTTATAACATTGATTTTTATCTACGAATGGAGGAATATTTCATATAATATAGAGTATTATTCAATGGTCAATACAGACTCAAAACCATTCCTCCTCACGGCCAGAGTTGTCCACAGTAGAGCAGTTCTCTGTTGGAGGCGCACAGCTGGCATCCCGCACTGCCAATACTCATTTGAACGTGTCACGGTCTGGCCCCATCAGGAGTCCACGTCAACTAGGGGCTAATTATTTCAACACTGGGGTGCAGCAGGGGCCGCGTCCAGCTCACTTTTTGTTCTCACTTTTTTATTTTTATTTTGGGTCTTACCGTCCAATCTGTTTACTTTAATTTGACAGGAGAGATGTGTGTCCGGCGCAGTTGCACGGAAGCGATGAGTGACAAAGACCTCACGGGGGACGAGACGGCTGTGGCCTTTTGAATGCAGTCGAGAGTTTGGAGAATGGATGCAATGATAGGAGTTTAAGGAGGAAGTTGGGCCGTTGCTCTATTTTTAGCTGAGGTTATTTATACAGCCTTTACTGTACTGCAGCGAAAGTGAATTATCAACCTCTTCTCATTTGTTACTCACAGACTTTCGCATATCACACTGGTATTGCTCTTGCTTTCATAATGTTAGCCCAAGTGATTATTTGTCTTTTATGTAATGCCTGCTGTTCCATATGCAGCTGACAGTGTATTACTAAAATAAAGACAAATGCATGCAACTCAAGGTACAAGACAAAGACAAGTCATATTTACACACTGTAGCCTAGTTTTACAGAGGTTTACAGTGGTTTAGTTTGTGCCATTGATTTTATTTTCTACACAATTTTCTTAGTGACATTTTTCATAATATTCAATCTAAATTATGTTGTTTTTTGTGTTTTTTGCATTTAATTCAGCATATTGAGTCTCATTTTCCTCTCCCACGCTTTAAGCGCCAGCCCACGCTCAAATACACATCATTCAAAGAGCATGAAAGCCCTCTGTTTTGAGTCACACATTCACCAAACTTATGTCCAGGGCCAAACGCTCTTCCCCGTGCTGATAAACATGTTTGCTGGTACACATCTTTATTCTAAGTTTAATTTTTGCACTGCTGTTCTCGTCACAGGCGAATAAGTGGAAGAAGAACGGCCTCTTCTGGCATTTCGTTTAACTGCGTTTAATATCTTAAAACCTAGGGGTATTGTTTAGACCGGGGTGCCCAAAGTGGGGCCCGAGGGCCAAATTTGGCCCGCCGGAACAATTCCATTGGCCCGCCAGAAAGTGACCCACTTTTGCGCCGGTATGATTAATACTAACTCGCTCCCATTCATTCTCAATGGTAAATATGGATGCAGTACACGTTTTGGCCACCAGTGTCAAATTGGGGGCGCTGTTTCTCTCCTTTCGCAAAGTTAAGGAAACACTGTTGTGGTGTCTTGGTGTTTATCACAGAGCTTTGTAGCATCAACTTTCACAGTTTTCCAACTTTTATTGCAAAGGTTGTTGACATCAACAAAGGTGTGTGTTAAAAATTGACTGAAGACTTTATGCTGAACTGACACTTTAAAAATGATCTAATATGGCATTTTCTTTGAGTTAACAAATGCATGAGGTAAAGTCATTGTAGGTACTGTAGATATTGTTGTTTACATTTTGCACTATATTGCTGCAATTGTTGATTTTGTTCTACTAAAACTAGGCTTTTGCCATAGTTAACGTTTGTTTTAATGTAGTATGTTATTTGCATATAGAATCAAATGCAAATGTTACTACTGAAAAATAAAGTAAGTAACTAGTATTATTTGCAGTTATATGTGTTGCCCGCTTGAAATCGCTGTGTTTGGCCCACGACCCACATGCACTTTTTCATTTTGGCCGTCGGAGACAAAAAGTTTGGGCACCCCTGGTTTAGACAAAGTTATAGCCTAAGAGGTAGGAGTAGCCTATACAATATAGTTCAAAGCTACATTAACCAGATACGCCACATCTAATAGTGCTTGGGTCTAAATATGTTTGTGTTGATGCCAGCGTTCTGAACATCTTGTCCTATTTGCTTGCAGTTTCTCGCTTTAAAAAGGCACTATATTATAGCGGCCCACTGAGTTGTATTTAAATGTGAGCAGAGTCAGTCATGTTCGAACAGGCCACCAGTTGAGTTTTGGAGGATAAAGCCTTTGCGACAGCTGACCTTTGAATCCAAGTCCGGTCCACCTTTGAAAAGTGCAGTCTGACCTATAGGCCGCAGTGATTCCTGTTACATACTGCAGAAACAACGCATTTCATGAGGACAGATAGGCTTTAATATCAATACAATAGAATACACGGGCCTGGGACATACTAAATGTATAAAAAGGAACGTCAGAACAACACTTCGAAACAGAGGCAACAAAAAGAAATATCGCAAAAAGTCACAATATATCCCAACTTATATCTTTTCATTGTTACTCTTCACAACAAAGACACGCTTCCCTCTGACCTGCTTTTAGAGATTTTGAAGCCACTCAACAACACAATTACGGTCCATTATGAAGACCTGTGTCAACATTTGGGAATTCAGGCCTGGGAGACATGCTTAACATGGTTTGTGCTCTTCACTTAAAGCCTTCCTCGTCGGCGCACTGAGCCATGAAAGCTTAAGTGTACAGTTAATCACACAGACTCTTGCCTTCCTATACCTCACATGTCTTTGTATATAACAGGAGGACACTGCAGCGGCGACGTGAGTGCAACTTGTCGAGATGTAACTCGCGACAGCCATCCCGAGACCCCAGCTGTGCCCCTGAGGGTAAACCCACGCCCTGCCTCAACAACAGTCAGCGATGCAGCCAGAGTTCACTTGGCTAGAAGATCACTGTGAATTTGCGCTGTTGCATTGATGTCACAAAGGTCTTTAGCCGAGTCCATTATGTTACGTTGTGCTGTCTGTCCACTGTAATGTGGTAAAATGTCCACGGTATTTTAATTCCCCCATTAAGGGATCGATAAAGAGACCTATCCATCTCACTCGTGCTTCAATTGTGATATTACTAGTGCTGTTGTCTAAATGCTTTCTGTTTTTAGTTGGAAGGTTTGAGCTTGAGCTAATAGCTTTGAGTGTTTTGTGTTGTGAAGACAGGTAGATGCAAAGTACTGCTGCTGTGTTAGAGATTTCCCACTAAAAGCGTTTACATAGTGCGCGTATTGAATTTAGATATTGGCTACGTTTTAAAGGATGATTATTATTTTTGTGACTGACTGGAAGAATAGGCCATTAACACACATACACGATATATTACACATGATACGTACACATGACATTTGTTCTCTGGGGCAAAATGTCAGGAGAAGTGGGCAGCCGCAATGCCGGGAAGCACAACAACAAAAACCGGACAAAAAAAAACTGTGAAAAAGAGACGGAAACACGACAAAAAAAGTGACAAAAATGCAGCGGCAACGCAACAAAGAAGTCATGATTAGTTACTCTGGCCTAGAGACCGTAAGCTCCAGTTGAGAAGCATTTGCCTTCCTTGCAAAGACGCCCGAAAGGCTGCTGTATTTGGAACACTTGGACATGCTTTCAATCAGTGACAGCAAGTAAATGCAGGGTTTGCGCTGAATTCAGGGGCACTGACACAAACCTTAACCAAATTAGGGCTTAGTAAGGAGTGCTTCATGACAGGCGAGTTTATGGGCACAGATGACGTCACTAAAACACATGAAGATGTCTCTGATAGTTCCGACGCCACTTAAAAGCATGGAAAGCAAACAGAGCATCCTCAAACAATTAGGCTCTAACTTTGAGACCGCTTGTATTGTTGATCTGATGTGATCTTTATGTCACGGAGCTTGAATAAACAGCGGTTTTGGGCTGTGAAGATGCCGCTGGAAGAGGCTAAGTAAACTACAACAAAGAGCCCGCTCTCTCATGGCCAATTAGAGCGGGTCAATCTGACCACAAATTGCTCATTAGTGATCGTAGAGGAAGATCAAAGGGCACTAAGCAAAAGGGAGGGCCGGCATGTTTCAGACAGTCAAAGGAATGGAATGGCCTGGCCCTCTGCCCAAACAAGAGCCACTTAGGCCGTATCACTCAGCCGGGTGAAGTGCGCTCCCTGCCATGGCCGCCGCAGACCTACACGGTTGCTTTTACAGATTGCAACATTGTTCACTTCGATCAGACATTTTCTCCCCCTCTCGGTGGTTGTTTTTGTTAAAGTAAGTGACCGTGACGTGCTGAGGTTGGCGTCACAGGAATGTCAAAAGTCCCTTTAATAAATAATCTTACTGAGACAGAAGTTACGAATAGAGTGACTGGGACATTGCACACTGTAGTGTTGTTGTCTTGATAAAGGACACACTGTGGAACATTCTTTATTATACAGTATCATTTCAGTATCATAAGTAAGGATATGGGAAAGGACACGTACATTTAAACCTCATATTTGGCTGCCTGTTCTCAAAGCAAAGCATCAACATCTGATGTCCCGACCCAACGTTACGAGCCAAGTTTAAGGCGTGGCGAGTCCGCTCACAGTAAAGATGCAAATAAATTCAAGCATTTTATTCTATTTATTGAGTGAAATGCTGCACAATATGGCAGCAAAAAAAAAAGAGAGGAAAAAAGCACAGAAAAGACATGAACGAGTGGAATGAGAGAGAGCAGCGGGGAGCCTCCCGTGGGGATAGAGCACTGGTCGATACATCGGCGTTGTGTCATCATAGATTGTGCTTTAGCTGCTCATATCAAACTGGCCTTTTAGCTCTGAGTCAGTGATCCAGACGACAATATCAGATAATCTGATTTGTGTCTCAATCCTCCGTCCCACCCTTTGTTTTCAGTCGGGGTTCTCACGGCGCGTTTGAAGTATGTTGTGAAGCTAACGCTCTTTGACTGGTAAATGTCAAGTACTCACTCCAGTCAAACCCAATTTAATAATAGAAGAAAGACTACACATGTACTGTTATTTTACAACAACCATTAATATGTTATTTCATCTGCAATACAAATCACGGGGGAAGAAGCATAAAAAGGACATGGGCAATGGTCTGTAGGCCTTGAACCCGTCAGTGAACAGCTTTCACACCAAATGGAAGCCATCTTTTATCTCGCTCCATTTTGCCTTATCTTGCAATTAAATACTTTTACACATTAAATTGACCTATCTTTCTGCAGTGTTAATTGGATTTAACAGGGATCTTACAAAATGTCCTAAATTGTTGTCGCTTCACTTATAAAACATAGTCCCAGGCGCCGCAGTTACAAGAGATCTTAACGGCCCACATTCCTGGTTCTGCTCTGTTGTCTTTTATTCCTTCATTAACCATGTGACTCTAAAAATACAGCTAGTTAGCAGACACGCTTGGACGCCTGCACAAGGGCTCCCTGATAACCCTCGGATATCTTCATGTTGGCCTGGACCGTGTCAAAGCGGAGACATGTTACCCAGGACAGCGTGACCAGCCTGTCTCCTCTCTTCTTCTTCTTCTTCTTCTTATGTGTGTGTTTTAGCGGGGGCCATGTTTTGCTCCTCTACAACCCCCCCTCTCTCTTCCCCCCCCCCCACTCTCTTAGAGCATCAGACCACACAGCTCAGCCCTAAGACCTGTCAAACACAGCTGGGACATCTCTCCTTTCCTCCTCCCTTTCTTCCTCCGTCGTCTCCTCCTTCCTCGCCCCCCCCCGCCAGCTCCCTAGACTCCGGCGGGTACGCTTTGATTCAGGCGGTGTCGGGAGGGAAGGGGGGGGGGCAGCATTTCCATTTCTATCTGCTTCGAAGACTCCCAAAGACCCTCCTCTCCCGTTCAAGTCATCCTGAAATGTTTTCTCATCAGCATAAAACAAACTGTCCTTTCTTTGTGTTTGCAAATCAAGAGCGATTGATGCAGACGTGATCAGAAGAAAGGGGAACGCGCGGCCATCTTCTCGGTGACCAATCCACGGCGACTGTTTTTACTTGTTGTTTTTTTTTTCTTTTCAGGTGCAAGTTCAGCAAATCTTTCGCTTTGCTGCGCTGCCTTGTCAGAAAATGCGAACTCCTTCTGTCCTGCGCAATAAGCGTCACGCGGCATATAGTCAAAGTCCTTACTGTTGTGCCGCTCCTGCCACCGCGAAAACTCTTCATCTCCAAATTCAAAGCAAAAAGCGGTCGCTGAAAATAAATGCGTTGAAACAAAGCTGTGTTCAAGGCAGACCATTCACCTGATCACTGCTTTAAAAGCCTTTTTGCACGGCGTCTGTAGACAATAATAGGTGTGGCAGTAAACTTTTTCAGTGTTTGCACTGCTCTTCTGCTGTGGAGACATCGCTTCTTTGGCTTAAAAGCTGGGCTGTGTTTTCACTCAAGAGTCTATAAATCATAAAGGTGAGCTCACATGCATTAGTCAGACTGACACTGTGTCCTTTACAGCAGTGATTTCCAACTATAGTGGATTTAGACTATAAGTGGGCCGAGTTGAGTCATGTCCTCTCTTTGTGTTGGTGGCTAAATGGAAGGAATATAAATAATCCACAGTCATAGTTTGTATAGACACTCTATACAAACTATGACTGTGGATTATTTATATTCATTGACACCTGCTACAAACCAATTTCCTTCAGGATAATAATAACATTTTAGTCAAGAATTTCCATTGCAAAATGCCAGGTACTCGCACTGCCAAAAGGTCCATAGTTGCTGGGGTACAATCAAATCCCTGAAAAACAAAACAAAAGCTAATTAACTGTTGAGGCTGTGCAATAACATTAAAAATAGCAAAATTCTCCGGGTCACGGCACCAATTGTAACGACCCGGCTCTTTTGTATCACCTGAGGACAGATATTTGGATATAGGCAAAGCATACACTAAAAGGCGTTTATTGCCGTTGTTCCTCGTTACAAAGAAGTCCCGACCTCCTTGGACAGTTCCTTTTTTGCACCCTCTGCCCAGAGAGGGTGACTGCCTACCAATGCTGTTCATGGCTACGTGTTTGTACTTCATCTGTATTTCACGTTATGTGCATAATGACTATGGTGATGACCATCGTCTATCAGCTAATCTCCCACTGATATGGTCTTCGTGTTCTGTACAGTGCAAGCAAAGCATGAGTCAGAAGCTTCAAATTCAGTTCAATCCAGACAGTCTTCAATATTGAACTTTTTTTAAGCAAAACATGTCAAAACAAGGCAAAAAAGGTTCTAAATCAAGATAAAAGATCAAAACATTACTGAAATTTAAATCTAAACTAAATAAGGACAATCATGAGTAAACTGAACTTTTGAAAATAAATAAAAAGATTTGGCATTTGCTTTTGTGTAAATCATGGGAAATCAAAGAAGACCTTGATTTTGCAACATATTTTTTCGCTTCTGGTGATAAGGACGTTTTGTCACCTAATACCGCGAGTTCGGGCCTTAAATGTATAGGTGCAAAGATATTTTCTTATTATAACTGTTTAGTAGAGCAATTTTCCTAAAACCACACAATCTCAAGATCAGTGAGTGTGTGCACATGTGAAATTTACTGAGACTGGAGCTGATAATTGTGTCTGTGGCTGCGATGGGATGATGAATCGTGTTAAGTGCCGCTGTTTCCAGGCGTGGAGCAGGCGGGGTGAAACTGAGGAGAGTCATGGTGCACAGTGTGGTGCCGCAGTGATGACAGAAACCACCGGGATGACACGCAGCTTTGTTAACCTTTAAAAGCTCTGCTAAGGTATAGGGCAATTAGTTACCGTTTAAACACTTCCATATGAACGTTACCAGAGGTTGTGAGCAAGGGATTGCCAATTGTTGTGCCAGTGTGACACAAGCAACATGTTAAAATATGCAAAAGGCGTTAAACAAAACATCACAGGTTCAGTGTTTTCTCCCCAAAACAAAGAGAGTTGTTATTTTGTGTCATTTATCTGCAAAAGACTGACGCAGAGCAATATAAAATGGGTCTGCAATAGATTTGATTCTACACAATTCATAATCTTAATTGCAATCACATAATGGTGCTGCAGAATACATTTATCACAGAATAATTGGCATTGTGACAGATCGACAAGCAACTTCTCTTATCTCTTTATTTCGTGTTGACTGCCTCTGGCGAAGTCCACATAGTTCATTTGAAAAGAAATTGTATAGCTTTGATTGATTATATACGTATGATCTGAACCCTAACTTGAAAGTACATTGGCCTATCAAATGACAAAGATCAGATGAATGTATAATTGAACCTGCACGATCTTTTCACAGTGATAAAAGTGTCCTAAGTAGGCCTAGTGCACCAGTATGTAACCTAAATTAGGGGTTCTCAAACTTTGTTCGGACCGATTACTCCTAACTGACCAGAAATAATATTTTTTCCCCAAACATCCTCCACTTTCAAACAGTGTGTTGTTACGGTGTTTAAAACCACGTGTAAATACTACATTAACTCATTTCCTACTTATTGTAATTACAAGACCTTTTATCAAAATGAACAGTGAATCTCTCACTTAGACCCCCAGAAGTCCTTAGACCCCAGTTGATGAATGGAAGGCCTATAATAGCACTATCTGAAACTGGCATGACCAGCTCGTCTCCATGGAGATATTTTATGCTTTCTTTATTTCTGCTTTCCTTTGACGTCAGACATTCAAACATTCAATTCTCTTCTAAATGCTTAAAAAAAAGAAGCAAATATGGCTGAGCATAAGGACTGGAGTTTGTAAATGTTTTAAATGTATGACTATTCAGTTGTGCCTGTGACAGAGCAACACATAACCCTGAAATATTCCGCAAATTAGGGCTTTATCTTATTATTTTACCTAATCACATATGTGCATAACCAGAGGTGGGTGGAGTAGCTAAAGTATTTACTCAAGAGTACTGCTACATTGAAATTATTCTACTCAAGTAGAAGTAAAAAGGTTGTAGCCCAAACAAATACTCAAGTAAAGGTAAAAAGTACTTGGAAAAAATGTTACTTGAGTACTGTGAATACTGAGGAACTGTTTGAGTGTAAACGTTTGATTCATGTTTCAGTCGTGGCATAAATTATGAGAAATAAAACATGAAATCATGTGAAATTGTAATATTGAAATTTTAATATTCAAAGAAAATACCATTCAAAAAACATTATGAAGACTTAAGTAATTTACGGATCAAAATTAAGATTTTTCCATAAAGGTTTATTCACATTGGGACAAGTTACTTTTTTTTTTTTTTTACTCAAGTGAATACAGTACAGATACTTAATTTATATATTACTCAAGTAGCTAAACTCCAGTCCTTATGCTCAGTCATATTTGCTTTCTTTTTTAAGCATTTGGAAGAGAATTGAATGTTTGGCTATCTGACGTCAAAGGAAAGCAGAAATAAAGAAAGCATAAAATATCTCCATGGAGACGAGCTGGTCATCCCAGTTTCAGATAGTGCTATTATAGGCCTTCCATTCATCAACTGGGGTCTAAGGACTTCTGGGGGTCTAAGTGAGAGATTCACTGGTCATTTTGATAAAAGGTCTTGTAATTACAATAAGTAGGAAATGAGTTAATGTAGTATTTACACATGGTTTTAAACACCGTAACAACACACTGTTTGAAAGTGGAGGATGTTTGGGGAAAAGATTATTTCTGGTCAGTTAGGAGTAATCGGTCCCACAAAGTTTGAGAACCCCTAATTTAGGTTACATATTGGTGCACTAGGCCTACTTAGGACACTTTTATCACTGTGAAAAGATCGTGCAGGTTCAATTATTAAAGTGCTTAAAGTGCATAATGATACATTAGACACGTTTTTTGCAAAAACATAGTTAACACGATTATATTTAAAGAGGGGTATTATGCTTTTTTCAATCACATAGCACCAGTCTATAGCATACTACAATGATGACGTAACCTTCTGTTGGTCTGTATATGCAGTAAATTAAAATAACTGCCTTGAATAAAATTGCTCTCTCAAAATGGCTGTACTGAACGTCTTGAAATAGGCCTCTGTCTCTTTAAGAAGCTTTCCGACACGCCCCCTTCAGCACACTGCTGTGGCATTTAAACAACACTACTGTGCGGGGAGGGGCTCTGCTGAGCTGAGGAGCAGTGGTTGGTGGCTTGGCTGGTGACGAAAGGTCCAGAGGCGTCTCCAGGAGGTGGGGGCGTTCCTAGGAGGACTGAGGCATAGCTACACCTAAAATGGCTGCCGTCTAAGTTTTTACTGATTACTCAAAAATATGTGAATGAGCGAAGGCAACACTCCAGGCATGTGTTTAATGAGGGAATGACATAATAACATGATATAAAGCTTGAAAAAGTCGATTTTACATAATACCCCCCCTTTAAGATTTTGCTAAAGATTGTACGCAGCTTTCCTTAGTTTGACCATTTCTGTGACGTTTAGTTTCACTTCCTTATTGGACACGAACAGGAAGTGACATAGGAGAAGGTGAACAATTTTTAAACGGTTGGTGTGCAACCATATTAAGTCAATGGGAAATGAGTCAAACTGCTATAGAACAATACCTTGTTCTATGTCACTTCCTGTCAGCAGCTTAAACATTCACTTTTCCGCCTATCATTTCTTCATTCAAATTGTTGCTTCACTAAAATAAAATGATAATTCTGCAACTGATGTAAGTCATATTTTTAAACATTACGTAACTGAGTACTGCCCACCTCTGTGTATAACCTATCATTTCAGAGTAAGCTACTTGTCCATTCTGATATTACAGAAGAGGAAAACCCCCAAGATACGGTTTTGTTTTTAGCTGCTGTTGCCTGTAAGTCTCACTGAAGGAAAAAAAAAAAGTTGAAGAAAATGTCTCCAGGCAGTTACACCTGTATAAACCGGTAGCTGAGGAGCCTGTATCACATCAGTCAGTACAGCACTGAGAGCAGCTATTGAAGGAATGCAGCCGCGATTAAAATAACTCCCAGCTGATCCGGGAGGTGATTAGTGATGGCGCTGTTTTGTTTTTTCCACTGTCACTCCTTTGACACTTGGTTCAAACACTTGATAAAGCGCAGCGGTGGGTGCCATGGCTGTTGGAGGTGGAGACGGGATGGGATGAGCGCGCCCGGCCGGCCCCACCTCCGGCCCTCCCCCTTTCCTTCCCTCCCTCCCTCCTTCGCTGCGCTCTCCTCCCGACGCGGCGATGGGGAGAGAAGTTTGCCCACGGCGCCGTCCACACGCTCAACATTTTTACAGTGTTTCAAACGGGAGAACAGCAACAAGAGCCTGCGGAGAAGCGTCACTGGGAATGCAGGGGGAATATCTGACAGCATTTAAAAACGCATCGTGAGTTTGTTCCCCTTTTCTTCCCCCCCCCTCCCACCTCCTCCCCCTTACCGCTTCCAGTGCCACATTAAAGCCGGCTCCTGTAGCAGATTGATGCCGCCAAAGTAGTGGGAGAAACCCGGGTCAGAAGGACAGCGGACGCGGGACGGGAGCCTCGTCTCTTGTCGGAGGGTGCTTTTTGTAGAAACAAAAGAGCGGGGAAGGAAGGTGAAGGAAGACAGAAGAAGACGAAAGAGTGAAAGTGATCAAGAGTCGCCATGAATAACAACAAAACCGAGAAGGAAAATGAACAGACTGAGTTCACCAACCACGAAGAGGAGGTACGTATCCCCACGCGCACCTGGCGCTCCGTACTTGACCCACAACGACAACTTAATTAACCTCTTCCGCGAGAAAATACAGTCCCGCGAGAAACGGCGTTATCAGTGCTTTCGCTTAAAAGCTTAATAATTAGTTAATTGCCTTGGGGAACTTGAATAGTTCGGACAATACTTTATCTAGTCTAAAAGTTGTGTAAGAACATGACACTTGACGCTCTGGCATCTGTGCTCTGCTGCTCTGCCTTTGTTGAATATTTTACAACTCATTCAATTTTTAAAAAAGTAGAGTAAACGTCCCTTTAAAGCGTGCCAGTGATTTCCAGGACTTTTTCAAAAGTTGCCCAGCCAACAATTAACTAATCATAGAAAACTGTAAAATATCTTCATGATAAGTAAGCAGATGAAGTTGAATCTCTATGACTTTTGGAGGAGACTGCGGTTATACCACTTCTGCAGCCTGCTACTGTACCATAAAGCTGGGCTTCACACATCACTGGAAAGCAGTAGTAAAGGGAATATCTTAGCCAGCATGAATTAGTTTTCAGTGAAGCTAAGGGAGCAATTGAAGTTCAAACAACTGCTGCTGCAACATGTAGGCAATATCCCTTTGTAACTATTGCAAGGGAAGCCCAGGCAGGAAGGGGCAATTCTTTTACGAGCTTAATTTAATTACATATTAACTTTGAAGAATGTTTGTTCAGACAATGGGTGCACCGGTTTCTGGTGAGGTTCTGTTTACTCTTTTGACAAAGCCTGGACAATCGCCAAGTTTCTTTCCTCTGCAAACATTAGGAAAACTTGCTCAATAGGGTTTCGGCTTTCTTGGTAAATACATTTGTAGTTCTTTGCATGGGGCGGTTTTCTTTGGCCCTGAGGTATCTCTCCGCTCCACAAGCACTGATTTGTTATTGTAGAGCCCCACTGTCCGCAAGCCAAGTGATGTAAGGAAGGTGTATCAGATGGTATCAGTTATTTCTCTTGCGGCAATCAAATTAAGGCTGGCTGTAGCGTTCGTCGCTTTGTAACCGAATATTCGAGCGGGCCTGATGGGAGGCCATATTTGGTGCACTGCTGTAAGAGGTTTCTATGGATGCAGAGAGAGGTACCAACGCACTGATGATGTGGAGGGAAAAAAAACCCAGCCTTCTAGGAAATCGAATGAGTTCTGGAAAGCTTCATGCAGCTAATAAGCTATGTTCAATGACACTCAATGAGATAATCAAGGTTGCTATATACTTATCATGAATGTATAATCATCCAGAAGTGTTGCTGCTTTCTTGTCAATGGGTCCTTCACCATATTGCAAAGTTGGAAGTTATAGTTGGCGTCAACGTCCCAGTCAAATAAATGGATTTCAATATTGTTATGAGCTTCAAATGATATTGTGACGAAGACTAAAAAAAGAAAAGGTTTGACATGATATTTCTGCTCTTTTGTAGTCATTTGCTACTTGAGTAAGACATTAACCTAAACTAAGGTATGAACATGCACATCTTTAGCACATGTCTGATGGTTTGACAAAGTCATCCCTGATCATTGTTAGTGAGACGATCATTTTTGTCAATATCGCTTCAATGGTAGAAATAAAACATAATTGAATATGATTTTAATTCTGACCCTGTTCTAAATTTAGAACCGTTTCAATCTTTCATTTTGAAGTCCCACTGTTCACCAATGTGTAGTCAATTTTAATGAAATATAATAAGCCAGCCCAAGTGGTCCTTTAGTGGGTATTTAGGTGACGTCATAGATATTATTACAAAAACTCAGCCCCAGCAGGTCAGATGCTGCATCAGGGAAGGGTCATCATTCATAAAATAAATGCTCCATCCATTTCCACACTAGAAGGTTTGCTGCGGTGGCCTGAGGGAGACCAAGTAAACATAAAATTACAATCGTACAATGCTGCGCGGCCATTGCTCTTGTAATATTTGTAAGGACAATAATAGATGGAAGTTGCGTCTAGACAGGGGAGTAATGGCCGGAGAAATCTAATGCTTGAGAATATGTTTGGAGACCGTCCAGTCTGGCACCAGCAGTCATTCGCTTGAGTGGATTAAGGTATCTAAGGTTAAACAAGCAGGCATGGTTTTATGAAACTGTGTGCTGTGTTTTGTATGCAGGGGAGGACGCTGTGTGCGCGACCGACGGAGAAGAGCAGGTGTTTAAATTCACAAAGACACACGAGACAAGATTAATGACTAATTTCTAAATACGCTGGGATGACTTGCACTTTTTCCAAGAACGTTCAAGTTCATCCTCTGTGACTGTCCTGATTTAATTTTATGTTCCTATCTTTCTCCCCTTCTCTCTCTCTCTGTCTCCTGAACTCAAACACTCAAACATACACAACGTTCCCTCATAATTGAATCGCTGTAAAATGCCCTGCTGCTTTGTTCTTGAGTAACCATAAACTACGAGAGGCAAAGTTTAACGGGCTGGATTGGTATGACACTCACATGCTGAACAACATCCCCCCCTCCCCTTCCACATCTGTAGTGCGCAGCTCACTGATTCGCACCAGTAAAGCACCGTAGCCTTCCCCTCTCATGCCCGCTTCATTGGCCAAGCTCACATGCCATCGCCAAAGCCCGGTGATGCTTGGTGTTTATCAAAACGTGGTCCAGCGCTCCCCAAACAAGGCCCTGCAGTAGATGGAGGTATGCAGGTTCGGGCCTCTTTATCTCGCCAGCCGGTTTGATAAGAGTTATTATCAGGTGTTCTGGATGCCTTCACGACGCACGGCACTCAGCGGTGACCGATGCAGCAGAGGTGACAAATCAGCTCTTGTGTGTTAAATGTCAGAGATATGTTCAAGGAGCTGCGGTTTCCACACCATATAAGGGCGGCCAGTGGTACAGTATGGCATGTCCTTCTGAACAGTCGACTGTGTGCTTAAGGGAGAACATAGAAAGTACAGGCAGTGCTTCACTTTGGCAAGAAGCATCAAGGTTATTTTCGACTCTTCTGAAGTAAAAGTAGGATTGGACAGGAGTACGAATATCTAATTGCACACAAGCGATAATGTTTGAACTGTGTTTCTAACACAAGAATCTGATTAGGGCTGCACAGTATTGGAAAACGATTGTTATTAGATTTTCAACTGGTTTTAAAATCAAAACACAGGTCAATGTGCACATTTTAGACACATCCCGAAGCATAACACTGAGAGGAGGCTGTATTATGAACAGCTAAACTAATACAAGAACCAGTTTGAAGAGGTTTAGCAGGTTTTAAACTTGTTAAAAGCCTTTGGAGACTGTATATTTAACTATTCCTTACAAGGTGCATTATATTACCGTAATAACTACAGCCTTTGCAAGTGCGACCACTCAAATTGTGACTTTGATTGCATTCACCTTTCCGCTGTTTATGCGCTGTACATAAAATAAGAACAATATTAGTGTTATTCAATATGGTTTGCTGCACAACATCTATCACATCTATTACGTGGCTCTAAAATCCAAATTCCAAGTCTTTTTGGACGTGTCATTTGAGGGCTATTTAAAGCCCTTAATGAGGTGACAGATTCCAGACGTGTTTGTTATCATTAGGTCACACGATGGCTCAGTCCCCGCAGTGGATAGAGCTGTCACACTCCTATGATTGAAACGTCATTAGTGGTAAAAACATGGTGTTTAAAGATATCTTCTCGTTATACCGCATGTGAGTGTATAACATCAGCAGACCAGGCTTCCCCTTTGCCCTCTCGCCGCGCTGTTAGCCTCCCTCTTACTTAGTCGTGTTGTTTACATTTTAGAGACCTGCTCAGCCTCTTGTAAGTCCACTGTCAAACTGCGCAGCATTATCCGCCGGTGATTTGATTCCGGGCAATGCGGTGTTCTCGCTATGTTCTCTCTGCTGTAAATCTGTCCTGCCTGGATGTAAACCAACAACACAGGTTTTGACCCTCTGTGGACATCTGTTGCTGCTGCCTCCGCGATGACCGTAAACACCTAAGTGAATCTTTTACAAGGGACTGAAGAGAAACCGAATCTCACTCGGGCGCAGTTGAGCAAATGCGCCGTGTCTCCCTGGGGTGTAATTGGACTGTGCACGGCCTGCTTCGGGTGTCCACTGGGTACTCTTCAAATAGCGGGTCATGTGGCCAGCCTGACCTTTCCGACAGAGGAGCTGCTGCGTTTGTGTGCGGGGCGCGTTTGTCGTCGGAGGGAGAGTGGGGACCCGAAGCGAAGGGTGGTCCGTGGGACGATCGTGGCCTTGTGTGTGTGGTCCGTACGTGTATCTATGAAAAGGGCAAGCGGATAGATTAACTCGCAGTGACACGAGATGGTATCATAGGAGAGCTACATGGGGTTACGGCAACCAGGAAGAGTACAGGTCCAGCTATTATGAAAGTCAAAAATTTAGAGAAAATACAAAAACACATACTTTTTTGCCATAACGTTCAAGCCTTCACCCTTTTACATCTAAGGTCAACCAAAAAAAGTACTTGTTGCGTAGTCCTTGTGGCAGGAGTTAGTGGCTCTATTGTAATCGTAAATGTTTTCAAAAGTAGTTATCTGTATTGGATTGTTTAGAGTAGATGATGTCTTATCTCTCAAGCAACGAGACTTCTTCAGCGTATCAAATTCTAAAAAGAACAAAAGCAAAAACAAAAAAAAGCTTTGTGCCATATCACTAAAACCAAAGAACACAAAGAAACCTGCACTCAGCTTGACCTTGTGGGCCGGGAATAACTATTTTAAAAATGTCTGTCCAACTTAACACGCCTAATAACAATAATAGCTTCTGTTTGGAGTTTATTTATAAAAGCACCCAGGGAATTGTCATCTTATCTTCTGTCAGCTGCGCAATGAGAGCTTTTTGAAATGACAACAACAAGGCTTAGCGTCAGGAACTGCTGGCAAAAGGAGACTGGGATGAAGGGACAGGCAGCAAGACAGACATATCACATCCGGTATTGTAAATATACAACTACGTGCTGCTATATATAAACTATAAAAGCTGGCCAGCGGTGAGGGTATTTATTTCTAGCACTTTGAAACTGAATTGAGACAGCTTCCTAGACAATGGCGGCCATCTTGCTCAGTTTTACTGCACTCCTAAACTTCACTCATACTGGATTTTGGTTTATCTTTCCTTAAGCCACCTCCATCCATCCTAAACTCGTCTTTATCTCTCTTCCTCCTCGGTTCCTTCCCGTCTTCCTTTCACCAGTCCCACCCTTGTTATCGCGCCCTCTCACCGTTTCCTCAATTCATTCCCTCAGCCGTCGGTGCCACTCTGTACATTTAGCCGCTCTCTTCCTCCGCACCCCGCCCTATTCATTTTTGATCCTCGGCTGTTTTAAAATCCCAGCGGACCGGCTACTCCTCCATCCGCCTTATCGCTACATAAGTGGAAAGCATGGCCCTGAGATCTCCGAACGCACTCATGGGGCCCCCGCTTACGGTCATGGGAAGAGGTTTGAAGAAGACGGGAGCGAGCCAGGCAGAACGCTTTAAGGGGGTCGAAATCTTGTCCGCCTGCCCGTCTGTCTGCTCAGGATAGGCCCATAGCGAGCGAGGCAGCCATCCAAGGTCAAAATACTACAGATTAGCTTCAGAAGGTGGGACAAATCGTGAAAAGGACAGAGTAATGCTTGTCCACCCTGAGCAGAAGTATGGCTTACTCAGGTGATTGGTCAAAGCAAAACAGAGACTCCTACTCCCTCAAAGCAAACACAAGGATGAGCTGAGAAAAACATTGCACTTAATCAAGTGTCTTTAATCTACATAAAAGTCTTGTTCAGCCTTTTACAAAAGCATACTTTGGGTGGTGTTTTTTCATTAGCGCATGTTTCTGCACTCAAAACGCCAGCCCACACTTTGTTATGCATCATGTGGAGAGACCGTGGTCAAACTCTCGTCCCCGCTCAGGTTTGCAGGTCAAAGGCGTCCCATTTTTAAAAAAAGCAGCTGGCGTAGGTTCCTGTCTTTCTACGTAAGTAAATTTAATAAAATCTGAAGACATATGAATCAGTTGTTAAAATGCCAAAGCTAAGGTGTCCAAAGTAGTTTTAAAAGCCTGAATGAAATGAAAACTCTTCAAAGTAGCAACTAGCAAGCAATATCATCCATGTAGTTTTAGCTTAAAGGGATACTTCGGGATTTTTGACATAGGGCCTCATTTCCTAGTTATCCAGAGTGTTGTTGATGTCTGGAGATATTTTTTTCTTAAATTCATGCAGTTCTTATATTTGAAGAGTCTAGTTGCGCTAGCCTAGAGCAAGGCTAAAGCATTTCTATGGTAAACGCTAGCCCGCATTAAAAAACAGTCTGTTTTAGTAATAGAATAATTTTTTAAATAAAACTGACCTTGTATCACATGAATTACCGCATTTTGAGGGACTATTTTCTCGCAGATCACTCCGCCGCTGCCTTAGCTTACAGCCACGAAGCTGATGCCGCTCAAATATAAGTTATTTTAAACGCAAAATGGTTTAAATTAACCTATCGACGTAGACATTTATATCGTTAGTCTGGTGTTATAAGTGATTTACCTCAGGTGCACTGTGGAGTGCGCCAGACTGTTTTTTTAATGCGGGCTAGCGTTTACCATAGAAATGCTTTAGCCTTGCTCTAGGCTAGCGCAACTAGACTCTTCAAATATAAGAACTGCATGAATTTAAGAAAAAAATATCTCCAGACATCAACAACACTCTGGATAACTAGGAAATGAGGCCCTATGTCAAAAATCCCGAAGTATCCCTTTAAGAAATAATGTTACACTTTTCCAAGTTGAAAGCACAAACACTATTTTAGGCAGTTGTAGAATACTATTACTATCCAAACTAATTGCTAAAAAGTTACCTGAACATTGTTTTGAATAGCCCTGGAATGTTCCCGACTCTCATGTTACTCAATTGATGTGATGTCAGATTAGCGTGAGTAATTAGTTGTCACTGCAATAAATCAAAGGGGACGGAAAGCCAGACAGTAAACAAGGTGTCGGCATCAATGCTTCCGAACCTTTCTCATTTGTCAGGCCACACCTTTCTAACCACGAGCATCATTTCAGACGCTTCACACTCGAATCAATCGTAAAAAATGGTTTAATATGATTTCAAATTGATTGAAAAAGTAGAGGCGGTGTTTGGCCCAGCGATTCTTTGTATTGAATCTTGATTAAATCTATGGCTGATCTATGGCCTTTGATCGATAGGTCTACACTGCTGTGGCACGTACAGCTCATCGTGTGGAACGGAGTTTGTACAGTGGAGGAGTAAAATGCAAAGTATTCTGCGTTAAATGTTACTGAAGGGGGGCATCTCCCACCATGTAACATCTCTTGAAGTATTTCCCCTAGATCTAGATCAAATTAGGCCTAAACCGAGTCTGGCTTAAATTGTCTTAGCTTGCATGCATTACTAAAACAGAAATACAATAACATCTAAGTCTAAAACTGAAGATGAACCGTTGGTCTGTGTTTAATGAACCGTATATAACAAAAATCAAATTGAAAATGAAGATTGATCTACATTTTTTGCCACGTTGTCCCGCCTTAATGTGTTACCATTGTTTTAGATGAGGGGAAAAGTTGCTTATCACAGTCAAGTCAGGATATATGGTTATCCGAGGCCAAATTACATACTTTCTCGACTATCTATTTTGTAGATTAATTTCGTGAGAGCGGAATGTTCTCGTGTATCTGTTATATTCCTATCCACTGGTTGCAGCCCTAAATGAGAGATTGCAGCCAGTGACAAGGCCAGAGAAACAGCTGCACTATCATCACAAAAACTCAACACGTCTCCACGAAAAAGCATCCAGGTTTTTATCCCGCGTCTCGTGTTTTCCTCTTCCCATTACATTAACATTAACCCACCTTAACGCACCCGACCTCGAAACCAAACAGCCATAAACTGTCCACTTGGCCAAACGGCAACAAAGAGACCACGCACAAGATTAGTTCACTTTAATGAGTGCCTAGGAATGTTAAGTCTATTCACAAAAGAGCAGCAGAGAAGACGGCGAGAAGGAAGAGCAATGAAGTTTCCGAAAGTTTAGCGAGACTTTTGACGTTTCATAAGCTGACAGCAAAGACGACGGAATGATACGCTGCTGACAATGTGCGAACGTTTTTCCCTTCCAAACATCTTGAGAGATTTTTGAGCAGAGTGGGGTCTCGAGTGTTTTATTTTTGAAGAAAAGCTATGGGGGAGAAAGAGGATGAAAAACAACTCAGTGAAGTGCTCTGCTTTCCTTGGCCATTCGTTTTAAATGTCTTTTTAAAGGTTAACCTGTTGAAACATTTACAGACTCTTACCGGTCCGTAATGGCCGGCCAAAAAGCACTTGTGGAAGTGGAACGGGAAAGCAAACACAGGCTCGTGATGTCCAGAGCGCTCGGTAACCTCGCAGCTAACCTACGACCCCGAGCACTAACCCAGGGCCGACCTACAACCCCTGGACCTGACTGCGAAACTTGACTCTATGGCACTTTGGCGATTAGTGACAAAGCAAGTCATCCATTCACTGTTGTTTGACACTTGGCAAACCTGCGGCGTCTCAATCATCAAAGGAAACAAAACAACCAAACACTACATCAATTTTGACAGTTATTTCCCAACATTGTAGTTATTTTTTAATGATATACAATGACAACGGACATGAACATATAGAGACAATAAACTTGTGGAGGTTGGGAATATTTACACACAGTACACAGCTTTACAACTTGGAATTTTCACATCTCATGCAAAAGGTAAAAAAAAAAAAGTTACTCAACATTAGAGCTGGGCAATTTTATTTTATTTTTTTAAATAAAAAAACTCGATTTGATTTTTTTTCTCCCCCATTTTAAACAAAATAAGGGTGAACTGTAAATATATTTTAAATATATATTTATTGTGTTTAGTGAAAGTGCATCAACATAAACAAAATTGCAAAGGCAACCCTTTCTCTAACTGAAAAGTCTTGCACTTGTAATACGATTTACAAGCTTGTATTACCAAGTTTCTCAAAGCGCTACACTGTCACTGTCGTACTCTACTGTTGCAGCCACAGCTGCCCTGGGGTAAATTGACGGAAGTGAGGCAACCAGTCAGTGGCATCGGCCCCGCCGACCACCACCAACCACTCACTCACACACTACATTTGCCAGGCATCCTGGTGTTACCAAACAGTCTCCCATCCAAGTACCGACCAGGCCCTTCCCTGCTTAGCTTCCAAGGTCTGACGGGATTGGGCAGAGCAAAGGCAGCATGGCTATAATTGTATTTCGATTGAGCTAATAAAACAAAAAATCCTGAGGTGGGCTCTGTTCTTCTTGGCACATTTATACAGCAGGACCTTCTTCAGAGAGGGGGGAGAGAGCTAAAAAAAAATCTAAAAATGTATTTATTTATTTTTTTTAAATATGAATCGATTTGACCTACCAACTCGATTTTTAAAATGAATCCATTTTTTCCCCCCAGCCCTACTCAACATAATACCAACACTTTACTTCAACACAAGCTTCATGTATTTTCATATGGTAGACGAGCGAAGTTATACAATAATAGCTTAAAGGGGCTCTGTGGAGTTTGGAAGTTTTGTGCTC
This sequence comes from Neogobius melanostomus, assembly GCA_007210695.1. NCBI lineage: Eukaryota > Metazoa > Chordata > Actinopteri > Gobiiformes > Gobiidae > Neogobius > Neogobius melanostomus. Next base: position 7,091,411 of record VHKM01000042.1, read on the forward strand.
GCAATTGCCCCCTCAGGCCAAACGCGTAACTGCAGCCTCCATGATAAGCTCGTGCATGAGGCGCTCAGGCTTTACGAGCACCAGAAATAACAGTCCCGTCAATTTACAGATTTGCAGGCATGACTTAAACTGAGGTAAGAAACGTTACTGTTTTGTAAGATATTTAGACCAAATCAGTTTGAGTGAATGTTTTCCTAGATAAAATACTTGAGCAAATGCAGCAAAGTGAATCGAGTGAAGAAGCCAAGTAATACAACTCGTAAACTATATTGTAAATGGAACATGTCCACTTTTTGTAGTCGTTTCACTGCTTATAAATCCGTGAACAGTCATGCTTATTTTGCGGCCAAGAAAAGCTAACATTAGCGACATTACTTTTGCCATTGTAAATACAGCCCCATTACCACTGTTACTACTCAAATGTTTTGTCGGACACCGTTGTTTTGAAAGCATCACCCCTTTTCCCCCATGTATTTAGTCATCTTTTCTTACCTTTCAAGCAAAAATAAGCTGCGGGTCTTTTGAGAGATTCTCTTTTCCGATGTTTACTCCAGTTCTTTGCCTACGCTGATCAGACTCGACTTTCGCCTTTTTGGTCACACTCGAATAAACTCTTCGTTTCTTTTCGTTATTTGGGGTCTGGGCTGGAGTTTCGATGGTGCTTGAAGCCGGTCTCCTCTTATTCTCCGCTAAATCCATCCCTCCGAAGTTACCACTCGCGCTGCAGCGTCAGTATAGAGGCGATACAGCTGACGCTACAGCTAACGCTACAGCTGAGCGTGCACGCGCATTACGCATTACGCTGTTTGCTTGTTCGACCCGAGCATAAACTATTTAAGTGACTTTACAGACATATAGAGGCAATCGCGGTGAAAAGGCCAGGGCTCATTCTACTCACCAGGGCATTGCTGGAGCATGTATGAGGAAGAAATTTTACATTTGTATACATTTATTTGTGGTTAAACTTATGTATAGTCCCTTTAACCAACCTTGTGCTTGTAGACATGCTTGTAGTGGACTTTAGAGTTTAGTTTAAAGAGCATTTCCTTAAGCCTGTCTCTACATAAAGTTGCAGTGCCCTATGTCGGGCCCTCTCAAGGTTAGACCGGTGTCCGTCACATCTGGTGTGAAGGACCTCCGTCCATTAACACACATTTGTGCGCTCACAGGGATAGTGAAGGAGTCACACACAGCAGTCATCTCTCATCGGCACAAGGTCGTGTCCCTCGTTTTTGGCCAGAATAAACGGTCAAAGAAGCTCTCAGTCTGAAAATTTGCAGAAGAGAACAAAGTCACCTTATAATGAGGCATGTTGGGATTTAGGTGTAATCAACGTCATGGCTTTGATGTTGACTGAATAAAAGTGGGGCATAAATAAACCAATTTATTTATGTTTGTCACACGTACATTTACACTATTACTATTACTAGTACAAAAAAATCTTATATTGCTTTTTATCTCACATTAGTCACTTGGAATTTGGTCAAATGAACAATGTTCTTGCCTCGTTGGCTGACTTTTCTCTTACAATTGTCACAAAGCTAAACGTTATAATCCTAGGAGGGAATTTGCCATTCACCAGCCATCTGACCTCATATAGTAAACTTGATAACAGGCCCTTTATCTCAAACAGGTAGTCGTGTTAACCCGGGGTCATCATTTACAATCTCTGTGATTGTTGCGACCTTGCGACACTTTTGGGAATGGGTCTAAACTTTACATATAGCACATGGTAAGCCTTCTCCGACAGATCATGTGCTGTTGTTGCCGCTGTGCTCACCATGTCTCATTATCTTTGTGGTTAGTGTTAAGTCCTTTTATCATATCAGAGTTCCAGCTGGGACTGATCATGTACCCCTTACGGATTACACGCACAACTGAATGTTCCTCTACACTATGTAACAGTATTAATGATTAAGCCACCTTTTACTACACCAAAAGTTTAAAGAAAACTCCTACATTCAAAACAAGCCATCGTGGGGACTTTGGATGTGGAATGGCAGATTAAGGTGTGTGTTCCCCGGGGATTTAGAACAGAAGTGGCCCTAATACCATCTGATGTTTTTGGCCTGGGGCTGGCCCGTGTTGTTGCCAGGGAACTGCTGCTGTCTGCCGGCTGTGAGGCTGCTCGCTGGAGACTGCTGTTTCTGATCGAACCCCCTGTCTTGTGTATTGGATGCGTGTGCAGGCCATAAATGGTCAATGATTCAAAAGGCTCACAGGGAACGACTCAGCACTATGGAAATGTAGGCATGTGACTCCAATAAAACAATGGCTTTAAAACCCAATAAAAGTGCGGCAGAGGGCTTATCTGTGCAGGATCTCCCCAACCCCCGGCGCTGACCTGCACTCCGGCCGTGTCTCACTTAACCTGCCGCCCCGCCTCTCTCCGCGAGTGGAAACACAAATACGTTCCGATAGTGTAATCAACAGCAGATGTCTTCGAGAGAGGAGAACTGTTGACACATTTTGCCGTGATTCATTTCGGGATGGGAGCATGTGCAGGCGCGAGCTCCTCCACACCGGACGCAGCGCAAACCCGATCATATATCACAACAGCTGACGTCAGGAAGTCTCTGGAATGACGCCCGGCCCTCCCAAGAATGCCCTATTGTTCGCGGTCATAGTCGAGAGTGTGTTTGTCCTTAGTCATATCCCTCCTGTCTGTTTGCCTCCGTTTGGTACAATGATGGGGTCACTGATGCAACCATCCTACTTTTGGCCCATTCCGACTCTTTGAGATTTTAGACTCTACCCCCCCGACTAACAGTACTCCCGCTTGTGACCTCTGATATGGTTTCTTCGTTTGCTGTAGTCTGCAGTGATCATAAATTTCAGTTACCAGGACAGAAGCAGTAACAGGTCATAGTTTGGAGTGGAGTTGTCATGTTGGAGGAGTAAAATGGAAACATTTTGGATCGAATGGGTTGGAAATCACTCACTTTTTTTGGAAAATATCTTCTCTACGCTCATAAATCGTCTTAGGGAAAGCTGCATTTAATGGGAAGATACCGAAAATTGAGAAGATTTTTTTGATATTTCAATTGTCATACTCACTCACAGCCTATCCATTTTGTGAGCGGAGCAAAGAAGTCCCAGATGTGAGGCCCCATGTGGCTGCTTAGTTATTCCCTTATCGACCACTGTTCTTGACTTTTTGACACCCGAAAATCATCCGCCGCAATCTGCCATGCTAGATGCCCTTACAGATATGCCTCGTTCCATTTAATTTTGGTAAGGACTGACAAAAACGGTGCACTAGTCCGGTTACTTACCCCTTCGCCTCCAGTAAAAATGCCCACCTGCGTTTTAAAAATGGCAGAACATGTCGTCAATAAAACTGCCTTGTTGATAACTCGGCCTGAAATGTGCTTGCCATTTTGGCTCTGCGGCGATTCAAGCACTCCGGACGTTTATCCACCTGAAGTTAAACAAAACTTAAAAGCGAAGCATAAATCTGCCGTCTGTTGCTCATTCCAGCATCTTAACTTTTGTCTGTGATGTCTTTCTGGCATTTTAGTCGGGGTCATGCGCAGCTTCAGCAAGAGTTATGTTCGCTGAAAAGGCACATTCAGAACGCTCAAGAGGAGGAACGGTACAGCTTAGGTCCATCTGTCCTACAAACAACCTGAGTGCATTATCCATCTTGGCACATTTTAAAAGGGCTATTGATTAAGATTAGCGCATGTTAGCTTACCGTGTTATGTCTCCATTACGAGGAGGCATCCAAAGCACAAAAAGTCAAGTAAAAAAAAAAGTGGTCCATTGTTAAGACTGGATTGGCTTAATATTTTAAACATTGAAATCGCGATACAGTCATTACTAGTGTCACTCTTGGTAAGCGCGAGGGCTGGGTACCGTTAAACAACACCAGTTTGGTATAGAGGAAAAAAAGGTTTTGATTCTACTGGTATCGAAAAAATAAAAGTATCGAAAGCAGGTACCGAAAAGAAATATAAAATCTTTATATTCAAGTTTTGAAGCTGTTGGTCGTCAAAATTAGAAAAAAAAGAAAAAAAGTGAAACACAAGTTTAAAAAAATTGAAAAAAGTTGGACAATTGAGAAAAAAATTGGGAAAAATTGGGGGAAACATTTAAAATTTCAGGGGGGAAATTGGGAATATTTGGAGCGAATTGGAATTGAAAATTGGGGAAATAAATAAAAATATGGAAAAAATATGGAAAATAGAAAGATTCTTGGTTCTTTCACCTCAAACAAATGATACAAATGCAAAAGAAATTAAATGGAAGAAAATGAATAAATTAACAGTATTAATCTGTTTTATGGTTCTATATGACATTAGCAAAGGTATAAAAAAAGTTAAAGTACCGGTATCGGAAAAAAATGTAAAAGTACCCAGCCCTTGTAAGCGCTTATTCTAACACAGTCTTATCTTAGAAGCTGGAATGTTTTTATATTACTACACCAGGGCTGCACAATATACCGCCAAATATTAGCGCAATATTAGTTGACACAATATCAATACAATATATTGCAAAATCACTGAGGTCTGACAGAGATTTACATATTTTTTGCAAACACGGCCTAAAACAAAAAGCTCTTTTCTTGTTTAGATCCTGATTTTGTGTGTTTTTTTTTTTTTTTTTAGGAAAACCCCAAATTGCACAATTGTAGAACATGTAGTATGTGTGTAACATTATGCCCCGTATTGCGCTACATTGTGAAAACGCGCCTTCTTAGCGTGGCCGCCCCTGCACGGCTGTGATTGACACTGCCCCGCATCGCTCTTTGTTCTCACTAACTCCTTAAAAGGACTCCCCTCAGAGCTCCGATTTAAACAGATCTGGCAGAGACAAGACCCAGTGACAGCGCAGCGGGGCCCCACTGATAAGATAGGATTGAACTCGCGAACGCAGATGAGGGTGATTTTCATGTATTGTGATTACGCATCTCGTTTTACTGCAGAAAATATCGCGATAACGTCATTCAATGTAACGCACAATTAATCACATTCGGGTCTTTGCAGTCAACAGGATGGCCTGTATTCATGTAATCATTGTTAGTGTTTGTGATTATGTTTAAAACCTGGTCACCCGGACCTCAACGGACTTTAAACTTGTATGAGTTTAGCAGTTAATAATCCCAAAAATGTTTCAGAAAAAATAGAAAAAGAAAACAACCCAATACCAATGACTATGGTGGGAAACTCCTGCACGACTGTTATAGCTTACAGAAACATGTCAGAAATTGTGCAGACCTAAAATCCACAAATATTGTAGTAAAAATTTATCACAATAACTGGAATAAATCTGAGAAACAAAAACACATTTATTATCACAAATTATGATGTTTGTGCCTGTACGGACTTGTGTATATGTTCAATATTCAATATCCTACTGCTCAAGGTTCAAACAGTAGGTATTTAGCTGTTAATTTTTCGCATATTGAACGATAATTTGATATAGTCATTATAATGGCAGGCCTCCTTCCAGTTGCCACGCTAATCCTCTTTGTTTGTGTTTTCCTGTGCAGCCCATATCAGATTACACGTGGGAATGAAGTGTAGTGTTAGTTCAGCAGTTCCTTTGTCCCCCGAGTTGTGAATACTCAATCTAATGAAGCCGCGAGGAGCTGCTTGCTGTAAGTGCTTACTAGCTGTGGGTTTTAGCCCGAAAAAATCAGCCTGAAATAGAAGAGGATTATTGAATAAATGATTAGATTTCACATTCAAGCGCAGTTATCAGGTTCTCAAAGTGGAGGAGTGCAGGGTGCAGAGTGGTTGGGAGACGGCTTAATGCTCTCCGACTGGTGGGTCTGCCTCATGCGCACCATGCAGTGCCAACCAACACCCATAAAACTCATGATGATACAGAGGTATCTTAGCATAACAATATTAGCTGAGAAAACGTGCTTATAAATCAATGTACGATATCTAAACGTCTTATTGGAACAGCATGGACATTTCCAAGTATTGCGATTACAATGAGAATGGAAATTTATTTGACAGTTTACACATGTCCCAAGACTTAGAGCATTAACATGAGAGAAAACACTGACATATAAACTGCTAATCTAATGCAAGCACAAACGGCTTCAATACAATCACGATTTCTTGAACCTAATATATTTAAAACCTTCGTTCTAATTCCGAATGTCTCCAAACACACACAAATCTCGTCTAAAATCATTGGAGGTGACGTAGAACCACCACATTTCAGAGCGCGTGTTGTGCTTTTTGTCTTATCAAATATTTGTAGCATTACTAATGGCGGCTGCTTGATCAAATGTTGAAACAAGCATTACTCAGTTTCCTGGCACTGGATTTGTTTTTCTGCTCCAGACAAACCACGTCCACAATGAAAGAGTGATGTTTCTTTGTTTCCCACAAATGACACTAAATACATAATCTTTCCACCACTTACACATTATTGTGGACAGTGTAGTAGCATGTCAATGTGCTTCTGGTGCACACTTGTAGAGTGTACTGGTAGAGTAACTAAAGTATAATGTTTTTGATATTTCCAATTTAATACACCATAAAATAAAATAATTGTTATGAAAAGGTACAAAAAATACGAACTTTCTCATGCCGGCAACAAAACTTTTCCCCCTTACATTTACTCACAGTGAGAATAGTCAGTCAGTATTTTACTTAAGTACAAGAACAAACAAAAAGTACAAGCACTCTGAGTAACAGTGCATTTCTCCACAAACTTACCCACGCAAATATGTAACCTAACTGATTATTACCCGCCTTTTGATAAGCTTCTCCATAGTCCATGAGTCTAGACGGTTTCATCCAGATTACAGCTGCATTGTGTCTTTTCTGCTACTTTTGTATATGTGTACATGAGGGAATGCGTATGTGCAAATGTTAGTTTAAGATAGCACATTGAAATCTTTCTTTTCGACAGACTTCGCCTGCCCTGCACCTGTGACACTTCAAACCACTTTTCAGAGAGATTTTTTTTGTTTCCCCTTTCCTTCTTCTGGCATCACTGTCTTGTCATTCCCAGTGTGGGCTTCTACCTCAAGACTACAATAATTACGTTCTCCTTTTTATTTTTTTTGCTTTTACATACAATTCAAATTCCCAGCGAAGCTCCGGTTGCAAGTTGAAAAGTTCAAATGTAAAATAGAGGGCAGAGCTGTAAGGGAGGACAGCCATAAAACTCAAGCAACTATAGATTACACAGAAGAATACAAGGCGCTTAGGGCTTGAAAAAGTGATGTTTTCCTTGCTCAAAGACACAGCAAGTCTTTTTTTTTTTTTTTTCGGCAGCCTTGAGAACTAATAAGCTCCTCTATCCAGTGCCCTCCCTCTTCATCTCATTTGTAACTGCCAGGCATCAAGGTAGCTATTTATAACTAGAAGAGGTTAATGAAAAATACATGATCTTTCTCTCCCCTCTGTCTTCCGCAGGTTCGAACGCTATTCGTCAGCGGCCTACCCCTGGATATCAAGCCACGAGAGCTGTATCTCCTCTTCAGACCATTTAAGGTATGTTTGTATGTTTTAAATGGATGAGGGGGGGGGACTCGAGTGCTATTCTTAGGGCCGCTTTTCTTTCCACTAGTCAATTGGACCTCCATTAATGGTGATGAAATAAACGGCAATGGAAAAAAAAAAAAACCTCCGGAGGTTTCGAGTGTCTGTGTTGCTAAAGCCCGAGTTCAATCACGTCTTGATCCATGCGAAGCTTCTTGGAAAAATGGCTCCCTTCTCCCCCCCTTGCTCTCCCCACGCCCGGCCCTTGAGTTTTCAACAACAAAAAAAACAATTTGTTTCACCTCAATAAAACCCAGTCAGTCACAACAGCAGTGCGCATGTTAACATACGAGGAGGAAGCTTTTTTGGACCGGCGCCCTGCCATAATGCACTTTAATGGAAACAGGAGCAGCGGGGTTAAAACAAATGATGGAACAATTGCGATGCATCGAAACGCTCGCTTAGATCGCGCTGTATACTGGTAGTAAATGGCCTGTGTCATGAGTGTTGAAAGCAGTAAATCTCAGATCACGGGTGAAGACGTATTACTCCGGCCCATATGGTCTTCATTTAGTGTTCAAGTACCTGGATTAGGCCAAGAATGCAACAGTGGAAGGAATACGGGGTTAATTATCATTCTGAAGGGGCTAAAGCTAAGAGCATTAGTGAAATTAATGCTACAGTCAGTCATGCTTTGGAGAAAGATACAAAGATACTTTATTCGTGATAAAGTATATGTCTGTTTATTTTCCTCTTCTGTCATATTAACCAGTTGCCTGTCATTCACCGCCTGTAAGTTGTGTTTCACTCACACAGATCTTGCAGATATTTTCAGAAACTAGAAGGTCTTAGCTTTCAAATAAGGCATTTGCACTGGCCTATAAGCTGTAAAAAAAATAAAATAATAAAAAGCAACAATATGCGACAAAAACATGTCAGAAAAAGCATCAAAAACACAACAAAAATATTTAAAAAATGCAACAGAAATGTGACAAAAACTTTCCGGAAACGCAAAACAAAAAAACATAAAAAGAAAGCAACAAAACACAAAAAAAAAAAAAAAAAAAACCATGACATAAAAAGTTTACATAGATTCTAGGTTTTAATTTTCAAATGAGGTGTTACACTGGCCTAAGCGCTGCAGTCTTTTAGATTTGGGTAAAGCCGAACTGGAGAGAAAATGCGCTCGGTTAAGAGGTTTAAGTCACATTGCGTAACAATTCCAGGTTTTATGTTGCTACATCCCATTTAAAAGAGCAAATCGACAAACTACAGACAATTTTCAAATAAAGCATATAAACCTAATAATGTCTAAGCAAAGCAGCAAAGAGTCCATGGAGATGGGCTCGAGATGTCCCGCTCCTGTCAAAGTTTATTTATGTTTACTGGAGGTATTTGTCACCAACAAAAAACGTGTAATAAAATCAATCAATGTATTTATTTTACTCTTTTTTTTTTTTCTCAGCTGAAATGTTACGCTCTATGGCTTTAAACAAATGCATCTCCGAAATATGTAACCACAATATTTGCATCATTCATTGGCTCACTGAATCTGACAACGGGGACATTAACTGATTACCTAAAAGAAAAGCTTGTAATATAGTAGTAGGCCCTTTCTTTGGCAGATAACCCTTTTAAATGACTAAACTGTTCAATTTCATGTTTCCACTTACATGTTTTCCATTGTGTCTCTTTGTCGCAGGGCTACGAAGGCTCCTTGATAAAACTCACTTCGAAACAGGTATGCCACAAACAGCGCTCAATCACTGATCCCCCGTCATCAACCCCTTTGACTGTCTGCTCTCCCCTCCGGCGTTATCGCTCTGACTCGGAAGGATTAGCGCCGCTCGGCAGGAAGTTACCTGGAGTAGAAGGAAAAGTTTACACAGGACGAGGGGTTGTGGGGGTGGGCCGAGCGCTGCACCAACTTGCCTTTGATGCTGGGATATTTGTCTGAAGCCACAGCCCGTCTACTCCGGTGGGACGCACGGGGATGGGAAGAAAAATTTTGAGGTGTCAAAGCAGGCGTTTTGACAAGATGTTTTTTTTCTTTTTTTTTCCGTTTAGCCTCGAGGGAGTGGAGGGCTGAAAATGAGCGCGACTGGCAGCTGTCCATGTTCAGAGATGAGCAATTTAGCTTTGTGTCAGTTTAGTTTTTGGTGCATTAGCCATATCCCGTAAAGCCCTGCCATGCTCATTAGAGAGGGTTTAAGGTGGTTTAGTTCCATTAAAGACATGGTAATACCAGGAACAGCGGAGAAATCTAGTCTTTCAGCAAGTACAGTGCGATCCTGCTGCAGGGTTTTGCCTGTTTTTTCGTGTGTTTAATGCAAAATGGGTGTAAAAGTACAAATTCAAGCTCATCTGACAGATTACGGATTACGACAGTCTTTCTCTTATTAAGCAATTTCATTAATAGATATTAGCTCTTAGTTTGCATTAGGGCTGCACAATGTGTTTATTGCCAAATTATCGTCGCCACTATATTAGGTGTTGCAATATCCACATTGCAAGAAGTCACAATATACATCACAAAACCATTGAGGTTTTCCTTCTTACCCCAATTTAGCCTTGTTTTGGTTCTGATATATTACTTTCTTAAGTCACCAACCTGAACCAAAATCTAAATTGCCTACAGTGTTTGTTCACCTGTAATGGACCGTATTAAGTTGAAATGGTTTGGAAATGTAAAATCTGTTATCAAACATTGCATTTTTTTTCTTTCTCATTTTGCAGCCCTATAATTTTCTATTGAAAAATTCATATCGCTATTGTGTTGACTTTTACTGGCCACTGGAGCCTTATAACTTTGCAACTTTGACTCCAGTTATTGTGCAAAAAGGCCGTAATGTTGCAAAATGTGGACTGTGCAGGTTTTCTATTGCATGTTAATGAATGAGGCGCCGTGCACTTTGGTCTGCGTTTAAAACCGCTCACCCTGCTCCTCTGCTTTGCAATTGACATTTTTTTACTCGACAGATGTCACCTGATCTGAGTCAGGCTGACAAAACATTCTCCGGACTTCACAGCTTTGATTCTCCTCCGGCTAACGGCAGTGACAATACAAACTAAAAATCCATTGATCTTCCTTCTTTTTCAGTCAAACTCCGCGCAGTCATTTCCATATATAGCAAAAAAAGCCGCAGCCTTTTCTATTTATATTCTGTTAAGACTCCTGACGTCTTCGCATGGCCCGCCGTTGTTGTTCTTTCTTCCCCCTTCCTCCTCCTCCTTCCTCTTCTTCTCCACTTGTACAAAATTCCCATAACCCTGCAATGCTTTTCCAGATCACAGGCAGCGGCGTGACCCCATGGGAACCACATGTTTAGAGACTTCATTTTTCTTCTCTCGCTCTGCGGCATAATATGTTGCATTTTTATGGGCAAACGAAAGTTAGAAAGCAATAGAACTTTTACCAGAGAAACAAAGATTTTTTTTTTTTCCACGTTAATTTCCCCGATAGAACCCGCTTTACTTGCGTACTTGCGTATATGAGTCAGTTCTGTGGGAAAGTGAACATGGGCTCGGTGATTGGTTGGAAACGCTGACCGCCACTGCAGCCTTAAGCAAGAACAATGATGCAGTTGCGAGAGGAGGTCATTTTAGTGTAACAACATGTTGCCCTGCTAGTAGTGCTAGGCCATAAAAGTAGAGTTGAACAGAAATAGTACAACTAGGGCTGTAAGTCATTTAGCATTACAAGGCAAGAGTTGAAGTCCGATCAGTCGCACCAGTCTCAAACTGTCTTGGTTTTGGAAAATGAAACGTCGAAGTTAAAATACACCCAGCTGATAATAAAATCGCATTAAAACTAAAATGAATATTTACTCGAGAGATATTTTGGGCAGATTTTGTGTACTTAAGAACATTTACTTTGAACTATCTGACACGAGTGCACATTCGGAGCACCTTTCTGCCTCCAACTTCTACTTGCTTTGTTGATGCAGCTCTAATGGACTTGTTTTGAAACATGATATACTGAATCAATATGCCCAGAGTACTGACTGACAGGCATGTATTGAAAAACCCTTATATCCAGCTTGTACATTCTTCCCTTTTTTTCCCTTTTTGAGCTTTCCCTCCCTGTCTATCTCCTGCACTCCTCACACACACTTTCTATTGCCCATATTTGGACATGGGGGAGCTGAACGATGAACTGTAGTAAAATGTGAGTGTCCGGTGAGCATTTCCCTCCCCTCCCCCCCTCCTCTCCCCAGCATAAACAAGACACGACGGACAGGGAGAATGAAATAATAAAACACAAGTGCACGTCTATGTCAGTCACAGGCAGAAGTGCCGACTCAGTATTGTGCCTTTAACCACGTTTTCTTCTCTTTTGTTCTGTCTGCTTGTCTCCCCAGCCGGTGGGGTTTGTCAGCTTTGACAGTCGATCAGAGGCGGAGGCTGCTAAGAATGCCTTGAACGTAAGTGTCATGCCCTCTCCACAACTACCAGCTCAGCGATTGTAGATATCTGGAGATGACTAGCTCCCGCATGCAGAGATCTGCCATGAAGTGAAAGCATTTTCCAAGTACAATGTTCAGAGGTTATCTTTGTGCCAAACCTCCCCTGTTTTGGGTTCCTCTTATAAAATATTTGCATTTTTCTTTTACACCGGGCTTAGTTGGGGAAATATTTTAAAGTACTAAAGGACACCTAGCGTTTACATGTCTCGTGTATATATGAGCAGGGAAAAGCAATCCAGCCATGATTTCAGTGCATACAAACCCCTCGGTTCACCCTCTGCTCCAGCAAAGGGAGAATACCAGATTAAAATAACACACTTATTTTACTATTGCAGGATTACTATTGCAACAACACATCATCAGTAGGGTAAAACTAACCTGTGTCCCGACGGTCTAAACCCAGCTCACGTTCCCTATTAGTGGGTTGCGAGTTACTGTTGCTTTGAAGTGGACGCAATTTGAGAGGAGAAATGATCATAACATCTGCAAGCAAGCATTTTGAGATCATGAGAAGGACTGGCAGGATTTTGTCAAGCATGCAAGGAAACAAATCACAACTCCGGGTGTGTTTTTCATTTGAGTGCAACATTATAGATTGTGGATAAAAGTGCAACTGAGTCCATTTCGAATAACGTGAGCCCATTACCATCGCTTTCAAATTCTGCAGTTTTGCCACCAACATCCCCCATGTTCTTGTTATTTAACCTCTTCCAAGGAACCCAATTATCAGAAACCAACAAGTATTCACCTTATTCCACCTCTTTCTGCCATGCCTCGGCACTTCCGTTGTATTGACACTTCCAGTAGAGCGCGAAGCCCATTCATTTAAGAGAACGAGGGAAAATGTTTGCTGCTAAAGTTTAGTAGATTGATTTGTGTAAAATGTCCAATGTTCATTTGCACCAACAAGTCAACACAGCACCGTTTCTCTGCGTGGTCCTAAAATCGGCTTTGTTTTCGTGTAGTAACCGATTTTTATCTTGACTCCTCCAGTCCTATGTTAACTGATAGGAGAAAAGAGGCGGGCACAATTCATGGCGAATTCACGTGAACTTCCAGAATAAGGTGAATAGGACAATGGAGATTTCCTCAGTTTGGAACTAAAAAGAAACAAACATTTTGAGTCTGGGATGGTACTTGAACGCAAATTGTTTCATGTCTCACTTCCATTTGTTTGAAAAGCATTAAAGCAATCCACCAGCCCCCACAAGTAAGTAAGAGGTCAACTATTTCTAGCAACAATCATCTAAATTAATCCAAATCAAATTTAAATCTTGCAATTTGATTACTTCAACCTGTATGTAAAATGCAATTACTCTTCTTAATTAGCTGTATAAGGATAATGTGTTTATAGAACTTGCTTATTTGTCTTCACTAAACAATCTTCATCTGAACAAAGTTATGGTCATGTTTCGGATTAAGATAGAAAATACAACTCTTTTTAAACCAGATTGCCGAAAAAACCTTTTGGAAAAATTGTCTTCGATTGATTGTTATTGAAAGCCGCAACAGAAGTCAGTTGAAATATGCTCCAAGTGCAAAACAAAAGCCTCACGCTTGACGCTGCCTCACACATCCTGCAAGGTCACCGACTTTCAGCACAGGAAAATTAGCTCTTCCTCCACGTAGAAATACTAGATATTGATCTAGGGTTTAATTTTAATCTGACTTTTTTTCAGCTTTGCCTTGATGAGTCAAATTCAAAATGCAACCAGCTCACATAGGGCTTTATTCCCTTTGTCTTCAAACAAACTCTCACCGAATGTGCTATATTTTGCTATCGTCAGTTCTGAATGTCTAGATATGTGCCACCCACCTCCCTTTTTTAAGTGATGTAGCTGTCACCAAAAAGGATGCTGTTATGTCAACTTTTCAGATGTCAGAGTACTGGAGTGCATCAAAGGCAGAGCAGAGCGAGTTGAGAGAAATTATCATGTGATTATGTGCCAACAATAGTGGGACTGTTTGCTGAGAGTGGCTCGATGGGGATGAGAATTGAGCGTGTGTGTTTTTTTTTGGAGGGGGGGGGGGGGAGAGAAGCTCGGTCCCCCGGGTCATATGGAGATAAGGCAGAGTTTTCAAACATCTATCTGCATATCCAAGCGGGGGAAAGACAGGAAAAGCTGCACAAGATGTACCCAGGAGAGTGCCGACTTCAGTCAATGTATGGATCCCATTGTAATGCCCTGACCAGGACCTGAATGTGCCATTTTGTTTAGAGGTAAATGCGCAATCCATGAAATCTGTTTGTCTTCAGTCACTAATATGTCAAATGCAATACGTTTGTGAGCAAAGCTAACAATTTAAACAATCTAGTCTACCAGTACAGTTGAAGATTCCCCATAAAACAAAGCAGAAACACCAACACCAATCAAAGCCTTTTCTTCTGCATGCATCGAAAAAAGTGAAGTGGCTCCTATAGAAAACTGAGGTGATTACACTCGTCATTAAAACTATAAGAAGTTAAAGGGATTACACGAATCAAGGTGGAGATTTGATCGCTCTGAAAGGTGTTCAAACCGAGCCTCATTACGAACATATACCTTATTATACCTCCGACTGGCAGAGGCTGTGAGAGCGCTGAGCCTCTGATATCCTAGTTAATTCCCCTCCCTTCATGAGAAGCCCGATCCCGCGTCGGTCTGGGCTCTGTTTCGCTCCAGCCTGCGGGATCGAGGCGAGGTTTTTGTTGTGTTTTTTTTTTTTTTTTACTGCAGAGAACTTCAGCGCTTTCCCCCTTCCATTGATCCGATCCGCATGTTTTATAGACAATCAAAGGAGGTTAATTAGCGGCTGTTTATGGGGCTGGGGGAAATTAGTCCAGGCCGTGTTACTTATGAGGCCTGGGCAAAAACAAATAGCCGCATTGTTTGCTGCATGAAGTTGGAGGACAAATTTTTTACAAATGTTTTCCTCAAACGCAAGTAATTGGGGGAAAAAAGATAATTTAGGCTGCATGACATGGCGACCGTTTGATGTAGCACTGACTGAAAAAGCTGCCTTCACACGGGTCCTAAATGAGTCTAATTGATAATATTAAGAGGAAAAATGTCCGGCTTCATAAATCAGGATATTATTTTATATGTTCCAGTTGAGGGGAAAAGCTTTAAAGCGACATATCGTGATGCAAAATCTCCCTTTTTTATTGTTGTTCCTTCATCAAAAACGTATGTAATCCTGTTTACTTTACCTTTTACCATTCAATTTCCTGGATTCTGTTGCATATAGAAGTAACACAAAACGGTCCTCCACATTTTCAAAGCCCGCAGTCCATCACAGGATCCATAATGACCAGTTCTGTTCGGAAAGTGTGTTCATCTCGGCACCCTTGATTTGCTAGCATGCCATTTACCGAAAGTGAAAGCGGTTTTATTGCATGTAATTCCAACTGGCGCCTGCTGGGAGTGCTCTAGGCCATTTCCAAAGTCCTGACCAGCCCAGTGTATAATAACAATAATGTATTTAAGCCTCTATTATGTCTACTTTTAAGTAACTGCTACAAACGTGCATTTCTGGGTCTACAAACCAAACCAAATCGCGTATAAACCCACATACTGTAATGTAAACACAATGTCAGGGGAGAATGCCTTAGCCAAGCTGGGGGGGGGCGCGCTGGGATTTGCAAAGCCATCCAGCAGCATCATCCCAACACCTCTCTAGTATTTATGGCTCTTTCGGGAACACTGGTTCTCGCTGTAGGTCATGCCAAACACAGGATTTGAAGCTTGATATTAAGTTACATTTGCAGAGTTCAGTAGGCAGTGTGCGGAGAGGCCCCCAGTGCCCCGTGGCTACAGTAAACATCATGCCAGCTAAGTTTGTTGTGTGTTCATTTGCGAGTGTTGTCTGTCATCACATGCATTCGAAGTTTTGAACAAGAATAAATCCCTGATCCACTGTGAACCATTTACAGCAGGCAACGAGCTGCAAGAGACTCAAAGTGGCTCGAAGTTTCTGGTGTTTTTTGGACACTTAAGAATGAGGTGGCAATTCCTTTGTAGCCTTTCTCTTTAGCAGTAAATTCTAAAACGCCAAAAATTGTTGCCAGATCCCAAACATTTTATCAGCATGCGCACAGACTGGACACAGCAGAGCGTGCAGTTTAGGCATGACTGTAGCAGCCGACTCCACCTTTAAACAACTTGTGAGGTCTGTCATTATCCATAGCGTTATTAGTACTGCGGTAAAGAGAGAAAACAATGCCTTTACGAGGTTAACTTTTCCAAAGCACAGCATCGCTAAACTAATCTTTAACCTTATTAAGAGTGGTCATGCGGTGAACTTTAATCTCTCTTACAGTCATATCCCAAGGGTCGTCTTTTAGCAATCTTCCAAGAAACATTCATGTTTAAGCAGTAGCACAAGCCTGTAAATAACTCCCTTGCTGAGTGGTGAATTGTTTCTTTGGCGGTTTTTGTTACTAAATCTCACCCTGTTAAAAGCTATGACGTTGTACTTGGAAATTCTTTCAAAATATATTTTACAGTAAATAGTGATGATTTTATGAACATTCCTGTGGTTTTGCACTACCAAACTGCTCCAGTGGCTTTGATCAGCTCTATAAAACTACACTGAAAGCCTTTCTAGGAAGCCATTTTTCCTCTGACCACTTCTGCGCCGTGTGCCTTTGATCGCAGGGCGTCCGGTTTGATCCAGAAATCCCTCAAACCCTGCGGTTGGAGTTTGCCAAGGCCAACACCAAAATGGCCAAGAACAAGCTGGTTGGCACTCCCAACCCCCCTCCGTCCCAGCAGAGCCCCGGGCCACAGTTCATCAGCAGAGACCCATGTGAGTACAGCCTTCGCCGGCCCGTCTGTCTGCGAGATCCCCCTTACTGTGGCGGGGCTGTTTCGGCGCCTTTTAAGCCCACAGGTTTTTTGGTTTTAGAGGTACACCAGCTGTTTCTCTTTATTTCTGCCTTCCAGCTGTGACTTGAAATTAATCTAAAGACAGACCTATTAAAAGTGGTGGCTCATCGGAGAAACATTATCTTTCAGAGGAACAGTATTTTTAGCAGCTCATGAACTGCGGGTCCTTGCTCGTTGACTCTATTGCATGGTAAAAGCGAAATAATCTGCTTATGGCAAGGACCTTACATTCTAGTTCAGGGTTTAAATGCTTTTGTGCTACGGTTGTTAAAAAATTAGCTTGAATAGTCGCCAACTGTTATCTTAGGAAACAGTTAAGCCAACTTTAATGCAGTGTAGTCCGGATTAATCAGTTATATTTGACACCAGACTGGATGCGAAATTTGCTAATGCAGCCTTGTACCTTTCTCCTGTTGAGTTAAACATTTTTCGAGTGGTTAAGCATTCTGCAAGTCTCAGCCATTGATGGTTGAACATGGGCCGGCTGTGGTTGTGCATTCCTCCGCAGTGACCAAACTGCTCTTATCTGGGATGTGTGTGTGTGTGTGTGTTTTCGTATTGGCAGCGAGTGGGTTGTGTGTGTGTACTCTACGTGCATGGAAGGAAACCATTAATGAAAGCATGACGTAATCTGCAGGGGAGAAATTGCTGTCATTTCCTGATAAGGCGTGTTCAAATGGGGGCATTTTTCTGATCACGCTTGGATAAGTGGTTACCAGGAGACGCAGGGGAGCGCGGGGGAGGGAATGCTTCCCAAATTGTGCATTTATCTGATTTATTTATTTTTCCTCCACATTTTGAAAACTCGCTTGGTACCACTCGGCGCCTTTGTCACCCTTCTGTGCACTCACTGGTAAATAATCACAACTGGGGAGTTTTCCTCCGGAGGTCGGTTTTTTTCAGATTATTGTCACCCATGTCTCACCTCACCCCGCCCCTCGCCCGTCCACTCGGCCACCCCTCCTCACCGCACTCCTCCTTCTTCTTTCCACAGATGAGCTCACAGTGCCTGCTCTCTATCCCAGCAGCCCAGACGTGTGGGCGTCATACCCGCTGTACCCGGCAGAGCTGTCGCCGGCCCTCCCTCCCGCTTTCACCTACCCCTCCTCGCTCCACGCTCAGGTAAAAAAAAAAAAAAAAAAAGCACCGTCCCAGGGCACCCAGTCACCTGCTGCCACCTGCTACCACCTGTTTGTGACCCGCCACATCTGAAATCAGCATGAGCTCATCACACAAGCACTCGGTGTCATTTATATGAGCATTTAACATGATGGGATTTCATTATGTAATCAGCAGACTGCAGGAGGGTCCTACTCGGCAAATCAAGATTTTATTTAATTTTTATCTTCACTGCCTGGCCAAAAAAAAAAAGAAAGTCGCCACAAACATAAAACTCTAATATTTGGTTAAAGCGCCTTTAGCTTCAAAAGATCCAGTGTTGCACTATTTTGTCATTTTATTGATGATGATGGGAGAGTGCGACCGCTGAACAAAGCCTTCTTCAGCACATCCCAAAGATTCTCAAAGTAAGATCTGGTCAATCCACGTGTGGAAATAACGCCTGATGCTCCCCGAACCACTCTTTCACAATGTGCGGCCGATGACTCCTGGCATCTTGGAATATGCCATCAGAGAAGAAGAAAAGTATGGATGGAATAACATGTTCATTCAGGATGTTCAGGTCGTCAGCTGATCTGATTTGGTCTATGAGCCCAAATAATGAGAACAGAACAGTTAGTTAAATCCAGGTGCTGACTTTTTTTTTTTTTTTTTTAGTCAGGCAGTGTATCTGTCTGTCTAAAATTAGCGCTTGTTCTTATCTCATTTGTTAACCAGTTAATGCCACCTTAGGGTTAGGATTAGGGTTAACAATTATTTACATCCAAATCTCAAAGCATATTGACTATTTATTATATCGTTGCTAGCCAAAAAATATATATCTTGAAATATTGTCTGAGCATCATGGGTCTCAACCCCCACTTTGGGAGCCCTTGGATAGAAATAGAAGCTCTGGTTCTTTCTTGTACTAACCTAACTGAGCAACCACCACATCTGCTATTAGAAATCCAATATTACCAGACCACATCCCCTGAAAGCTATGATCTACTTTTGAATCGTGACTTGATGGCAATTACTTGACATCGCACCTCATAAAACTGTGTGTGAAAGCTCAGTATTATTATTATCACAGCTTCATTAATTAAAGAAGCCTGGCTCTGCTTCTTTATTGAGGAGCTCTAATCTGCCCGGCTCCTCTGTGAGTTCGCGTTAGAGTTCACTATCGATCCCCACTCACGACGCCTGTTTTCTACTTCTTCTACTGTTTCACGTTTTTGTTTTGCTGATAGGTTTTCAAAGTATTATCGACCCTTACTTATTTCAGGCACAAGTAAATTTAGCCTCAAAAGGAGAGTTCATTTTTCCTTTCATCTTTTGTATTTCCATATCTCTCTTGCAGATATAAAGTTATATCAGCGAGAAGGGCCCTAAGCTAAGACAGGAGCCGGGGCTCAGATGATGTCAGAATTTGAATGAGGTGAAAGTGTCTAGCTGGCATGTTTGGGGCGATGTAGGCCTCATGCACACAGAGTCTTCATATGGAAAAGGCATCTTTTCGACAGGCCCTGATTTTAGCATTTAACCCACGAGCCAAATGCTGGTAGCTTTCTATTTTAGTGTGTACATCTTTCACTAGACTTTTCCCTGTTGAGTTTTATGCATTCCTGGAATCTGAATATTAGCATAATATGGTTACAGGTTTACCATATTTTTCTTGTACTTGTTAGAGCCCTCTAAAACCAAAGACAACCTTTTCTTAATTGCCATTATATGCTGTTGTGTGTGTGTGTGTGTGTGTGTGTATATATATTTTAAAAATGTACAAAAACTTTGCAAATTGTGGAAGTCTGCTGAAATGTTTGCAATTGAAACAAATTGCAATTTTAACAGTCACAATTAGTAAATTGCAATGACTATTATTAATTAGGACACATTAACGTAGTCTGTAAAAAAAAAAAAAAGAAATCTGACATTCACAAGTATTTATCATGTAGGAAACCTGTTAACTCTGTTGTTTAAACCTCCGTGAACACTTATTCTGAACAGTAACAGTAAGTGACAAATACTACAAGAACATTTTTAGCCTCATTGGCCTGTAAGCAAAGATGTTGACGTCAAACCTCGAAGATAACGTGATCACAGAAGGAGCTCTGTTGCTATAACTACCTTGAAATCAATTTGAGCATTACTACAATGAACTTCAGTAAAAAGCTTTTTAATCTATGACATGTATACATTTACACAGAGGGCGCACCACAAAACTATTTGTCTTTCTTGTACATCAAAATAAACCTAATGTATCCTCGGCTTTAAATGAGAGTAACTGCAGTGCTGCTCTCATTTCCTGGTTTAGTCATTGACGAGCGTCAGCATAAGCCTAATGCGAAGGGAAAAAATCTATACAGTGAACTAGGCGATCTATTAACTATGATAGTCTTGGCTTTTATCTGGCAATAGCATTAAGTATGTAATGGTAAGCAGTTAAATCTATTGCCGAGTATCAGTGGGAATACAAATGGACAATAATAACGGTAACATTTTTGGTCTGTCAGACAGTGCAGAGACATTTCGTCCTAGTTCACTCATAGTTCATTCAACATTAGAGCATCACAGTTAATCGTAATCGAAATGGCAGTTTGAATGGTTGCAAAAGACAACAATTACACCATGATTTTCAAAAAATTAACCAGTCTCTACATGATCTTATGTATTAAACCTGTTATAATACCTGCCGTGTATTAGTTTAGTAGTTCATATCTGTCTTCTCTCAAATGTTAATGCTCATGGATGTGTTAAAATGTGAACTAAAGCTTGATTTTAAATTATATTGCAAATCTAACTGTAGTATTTGTTGGGGAAAAAAAGATAATTTGATATATTTCTAAAACCGTGCAGCCCAAATCGACATGGTTCCTTTGTAAATATCTTCCTCTGTTTGTGAACATTGGCACAAATCCAATAGGATTCACCATTGTTCGGGTCTAGTTTGAGAAGCAGCAGCAGGTTGTTTACTGACAGTTTGTGCAAACGGCGACTGCAACATAAAGATTCAGCCCGTGTTTAGCAGTTCCACGTGTACATCTCAACATCTGTGTCTACGGTTTGTTTAGATCCGCTGGCTCCCACCTGCAGATGGAACTCCTCAGGGATGGAAGTCCAGGCAGTTCTGCTGAAGTATGTGTGAGTAGCAAGCGCCCATGCATGTAACATACATAAAATATCATGATGTATGCGGTGACACTTGGCATAAACATGATCTGCCTTGTATCTAAACATAAGTAAGGACGGTCATATGGCGAGCACTCTTTTTGTGACGATTTCAAGCTGCTCTTCTTTCGTGACAAGAATAAAGTGTGTTTGTATATGTGCAAATTAAGTACACTAAAATGGGATCTAAACTGCACAAAATGATGATGTTTTTTTTTTTGGTTTAAAGCTTTGTAAAAATCACCTGTCCATCATAATGTATATCTGAAACCTATATTATTTAAGCATTGATGTACATGCTAAATGATATGCTAATTGTTACCAGACCATCATTTTATTTAAACTAGAGATGCACCGATCCAGCTTTTTGGCTTTTGTTACCGATATCGATTCTTTGAGTATCTACCAATATCCGATAATATCCGATACCAAGAGACTTTAGTTGCTGTGAGTGAAAAAGTTGGTACTTCTTTCGCCATTGTGAGATCAATATAGTCTCATTTTTGTTATCAATTATAGGCTATCTATCTATTAATAACCTGTAATGGAAAATGATTAACCAAGAATTACTGGACTTTTCTACACTAAATATATGAGCAGCTATTTAGGTTACTAAATTACTAAACTCACATAAATTCATCTGATCATTACAACTTGTGCATAACAAATATGTTAGATCAGTTATTCCTTAACTAAAATACAAACACTTGGCCACTGACTGCAGTTATTTTATTAGGCTTCTTTAGGTGGACCACAGGCTGCATCCGAAACCATTAAATTGTAGCCTCTAAGTACTAACACTAGCAACTAATCCTTAACCTTTCATGGGGTCAACTGTTAGATCTCTATGCAGTTAGTGAACTTCTGCTTCAGCAGCATTTGCCCAATTCGACCGTCCTTACCCAGGGGAAGGGGAAGTGACATCACCAACAGCTGTGTTTCTTCTTCTTTAAAGTTCAGTGCAGGCCAAACAAAAGCACATACCGCCACCTACAGTACTGTATATTGTCCAACAACAACATAGTGTCCAAATAAAGACATTTAAGGCAAAAAAAGGAAAAAAAACGAAACATCCAAATGATCCTTCACATTTCCCTTTATTTTATCTCAACAGGAGTTTCATAAAGCTACAGTATGCAAATTAGCCATGTGGCTTAAGTTTCTACTAAATGAAAGCAAAAGCACAAACTGCCTTCATGTAGGCCATTTACTCTTTGAAACCATGTGACCGTGCTGTGGTGACTCTAACATGTATTTTGTCACTTTTATAAAGTTTGGCTTATGCAGAATCTTATTTTTATTTATTTTTTATAATCAAATGTGCACCTGTCAATCAACAGTGGTTGCGCATGAATCACTCGAGGGTGGGGGCGAGGGGGGTGGGGAGATTGGCGCAGTGGCTTATGGGATGGCACATGGCTCCTAATCGCCAGTAAGTTAGCATCAGAGGTCCCTATGCTAAAGTGGCTATGATAGATAGCATACAGGCCACTTTCCCTAACTCCTTCCTAACTGAAAGCCCAATTCGGACGCATTTTATCATGGCAGACGCTGACGCACATCCGGTTTGGCGTAAGTGTTAGGAACAAGAACTGGCAGACCCAAAAATGCAGAAACAATAGTCTTTATTTACAAGACAGGTACGTGGATGGGGAGGGAAGGGGTGATCCTGGGCGGCACGGCAGGTAAGTGGAGATATGTACTTGGTGGATAATCCAGACAGAGACACAGACAGAGGACAGATGGCAGTGGAACAGGAACTGGCTCCAAAACTGAATAGGACACGGAAAAACGCAGGTTAGTTCAAAAATCAAAACTATTACAAAATTGTTCAAAAAAAGCCTGATAGATGATCACCGCATGAGTGACGGAACAATCTGGCACTGGCGTGGAGGTCTGGTGGCATTTTCTACAGAGTTGATTGCATGATGAGGTACAGGTGTGGAGCACAGCAGGTAAGTAACGAGGGAACCGCCCAGGAACTGACAAACAAAGTAAACACATAAGGGGAGGGGGGAGATGGGAGGAGAAGGGAGGAGTGGCTGGACCGGATCACAACAGTAAGACCTCTTACCAATTTACTGGTTTCGGATGGCGCCACAGTTTCTGTCCCAGGCTTTAGTGTTCGTTAGCATTAGCATACTGCCGCTAGCTTTAGCATACCGTTGCTAGCTACGTCATTTTGTGCGGTAATCAAAAATATGTTTGTGGAGGTTAACTCAGCGATTGGATTCTCCTAGTTCTAAGCTAAGACATAAGCATTCCAACATTCACTTAGATTAGTTGGTGAAAGTTGTGTTTATAAAGCGGTGAGAGCCAAAACTGGTATCTGTTCAGTATTTGTTCCCGATACCCGATATCGTATTTTGTCGGGTACCAGCTCTGAAATTCGATACCAGTATCGGATTGGCACAACCCTAATTTAAACAAAATATGTGTCTTTTAATATGTCTGTCTTTATTATTATTACCTTTGGTGGCTAACTCTGAATCATAAATGAATTTGGATTGCTACCGTATGTGCTTGCCCTTATTGTACAATTTTGAAAACAGACACATTTACAGATTGCAACAAAATATAAATTGCTGGTTCACCTCGGAAACATGATCAAATCGCTCGTATAGGTGAAATCCCACAGGTTAAAAATGCAGAACACCATTATCTCTTCCCGTGTGTCGAACGCTCAAAAGTTTGATCCCCGGCATCAAAGGCAAAAGAGTCAAACGGAATATGCAACGAGCGCCAATGTTTTAGTAACAAGGTAGAGCTCAGCAAATATAAGGCAAAATGCTAATAAGAACTGGCTTTGATATTAGCGGTTATGCTGCACGTTCACCCAAGGACTGCTGAACCCTCTCAGACCCGGTTCAGTGGCTGTCATTACCCAGAATGCTCCGGGGGCCACTTTAGGCTTCATCGTCTGCACCTGCCGCTACGGCTCCTTCAGCTCCTTGTTCTTCTTAACCAGCTGCTCGTAACTGCAGTGTGGAGAAACAGTGGTGCTTTAATGCTTAGGAGACTAATAACGTCCCTTTAATAACCTGTGTTCGTGCAGGAGGCAGGATATTGGAAGAATGGGATACGAGCTTGTCCAATGTTAAAGTTTGTTAATGAATAACAGGAAACGGCACAACTTTCGTGTTTTAGGATGAAATCTATTGTAGTGTGCTGAAAAACGTATGACTTAATGTGACTGAGCTGCAGCTGCTTCCCTTATTTGTGGTTTTGTACACATTGTGAACAATTTGAACTGCTCTCTAAATGTCATACTTTAAAAATAAAATGTGAAAATAACCCCAATTGGCATTTTTTAACATTATTTAAGTCATACATGGTTAGAGTTATTTTCAACGACTATTACAACTATTGCAGTACAGTATATTGGTGTGTGGTGTAGAGTAAACAAGTGGTTCACAAACTTGTAGTACTTGGGCTTCTTCAGGTAGTACTCTAGGTCTGCAATTTTAGATTTCATTCATGTTCATTAAAAATCATTTAAGTGAGGTGTTTTTGTCTGGTTTAGACATTTCTTAGTACCCAGTATAATCTTATTATAGTCCGATGTATATCTATCTATTTTTAACCCTTTATTTTACCCGGTTAAGTCCTGATCGTACTTTATGAGGTGGTAGTGAGAAGTTTGAGAAGCACTGCTATGATGACGGTCGTCTGCCCGTGCCTTATAGTTATTTATAAAGGCTTAGAATAATGCTAACTCTAGGCTCTCTGCTGTATATGATACTTATAATAACATCAGCTGTCGTCACTGTCTGTTGTTGAGGGTATTTTTTATGCCTGAAGAAACACAAAAACAGGAATAACAGTTGTCAGCTGTCACGTTTTGGACTTCCATGCATAAGTTACGCACTACACATCATTTACATACTGTACATTCATGCCGTCTGCTTCTGAAACAGCACACCGGCATTATGGCAGTGGCAGAATGAGGAAGAAAAGAAAGATATTGTTATTCTTGTTAAAAACCTTGTGGGAATACATTTAATCTCATATCTTCAAACTGATTATTTCTATTACTATTTGTAGGCTTGAATCTGAAATTTATTGCTCTTGGATGTCACGCGATCTCAATGTCTGTTATTGCGCGCCGTGTCAAACAAAGATCTCTTACAAAGTTATTGGCAGGCAGTATACAGCCGATATTATTCCGTGTTTGTCATTTTCTCAAACGCTGCAGGCATGAAATACAATTTTTAATCTAAAAAGTGCTGTGGAATTCCTGTTTTATGACAAAGAAGTGCACTTTGGAGAATTGTAAAGACGTTGGGACAAAGGGAGGATATAATGCCTGCAGAGGTCATAAACGGGGAATATACGCAGTGAACTGCTGAGGCACCCAGAACAGGCCTCGGGGGCTTTTTCCTTATGAAACTTTATTAAAATAATTAGATGAAGACTTGGGTTAACATAAATTAAAAAGGAATTAATTTTAAGCTGCACTTTTCGATTCAAACTAGTCTTCTGTGTTTCCTAACTTTTGCTACAGGAGCCTTTTAAAGCGCACAAGATGCAGAGAGTAATTGTTAGAGCTGTTAGATTTGATTTCAAAGTCATTCATTTTTTTCTCTCTAAATTTTGACATTCAAAAATTCTTATGCTGCTAAGGTGAAAAATAGCCCTTTGGCTAATTCTGTCATTTACAGTGACGTTTATTAATATGCACTGTACCTATATTAAAATTAATAAATAAAAATAAATTGTTAGTTACTGATGAAGCCTCTTAGGTGAGGGGCAGAACATCCTCAACACCAAAACATCCCAGTACAGATGGGATGGCGGCTTGATAACAGTTATCCTACGATTGAAAACTCATGTGCGAATGAGAGCTTACACAGATTATGAAATGGATTTTGACATTCTCACTCTGTCACTTATTCGTGTTCACTTTTTTGATGAAATTAAATTGCCACCTCACTTGTGTAAAACTATAATTATTACTTTCCACTGGTGTTATTCAATCAAGCTAAGTAACAATTAACAGGAAAATCTTGTCATATGAGCTTGAAAAGCTGTCAGGTTTATTGTTTATAGTTTATTGTTGGTGATGGAGCTCACAATATGCTGTTAAAAACAAACCACAAAACTTGATAAATCGCCTGCTCCCGTGCGCATCTATGTTGAGTGAGTGACTGTTCGTGCACGAGGCGCCAGTCTCTCCTTCATCATTTCCCTCCAACCGGCCCCGGACAGGATCAGACATGTCCCAGCGACCCCTGAGGGAGCAGCAGGCGAGGTGGTGGGTGGTGGTGTAAGCGCAAGCTGTTGATTAGTGCTAGTCCCGTACCTGCCCTCGTATCGCTGCATCATGGAGGAAGGAAATAAAAAACCTGTCTTTGCCATTTTAAGGGGATTTCTTTTTTGTCTGTAAAGGAGGGAGTGTGTGTGAGAAGGGAGGGGCTTGGAGGAAATAATTATTCCTCTATCAAACTGGGAGGAAGTCATTTGGTCAGTCGGGCCGTCCCAGTGGATATTACCCCATGGTGAAACAACAACATCTCCACATCCGGCGCAGCGGAGGGCAAAGTCAGGCTCCACTCATAATCGAGACATAATTACAGACAGCAGACATGTATGAGTTAAATTGTGGGAAATTAGGGTGTCTGCTTTGTACAGTGCACGGCTACAAGACACTGGATCCACATTGACTCCATGCACTGAAAGCATGCGCTGGCAACAGACACAGACAGATCCCAAAGCCAAGATTATGAGGGTAATTCCTCTGTGGTAGGTTGAAAGAAAAAAAAAAACTTTTCAAATTTGGTTTTGATATAACAAACAAGACATTGATAAATAGCAACATTTGTTAAGGTTGTGACAGAAAAAACCCTCTCATGGATAAATGCCTCATCCTTTAAATCAGATGTCACAAAAATAAGATAATGATAGATCATTTTTAAAAGTCATAGAAAATACCAACATTGCAGACATTTTTTTTTCTCCATAGTTTTTTATTAACTTAGACAGCTTTCCCACGAAAAACAAAATAACCCGACAACAAATCCATTTGGAGCAAGATGTTGGTCATAATTTCCTGTTGAACCGATGCTCTGATTGTCCCTGAGATGTTGCAGCTTTGTAAACAAAACATTTCATCCGCATTAGACCTTGAGTTTTCGGCCTTCCCTGCCTTTTTGAATTGATAGCTGCAGACGCACATTATTCGCCCCGGCTGTGTGTGTGTGGGTAGACAAAGCACTTGTGAAATCCTTTTGAAACACTTTTAGCTGCGACGGGACAAGAATAAACTTGAGCTGCGAGTACTGTGAGCCTATTCTGAGTTGCACCATATTGCTGTCTCATGCTCTGGTATTGGCTGGGTGCGAGTCATACTGGGAGTTAAGCTTCAGGATGGTGATTCATGGACTTTTGAGGCTTGCGTAGCGATGCGCTTGCGGTCGATGAGTGGTCGGCCTGTTGCTTTAGGAAGTGTAACTGTGGGGGATGTGTTCGCAACAGCTGAGAGTAAGGTGCTATTGTCTGCCCCGCGCTGAGGTCTTTAGTCAGAACAGATAATGAGCTGCACTAATTACCTGGCTTTTTGCCTGTCAAGATAACATCCATTTTGGAAATCTAATCTCCCTCGGTATCGCTAGCTGCAGGTTGAAATGGGAAACGATCCAAAGATGACGATGGCGCTGCATGGAAAATATGCTGAAACATAATGGAAAGAGAAGTTTATCATCAAAAGTCCATTACCAACTCGAGATGGAAAATTGAAAATATTTCACCAGCGATCGAAGTGCTCCCCAAAAGTTAACTTAACAGAGTCCGAAACAACAAATGACATCTGACATAACGTGATGTTCATTGGCCATGTTAAATTTAGCTGTTTCTTCTTCCACGGTGTCGGCACTTCGTTGTGTACTTCCTAGACAAAATTGCGTTATTGTTGAAACCTAGAACTGTCCAACATTATATCAGTGCCGTTCTGCACTAAAAGTGGGTTCATGACACCATACTGAAGCTGTAAACCATGCCATGAATCGAAACTGGAAGTTGTTGCTGCAGCTGCTAATTCTAAAATAATGTTTTAAAGTAATTTCTAAGCCCCATATGCATGATGTGTCCACTCTAAAAGGGGGAACGCGCAATATTCAAATGTTGCTAGTTTGTAAATAGCCGTTATTCGGATTTGGTTGCTTTTGAAGTCTCCGAGGGCATTCACCTGAGAGTTGAATTTTCTGTGACATTCATGCGCTGGCACAAGCCCGGTTCCAGTGACATGCTAATAGTGGACATTAATGCGTAGTGAACTGTAGAGAAAGGTAATCCAGATTTTCCGTTTGACAAAGCCCGCTAGTGTGTTGTTCGGTGCCGCCGTCGTGTGTGTGTGTGTGTGTGTGTGTGTGTGTGTTCGTATGTGAGGGGTTTAGGTAGTCTGGCTGCTTGCCCTCAGGAGCTTTTTTGGCCAATCGCCTGACAAAAGCAATGGTTCCTGCGCCGGACTGAACTCCCAGCAGAGTGCGCGGGGGCAGCTGGGGCCTCTCTAATAAGGAAGTAGGACTTTATTCTCTGCCCCCGCTGAATAATAACACATACAGTCAGAATACTCCAGCTTCAGCGTGGCTCCTTAACTCTGTTGGAGCTCGAGGAGTGTCAGCTACTGCCCTCTCTGTGCCTATGAACATTCCTCTCACTGCCCAGGCGAAAACATCCATACATGCATACATATAGACTATAGTTTAATGTGTCTCAAAAAGTAATGTCAAATTCCGTTCCATAACAGCCCAAGGAGTCATAGCGCCTTTTTTCCCCATTCAGGGGTTCTGTTGCATATTAAGCCAAAAATCAATTTTGGTTTGCCAGTATAATCTTTTATGGTCGCAATTAGCAAATCACCAAGGCTGCAGTTCGTTAGATATTCAGTGTCCTCCACAAACTAAAAAATATTATAGGGATTTTTGTAGGTTTTATTATCACTCTCAAATGCGCTCTTGGAGTGTGAACTGACTCTTAATTTGGAAATATGAATCACAAATCTAATTGCTGTCAGAATTATAAAAAAGGAATGCAATTTTTCCCAAAATTGTTCAGTCCGAGCTATATATCTACAAGTAAAACACACGCGAGAAGGTTATTATGAATATATATTTGCAGTAAGAACCAATGCCTTGTTGGAGGTCTGTTTTCTGCTCTTATCTTTTATCCAAATTAACGTCCCAAATCAACCACAGCCGAATGTTTTAATGCAATTTGATTTGGACTCAAAGAAGGGAGTCTGAACGTCACTTGGCAACAACCTTGGAGTCAGCTGCTAATGGCTCATGGCGCTTATGCTCTCAGTGTTCACATCGACATTTGTTTTAAATATTGTCTTTTATCATTAGCTGCAAATGAGCTAAAGCGTGTCCTTGTTGCCATCTGCACCGGAGCACAAATGCAGCCCTGGCGTGACTTGAAACAACAGATCCGTTTGGCTGGATGAGATCAGTGTTCCCTGATAACATTTCGCGACATGAAGCCAACCTTTCTCAACAACACTGCAGGCATTCACTAGAAAAACCACCTCCCGCCCTCTCAAACACTACTTGTTGTTTACCCATCTCACATTACGCGCCCGGGCCCCGGTTATTGGATGTAACACATTAAGCCCGTGAATCACTAAACCTCTGCCTAATCTGCTCTGACATGTTCAATGATCAACCCTTGGCGTCTCGGCCTGCAACAAATGGGGCGATCCGGAGGTATGCGTCGCGTTAGCTTAGCCATGCGACCGTACAGCACATCGATTGGCCCATCCCTGATTGAACGCGCAGCGGGGCGTCTAGTCCCTCCGCGCGTGCACTCAGGGAACTCCGGTCTCCTCTCTGTCTGCCTCCTTAGGTCATGTTTGCGTTTCTTCTAATTGTTTATTGTTTCGCTGAAGTTTCCCTATTCCCTCCTGAACCGGGGCTTGCACAGTCTCCGTGTGATGCCTATTTTTGGTCTTACATCTGGGGGTAGTTTTGGGGAGGGCCAGGAGGGTTAACCGTTTCTTTTTTCTTTGTATTTGTTTTAAGAGTGGGGATTTCTGAGTTGGCTCCCTGGAGACAAAGGATGAACAGTTTAGGGAAGGTCTTATGAGCACTTAAGTGGACCCACAGTCAGATGCCTAACTGTACGTCGGATAATTGACTATTAGATGGCTGTACATGTGTGGACAAATTGAGTTGAAATGGCATCATGCTACATACTTTTGGTTAGATCGTAATGGAAAAAATTGTGCAAAGCAGTGTTTAATGTTGGGCAGTAAGACATGAAATGATGTCACAAGGGGTAATGTTTTCATTTCCTTTATTACAATGTATCAGATATTTCAATTAAACAAAGAACAGAACAATCCAGCACATTACAAAGTGTCTCCGCTAAGTCTGGGAATTCTCCATTGGAATAACTTAAAGGTTTGTCGTTTGTCCTGGCAATAAAACGGCCCTGACATTTATATTGTTTGCTGCCCTCATTCTTGTTTTGACAGATTATTTTCTGGTATCGCACAGGCCTAGTTCCTAAGGTGAGGTCTGCAAGCCTCCTGTTTGTCCTCCTGAGTTTCACACCAGATTCTGTTCCTTGTCCTGCAGGTTCCTGATGTGTGATGGTGGCCCCGGGCGGCTGTGACGGCCCGTGCTGACTGCTTCTTCTTCTTCCTCTTCTTGTGTCCAACTCAAACTCAGGAGGACTGACCCTGCTCCTGCTCCCATTGGGCAGTACTGTCGGTGAGTGTCTGCCTCACGAGCGCTGAAGGAGAGGACAAAGGTGTAAATCGCACCTCTGCTGCCTTTCACATGTCGCCTTCTCCTTCTGGCACGGATACCAACGTGTAGAATTGTGAAGCTGTGAAAGCCTAGGTTTTTTTTTATTTTTTATTTTTTGCAGGATTGACCGAAACATAGCAACAACAATTGACACCAAGTCACTTTTTTTGTGCCAAAGAAAAATCAAAGGCTGTATCAATACATTAGAAGTACAAGGAGAGAGCAGTTGTGACTTTATGCCACTATACATCAGGACTGTACGTAATGAGAAGAAGATGTTATTTGATAACTGATTATTATTCAATATTATACTAAATGA
Organism: Neogobius melanostomus; assembly: GCA_007210695.1. Lineage (NCBI taxonomy): Eukaryota > Metazoa > Chordata > Actinopteri > Gobiiformes > Gobiidae > Neogobius > Neogobius melanostomus. Next base: position 7,122,530 of record VHKM01000042.1, read on the forward strand.
TTTCAATGCAGTACGTTCCACTAGATTTAGACAATTTGTAAAAGAAAATTCTGACTACAACTGAACAACTACAACTCTGCTGTGTTAGCAAAATGTTTGTACATCTAAGTCAGTTGACTGAACTGACAGTGATTTTGAGGCATATTGTAGCCTCTTGCCTTATAGATATAGTGTCGCCTGATATTCCGATAACAATAATCTGGTGCAGTCCTGTCAATAAACAATCAAAATGAAAGGGGGAAAAAAATGTGGGTTCTAACAAATCATAAATGTTCATCAAAAAGCAAAATGATCCAGAAGCATGACCTTAGCCGAGGTCACATATCCGTGAATGTTTATCCCGTGCAACAGTTCTGGTCGGTCCCTTGTGTTTTCATTAGCTGACATTGTGCACAGTGACCATGGTAACCCCCCTCTCTCCCCTGTCTGTGTGTGTCTGTGTCTCTCAGGCAGCAGCAGCAGCCTCACGGGCCTCAGGACATGCAGACCCAGTCTCCATCACACATCAAGTCCACTACCCCCCCAGCCCCCACCCCACCCTCATACGAAGACGTCCCCCTTTTATACTGTTACGTAGTTTGAAATGGACCGGCAGCACTTTGGCTACACTTCCTCATGACACCTTTTGAATGAGGTACAAGGCATTGCGTGACAGAAGCGCACATCCCTCTTTGTCTGCCTCTCTGAAGATAAACAGGCCTTTGACTTTGCTTTGCGGAGTATATGCAAGTGTAGAGACCAAAGGAGCGTTCTTATGCAGCCATGAAGAAAGGCCAAACGCACGGAAGTGTGGACAAAATGCTAATGGATAATGTTATTCTATGACTATAATTATTACTACTCTGTATATCATTCATATTAATGTTATTATGATTAATAATGTTGAAGCATGACTTTGCAAAAAAAGGAAAAAAACAATGCTGTACATTTTTAGATATTTTAAAGAAAGACAAAAGGTATTTTTGTAATCAAAAAGATGTTTGTTTGAATTGTTTGTTTGTTGTTTAAGCGCGTAAGGAACTACTTTCATACTCTGCTTCTTGTTTGCCATTATAAAATGGCAAGTTGCTGTGTTATACCAAAGCAGTCAAGTGTTGATTTGAATTATTTTATTTTTGTGCTGTGCAAAGGTTTTAGGCATGTTTGGAATAATGTCAGATCACTGTTTGAATCCAGGAGTTTTTAATACATTTTGTATCATTTTGAGATAGGCCAATCATACCCCAGAACATTACAGAATGAAGGCTTTCGTTAATAGAACAAGCACTTACCCAAAACTTGAAGACTTGAACTTGAATTTTTTAAGTCCTGGTCTTCATTGTGTATGAACCAGTTTGGACCAGTGCCTTGGCAGAGGTCTGTGCTCCTTATGTACTGTACTTTCATATCTTTCATATTTTTGTAATTTGATACATATTTCTGTGTTCAAAAGTATTCTCCAAAACCTGCCCAAGACTTTTGCGCTGCACTGTTTTTGATGTGTGTGGATTTTTTAGTTTGCTCAAGCGTATTTAAACCCATTGAAGCAAACACTTGCCTTTTGTTGTACAACTGAGCAGTCAATGTTAACCGAGTGATTACAAATTTAGCTCCGAATGTATTTTTTTTCTTCTCCCTTTTGTGATTCGGGATCAACTCATAGAGGGCCGTTTTCATAAGAAGCCATCTCTAGTGAAAGAAGAGTGGCCCGGACTTTGCAGCACACTTCTGAACCTAGCCCTGCTAAATTTAGGCACCTCTTTGTTGTGAAGGAGGACAGCAGCTCAGAAGAGAAACAAAAGACCAAAGGCATTTTTTTTACACTGGAGAGCTGTTGAGGCTATAGTGAAATGATTCAGTTCTGACTGCTTTGTAGTCTTCATTCTGATTTCTTATGAAGTATGATGTTATGATGTTATTTTTTTTTGCCTCGTGCCTCTTTTGGTGTCACTCCAAAAGAGCAACTCTGCATCAGAAACAATATTCACTTTAAGCAATTTGCCTCTTTTGTCTATTTTTACAACTTTGTACAACTCAAATTTACATCACAATAATCGGACAGGGAAAAGGAAAAACAGCCTTTTGTAATTGTGTGTTTTCGGGCCCGCAATAACGTCTTTGCTGTTTGACATATTTGATCATCCCTTGACATTCTTTACGCCGGATTATCCATTCAAGTCGACACACAAAGCGGTTCTTGTATTTTCGCTGATGAGGTCATGTCACATTTCAAGATCATGTGACAATCATTAGGTAAAAAAAAAAAAAAGATCAACATGAAATAATCAGTGTTTTTGTAATGAACTATATTATGCATATAACGTCAGCTGATTTTGTGAAGCAGGATTGCTTTTTTAGCCAAAGCGGCACCAGATTTTTGAGTATTTATAACGTGTGTGTGCGTGTATCTGTATTGTTTTGTAGCTCCTTATATAAGTCAATATAAGTATTATTGTAAGTTTAATTGTATATTCATTTTTGGTAATTTTAAGAGCTTTTTATGTGTTTGTAATGGACTGAGTGGATTGTAAATGTTTTGGACTATGTTTTTACTGACACAAGTCACTGTGAAATCCCAGAAGAAAAAAAAAAAACAACAACCTGGTACTGATGATGATCCCGGAAGCCAATCCAACGAAAGCCGCCCCATTTCTCCAAGCGAAAAGCGCCCATCCCAAATCGTTTTCGAGTATAATCGTGCGTGTGTTTTTGTGCATGTTCACGGCATGTGTGTTGAGTTTTTTTCTTTTGTTTTTGTTTTTCTTCTATCGTACTGTTAATATTTATGTATCTAATGTAAGACCGCTGTGAGGAGAAAATGCATTTCAGTGATTTGCAGAGGTTGGTTGGTTGCTTTTGTTTTTGAAATCATGGAAGAAGAAAAAAAAAAAGAGTTGATCAAAAGAGAAGTTTTTATGAAAATGTAAAATGAAGACATTCAAGGCCATATGCCATTAAAGATTGACGTCATCCCTGCTGTCATGGAGTGGCTGTTTCTTTCGCAATTTTCCTTCCGTATTCGACCTTACATTAAGTTGGTATTGGTACATTTACTGCAATCTGTTTGGCTTTTTAAGTAGCACACTATATCAAATGGCACAAAAGAAAATTCACTGAGCCAAGAATTATTTAAAAAAAAAAGGGCTCTACAAGACTTCAAAGGGCTAAGAAGTCCCAGTCTCTTTCTATGCATTCCCAGCAGCAAAATAACAAATGTATCCCAGATTTTATGAAAAATACGCTGCTGATGCTTCATTGAAAAAGTATTTGTCATGCACTAAGAGCAGTACTGACAACAATGACAAAGTAGCCAAAAAGCTTAAAATCAAAAATAGATGGCTTTATACTGTAAAGAGTGCCACCAGCTTGTTCTAAACGTGAACACAGAGTTGCTGAATGTAGATGTAAGAGACAGACTGTAAAAAATCTGGAGAGATGTCCTTCGAGCCTCAGGGGCCAGTCCAAGTACAGTAGCCTTATTGTTCGGTGAGGCTCTTTTGAAAGCCTCTCTTACAGCTGCAGAATCTTTGAGATAACATTGAAATAGCAACAACTTAACCCTTAAACAAAGTAATGTTCCAACATACTGCTGCTTAAAACTGACTTTGAAATACAGCTATTTTGAGTGTTTTTTTTTCTTTTCTCTCCTCACGTCATTTTACGACACTCCCCCACAGTGGTCCCAGTTGAAACATAATGTGCGATTCTATAAAGTGGTGTGTGCATCAAGGGAGCAGAAGACTTCATCCTGCCCTCTTCAAGAATAGCCCGCCTAACCCAGGGGTGGCCCACTCCTGAGACAGAGGCCAATGCCAATTTAGGCTGGTCTCACTCACAGGTGAATGCACTGATTTCCTACAAGCCACATACTCAATTACAAAAGGTAAATTGGTTGATAATAGTGTTTTTATGTGAGTAGGGAAGGAGCATATCTGTGTGGATAACGTGCTTGCATTCGCCCATGTGCCAACACTTGCTAAATGGTGTTATCCTCCTTTGACAAGTCCATTAAAGGGTGTTCAACTATAAATGCTCTTTTTGCAGGCAAAGAAACTGTCCTTCCTCTGGAAACCACTCTGTATTTTAGGGTTTTGTGTACTAAAATTTCAAACATAACAACCTGTATTTTATGTATTTCAAATTACAGACTTTAGATGACATACATAAAACAAACCTAATCTATTTACATGGGAATGTGGACATATAGCCTACCGGTACTTTTTAAATGTCTATTGATTTACATGTATTAAAAAATAAAATGAAAAATTGAGAAATAAATAAATCAAAGCATTTCGAACATATGCTGGTATATTGTACACCTTAAAAATATGCACAGCCTTAAAAAGAGAGAAAAAGATTTGCTTGAGCAAATATGTGTATGCAAATATGTGTTTGTTTGGAAGATTCACAAGCCCCGCCTCTATCGCTGCAATCATGGCGCTGACCTATGACTGACCCACATGGACACGCGCGTGGACATCATAATCAGCCAAAACTTGAAAAACAAAACAAAAAACGTAAGCTCACCAGGACGTTTTCTGTTTTTTGTTCATAGGCTACTATGTTAAACATCGAGCAACTAATCATGCTGACGTCGATACATGATGGTTAAGTTGGCAAGTTTACACTTGATGTTACTGGAATAATTGAGTGCTGTGTTAGACAAATGCATGATTATTATTATTATTATATTATTAATTATTATTACTATTATTATTAGACACTCAGTGGTTCGCTAACTCTCACATTAGTAGGCTACCACTTAAAATAATATGCTTGAATGCCCCAGGTCTCCCTTTTATTGGACATTAGGCAATTCAACCTGGGTAGACTCAAACAGACAAAAGCAGCGATTAGAAAGATTTATTGACATGTATTTTAGTTTTGGAGATCAGATTCCGGCGGTAGACATCGATGTATGTATGAAAGTCAGTATGGATGAACAGCTTGGAGTTAGGGATGTCTTCCCCTGGAGCCTGGACACTGCTGGTGGTATAGGAGACCCGTGAAGGATGCAGCAGGGAGAGCCGTGGGCAGAAGAGGTGGAGACAGGGTGGAGGTGGGTCGCAGCACAGCTGGGAAGCGAACGATCCATGATTGCTGGAGGCTGCCACGGAGGTGCGGCCCTTACGCTGATGGCTGAGGTGAAGATGTGGTCGTCACGGAAGCATCATTGGCTGGAGGTAGGTGATGTCTACAGGTATGTGCAAATAAAGTCTGGCCATAAAGAAGATGGATTTTTTTTTTCTCATCTAAATCAGTGGTTCCCAATCTGTCTCGTGTACCCCTTGAGTCAATCTTGTCAGTATTATTACAAAATGACCAACTAATCAACTAAACTGAGATTATTCCATAGTTAACTGTGTGTTGTGTTCAAAATTAAGCTAAATTACTCTCAAACTTTTTACTGAAACTAACTTTCCTTGGAATTAATATTGAAATTCTACTCAGTTTGACTTTCTTTTTCAAACGGAGGTCATTCCAAGTACCCCCTGCTAAGTGCCCAAGTAACTGGAGAGGAGCCTGAGTACCACCGGCAGGGTCCCTGTGCCATAGTTTGGCCACAGAGCAACCTGCATGCACTGTCTGCTAATGTCCGCTCAGTCATTGTCAGTAAGGAGGTGACCACAGGCTAAACATGCAGCTACTTGGACGAACAACCTCTTCCCCCAAATCCGCTGATGTCTGTCTCTCTTTCATGTTTGTTACAGTTTCAGATGGCCCGATGACTTCATTGTGACTCAGTGCGTTTGATTTCTCAGCAGGACGAGGTAGAGGGGGGTGAGCACTTTCATCTCACCCTGTTTTCTTTTTGTCTCCCTCCTTGTCCTCTGTCTTGTTCTCTGTCCACTTCAATGTTTTACTGCCCCTCTCTCCCCTGGGTGGGCCCCAGCCTTCCTAGTCTCTCAGCAATCAAAACACTCAACTCCCCCACCACTTCGCTGCTTCTCACTGTTCTCATGAAGTAACGGGAGATATTGTTTTAGCGGTTGGAGCAGAGGCGCAGTAATTGTATTGGCGTTTGGATGGGCCTGGTCGGATGAGGTGTGTGCCATGTGATAATTTGGCTGAGGGATGACATCATACAATAGGATGACTTGTTCTTACTGTAAAAAGGAGGAGCTCCGCAGCACCACTGAATGGCTATGAAAGTGCATTGCAATGACAGTATGGTTGCAATAACATGGCACACACCTCATGCATTGTCTGTCTCCTTTTCTTTATCTATGTCTTTTGACAACAATTACCGAGTGTCCACAGAGGTTTGGTCCTAACTGCTTGTAGATGGAGGATTGGTCAACTGTGTCAAAATGTTTTAGGTTTATGAAGTTTATAATCATGTATCTCGATCAACATGAAAGGAGTGAAAGATCGTAGAATCAATAAGATTTTTGTTAGGGCTAGGCATTACGGCAAAATCATACTTAATTTTCTTCCCCCCGTATAGATTGATCATAATTTTTCACATAAAAAACAAACAAATAAGTATTGACTTGAAGGTTGGTCTAGGGGTTAAGGCTGCTGCAATTATGGAGGAACACTATTGTCCTCAGCCAAAACATTGTTTAGAAATGTAAAATACATTAATATAGTTTTTACAACCGCCACCTTAACGTGGTGGAGGGGTTTGAGCGCCCAAATGATCCTGGGGGCTATGTTATCAGGGGCTTTGTGCCCCTGGTAGGGTCTCCCATGGCAAAAAGGTCCTAGGTGACGGGTCAGACAAAGAGCGGTTCAGAAGCCCCTTATGAGAGACCGACAGGCCCGGTTAGAATCGTGAGGCCGTATTTCTGTGGACCCGTCACCTGCAGGAGGAGCCATAGGGGCTGGTGCAATGTGATTTGGGCACCTCCAACAGCTGCCCCCATGACCCAGCAACGGAAAAGTGGAAGAAAATGGATGGATGGATGGATGGATAGTTTTTACTTTTATAGTTCCTGACAGACAGGACAGATAGACAGGATAGACTCTATAAACAGTGTAAAGAAAAGAAATGAATGAACTAAAAAGCCCCTGGACTGCGATTTTGCAACCCTAATTCTTGACCACAATTTGAGATCTACCGCTATTGCAATTTACATTCAATACTTAGCAAAATATAGAAACAACAAACTTGCCTTTTCTATTTTCAAGATACAGCGTGCATTGAGAGCTGTGCATGCAATAAACCCTTCAGTTACTTCTTAAACATGTTGTTCAAATCAGAATTGTCATTAAACCAAGCAAACACAATGGCCATTTCACTGCAGCTGATTCCTCCTCCTCCTCTCAGCATCAGCCTCGGAGGGCGTCCCTCCAGCTCTCCGTGGGTGCAGGGTCGGCCCATGTTCAAAGCAGAATGTCTGTTCCAGATTAGCCCCATACAGACGTCTTTCAAAGAGGTGCCACTCAGGTGCTCTGCGGGGGCGGCCATCGATTGGCACAGGCCCTTGTGGTGCCCAGCCATCCCGAGACTGCTCTACATTATACCGCAATGACCACGCCACTACTATATAATGCTTAATATGTGTGTACAGCAGCGAATAATAACAATGTACGTTTGTACCCCATAATAACTAATCAAAGTTGGACTATAAGAAATACAAAGGTTGGTTCAAGTCTGGTTACATTAACAATCCAATAAAAAGTTGATTTATATCACCCTCTTGTGGTCAAAACTGGTTATCACGCTTACTTTCCCAATGACTGTTGTATACAGCTGCCCAAAGGCAAGCACATGACACCACAAGACTCTGCTGCCATCATGTGATCAAACCAAGTGCAGTGGTATAAGTTTCAGAATAGCCTTTGGGAAGTTATGACCCTCATAAAAATGTTATTCAAGTTCATTTTTGGACTTGGTGACCGTCTTACTAGGCACTAATCAACAAAAGAGATGAACAGAGACAAAAGTCATACATTTATTTGTTAATTCTGAAAGAATGAGACAAAATTTAGTGCAAATGTTATTTCCCAACTGGTTAGAAGAAATGGAACAAGTCTCACAAACTTCATTGATCTGTAGTGCAATCTTTGCTAGGTTAGATTTCCACCATAGCAGTTTTTATCCACTCAAATAGGTTTTCTTTTAATGCCTACCTGGTTGTAATCAATATGCATGATCATAACTGAATGCTTCAATGTATTTCACGTGTAACATCACGAGCAACTTAATATATTAGGCTTAGATCAACTTCATTGATCTTAAATTTGGTTTTACATTGCATTATTCGAGGCTTAAATCATTTGAGTCGCATCTCCACCAAAACGTAAACAGATCATCTTTCTTCTGCGTGAAATTGCACCATGTAAACAAATGTTTTCGCGTTAGTCTGAATGATACACTTCGACACGCGGCGATGAAATCATTGCATCTTCGTGTTGTTTCCCATTGTCTGTGCTGGAGCTTATCACCACTACCCACTCTGCACTGCTGTAAATATTATATCCCCATTAATCTATTGACTCAGAGGTAGAGGTTATTTGTCTACCGAGTTATTCAGTTGAGGTATGAAGCATAGCGCTGTCTATTACAAACTTGGCATGTAAAAAAAAAGGTTCCAAAACATACAATCTATCAGTGTGTTAACTATATAAAAGTATTAAAACTCCATTTACTGCTTCTTAAAGGTTCTCTTGGCATCGACGCCTTCGTAGTTGTATGTCTAGAAAGAGAAAAGTATTGTTATAACCTTACTTTGCCTTGGGTAGAGCACTTGTAAGCGTAATACTAACCTGCACCAGCTCTCCTCCCACAATACTCCTAGTGGTGGTCAGGACCTTGCTGTTGTCTTTCCTGGTGAACTTGCCTTTGAGCATCTCTCCCTCCAATTCCCATGTTCCCTACGAAGATAAAGACAGTATTTCAACATTTTTCATTCATTCCCTTCCCCTCCTTTTTGCAGGAAGAAGTTTAGATGCCTTACAGAAACTTCGGTGCCGTCGGCCAGTGTGTAGTCGAACTGGACGCCCAAAGTGAAGTCGATGTCTTTGGTGCGGAAAGTGCTGGATTCTTTGAGGTGGAAGTTGTCGCCGTTTTGCTCGATGGTGATTTTGAGGTTGTCGTGCTCGGCTAGTTTGCGCTTCATCACATTGATGCCTGGGACACAAAGAAATAAAACATTTGGCGTGTTCAAAACCTTTTCTAGCTTCCGACTAGACATGATAGTACCTTTGCAGTCCGTCTGATCTGCTAGCTGTGACAATTCAAATCGCAATTTCGACTCGATTGCGATCCATTTTGCAGCCCTACTTGAGTTTTTAAAGGTAAATTATGCAACTTTTTATAAAAAAAAAAATGTGTGCATATTAGACCCAGCAGCTGTATGTGTGGTCAGCATGGCGCCTTTACTTTCCATCACGGTGGTCTATACAATGCTCTAGGATCACTTGTTTTGTAGGTTTTCTGGCGAGAGGGTCCGTCCGCAGTGAAACACTTCCAGACAATTGATCCTGGAGATCCTAGAGACCACTGTGATGGAACGTAAAGGCGCAATTCTGACCAGGGACTTTTCTATTTGTACTCAGGCATCTCGAAATGTCCTTGTGTCCCTGGGCAAGGTATTTCACCCTCCCTTCCTAAACGCTTATGCAATTGGTGAGGGTCAGGGAGGGCGTCATTCCTCTGTAATGCAGCTGCGGCTACAGAAGTGTCTTACCAGGAGGAGTGAAGACTGAACAAACAATGCGTGTGTTTGTGAGGGTTTCGCGTCTCAAGAGAAGCCTTTTTGTAACTGATCGATTAGGTCACACTTTTGGATATGGCTATAAAGAAACTATAAAGATGATGACCGACCCAGTGACCTTTTGACATACAAAATTCGACAACAATCTGTATCTATAGCTAGGCCTCGCTTACCCATCTGCTCCATGAACTTGTCATAGTTCTCGCTGTGGTCCACTTTCCAGGTCCCGTTAAACGCCATTGTCCGGAGGCTTGTTGTTGGGAGGGCAGCGATGAAGCAACAGCGTGGGATTGTCAGAGTGTCCAGCGGCCTTTTCCTTTATAGCCACCCCCTCCTTCTCCCGTAAAAAAAAAAAAGCACCCCTCCACCCCTCCCACCGCAGCCGCCGCCTCCTCCTCCTCACCGCGGGTTGGCACCGGGATGCTCACCCTCCTTTATCTCGCTGATTATCTGTCTGCTGATGTGGCCAGTTAAAGAATGTCAGATGTAGGGCGCTCCGCTGCAAAAGGACCTTGAGAACTGATAAATAATGTAACGGTATAGGTCCACCACACCCCTCGCTAATGCCAGTGTGACACAGTTCAGAAACACTGGCACACTGTTCTGCCCCGGACAGACAGACACAGAGGGAGAGAGTGGGACGTTTGCATGGTTGAACTTGGCACCCGTTCAACCTTCAGCCCCTTTCAATCTTTTTTTTTCTGTGTCGCCTGATTGTGCCCGGCATAGAAATGAGCTGCAAAAGGGCTTTCTCACTGGCACAGGCGATTTGGCAGGAGTACAGAAAGTAGTGACCCAAAAGAAAACACTCCATGTTAAAAAAGTAAAGACTGGCCTTTTTTTAGCCACATATTAAACCAGTGTATTTTCAACAACTTGACTTTCATTTTGTATTAATTTCATGCAATAGCTGTGATAAAACTAGTCTATTGCACATAAAAGTCTGTGAGAAGCTCCAGCCTGTCCCATATTATGTAATTGCCAGCACATTCTTGGTCAGGAGAAGCAGACAGCAGCGTTGACAAAGGCTTTGTCTCCTAAATGGCAGCTAATAGGCTCAGCGAAAACCCGCTTTGGTAGGAACTTGGCTGGCTATGAAAAACGACCACATTGGGCTGAACGATTTCGGAAAGTTAACTTATTGTGATTTCGTTTTTATTATGATTTAAGCTCGCAAACCTAATTACTACAAAATTGTAACTGTAAATACTTGTTATTAGCATTTTACAGGTCTGGTAATCTGGTGTTCTCTCGGTTGCCGTATTGCGTTATCCAAAATGTGAGTAATTGCTGTATTTGTACGACTGCATGATTTTTTGGAAGATCTTACCTCCTGCCTGAACCGAGCGCATTTTCTGCAGTTCGGCTTTAGCCAAATCTAAAAGCTTCCTGACTGGAGAGTGACAGTGTAATGCTATATTTGAAAGCTAAGACCTTCAACAATATTGTGACTTTGTTGTAACATTGTTGCTGCGTGTATGTCACATTTTTGAAGCGTTTTTGACGTCTCTTTTTTTGTCGGGTTTTTTGTGTTACTTTTCCATTGCTTTTCTTATTGCGTTTTTGTCACAGTTTTGTAGCATTTCCGGCACGTTTTTTTGGGTCACTTTTTGACGCTTTTTGTTGATTTTTCGTTGATTTTTTTGGGTAATCTTTTTGCCACGTTTTTGTCACCTTTTGTTGATTTTTCATAGGTTTTTTCCATAGCTTTTGTTGTGTTTTGTCACTTTTTGACGCTTTTTTGATTTTCATTGATTTTTTATTGCTTTTTTGTTGGTAATTTTTTGCCACGTTTTTGTCACTTTTTGTCGATTTTTCATAGCTTTTATTCCATCACTTTTGTTGTGTTTTTGTCACATTTTTGTCACTTTTTTTTGCCAAACTGGAGATAATGTGCTCAGTCCAGGTGGGGGTTAAGAGGTTAACATTAAAGAGAAAACTTAAATATAAACTAAACTAATATAGGAATCAGAAAATATTTAGAAAAGGTTTGTAGGAGGCTAAACAAGGGTTAGCACTGTGACAACATCAGCATATTAAGATTGCATATTGCATATTAATCAAATTGCAATTTCAAGTTGATTGGGAGAGTGGAGCGGCCCTAAATCCGGACACGCCCTATAAACTCAAACCTACAATTACTGACATTTATCTTGGTCGGATTTGCCACAAGACTTTAATGACCTACAGGCAGCTGGCAAACATTTACTGAAACAACCCTCTAAATATGATTTTAAGATGAATCCACCTGGAAATGTCCTGGCACTTTTTGCGCCTGCCCAAGTGAGTAACGTGGCATAGTTGTAATTCCGTGTGTGTCGCCGGACAATGGCTCACTATGGCCACATTCCTTTGAGGGTGAAGCTACGCTCTCTTCGCTGTGGCTTAGGAGCTATGGGCGCTCACGCAGAATACTGAAACATTGTTCACACCTCAGTCCTTGACTCACCCCGTCACGCCGGCCTCATTGACGTGTAACAGTATTAGCGCACAAGGCACTGTTGCAAAAAAAAAAAGGAAAAAAAAGCGTAGGGGAGTCTATCGGGAAAATGTGAAGAGAAACTTTTTGGATAAGTTGAGGGAAGAGCGGAATATAAATGACCTGTCTGCTTATGGGGGATGTAAAGGAGGAGGATATTTATGTATGAGGCGGAGTTATGTTTTTAGGAGTAGTGTGTGCATTTTGAGGAGATAAAACCATTAATAAAACACACTGACCGACCATTGTAGAGCCTGGACTTGACCTGGAGTTCATCATTAGTGAATTGTATTTGGTAGTTTTGGGTATATCTTTCATTCAGGCGGTCATTTATCAAGACAAGTGCTAAATAGTGAGTGCAAGCTGGACAATAGCATATAGCTTTTTGTTGCACCTATTTGAACATTTCAAATTGCCTGTGTTACAGTGTTAGGTTTCCAAATCTGATATTCAAATGAGAGAATGCTGCGTAAGTGCATAACGTGTAAATGACTCAGCTGCTGCTTATGCACTTTTGCACGTGCTACTCGTTTTGCACACGAGCAAAGGTTCAGTAAATGACCCTCTTAGTGTTTCAATATCGCAAAAACAGTAGAAGGTGCACTGCTCGTGGAATAAAGGGATCAAAGATTTCCAAAATACACACAGATCCAGTGCATGTTTCGACCAAGCCAGATCTTCATCAGGGCTGGTTGAAACATGCCTTTTAAGTACTTCCTCAAGCTGTCCCTTTTTATTGGAGTGGCTGAACTTGCCGTGTATTTTAGTTATGTCAAAGGGCATGTGAACCCCTGCTAATGATAAATGCTAATGGGAGGTGATCTTATTTGCAGCATATATCAGGGCAGAAATGGTACTTAGTTATTTGTTTGACCTTAATTCAGCCAGAAAAGTCCCACTGAGATTAAGAATCAGGCTTTCTCAGGGGAGTCATGGCCCAAAGAAAACCTATGCAGACACAGGGAGAATATGCAAACTCCACACAGAAAGGCCCCGCCTGGTCCAAGATTCGAAACTGTGGAAAACATAAATAGTTTTTAAATGAAATGAATACGGATGAGGGCAGATGCTGTCACACAGCTATATAGAACCAGAACAGAAACCAGTCAGTGCATGCAGAAACAAAACACATACTAATCTGTGAGAAACTCATTAATATTCTGAGTCCATGTAAAAAGGGATTTCATACAGTACCACAATACACAGAACACAGTATACTACGATGAAACTTTGGGTGCCATTGTAGAAACCTACTCTCCCATAAGCGCGCACCATGACTTGGCAGCCATCCAAAAAACACAATGCTATCTTCTCAATTCTCCATAAAGAGTAATGATGAAATGACGGGTCACTACAGTTCAATTCCTTTCTATCTTAATCCCTTTACTACTCTTGATAAACAAAGATGTACTTTGACTTTTAATTGATACATATAAGCAATTATTGTAAAATGAAATGACTCAACTTGCACGTTGTTTATGGTGTCGTCTGTTGCCATTACAGTCCGTCTGTTGCCATTACAGTCCGTAGAGAATTTGCCCCTCTATGCTCTCATGTTGTCAGGGGTGGACTGGGCTTATATTTTACCGGGCATTTGACCGGTGGGCCGGTTCCTAAATGGGCCAGTGCGTTAGATTTTATTTTTTTATTTTCTGCGCAGCCCGTGCTTTCTGGAATGGATTCATCCAATGGCCCATCACAGACGCATCAGTGGTACATGACCCCTCTGCCCCTTCCATTACTCTATAATTTCTATAGCATCTCTTTTGTTTCTCCTTTAATTAGGTCAATGGCTGCTGTGCTGTCCCCCAACGGTCCTTATTACACCTGACTCTTCCAGTCTGCTGCGGGTTTGTATTTTGTGACGGACTTCAGACTAAGTGCACTAATTGTACAAACTACAAAGAGTACTGTCTAAGCCACTGGGTCAACATATTGATAATATCTTAAAATCATGACTTTTACATGAGGTGATTCTTTATAATTACGCATAAAAAAGGTTAAATGCTGTTTGTTTAGGGACAGATTGATTTAAATCTGTCCCTAATGTTTATCTTGACAACACCTCAACAGCCTCTTCTCAACTGCATGTTTGTTTTTAAATCTTATCTAATATCGGAGGATCTTGCATCATCTAGTGGTGACTGTCTAAAACTACATCTTTGCAAACGAGCGCTGTTTTGTGTGATGCCTGAGCTGATCTGATCCCACATTTAATCACGCCTTTAATAATTCCAGGTGGAAAGACTTGAGAGTAGACCAATATTAGCGCAACTGTCAAGCGCAAAAAAAGATGAGTGAGTGTGTGTTCTTTTCTGCTTTTCACTATTGATGAAGAGCAGAGAAACATGCCAGAAACTCTTTCACTAACACTAAAAGAAGGCTCCCATATACAGAACAGAAGAAGAAAAAAGCTATTTACAAGCCCTGGGGTAGAATGAAAAGAAAAAAAAAAGAGTAGTGAATAGAGCCAGTCTTTGCTTTTGTGAAGACTTCAGCCTATTTATAAGCACAGCAAGACATGCATGGCTTGTATGTATGAAGAGTGCTATTGTGTCATCTAGTGGCAGAATTGTGTATTACAAATCTTCTAATTTGGTCTGAAGTATTTAGTTGTATTTTTTGTTTTGTGAATAGCTGTGAAATCTGTTTCTGTTAGTTGACAATCTGCTGGCCTTTGATCAACAATTGCAACTGAAGGAATTAGGACAAGGCTCTTTACAAATAGCATTAAGGAACTGATTCATGATTGTACCAGAAATGACCTTCTGTTCCTGTAATACTAGCTGTAAATAAAGTTAATAGCTATTCTCCCACATTCAACAGCTCACCCGTTCATCTTTATTTCCTTGCTCCGACAGTGCAGCCTGTCTCACAGTGGGGATGACACGGCTGGCTTGGTGTACATTCTCTACACTCAGCACTGGGACGGGCGCTCCTGTTCCTGCCACCCACCTCCAGACCTCAGCTGCTGCAGGGGGTACCAGCATGGCCCGACCACGTCTTCACACATGATCTGAGTCCGGGCGCCAGCAAGTGGCCTACCTCCCGCCACGTCAGCGCTCAGCCCGTTTAACACTGCAGGTGAGCGCAGCCGAACTGTGAAAGTGTTACAAGTGCAGAGGTGCTGCGGCAGGACCTTCACATACTTTCATTTAAGGCTCATGTGGTGCAGTAGTAGCGTTTTAAATTACTGAAGCAGTTTGAAAGTAGCCTCTGACAAATGAGCAATTAAATAATTTAACCTCTCAACCCTCTTCTCCAGCTTGTTATTCCCAAATCTAAAGTTTCCTGAAAGAAAGAGTCAAGATTGCGGTAAAAATGAGACATAAACAAGGATGAAAACACCACCCAAAAAAATTGCGAAAAAGCGGAAAAAGAGTTCAAACGTGACAAAAAGGCGACAAAACAGTGTGACAAAAAAAAGTGATAAAAGCAACAAAAAGGGCAAATTCAGCAATAGTCTGGAACAGCCTCCGTGTTGACTTGAAACAGGCCTCAACTTTGACTATGTTTAAGTCCATGCACTTATTTACTGCTGCCTATGGCAATTGAACCTATTTTAACAAATTTTAATATATACATATATGTATATACACAGTATATATATTTTTGATGTAGTTGTATTGATTGATTTTTATTTTTTTTTAACACTTTTTATTGTTTTTTTTATTGTGTTTGTTTGTTTGTTTTGCTGTTGCTGTGAGGCACATTGAATGAAATGTGCCATACAAATAAATGTGCCTTGCCTTGCCTTGCGATGAAAAAAGTGGGGAAAAAGCTACAAGAAAGCGTCAAAAACACAATCAAACAAAAACAGAACAAAAATGTGACAAAACACAACAAAAAGGCAACAATAAAGCATCAAAAACGCAACCAAAAAGTTACAAAAACGTGACAAAAGAGCGACGTAAAAGCATCAAAAATACGACAAAAAAGTGATGTCAACGTGGCAACTACGCAAGGAAACTTGTAGGTCTTAGCTTTCAACTGAGGTGTTACACTGGTCTATAGGCTGTGAGCTCTCCAGGCAAGAAGCTTTTAGATTTGGGTAAGTGGTTAAAGTGGGGGTTAAGAGGTTAAACGAGTCCTGTGTAGCGGTGACTTCAGTAGGTGGGGGATCAAGTGCATTGAGCTTTGGAGAATTTCTAGACAGACTGAACTCTTAAGACATGGATGATCGGAAAAGCATCAACCTGGCCGCAATATGTGCTCGTATTTTCCCTTTTAATGTAGCAGCAGTGCATTCTTGGATGAAAAAGTACAAGATGATAATGTGAGGATTAGCTAACATTGAAGAAAGGGATGAACCGAGCTGTAAATATAATCCCCAATGTGATGGACTGACTGTCACAACAGATAATAATAATCTCATTGACACTGTTCAGGCCTCTGTTACACAGCTGTGACGTCATCTGCATGCCCTCTATATTGAACATGGATCAGAAAAGCCCGGTTACAAAGTCTCTGCACCAACACCAACTCCAGCCGCAAAGATTCCCACCTGATGGCGAAGGCGGAGAAGCAGATTTCTGCATAAAACCAGCCCTGAAACACTTTACTTTAATGCGTTCTTTTCATTGTGAGAGCTCTACAGACCTTTGACTGACAGTCTTCTCCGCAACAAATTTGCATTATTACTCATTTCGGCGCGAGGCACATTTACTCCCCACTGACTTTTTGTAATTTTTTTGGCAACGCAACACGGAGCGCATTAAGTTAACGCGACATTTTCTCCTGAACTGATTCAGCTATTATGCAGGGCAGCTTATTCGGTCACGTGAAGCAAGTCTGACGAGAAAAAAAACCCAAGTAGTTAACGGCGTCATTATGTGGGGTATTTTTAAATAAAGAATGAAAACTCAATAGCGCCTAAATCATCTCCTCCACGCATCAGCTAATTACCGGCTCCTCCGCGGATGAGCTGTAGTAAAGAAGATACACGGCGGCCATTTCCCAGCTCAGCCTTTGTAGATAAATAAATATGCGGCATTACTCCGTCTCTCTGTTGGTGAAAACCGGCTGACCTTATCACATCAGACGCAGTGGTGAGTTTTGTAATTATCGGCGGTAATGAAGCCGAGAGGAGTGAGGTATGGCGGGCGGCAGAAGTGCGTCTGTAAATGACATTTCCATAATCCTCCTCCTCAACAGTTACAACTTTCTGTGTTTCCCACTTCAATCAATTCGGCGTCAAAGAAGAGGCAAATTGGCTGCACGGACGTAAGAGAAAATCCATCCGCAGAGACTCGCGTCTGCCACTTTAAGAAGCTGCTTGTTTATATGCAAAATGTATGGACCCTATAGATTAGTGCGCACTAATCTCCAGTCTTTGTTTTGCCAATGTATAGATTAAGGT
The DNA here is from genome assembly GCA_007210695.1 of Neogobius melanostomus. Lineage (NCBI taxonomy): Eukaryota > Metazoa > Chordata > Actinopteri > Gobiiformes > Gobiidae > Neogobius > Neogobius melanostomus. The sequence continues at coordinate 7,140,012 of VHKM01000042.1, forward strand.
GTTGCAAAATGTCTAATTGCTGAGGGTGCTTTACTACATATTCATTCATAGATACTTTAGGAGCTCAAGGCAACACAGTACTTTTAGCGCAATTCATACCTTACTTTTAAAAGGTCAGTAGTTTACTTGCTTTCTAGAGATCAGTAAATACACTCACTATTGACCATTATGAAGGCGATGCTGCAGGGGGCAGTGATTTTTCGGCGGCCTTGTGCACTGCCTCTCATCTGTTATTTGAGTTGGATAAAAATGTTTATGAAAACGTCAGGTATACGAGGTAATTTGAGGAGAATATTTTGAAATAACTGATTTGTTTTCTTAAAGCAGAACTAATCAACTCATGCCCCTAGAGGCCATAAGCGCCACTGCAGGTGTCGTAGCATGTTTACTCATTGTCCGTTAGCGTAAATACTATTGTACATTGTGCCACAACCCAATTACACAATGGAGATCATTTCTGTCACTTAAACTTGGCTGTAAATACGGCTAAAGTGGCACTAGCCCGCTGTTAGCTTTGCCCGTTAGCCTGTTAGCTTCTTCTTAGTGATTTCATTAGTGTGTATTGGGGTCTCCGGCTCGGTGCAGGGAAAGTTGCAATTGCGGTTTTCTGGCCAGAGACACCGGGGGGAGGTGAAAGACCCCCCAGTCATCTCATCAACACTTGTATTACCCCCAGAGGGACTACGAAAAGGATTTATTAAAGGTAAACAAGTTGATCTGGAGCAATGTTGATCGCAAACAATCCAAAGGAACTCACAAACTGCAGTTATTTACATTGATATTTCATTTCCAAACAACAAAAGATTATTTCTCCATCTCCACATTTTAAAACATGATATAAAATACATGTGATTTTGCTGTTACTTTAGCAGTTTGAAAAGTGCACTGTAAACCTTGATTTTATAACGGGAAGAAAATCACAGTTAGATCTTTTCCCAAGAATTATTCAGCCCATGTGTCTATATTATCCGTGTTACTCACTGAAACCTCTTCTCTCCACTGTTATAAGAACAAAGGAAGGAAGTTTTGTAAAGAAGTTTAACAGCTTCTCGAGTGCCATTGTTGCTCCTGCACAGAACGGATGATTTCATCTGACAGGAGTCGCACTGCAGCCTCTAACAAGGCCTTCGGAGTTTGGCAATAAATGTAAAGTAGGACCCTATCATTCCCACACTCCTGTCTGATTGAAGACGTTAATTACAATCATCTCATCTGCTCGGCTTGATTTTAATTCCTACTCGATGCGTTTGACCCAGTTCGCGCCTAATGAAGCTGACATTTTCTCGTAAAGTTCAGACGGGTTTGAAATATTTCGAGCGACGACAGCTTTTGGACTCCTGAAGATTTCGCTTTGACTTCTGCGGCTCCGTTATTATCCAAATGCCACCCTTTTTCTTTTCTTTTTTTTTTTCTGTTTATGCATTTATGCATTTATGCAACTTAACACCTCCGCTGGCCTGGCAGATGTCCACACATCCATTATCCCGTTCAACATATGGGCAAACAGACAGCGGATTGTTCTTCCCTGTGTGACCGTTGTGGCAGCTCCCAACCCACGTCGCTTAAATCGCCATCAATAGCCTATAGTTATCACAAGTGTAAGGTGACTTGCCATGCTGTAGTGTCCCGTAACTTAAAAAAAAAGTGGTCATTCTCACTCGCTCGGCTAATACTTCCCCTTCTAATCCCAGCGTTTCCTCTCCTTACATTGAGTGGCCCAAAGTTTAAGCTCCTAATTGCAGGTAGGGCGTGCGTGCGCTTCTTTCCTCTGTCCTCAACCCTTTTGTTCGCAGCAACAAAGCTTCCTTTTTTTTTGCCCCAACTCTCCAAAATGCAAGAGGATTAAGTCAACATTTCTCATGACCTCCAAGTGTTTGGAGGAAGAGAGAGGGAAAAAAAACACCACAATATAAAGCTTCATCTGCCAAAACAAATGATGCAATTTAGCTGCAAATGGATTTTTATTACAGACAAATCATAACTTTTTGCAAAACATGACACTATGAAAATCTCCAAGATGGATTAGCGCGCTCTATAATCTGTTGACACCCCTTCAAAAACGGTAATCAAGCGTTAATACCATTCCCGAATGGCGCAGCTCCCCCCTCCCCACCCCCACAAGAGAAAAAGAAATCTTTCCTGCTGTGCGCGAGTGAATCATAAAACATGGGGAAGGCTGCTACTGTTAACTATTGTTGCTCATTTGTTTCCCATTACAGAAGCTCCATTTTGGCTAATTGGTCCTGACAGCAACTTTTCCCCGCGGTGTTGATTAGACCTAATTAATGACTGCAGGCAAAGACGAAGAATCGTAGCCCTGGAGGAGCCGTTTCCAAACCTCCCCAGGTGATTGAAGCCGTCCTTTTAGTGACGCATGGGCAGATTAATATTAGTTTGGAGAGTTTTGTGTTGGTTTGTTGACAGATCTGTGAAATATTGGTTTGATTTATTTGGTCGGGACAGTGCATGTTAATGAACATACATGGGTCTCATGCATGTAAACAAGCCACACCGGATTGTAGCTTTGGGCTAATTTTCATCCGTCGTCACCCATGCGCACTCTCAAACACACTCACATTCATCCTATTGTACATGTTTTACTGGTAGGGGAAACCTATGCAGACAAAGGGAGAACATGCAAACTCCACACAGAAAAGCCCCGTCCAGGTGGGAATTAAGCCCTGACCTTCTAGCTGTGAAGCACGAGCGCTAACCGCTGTACTCCCGTGCCGCACAGCCGTACAGAATTAGTGGAAGAAAAAATATATTTATTATAGAAGCTATATTCTACACCAATCTTCAAGTTTAACTTTGAAAATATCTAATAGTGAAAGGTAAGGGTCAAGTTTTTCTATGAAAATATCAAATAAAAGGGTCTTCTAAATGCTCATACGTTGTACTCCCCAAAAGACATAGGCCGTTTTCACACACACACACACACACACACACACACACACACACACACACACACACACACACACACACACACACACATATATATATATATATATATATATATATATATATATATATATATAATATATATATATATATATATATATATATATATATATATTTTCTGAACTGAAACAATTGATCATGTGTAAGTATATTTTGGCTGGATAATAATTAAGATGATACAAAACGAAACAAACAGTATTATCACAAGATCGTCCACATCATATACGTATACACTGCAGGTTTCAAAGGTGTACTGTGCATGTGATAAGTCACACTGTAAAAATGCTCCGTTCCTGCAGCTAACTTGTAATGATCCACTATAGACTGCAGGCTCATTAGCTTTAATTTACTTCATTGCATATTGCCAGCTTATTAGCCAGAGACAGTCCCCTGGGACGTCAGCCTGTGGAACAACAGTAATAATATTCTTAAGTAGAAAAAGAGGGTGCAGGCTCCTCCCTGGGCATTTGATGTGTCTGCTAATGGTAAAGCTCGAATGTGAGCACACACTAGTGATTTTTATTTGCTTGATTTGTCTTGCTAACCAGCAGAAACAAAGCATCTCTGGTGGAGAAATACCAAAAGTGTACTGGGTTCGATTCCTGGGCTTGGTGGGACCTTTCAGTGTGGAGTTTGCACCGTCTCCTCACGTTTGCAGGGTTTCTCCAAGTGCTCCGGGTTTCCTTGACTCTAAAACCTTGAGATGTCCGACTGAGATTCTGTCTTCTCCAGACACGAAGACAAATAACCTTCACTTCCTATCATTATGCAGTTGAATCACATTTCTCAATAATTTTCACAGTGCACTAGAAACAAGTGTCAGTATACTCATACCAAACTACTACCAAAAATACAAATAACTTTTAACCATTTTCTGCAACATTTCATTCCATATAAGACAATGATTTTACAGTAACTCATCATCTGCCTGCTGCCATTATTTCCCAGTGCAGAGCGTAAGCGGATTACATCTGAATGTCTCATCGGAACAGAGCATGGCGAGGTGTGTGCTGCGGCAGGAGGCACAGCGCTGGGCCCATCTGATTAACGGTGCGTTCCTTATCGGTGATGACTTGAAACCTCCATATACAAAAGGCAGCAACAGCCAGAGAGAGAGAGAGATGAGATTAATATTAAGATGGAGATTGTAGATTTGTCACGTATGTACATCATCTGCCAACAAGTCAGAGCAGCAATCTGGATGTGTTTGGGAGATGTGGTCGAGGCGAGTCCTAAATCATCGGCATATGCTTATCTGTTTGTGCTAGAACAAAAAACAAAAAAATGTGGTTGGCAAATTTAGATTGGTTTTGCCGATAAATGGTGTATTCAATCATAGAACTTTATCAAAGTAATCATTATGAAAGTAAAATAAGCTCAAAATGATCACGAATATTGTTAATTATTGGCAAACTTTCTGCTGTGGCCATTTTGTGTCAATGGATTGCAGAGGAAAAGTGTAAGTCTGCCCCCGGTTTTTAATAGGCAAATTCAAGTATCAAGTATCATACCACCAGCAGGAGCCCATTTACCCATGTTGCCCGTACCACAGTTTGTGACCCGCTTGCGTATGGCACGTTCAGACAGGTAGACCACCAAGGCGCCAATAGGATAAATAAAGCTAGACTCCAATATTACATTACATTAGCTTGGCACAGACACACGCGCTCTAACCATCAGCAGTCAGCGCGACTTGGATATTTACCCGCTTGACCTTACGTGTTACAGTTCTCATTGCCATCCATCAAAAACCTATCTGCAAGACACCATTTTACCGCTACGGTGGTTCAAATCATAACCCGAGCGATGCGCAGTATTTTGTCAGGCCGTCATCTCCATCGCTGGTATGACACATAATGATATGTGGGCTCCCTGGGAACGCCGCAGGGGCCGATGCTTATCTGTGGGATACTCTGGACTCTGATCACGAACTGCTCTCCCTCCATCAGCACCTAAACCCCCCCCTAATCCAAATAACTACTGCGAACTCCTGTGGGCTGGTTATCAAAATATACCACATGGCAGAACTTCTCTTATTGCCCCCTAAAACCACAAAAAAACTAAAGGTGATGTGTACCTTTTGATGCTAACTAAAACCATTTTCCTATGTACTGTCGTGGAATTTATTGTACAACTTCTCAAGCTAACGGTGTTTGTTTTCTATGCTTCTTTGGCCATAGAAGAAAAAGTTGTGATTCCAGCCGCGCGGAGACGACTTGACAAGTTGCCCGCGCAGTCCGACATCTCAGGGTTTAACTTAAACACTGGCTGACAGAGACAAATTGGCTTGTTTTGTTGTTGGGGAAAGTGTAGCATTCATCTGTCACTTTGGGCCTGTTGACAAGGCAGGAGTGTGGTGAGTAATGGCTTGTAAATTTTTCTATCTCTCTCGCTTTGATATAGTACCAACAACAGCAGCCCTGCCTTCTCCACTTTGCTGCATCGACTTTAAAACAAACATTTCAAGTCGCAATTCTGGACAGTCCCACTCCGTCACAATACCTTCACACTTGTTAAACTCGACCCCACGATTCTGCTCTTAAATGGCCATTTTTCAAGCTTTCAGCCGTGTTTATAAGGTTCAACTCGTTTCCCCCTGATGAAAAAGGCACGCTTTGTTTGAGTAACTCTGCATATTCATTGCGTCGCCTTCTTCCCTCCACCTGTTGATGTGGCAGCTATTGTTTTTAGCATGATTTAAAATGGACATTTCACACAGAGTTGAGCTTTTCACCACATTATAATGTTCTCTTGCCATAAATATACCTGGAGTAGTATTTTGCTTCATTTACATAGTTTTGTGTAATTCTGTTCACTTTAGTTGTTTCTTCTTCTACTGCGAAAAGCGATCTGCATTTCCTGGATTTTGTTGCATCAGACGGAACTGTCCTCCAGCTTTTTAAAGCCCATAATTCAACACTTGTCCTGCACTAAATGGGTGTTCATCCCAGCGCCATGGACTTTCTTTGCATACACTGGAGGGGAAAAAAGCATTTTATGTTATATGACAATGGCTTAAAAGAGCTTGAATTGTCGGAATTTGTGCTGATTTGGAGTACATTTGGACTATCCTCTGGCCAATGAAACATTTCAATTGTTTTGTCTTAAGTGTTCAAGAAAATGAACTAGAATTTGGACTTATTTGGTCGACATAGCTTTGTTGTAAGAAAAAGCTCTTAGCGTCACCGTCGTCCTTTGTTGTCAAAATGTGACGAAATAAAGACTATACACAACATCAACAAATCATAATGCAGACGACACGCATCAGGCCTATTTTTTCACAAATTACTACTTTTCCATTGGCAATCTTATTTTAAGACAGTCCAAACCTACTTCAAATCAGCATAACTAATAATACACAATATCCATCCATCCATTTTCTTCCACTTGTCCGTTGCCGGGTCGTGGGGCAGCCGTTGGCGCTGCCCAAATCACATTGCACCAGCCCCTATGGCTCCTCCTGCAGGTGGTGGGTCCACGGGAGGACAGCCTCACGATTCCAACAGGGCCTGTTGGTCTCTCATAAGGGGCTTCAGAACCGCTCTTTGTCTGACCTGTCACCTAGGACCTGTTTGCCATGGGAGACCCTACCAGGGGCACAAAGCCCTAGCAAACTTAGCTCCTAGGATCATTCGAGTGCTCAAACCCTCCACCACGTTAAGGTGGCGTTTCCAGGAGGGGTAATACACAATAATAATACATAATATCTAAAATAATTGATATTGAATGATATTTGTCCAGTGTAGATATCTTTTCAAATTTTGAAACATAAAAATATCAATGCTTTAAGCCTCAATCATGCACTTTAAACTGCTTCACTCTGTGGATTCTTAACCGATGTGCTTTGTATGCTATGAAATTAGAGCTCCATTACTTTTACATAAGTGATAAAGTGCGAACAAGCAAACATTTTAATTGGTGAATCGATTCTCCAAATATCTCACCACCTGTTTACATAACTCAACTTGTAACGCCCAGCATGACCAATACACAACCTGGCGGCTCTCCTGGGGTTCACAACAATGAAGACTCCTCCTCAAACCCAAGGGGAAACACTCGGGGAGATTACGAGCTGGCTTCTTTTCGGAGTCAATCACCGGAGAAAATCGGCTTCTTTGAGCGGGTTAAAAACTACCAGTGTACGCTCACACACAGGCCACAATGGGTCGCCGAAAGAGCACAGTCAGGTGGAAGGAATAGAGGCGTGCTGGGAGTTGGGAGCGTGAATTAAAACTCGCCCACGGATGAAACATTGGAGCACTACTTTTTTTCTCACATTTCTAAATTGTCTCACAAGCTCCTCAGATGTCTCTGCCCTGACTTGTGGTGTGCGATTTCCTGTTAGATCACAAAACAAGAATAATGACCTCACTTGGGGTACTGGTGGTGATGAGTCTGTAATTACCAAAGTTTATATCCGGAAAAAAAATGAGGATAAACTCGCATTCGCGCACTGAGTCATGACATCGCACATATTGAGACTGATGGCAATTACTGCTCATCAGCGCAAATGTATTCCAGACGTGATTGAGGACGTGGCGGACACAACGCGGAGTGATTTCTAGTGTTGGAAATGTTGCGCCATAAAAAGCCAGCTAAAAGGCTGGATGTTAATGTCAGTGCAGATCTTTATTCCACATTAACTGTCATCGGTCTTGTCTACGCTATAATTGAGGATGGGCTGCACTTCATCACAGCTCAAATATTTAAATGCATGGCCATGTCTGATTAGAGATTTACCAAGTGTTGGCAGAAACACCGCTTGGCTTGCTCATCCCAAATTCGGAAAATGACACGATACTGTTTGAATAGTAAAAATATCTGCCCTGAAATTTGTGAAATCTGTAATTTTCCCACATTTGTAATAGCTCTAGTTAGTAGCTCATTCTTAAGTAGATGTTAGAAACACATTTTAAGTATGGGCATTGGCCAGAAACAGGAACTTTGGCTGCATCCGAAACCATTAAATTGTAGCCTCTAAGTACTAACACTAGCAACTAATCCTTAAAGGGGGTATTATGCTTCACATAGCACCAGTCTATAGCATACTACAATGATGACGTAACCTTCTGTTGGTCTGTATATGCAGTAAATTAAAATAACTGCCTTGAATAAAATTGCTCTCAAAATGGCTGTACTGAACGTCTTGAAATAGGCCTCTGTCTCTTTAAGAAGCTTTCCGACACGCCCCCTGGAATTTAAACAACACTACTGTGTGGGGAGGGGGCTCTGCTGAGCTGAGGAGCAGTGGTTGGTGGCTTGGCTGGTGACAAAATGTCCAGAGGCGTCTCCAGGAGGTGGGGGCGTTCCTAGGAGGACTGAGGCATAGCTACACCTAAAATGGCTGCCGTCTAAGTTTTTACTGATTACTCAAAATATGTGAATGAGCCAAGGCAACACTCCAGGCATGTGTTTAATGAGGGAATGACATAATAACATGATATAAAGCTTGAAAAAGTCGATTTTACATAATACCCCCCCTTTAACCTTTCATGGGGTCAACTGTTGGAGCTGTATGCAGTTAGTGAACTTCTGCTTCAGCAGCATTTGTCCAATTCGACCGTCCTTACCCAGGGGAAGGGGAAGTGACATCACCAACAGCTGTTTTTCTTCTTCTTTAAAGTTCAGTGCAGGCCAAACAAAAGCGCATACCGTCACCTACTGTATATTGTCCAACAACATAGTGTAAGGCGGAAAAAAAAAAAAAAAACATCCAAATGATCCTTCACATTTCCATTTATTTTATCTCAACAGCAGTTTCATAAAGCTACAGTATGCATATTCGCCATGTGGCTTAAGTTTCTACTAAATGAAAGCAAAAGCACAAAAGCACAAACTGCCTTCATTTAGGCCATTCACTGAGGAGGCTCTTTAAAACCACGTGACTGTGCTGTGGTGACTCTAATGTATGTATGTTGTCACTTTTATAAAGTTTGGCTTGTGCAGAATCTTATTTTTATTATTAAATGTGCACCTGTCAATCAACACTGGTCGCGCATGAATCACTCGAGGGTGGGGGCGGGGGGGTGGGGGGGGTGGGGAGATTGGCGCAGTGGCTTATGGGATGGCACATAGCTCGTAATCGCCAGTGACTTAGCATCAGAGGTCCCTATGCTAAAGTGGCTATGATAGTTAGCATACAGGCCACTTTCCCTAACTCCTTCCTAACCGACAGCCCAATTCGGACGCTTCTTGTCATGGCGGACGCTGACGCACATCCGGTTTGGCGTAAGACCTCTTACCAATTTACTGGTTTCGGATGGAGCAAAAGTCATATACAATCAAAATACCGTATACCGCATGTCACACTTTTTTCATAGTTTGGCTGGGGGTGCGACTTATACTCAGGTGCGACTTGTATATCAAAATATATAATTTCACATGTTTGTTATTTTCACACTGACAGCCGCTCTAGGTTTGTGTACCAGTATCTGCTACTCCTGTACCACTGAAGATTTTTAAAAACGGTAATCAAGTGGCAGAAAAAAAGTGTGGAGTGAGCCAGAAACTTGTGAGGGACTGGCGAAAAGCGGAGGTAACTCTTACTGCAATGAAGAAAACAAAAAAGCTAATCGCGTGCTAAAAGCCACAGCGAGAGGAACAAGTTCACAAATGAGAGCTTGAACAACGTGATGCTGAGAGAGGCTTGTAAACGATGCAGTTACGCCTCCATGCCCAGGTAGTTGCCAAGGCTGGTATGACTTATATATGTTCTTTTCTTCTTCATTATGCATTTTTTGGCTGGTGCGACTTCTACTCTGGAGCGACCGGAGTCGGGAAAATATGGTATGTCCTTATAATATGATTTGAAGATGTGAAGGCAAAATGAAATCATAAGGTCTTAGTTCTTACATTTACAATTCTGGAAAAGATCATTTATTTTTTACTGACAATATGAGTTTAGGCGTTCAAAGAATTACTGTGAGAGCGACCTTGAATGTATTTTCTCAGTGCGTCCACGTCTTAAGAAGCAGTGACAGTTTCTTTTAATAACCCTCTTCAGTTGGCATAAAGAGTCCCTGTCCACAGAATTTCACACCTTGTTGAACTTCCTTGAAGGTTTATTCTGAGCACAGGTGATCAGGTTGCACTTATTGTGTTCGGCTAAATCCACCTGAGAAGAAGGAACAAAAACACTTAACGACACAATCGACCCATTTAGGCGGCTGAGCATGAAACCTTGTACATTTTGCAATGACCTGAAACAGAAGAGATTACACACAAGACTTTGAAGCTTTAGTCTGCCATATAGATAATAGTCAATAAAACAAACTAAGTATCTCCTTTTGATTAAGTATTTGAGTTTTGTCGAAGTTTTGTCAAAGTTGCTGCTGTGTCAAGACTTGAGTCGGACCTTGGGAACGTTTTGTAGAAAGCGAATCTGTGTCATTTGATTAAATGACATGTATTGAATATTTGACAAAATTGAAAATAGCAATTACTGTTTGTTTGTAGTTTGATACTTTAAAGGGTGACATGTTTTACACAAACATTTTAATATTCTACATGTTTTTTTTGCAGGAGGGGAAAAAAGACTAATATTGTGTATTTTCTCCAAGTGTCCTCAGAGGGAAAGTTTTGTTTAGTGTTCTGTAATGAAGGTTTAGAGGGCTGTAGTAGAGCATTAGAAACAGCATCTACCAGCAATAAATGCACTATTACCTGAAAATCCACCTGCGTTTTTCACAGTGGGCCCCTTTTAACAAATAGCTGTTTCTTTTTTCTTTACAGAATGGCTCTTTGATGTTTCCCCTGTTGTGTGGGGCTTTGTTGCAGGTGGACAGCCCATCTTTATACTGTGCTAGCAGGGTAGCAGAGCTACACAAACCTTTCCAACCACTATTTTCATGCTTTAAAGCTTTCATCTCGTTTGTTGCTGAGGAAGAGTCATGCTGTTGTGGAGCGAAGTGTTGTTTTGTTGTAACGGGCAGCCTCAGCTTGCCTCACTCTGTGGGGGGTTCAAGCACCCTGCCTGCAGTAGGAAACCTGGCTGGCATGGCCTGCCCATTGATTTGACCCAATAGTATTTAGAATAAGATGTTGCAGCACAAGCAAATCACAGCTGGGGTAAAAACAATTCTCCCTCTAGGAGATCGTCAACTCTTCAGGGACTCCTGTTCTCTCCCGCTGGCCTGAGAGGATCAAAGACATACCAGAGAAAAGGAACAAATTTGTCCAATTCCAGGATACGCAAATCCTGCCATTCATCAGTAAAAGAGGAAACGCGCATTAGCTTATTAGCTTAATGGGCTAAAGGCTAATTACAATAGTTCTTGAGTGTGGTTTTAGATTAATTAAACTGATCCATTTGCTCAACAAGCTAATGAAAACACTTTAATGATGTCATTTTATGATGTAATAAATAAATGCAAATGAGGAAAAATATCTACATTTCTAACTGAAAAACCTATCAAATTACGGACTTAGACAGTTCTGTTGGCTACACTTAATTAATTACATAAAAATACAAATTAAAATCAGGCCGTAAGGCATTACATTACAGACGTCGAGCACTTCCGTTCCGCTCTGAGAACACAACGGAACAAGTCAGTCGTTTACCAGGAGAGGGCGGAGCAGCTGCTCAGAGAGCAGGATTCAGGAGGATTGCGAATGAAGTCAAAAACCACTCTGGGGGTGTTTGTGACAAGGAAATAGCATAACACCATGGTTAAAAGCTCAAAAAAGTCGATTTTGCATGATTTAGGACGTTTAAGGGAGTTGAAAAGAATAACCTTGGAATTGTGGCCTAATTTTGTAGCCTAATAGCCAGGTGTATCTGGTTGAAGTTTTCCTAACTTTGTTGTATTGACCCTCGGGTGCTGGCGGAAGAACCTTAAGAGGTGACAAACTTCTCATGGGTGCCTGCCGTTACGATGACTCCCAAAACAAAACAGAAGCAGCCAACAACAGTGTTAATCACTGGTCAAAGAGTTGATTATTATAGGAGAGAGACAAACCTGACGAGTACAGGACAAAAGCTTCACAGTGGAGGCACTTCTGGTTTGAATGGGACACTGGGCTGCTGCAGGATTGACATCAGAGGTCCCCTAAGTCCCCTTTTGTACGGGCCAGTTCCCCTCGTTCTCACCAGCAGGCTGGTTTTCTTGTCCTCTCATTAAAGTCCTGAGCCCAAAATTAGAAGCTCGTCCGATAAAGCCACATCTGACTGCACACTGACCCGTGAGTCACGCCGGAGAATTCCTGCGCAGGTGTGTTTACGACCGACACCATTCAACAAAGTGTCAAGGCTTTGTTGTTTGTGGATACATTTTCTCCTGCATTCAGCTTGTGTTCTTGTTCAGTTCCCAGAAAAGTGTTGCTTTTGTTGGTTGTAATCTTCAATCAGGGCAGCTTCACCAACAGGAGTTTAACAGCCCAATGGATTTTGCCATCATTTGTTTAATAACGCATTTCTCTTCACACCTCATGAAAGTATTTTATATTTATTTGCAGGACTTTGATTCACAAAACGTCAAGAGAGAAGGACATGGTATGTTTCAACGCTAAGGCAAACTGACCTACAGTAGTCTTCCACTGTCCAGTTGCTGATGCATGGTCACCTTTTTACAACTAATCTCATGGTTACTTCTCCTGCCACCGGAAAGGTCGAGGAAAAAAATAGTGGACAAAAAAAACTTGCAAAGAAAGGATTTAGCCTGTCTTTCACAAGAGCTAGAGATTTGCTCTTTTGTGTAATATAGTTATAAATCACAACTTTCCACTAGTTCTATACGCATTGCCATAGCCCATTGGCAGTATAATATCTCCTACTAATATTTTCAAAACAATTAATCAATGGTTTTGTATAGCTCAATATCACAATGGGAGTTGCCTTAAAGGACTATACAAACATTAAAGCAATTAAATAAAAAAGTAATCAAGACAATGTAAAGTTTAGGCAAATAGAGTATCCGGGCAAACATAATGTCCAAATAAGTGTCGGCAGCAGGGGGTGACACCCTGTCTAAGGCACGGCGAGGAAAAAACAACAAAAAACATACCAAATTGAAATGACATCATTGATTGATTTAGTAGTAAATTTTAAAGGGGATACATTATACAAAATTTACTTGACTACTTTGGAGCTACATGTTATGCTATATGTTTTCTTCTCAAAACATGGAATAGTTTTTCTTCTCGAAATATTTTGTATTCATCAACACAAATAGCCTATATATTTTTTACAAATATATAATTTTACAAATTAAACATTATTCAACATGGAATAGTTTTCACTTCGTTCATACATGTAATCCAGTTCACTGAGGACATTTCATCATTGGCAATTTAAGGTATATGCTTTTATGGGCTTCTTTCATTTTATTGCAAAATAAGTTGGACCCAAGACGGTCCTCCACATTTTTAAAGTCCAAAAGTCATCTCTGCACCAGCACCCCAAAACACATTCCCACTCCTCTCGGCCCAATGCACATGCCCCACACACATATACTTGCATATGTATATATCCACACACTTCATTACTATTATCTATTTTCCATTTGTTTAAATCCATTATCACTTCAATCCAACAAAAATCCGCAAAATATACACCTACAACCCTTTCCTTTCCTTTAAAAAAAAACCTTGAACCCCCTTAACAGAAATGAGTCCCAACGTACAATCAACCTCCGCTGCACAATTAACCGCCGATTCACAATATTCATGTACTGGCCATTTCTTTTATAAACCATTTTTTGTCAAACTCACGGTCCATGTTCCTTATTTTGTGAGTTAACTTCTCATTCAATTTTACTTCTTGTATAATATTAATAATTTTTTAAATATCTAGTGGATTACTTTTTTCCACTCCTTTGTTATGATCTTTAAAGCTGTGATTCTAAGGATTTGAAAAATATACTTTTCATCTGAGTTTATATTCATTGGGATTTTTCCTAATATAATAGTGTCGCTTCAACAATTTGAAATACTTCTTTCCAGTAAGTTTGTATTATTTTACAGGTATAGAACATATGTGTGTAATTTGCATTTTCCTCTCCACAATTCCTCTAACATTTGCAATTTCCCCCTTTATATTTACTCATACTTTCTGGAGTCAAGAAGTATCTCATAATTATTTTCCGAGCAAACTCTCGCCAAAATAAGGAACCCATGGTTTTATGGACTCCAGCACAAATCTGTTCCCACTCGTTTTCAGTTATTTGTATATGAAACTCTTCTTCCCATTTTACCTTAACGTTGGTTGCCATTTTCTCTTTTATATAACTGACTGATAGCCTTTTTTAAATTTCTTATTACGATTATTTGCCATATAAGTTATCAGGGGGTTTAGGTCACATTTAATCTTTCCTAATTTACTGTTCTAAATAACTTCTGACTTGCAGATATTTATAACATTGGTTTCTTGGTATGTTATATTGTTTAGAAATGTTTTCAAAAGATTCCATTTGACCATTTTTAAACAGTTAATCTCATGAGTCCATTCTCTGCCCACTTATTGAATAGTTGATCTGTTGCGTTTGCCTTAAATTCAGGATCTCTAGATATTTCCCTCAACTAAACCATTTCTTCATCCTTTATCTTCGTGCATTTAATAACTCTTTTCCACACCTTAATGGTGTTTTCTATACAGTAGTTATTCTTTATTTCTTCTTTGAGTTCTTTATCTTTAGTTATAAATATAGCAGATTTAATTAAATAAACTTATGTGTTTCCATTTCTTTCCATCTTGGATTATTAGAGTCACTTATCCAAGTTATTATTGACTTCACCTGGGCTACTTTGAAATATGTCTCTAGATCTTGTAATGCTAACCCTCCCCCTATTTTGACAGTTTTAAATTTTTAAGCTTCACCCGTGTTTTTTGTCATCCCAGATAAATTTCCTCATCAAGTTATCCCTCATGGTTATTTCCCCTGCCACTGGAAAGGTCGAGGAAAAAAATAAATCAATAGTGGGACTAATAAAACTTGCAAAGAAAGGATTTAGCCTGTCTTTCACAAGAGCTAGAGATCTGCTCTTGGATATACATTAGTATAGTTATAGACCACAACTTTCCACTAGTTCTATACGCATTGCCATAGCCCATTGGCAGTATAATATCTCCTACTAATATTTTCAGATCAATAATCAAAATAAGTTGGACCTAAGACTGTCCTCCACATTTTTAAAGTCCAAAAGTCATCTCCGGACTCGTTCTGAGCAGTTATGAGTCTGTTCATCAGGAAGCCTGGGCGAATGGAGAGTGAGTGAGTTTTTGGTGCCGATTTTGGTGCAGAGTTTCTCATTCTAAGGGCAGCTGTGGCTACATACTTAGCTTACCAACGCGCAGCCTGGAGTGAATGAATAAGATCCCCTTTACCATGTGTAAAGCGCTTGACCTGTGTCATGTGAAAAGCACTACACAAATAAGATTCCCTTCCCTCCTTCCATTCATTATAGCAACATTGATTTACTAGCCGTCAGGTAAAAATTATATCTTTCCCCCCCCCTGTTTCAACAACAAAGCACGCATAGCCAACATTATTTCAAGCTATTAAACAGAAACTATTCAACAGCTCAATAACGGTGTGCAAATATACAGTAGTATCTCAAAGCACAAATCTTTTTTCCAGGGAATTCAACAGTACACGTCGCCTAATGCAGGCAAATGGTTAAGTAAGTATGTAAGTAAGTAACTGCTTTATTTGTGCTTTATTTGTGTTCAGGTGTTAGTCCTGTGCCGCGCCGCCACTGTGGGCCGACCTGACCAGTATGTTCTTGGAGGTCGGGGATATCCTTCACATAAACCCAGAGAGGAGCAGAGCGCAGGCAGAGAGAGCGGAGAGAGAGGCTTCAACCAAGACTGCTGACACAGGAGGTATGTGTCGGTAAAAGTATTATATAACATTATACTGTATATTTCTCATGAATTTACTAACTCGTCTTTTCCAAACCGGAGCACCTGGAAGAAACCTGGCTGGCTGCCTTCAGTCTCCTCTTATCCTGTGTAGCGCCCCCTGGGTTTGTCCCTGTTTCAGAGCGTGGTGTCCTGCACTGGTCAGCTCCACCTCCTCCTTCCTCTTCCTCCACCGAACCTCCACAAAAACACGACAAAGACGTATCTACTGAAACAACGTGGAACACAGAAACCACAAATGCTGTTCGCAGAATAAGGTAATAAAAACGCAGCCGCACCAAGAGAGAGGGAGGCCGCCGCTTGTTCACACGTCGCCTGTAATATTTGTTCTTTTAATAAACACCTATTGTTTGAACTACCCCTCCTGGAACCGCTACCTTAACGTGGTGGAGCAGTTTGAGCGCCTGAATGATCCTGGGGGCTCTGTTGTCGGGGGCTTCGTGCCCATGGTAGGGTCTCCCATGGCAAACAGGTCCTAGGTGTCGGGTCAGACAAAGAGCGGTTCAGAAGCCCCTTATGAGAGACCAACAGGCCCGGTTAGAACCATGGCCAGGCCGTCCTTCTGTGGACCCACCACCTGCAGGAGGAGCCATAGGGGCTGGTGCAATGTGATTTGGGCAGCTCCAACAGCTGCCCCCATGACCTGGCAACGGACAAGTGGAAGAAAATGGATGGATGGATGTTTGAACTACTTTTTGTGTGGACCTCATTCAGTCTGAACCCAGATCAGCCCATGTGAGACAATCACGTAATGTAAATGAAATGTAGTCAAATAATATTTTTTAAATGTGTTTATTGGTTTATTCAGCAGTGCATGTTAATGAAAGCACTATATGAACCTATAATTCAAAAAGGGGATTGCCGGAGGTGCTCACTGGATTTTTTGTGTTATAGGTAGCAGATGTATATATTTGTAAATATTTTGTATCAGAAACTTTTCTTTCGACATAGCAGGAAACCTCACCTCAGATTGAGTTTGATAAAATAAAGATGCTTTAGATGATGCTCGATGATACCCACTGTAAATGATGAGTGAGGCACACATCATAGGAGTTTTTGTGAAGTGCGTAAACAGTGTTAGAACTTCAGTGGGATTTAGTACTTTCTCACACTCTGAAGCCTCACAGGGCCCGAACCAAACGATAACAATGATAAGACGCTTTTGCGATTCAGAGCATCGTGATCAGATAAATTCCTCAGACGCCTGTGAACTTAAGGTTGCAGTTCTTAGAATCTAAAACCCGCATCAATGATGGGACTCCAGTTGTACAATTATAAAACATCCAAAACGGATAAAAGATCCTGTTTATCTGTGCGGAGAGGACAGATCTTCAAAACGCTTCCCCCCTCAGAAAAGATCTAGGCCCACCTTCCATTTGAGATGTTTTTGAAAATGTCCCTTTGTTCTCAGCTGTGGTCAGTACTTGTATTTGTATTTGTCATTTATCTGGGCAGGATCTGCAGCAGCCAGCATTTTGCAGTCCATAGCAGTGAATAGACTTCACTGTGTATTGTTATCTGCCCCTCTGTGTGCGTACATGGCTGAGTGTGTTTCCCCAAAGGCTTTGAACCACGTCCAGGTGTCACTCCTTGTAGTCGCGGTGTTTTGGTGCCAAATACAGCAAATATTACATCAGCCAACCAAAAGAAAGTAGTCATTTATTCATTTTCATTCATTTAGGTTTTCTGAAAATATAAAATAAAAACAATCACGACACTTTATGGCTTAACAGAGCACATTTCCCCCAGGTCGGCTTTACCCAAATAGAGAAGCTTCTTGAAAAACGTGTCAAAATCAAAAATGAGACAAAAACTTAAGGGGAAAAAAACGATGAAAAAGTGACAAAACCCCCCACAAAAGAGTAACAGAAAAATATGTGACAAAAAAGTAAAAAAGTGACGACAACGCAGCAGTGCGAGGAAAAAGATTCGATCAGACGATTTTTGTAGGTCTTAGCTTTCAAATGAGGCGGTATACCTTATGGATTTGGGTAAAGCTGAACTGGAGAAAATGTACTCGGTTAAGGCGGGGGGTAAGTGTCATGGTGTGATGGTGGAACGAGGGAAATAAACCCATAATGCAGGACTGCAACAAAACTGGTGATGTTTAATAAATGACGAAAACCAAAAGAACAAAATCCAGAGATGACAAAACTCAAACAAACCGGGGCTGACGTAGACAATGACACGACAATGGACAAGGGAAACACAGGGGTATGAATACATGAGGAAATGGGGCACAGGTGAAAACACATCAGGGCGGGGCAGGCAATAAACACAAGGAAGTAGAGCAAAAAAACAAGGACAGAACATCAAAATACAACACAGGACGAGACCAGAGACAAGACAACAAAACGAGGGAACAAAATACCAAATCATGACAGTAAGAGGTTAAACCTTTTGTTTTATTTTATCAATAATAACCTCCAGTATCAATGGCCCACTGTCCTATCTCAGTCATGGCAGAAACTTCCATCCTTGGGTCATTGGCAATGATTTCATTATTACAATATATAACCGCTGTGTAGGTCAGCAAAGAAATACATGTTTTAGCCTGATTTTAGTTTTAAATCTTTGTCTTTGCAAAAGCAGCAAGCGTTCATAAATGTCAATCAGTGCAGTTGACTTGCACAGTTATTATTATTATTTGGTTTATTTGGTCGGGACAGTGCATGTTAATGAACATACATGGGTCTCATGTCTCATGTCTCTATTGCATTTTCTATCACATAAACATCTGAGCCCGAGTGTCATATTTGATTGGCATCTACTATATATCTGAGAGTACGGACAGTACTTGCCAAAACAGTGAGATGCAGGAAACTCAAACCAAGATAAACATGACGTGAAGTTTCCTTTCATTATACACTATGGGCAGGCACTGTCTGTTTTTTTCTGTTGTATCTTTAGGCACATCCTGTTAGTATCTGGAGCACTTACAAGTTTTATATTTAAACATGTACTTTGTGTTTTATCTTTGTATAATGTGTTTTAATGTTGACTTGTTCTCAGAATTGCAAGACAAATTTACCTACGGGTACGAATAAAGAAACCTAACCTAACCTAACCTAACCTGTGTTCTGTGTCGATACATGTCTTCCTATAATGCGTTGGTAAATTATAGCCTTGTGACCATTCTTTTTTTATTTTTTTATGTTCTATTGTAAAGACATAACAGCTCTACACTATATGAACAAAGACTGATGAAAGGAAAAAAAAAAAGGCTGACTGCATTTAAACAAACACAATCACATTACCTAGAAATACACTTGTAGGTATTTGAGCACAGTCCTAGATACCAACTCTTAAGTGTTTGTGTGGCTCGTGTTTCAAGTTGCGTGTAATCTGAACTGGCTGCCGGATTGTTTGTAGATGTCAGTTGCTATCAGAGACAATGTTTAACAATATCCAAGCTGTTATTGTCTGTTAGTGAAAGAGTGGAAGACTTTCCCATAGCACGCTGCAGAGATGTGCAACACTGATGTCTCCCCCAGTGCAGAGTACATCTGATAGCAACACACCTAGTGCTTTAAATGCTCCACTGGCTCCTTTTCATACAATGTAGTTTTGTTTTAGGCATGCAGGCTGTATAAATATTGTGTCAGCTCAAGATCGTCACTAATGGCACAAACTGATGGTTGATAATATTGATGTCTACAGAAGAGGTTTCACATTAGTCTTTTAACCGGCAAAAGTATTTGTACAAAGCTTTCCATTTTTGTCACGTAATGCTGAAAATGCAATAATATTCCAATGGTGCGTTCACGCCTAAATAAATAAAGTGGTGTCATTTTTTTAGACAAGCAGTGCACATTAATGTTCACATATTTAAAAAAAAACTATATTTGACCCGATGAATTGATTTTTAATTATGTTTTCCTTTGCTCTCAGAATACACACCCTGGCTTCCCCAGTAGCTGACTTCAGGTGTGCGTACGAGTGTGCAGCGGAGATCAGAAGGCCTCACAGGTGGAGAAAATCTCTACCGCCAACAGAAAAACACCCAGAAGCCTTCGCCAACAGGATGACGACACTTTGGTAAATATCCCTTTGGAGGTCCGATTGTTTGCTAGTTTGTTTGTGAGAAAAGCAAAAGAGAGCGTATTTCACAGGGGCCCTTTGTAATGAGCCCGGAGGAGCCCATGCAATGCTTTAATCTGACAGCCATACTCCACTAACCAAAGCTAATACTAATGTTATAAATACCATTTTATTGAGACATTACACACGTCATTCTGTAAAGCAGTAATGGCGCTAATCTGTCATAACTGAATACTTTTAGTCAAGATTTTTTTAGTTTTCTTGCCTTCTTCTGCTTGTTCAGTTAAAACAATCAAGTGACAGTAATTCTATTAGAGCTAGGCGATATGTGCCCCCCAAAATGTTCTTATTTAAAAAAAATCGATTTATCATTCGACTGTAAATATATATATTGTTTTTAGTTAAAGTGCATCAACAAACCCAAAAATAACAAAGGCAATCACTGTAAAACACTGAAAAGTCACTTTTTAAACATCCATATTAGTAACCTCTTTACCCCCACCTGAACCGAGCACGTTTTCTCTAGTTTGGCTTTACCCAAATCTAAAAGCTTCTTGTAAAAAAAAAGCGTCAAAAGAGCGACAAAAACGAGGATTGAAACACAACAACAAAGTGACAATATTGCGCCAAAAAAGAGACAAAATATCGATGGAAAAAGCAACAAAGAAAATTCCAAAAATGCGACTACGCGACAAAAAAGTTCCCATCAGTTTTGTAGGTCTTAGCTTTCAAATGAGGCGTTACACTGGTCTAGAGGCTGCACGCTCCAGTCGAGACGCTATTAAATTTGGGTAAAGCCGAACTGAACATAATGCGCTCGGTTCAGGCAAGAGGTTAATACTAAATAATAAATCTAAAAATTATCGATGCGTCTTGCCAACTCCATTTCGAAACCAAATAGATTTTTTGCCCAGCCCTAATTTCTATATCAATTTGCATCACCCAGTGAACTCCATGATGCACTAACTATCATTTATGTTGGCTTGGACCTGACACAAAGAGTGTTTCTGGTTTGTATACTACTTGCAATACTTACACATGAGTTGATATGTTTTCAATGCCTAACTACTAACTACCATCTCCCTCCAGTATTCATTTTGTTCAGTAATTTTGTGTGTAACTTCCCTTACTTGAGCACCTCCTGGGTCGCGACTTTTAAGTGTATCGGTAAGTGAAGAAGCGAGTTTGACAGAAAGCCTATCCGAGGCTGAGTGCGGAACGGCAAACTCTCTCCGGTTTAGCCTCATCAAAACCTGTTTGGAGAACAGGCCCCATTCGCTGGCGCCTGACCAGAACCGAAGCCACTAATGTTTCCCTCGCCCACAGACACACACTGGTCATTAGCGCGCTCATACGCGACACACACGCTACCTGCATTTCCGAATCCGTGCCGATGTAATGGGAGCGATTAGCATGGCAACACACCACCCACCAACACCGCTGAGTAAACTTGGCCCGCCATTGTTCGCCGGCGCCGAGGCATCACAGGGCTAAGTGAGGGCCCCTGATGGATACCTACCATGCACGGACCACCAGTAAAGGTGCGCGGTAAAGGTAAATGAAGCAGTCGTCGATAGGGGAGAGGTAGATGGGAACAGATAGGGAAGTGCAAAATCTTATAGGCTGGAGAGGATAATCTATTTTCTCATGTATTCAGATGCACAGGTGTGGAGACAAGTGCATTATGGATGCTTCCTTTACTCTGCAGGTCTGGGGTGTTGCACCAGTGCTGGTATTCTCTCCTTCAGTGTTTTTCTTATCTGCAGGAGATATAATAAACCTGCAAGTAAAATAAAACGTAAACAAGTTTCAATTCCATTTTAGCCAAAAATATTATTCTAGTTTAGTGTGAAAATCTACATTATGTATCTACAAAGTTTTGCACCTCAAAGCAGCCTCTCTGCCTAATCCCCAGAGAAGGTTGTGTGAACATTTTTCCAAAGAAGTAACTTGCTCGAGGCTCTTATAAACAGATGCAACAAGTCCAACAGCTACGCAACAGTCAACATCCCCTGGCGCACAAATAACAACACTAGAAAGTATGTTCAAAGTCTCTCTAAACCCGATTTTAATTCCTCTGAGGCTCGCGCGCACATGCCGCCGAACACCAATAGATTCACTAACAAAACTGGCATTGTCCATTTTCGCGTCAATGCTACAGAAAGGCTCACACGTTATTGAGGGGAGTGTGAAGTGACAGATGAGAGGACAAACATGCAAAGGGCCGGCTTCTTCACTTGTTGAAAGAGAAGGGAATTAGCTGAAACTTGAAGCGATGGAAGCTCACTTTAACATGTTACTATGCCAAAGTCCTATCAAGTGACAGTTTTGAACTTTGGCACTAGCGTCAACTTTTAAAACAGGAACAGAATAGGCAATTGTGTAGCACCATTTAGCGGCACTACAATACTGGCCGTTTCGGTTTTAATCCGAATGGTTTAGTGTCTTTTCCTGTCTTGCTCAACCTCTCTGACAACAGTGTCTGCCGCAATCAGGTTTTGCGAGATTTGCGAGTAGATTAGCAGCCACCTTTGCGGGCGATAAGGGGTCCGCGGCGATAAGACCCTGTCCTGGGAGGCACATAACCATGATGAAACAGCATATCTGACATGGGCCGATCTGTTAAAAACACAATTAAGACACTGTCTAGCCCAATCTACTCCGACTGCACTCATCCCCCGCTACTGAAGAAGTCTAGTTTGAAAATAGGACCTGCTTTTTTTTTGAAGACTGAACATGAATTAGCCACTTGTATAGAGTTTTCCCAAGTAATTTCAACTTATTGGCACCCTTTTTCTATCACACACGAGTCCCTTTGTACCCCACCACCTACTCAGCATTTATAAAACCCATGTGCCTGGATAAACTTGCCAGCCGCAAATCTAAACGTGGGATTCCTCTTCACACTGGATGCAATGATAAGTGCAGCATGTGCGCATCCAAACAGCTATGCGCCTCTGCATCGCTGGCCTTTATTTGTGCTTGCAGCACACTCCCCGTGTTGATGGATGCATTTTAGATTATCTCCATGTCGGCTGCCGTATAGTGTGTGCAGCTGGAGCACCCGAACCCCTATCTATCCAAGAACCTTAACGCCGCGAGCATCTTTCTGCAAATAGCGGGCTTGCTTGTTCATTTTAAAACCTCGCCTTGCGCTGTAGAGTTGGTATTGTTATGACAAATACCAAGTACACATTCTGCAAAACAGATGCCTGATTTTCAATATGCAGGTGTGTGCATAATGTAGCTCCACAGATCCAAGGAATTTATCCAGATATGAGACTGATACGATGTGAATGTACCAATGTGAAATTGGATGTCTGCGTTTTGCCAAGTCGTGCCAGATGTGGCTTGGCAACACGCTCAATGGCAAATATCTTTATGATTTTAAATTTAATTATCAGCTGTTTGCCATGTTATACGCCTAGGTAAATAGAAAAGATAACATTTGGAAGGACATGCAGTGTCAAATCGCGACAAATTCAAAATACTTACTGGGCACCATCATGGTAGATGCTGTTGCTTCTGGATGCTTGTAAGTCCCTCCTTCTACAATTAGCTTAAACAAACATTGGCAAATTAAGCCTGTGTAATTGGCCCCAGCAACATTAATGACAATGGTTAAGGATGACACCTATGGCTTGGAGAATTAAGGAGCAGTAGTCGCTCTCAGTAGGGGTCATGTGTGAAGGTAAGCTAGACTACCTTTAGCACCACAGGTTAATGAGGAGTTAGATTATGCAGGTGAAAACAGACATTCCTACGTACATGGTGTTCAAACCGTAACATCGTATCTATAAAAGTATTTGGATTGTTGCAAAATACTAATTAATATGTGTATTATTCTGTAGTCTGAAATGGAAAGATCACTGTCATATTTGCTACTTCTATATTTTCATGTCCTTTTATATATGTTTTATTTATAGATTTTTTCTTTGCACAGTACTTCAAAAGACTTGGTAATTTGTGTAACTTTCACACACCACATGCGTGGATGAAGTTGGAAACTATGCAGGAACTAAATTGGCAACTACTACTTAAGCATAAGCCCTCTTCATGTCCCATACTTCATATCACTGCATGGCCCATACGCCTGTGCTGTAAGTATAGTCATATTAGCGGCTAATAATAGCATAGACTCGCAGTGTTTTGTGCCAGAAGCAATTTGTGTTGCTTTTTTGCTGCAGCAGGCCTTCCTCAGAGATGCCCTTCAGGGAATCATTATCTCAGTAAAAATGCCACAAGGGGGTTCGAGTGCCTCCATCCACGGCCTCTTTAACCCGCATCCATTATTCAGAGGGGGGCCTCAGCTACAGACGCAGCAGTGATGTCGCTCTCTTATCCACAGACAATTAGGGACCGGGCTGATAGATGACAATTGGAACCATTTTAGACTGCCTTCAATAACTTGTGAACCAACTGCTGTCCTTAAAAAAGTTTGAAACAGAATCCATGCGATGAGGTGTAAACATACTGACATGACAATTGTTACTGAACAAAATGGCAGCAAAAGATTTAAAATGATAGTCACTTGGACTAGATTATATTGAATTCAAGAAGCTGCTAGTAAATAAGTGTAAGTAAGTGCTTCATGTGTCATTGTACAAGCGTACAACGAAATAGTGTTCAGGTGTTAGTCCTGAACCACGCTGCCACTTTGGGCCGACCTGACCAGCATGTTTTTGGAGAGGAAACCGTAATACCCGGAGGAAATCTGTTTCAGAGCGTGGTGTTCTGCACTGGTCAGCTCCACCTCCTCTCTGCGCTCCATTCAGTCTACAACGGTCTTTCACCATCTTCTGGGAAGAGTATAGCAGTTAATCTGTTTTAGTCTGAACGTCCATTAGCCAGAACAATATAAGGCATGTGTGACTTATCTGTGAGTCTAGCCCGGATACCTCCTCATATGTCCCTTTTTTGTTCCCTGTAGCTCCTCTTGTGATGCCTCTGCTGTGCTGCAGGTGTGGGGGCTCTTGGTGCCTCTTCACTGTCTCAGAAAAATAAATGTGTTGGTCTCAAATGGGTTTAGCTGATAAGCTAGATGTTTACTTTTAAAAAGCTGCTTTCTTCAGGACCATTGTGGACATTAGGTTCTACTCATCTAGAAACTGAAAATCCACTAGACGACTTAAATGAAATTTTCCGCAAAACATTCATTCAGCCGGATCTTTTTGTTTTATTTTGTCCCTCTGCGATTAAGAATCTCTTTTCCAGGGGAGTTCAGAGAGGGAATCCTATTATACATCTACTGCCTGACCAAAAAGAAGTGTCCACCTGGATTTAACTAACTGTTATGATCTGGGGTTGCTGCAGTTGGTCAGGTCTAGGTTCAGTAACACTACTGTATGTTCCCAAAGAATCATCTACCTGATCATCCTGAATGACCAGGTTATTCCATCAATGGATTTCTTCTTTCCTGATGGCATGTTCAAAGAAGACAATGCCAGGATTCATTGAGCTCACATTGTGAAAGAGTCGGTCAAGGAGCATAAACCTAATTTTCACACATGGATTGGCTAGATCTTAACCCCATTGAGAATCTTTGGGATGTGCTGGAGAAGGCTTTGCGCAGTGGTCACGCTCTCCCACCATCATGTATGCACAAGCGAATGCGAGCTGTAATCAAAGCTAAAGGCGATCCAATGAAATATTTGAGCATGTGATCCTTTTTTGTGGCGACCGAGGCACCCATGAGGAAACCTACACAGACACGGGGAGAACAAGCAAACTACACTCCGCTCAGTCTGGGAATCGAACCCGGGACCTTCTTGCTGTGATGCACGAATGCTAACTGCTACACCACCAAATCTTCTAACAGCTGCAAACGGCTACAATATATAGGTGAAAACAACTCAAGGAGAATTTTTATATTTTAAATTGTTTAGCAACTTTTAAGCAAAGTTACATATTGGAATAAGTATTTAGCCTTTTCTACTTGAAGCAACTGCACACATTTTTGGAATCTCAGTTGTACATTTTTCTCACGGTGTTCACCAATAGCACCATTTCCGGACATTGTCTTAGTTGGCTTCTCTTCTACAGGACTTTCCGCTTAAGTTCACACCGCTGTGCAATAATGGCATAATAGTAAGGCAATCTGCTGCTTGTAACTGGATCCAGTCAGAACGCAGAAAAAAGTGAATGAAACATGTGACAAGCAGTGATTAGCGCTCCGTCATTCTGAGAGTTTGTTGACAGATGGGTCTTTTGTCCGAGTGATTTGTTCAACAGCAAAACCAGGTTAGATAATTACCTGGTTTCTTCATTGCGACGATTAGGGCCATTGTTGTGTTAAAAACATTCACTCTGTGAATTATGCATTGCTCAGTGGGGAAACCACAGTGGCTATTGTAAGGGCTATTGTAAGAGCACTGACCTGAGGCAACTTGTTTATTTGACAGGACAGAAAGATTAGAGATTTTTTGGCAACACCTTAGAAATTCTACCATCGTTATTTACAGTGCCATTCTGTGACTTAAGTGGAGACTTCCAGTATAAGTACAGAAATACCACTGTGGGCTGTGGAAAATGCTCAGTTTAAACTGGAAGGTGTTAGACAATTAACCCTCACAATTACAGTCAATGTTTCCTGTGTCGCACATTTGCTGCTTCTTCTTACCTTAATTTATATTTACGTTACCTCTAGCATGACCTTATGATTTAAAGGCAGTAATGGAGAATACCCAGATGATGAATATTGTCATATTTTGTTTTGGCACTCAGTTGAGGTAGTTTTGAACTAGTGAAAATGTTAAGTAAGTGCATAGTGACTGAGCTTCAGTTTACATTTTTCTATACATTTCTGAATGATTTCAGTGGTTAATTGGACTAGAGCACTATTCCCCCCCCAACCCCCCATGTAGTCATTTGTATGACTTGCTAGCAGGATTAAGAGCACCTCTAGTTTTCTCTAACCTGCAGCTGCATTTGCACTCACTTCCATCAGATTAACCCGCCATTCATCTCAGTGCAAATAAACATGATAGGGCTTTAGCTCCCTGAGAAGGAAGAGGCGGGACTTGGGTGTTGAGTTTCAGGCCCAGCCACCTGGAAAGTTGCATTTAAGGAGCGACACCCTGGAGCTTCTGTCCTTAGAGTCACTCCTACACTGAGAGCCATGGACAGCAGGATCAGACCTCTCAGCCTGTCCCCGCAAAGTGCCGCTCCTCTGGGAAGCCTGTCGGTGCCCCCGTCCTTACTCCGACCTCCTCCGCTCTTCCTCCGGGCCTGTAACCCCACATTGGAAAGGGGCTACCCGCGTACCCCCAAATGCGCTCGATGCAGGAACCACGGTGTTGTTTCAGCGCTCAAAGGCCACAAGCGCTTCTGCCGCTGGAGGGACTGTGTGTGCGCCAAATGCACTTTGATCGCAGAGAGGCAGCGGGTGATGGCGGCACAGGTGGCGCTGCGGCGGCAGCAGGCCCAGGAGGAGAATGAAGCCCGTGAGCTGAGAATGATGTACCCAGGAGCAGGCCTCATTGGGGAGAGTGGAGTGCCACAGAGCTCCACTGTGGGGCCGTCAACGCAGGCGCCAGCTGCTCATACCCTTCCTGGATATGAAGTTTTTGCCACAGAAAATCAAAAAGATGGTAAGTAATTTGGATAGTTGAGAAGCCAGAAACTGATTTGAACAGTGTGACTATTTTTTGTATATTTAGATATTAGATATAAAAATGTAGCAAAAGGCCAAGTGCATGTTTGAAAAGCTTATCTCTTTTACTTTTCAGAAGCCAAACTGAACAAGTTTCCACTTTATAACGGATTCATTGGTCACACTATGTTTGCTGCTCATTCTTCAAGACTCGCTTCTCCCCAAGAGAAAGAGATGTCCCCAAACCAGGGGCACACCACCTCACTCAGCGACAGCAGCCCCAGTCCACCCCTACGATTCGACCAGAGCTCCGAGCGCTCTGACAGTCCGCAGAGGTTTTCATCTTCAGACCCAGAGTCAGGAAATGAGTTAGACAAGCCTGCGGCCGAACGGGACCCCACTGACATCATGGCCAAGATTTTTCCTCACCAGAAACGGGACATGCTGGAGTCCACAGTGAGGACATGCAAGGGTGACATTATCAAATCAATAGAACTGATCCTGAACTCAAAAGAGAACAAAATTGACTCGGAGCCCAGCACATTGAGGCCCCCTATGGGACTGCCTGGAGCTCTTAGTGCTGTGGGCAACAAATCGGCCTTTTCCGCAGTACACCTGTCCCCCACTGCTGCAGGGGGGGACTGCATGTACGGCCTGGGTCCTCGGTTCAGCATGGGCCCCCTCAGGCTGGCTTACTCCTCTGCTAATGCTGCAGGTGTGGCAGGTTTTATGTCTCCGTATGTGACGTCCGGACTGATGCCGATGTTCCCTCTGCGCCCACCGCTGGACTCCTACCCATTCCCAAACATGATGAGAGACCTGTCCTATCTCCAAAGCAAAGAGTCACTATGCAACACCGGTTTGTACACAAAACTTAATGATAAGTGAATAGATGGAATTTATTACTATTTTATAATTGTTTGTTATTATTGTACATTTTGTAAAGCTTCCCTATTTTTTAATAAATATCCTCCTGACTACCAGGAAAAAATGTTGTCCAATCACTTTTATTTTCAAATCCTCTAATCTTTGTAAGGTAATTAGAAGACTGAAAAACATTTTTGGGAAAAAAAGTTTTTATATTTAAGATATCATGTGTCCACTACAGTGGACATCAAAAGGCCATACTGTACGTGAGAAACTGAACCTTGATAGCAAAGTTAGTCCCAAAGAAAATGCCAAAAGGTCAACATAAGAACGAATTTACCATCCAAAAAACTGTCCATCATCAATTATTTTCAGTTATTTTGCTTTGTTGGAAGGATACTTCAGAAGGTAATTCCTCTTCTTGGAAACACAGCCTGTCTTGGACTTTGTGCACAGGTTTTGCTCTTGCATCTTAATCTGCGACACCTTGAATCATGTTTTGTCCACCATCTCTGGAAGATGGATGGCACCAAAGTGTCTCAGAGCTTCATTTGGCTGGGGTTTCCACTTTTGATGTGGGGGTGTATAGTTATCTTCTATCTTTGTACTTATTTCCTCTATGAAAATGGACGAAATAAATACATGTCACTACACTACATGTCCACTACAGAGGACACTTAAATTCTATGGTAAAATACAGTTAAAATAAGTACTAATGTGTATTAATGTGTTACAGGAAAAAACTAGACAAAGTGCTCAGCAAGTCAATAACAGAATTCATTTTTTTGGGGAAGGTGCTTTTTGGTGTTTGGGGAGCTAAGACTCAAAAGAAAAACATAAAAACCAGGCACTCCTCTATTAATGTGTTGTTAGGACATGACATATAAAATATACAAACAACATTTAAATCCAAAATTGAAAGCATAAAAAGTTTTATAAATTTAACTTTCTTCTTTTCGCATTGAGGGCCACAATTTTCCTTGTTAAAAAAAAGGTTACCAAAGCCCCACCCCTTCACATTTGATATAATTGGAAAGCTCTAAATGCCCTCTGTAGATGCAAAAAGGAGTTAATTCAGTAGTATATATTGGGTGGGAGATATTCAGGTTTAGAAATGTCCTCTGCAGAGGACAATTAAAATAATACCTTGCTGATTGTGTAACATGATTTATTGCAGGTATGTTTATTATTGTATAGTGAATAATATTAAATGTAGGCCATAATTTAAGGAAAAATATTTTGAAAATGAATAATACTGGATTAATTGTACATGTATTATTAAACTTGATCATGCTTGAATAAAGGATACTCTGTAGAGAACCTCAGCTCACATAATTTTCAATAATAATATCTACATTTACTGAATCCAGTGACCCATAATCCAGCGTGGAGCTCTGTGCAGCTTGATGTTTGTGCACGTGTAGGGAACCTGCCTCCTCATTGGTCGCAGAGGTATCAGGGTGCTCACGGTCAACCAATCAGAGCCCACAGTGGTGTCACGGGACCACGTGTTTCAGGAAGTCGCCGCAGTTTGGAATAAATGCTCGAATTAAATCATGAGCTCAAAGCTCATGACTGAAAACTGGCACAATATACTTCATTTTATTTTCAACATGCGCTTTCACATTGTTGTTGCGGCTGTCTTTTGGTCAGATCTCGTCGACTCGAGGAAAATAAGAGGAATCTCTTCATCGTGTAAGTTTGCTGTCCCGGGTATAGCAGCTAGCTCAAATCGAATTAGCCTCCAATATTATTAAACAGAGTCAGATGTTGTATAATGTCAGGCAGTCGCAGTGGCAAAGACCTCCGTTAAGCAAAGGTGTGACGTCCTAAGGCTGTCATTTCTGTGCCTTTACAGTTTACTAGCGTTACTAACCGCAACAGCATGCAGACTGTCTCTTTACCACAGAAGACTACAGTCCACGTTCTAACAGTCTGATGTTGTATTTCATGATACCAGATAAACGATTCTACAGAGAGAAGAAGTCCTTCCTTTGCATAGATGGATCTAAAATGATCCCCTTTGAGCAAGTGAATGATGACTACTGTGACTGTCAGGACGGCTCTGATGAACCAGGTATAGTTATTTTACATAAATACATTTTTTGTGCACCTGAATGTAATGTGGTTTTCTTTGTGTCTGGTCAGGTATAGTGCAATATAAAGTGCAATAATTACTAATTTGTTTATAGGAAATCAATAATATTTTTAGCCTTAATTTGTGCCATACATTTATTTTTCTTATGCTTTTAAATAGTTCAGCCTTATAGCAGTAAGTCATTTCCCACCTCCTCCTCAGGCACCTCAGCCTGTCCTCGAGGCCGCTTCTACTGTACTAACCTGGGTTTCCGCCCACACTACATCCCATCATCACGAGTCAACGACGGCATCTGCGGTAAGTTTTCTGAATGGTACTGTATTTTCCTCCAAAGTGGACCTTAATGAACTTTACAAAAGCTTTTGAAGCAAAGTAGCAGGTACTGTAGATAAGAATTTCCTGCTCTACTGCCTTTCAAGGACACATAGGCCAGCTTTATGTCACTCAGTGAACAGATTAATTCTTATGCTTTTATTTGTTGTAAATAGACTGCATATGTATGTTACAGAGTGCAACATAACACAGAGCTAAGATCATTTTCTTAGAAAACCTTTCTAACCCTAATGCATAGTTACTCAACTTTTATTGAAAAAATAAATAAATAAATTCAAAGCCTCTTTGTGTGCTCTTATATACTACTGGTGCTTGACTTGGATTAAAATCAATATAGTGTTGTCTCCACTTTGTCACATCAGTGGTGCTTTGTGGAGAAAACAGATCTGAACAATAAAAGAACAGCGGGAGATGTGTCTTAAAGCCTTCTGCTTCTTTCCCCATTATTTCAACTCCCAGCCTCCCTTGCTTCTTCTTGTAAAGCAGATTCTGAGATTTTGGCCTACATTTTCTTAGACTGCACTGTTCCACTTTTATTACCAATGGAGATGTCAACTCACAGATGTTTAAATAACAGCCAGCGCACTCACAAAGGCGAAAAAATCTCACATTTTGCCAAACAGTTCTTTTCTATGAATAAAGAATTGGAATGAGATCAACTGTATAGACATTAAGAACGCATCAGGGAAGGAACTAATTAACATGTTCAAATATTGTAATTTGGGAATAAAATGCCATTTTCAGTAACTGTCATGAATATTGCAGTAACATAATTTCTTCAGTATTTTACTAAACAATTTCAACACAGTACTTTCCATTAAATGTATGCATATTGTTTTAATCTAAATTGTGTCAGAAGAACAAGACATAAAAATATACTAGGACCAAAACAAGTCAGATGAAAAACCTAAAACCTAAAAACAGTATAATGATAATACTGTATGACTACATATTGTGTTTATTACTTTACTAATCTTTTATTTTTTATTTTATCTATCTGCACATAAAGTTAGCAAATCTGGCCGCACTACCAATCTCTCATCTTCCAAGTAAAGGTGTCCTGGCTTGTATCAGTCTTGGTGTTTTGATTTCCGTATTTTCTGTTCTTGTGATTGCCTAAGGAGCCACGGGCCGCATATTCAAAAACTTCATCACCCAAAGCTAAGAAATAATAAAATATTGTGTCCAATTAGCAGAACTACATTGGTGATGTTTGTCACCATGTAGTAGGGCAAAAGAATGTTTGAGAATACTGAAATGCTATGTTTCTGAAGAGTATTCAGATTTGCAATTTATGTTTGCACATCAAATCAGTTCATGGTGCACATTTTAAACAGATTCAGGGACATTAATATTTGAGAAAAAACTGAAATATGAGCTGCTAAAGAAATATAACAATAATTGATCTCACAATGTAGAAATTCACTCACACTTCACTTCTATGTCAGAAGTTGGTTAAAAGGCTTTAAACTCAATAAGACTGCATTGTTTATTGTTTTGCCACTTGGTAATTGGTAAAAAGTTGTCATTTCGATTTGATTGCGACGAATCTGGCAGCCCCTTCATTTAGTAGACTCACGTGCATAATTTGTTTTTCCATGCTGTGATTTTGAATGGACAAAAGTCATTATGAATAAAAACATGTTGTCATGTTCTTGTCGCTGATATCTCGTGTGCACTCGTCTCTCCTCTCTTGTTTGTGCCTTGGACCGGTTTCCGCTGTGCCTCCTGCCAGATTGCTGCGACGCCTCAGACGAATACAACAGCCCCGCTCGCTGCCAGAACTCTTGCTGGTCAGTACCATCACAACTGAGAATGAATATTGAAAAATAACATGCAGGCGCAGATTTCCCATCATCACGAGTTGGGCCTAAACATACGGACACTTAATATAGCTGCAGCGTGATTGCTAAATTTCATGTGGTCCAGTGTGACGGTGACTCACACTTTGTACCACCAGGGGCATGGTGTCACTGTGGTTACTAAGCAATGTAGCAGAGGCTTGTGTCACTTGATAAGTAAAAGGGAACAGGTACAAAAAAAAACTAAAACGTGATCATGCATTTTTGCTGCAATAGTGTCTTTTGGCCCATCTTCTTTTTTTTAGCTGTGAAGCCTGTGAAGCAAGGTCAACCACGTTCACAGAGTATGGACACTTAAAAATTAGAGGTTGACTGTCTTTCTCCCATGTAAAGTTAGGCACGTATTGACAAATGATTGATTACTTTCTTCATATGTTTCAAGATGCAAAACCCTATTTATTAGAACACAAGTCAATTTTACACCTTGAACCGCGTCTCACTGCTCCGATGTAACTGCGGTTTTATTATTGTTGTTTGCTTTCCGAAAACCACATCCGGACTATATCTCATTATGTTTTCACAAGCTCCACACTCGTATTGTGTTGTGCCAGACTGTAAAAACAATTTAGCCCAGGCACACACTCGGCGCACAGCATCTTATTTACTTCACTTTTTCCCCCATTTGGATTCCCGCTGCATTGTGTGGCCCTTAAATATTGAATTGCGCCATCTCACTGTGGCCATAACAGAGGTGGCCGACGTGTGTGTGTGTTTTTTTTCCACTGGTAATGAATAGAGTGCATATCCTCTCTCTCTCGCTCTTTCTCTTCAGGAATCTGGGGCAGAGGGAGCGGGCATTCGTGGAGGGCCAGATGAGGGCCTTGGATGAGGGGCTGAGACTCAAACAGCAGCTCATCGAGGAGGGAGTGCTGCTCTGGAGGGAGAAGCAGGTACAGCCCGTGATAGTGTCCTGATGTAACAGGATGTTTCCTCTCGAATTCTTCATCCTGTTCAGATTGTATGATGAAGCCTGTCCTCATAAGCAGAGATCATTCAAAGTACAGTGTCTGTAAT
The DNA here is from genome assembly GCA_007210695.1 of Neogobius melanostomus. Taxonomy (NCBI): domain Eukaryota; kingdom Metazoa; phylum Chordata; class Actinopteri; order Gobiiformes; family Gobiidae; genus Neogobius; species Neogobius melanostomus. Next base: position 7,173,635 of record VHKM01000042.1, read on the forward strand.
GGGATATATGGGACATTAACACCATCATTCAGCCTCATGTTGGTGGGGCCTTTTTGTCTTAGATGGAGATGGGTCCCCAGGCTGCACTGCAGTTTCCCACTGATCCTGACAGGTTGCTCCATTGACACTGAATGAATGTGTTAAATGTTGACAAATACCCTACTGCACTGCTTCCCAGATGCACTGCAGCGGGTGCCTCAAAGCTTGTCTGCAAACCAAGTAGATTGATTTTGAACATTGATTTTGAAAGGAAATTGATATGTATTTGTGAAAACATGTTAAAAGCAATGCGCATTTTTCCCATATGGTCGTTGCAATTTGTTATATATCCTTTTAAGCCATAAAACATGACACATTCTTGAGTGAATTATTAATATTGGAGGCCCTTTTTTGGGTCTTTCGTACAAGAAGGGGGCCATGACACTGAGTTTTGGGAACGCCTGCCCTTCTGAGACAATAAAGAGACTCTTAGCCTTTCCTCTGGGTGCTCCGGTTCCCCATCAACCTAAAACAAGCACAATAGGCTAATACTCCAGTTAGGTATGCCCAAGACTGTAGTGTGGTCGCAAACTGCTCCAGCAGCCAAGGATTGGAAAAATGCTGAGGACAAAGTGTCGTATAAACAGGTGAAGTATACCTTATATTGGCCAGGAGAGCATATGGGTAACAGAAGATCAGTGTTAATTTCGTCGACTAAAATATTTAGTCATAATTTTAGTCAAAGTAATATTTTGACTAAATTTGGACTAAAACTAAATTCAAAGTGCTTTATGAGACTAAAACTATGACTAAAATGTCCAGATATTTTTGTCGACTAAAATAAGACTACATAAAAATGAAATGAAGAGACTAATGTCATCCAAACTTCCAATGACAGTTTGAAAGAGCCTCAGATCATTTAAATTCTCTCTCAAGTCAGAGCTTTGTTCATGTGGGAGAAGCATGAAGGACCTTGATAATTATGATTAGAATAAATATTATAAATGTAAAGTGGACTCAATTTGTCTTAACCATTTGCACCATTGCACATCCTGTTCATGTTGGGGTAGTTAGCATCTGTGCCCCAGAAAAAGACCAGAAAAAGAGTTGTGTCTGTGTGCTAAACAAAATAACCCATTAGCTTCTCACCTTGGATACTTGCTTTTCTGCAAATGAAGTGTCACTATCTGGTTGCATGTTGCTAAATGCAGTGATTAAAAAACAAATGTAGGTTAATTTTCCTTTCCGCGCGCCGCACTCAAAGAATCCGTTTCTAAACGAGCAGCTTGTGTTCTGTGATATTGTTTTGACCAGACGAGCTCGCAACACCTGCTGCTCCATGCGTCTATGTCCACGGAGATTATTCCACCGCCGAAGCATCCATCTATCTTCCTTTTGGCAGAAATATAGGAACAGGTGACAGAACTCAAAGAACATAGAGAGGCTTGAGATTATTTGGTACACCATGTGCCCGCCAGAACAACTTCAATGCTCTGACAAGTGTGTGATCTCGAGTGGCGGCGCTTCTCGCCGAAAGCTATACCTCACTTGGTGTTTTGGTGACGGAGATCGTGAAAAAAAAAACATAGGTGGCAGCAAATGCCGTGAAGGTCATGGTTTATGAATCATGCTTTGAGTGATTCGGGGTGCCATGCTGCGAGATACCAGAATCGTGTGCCATCTGTAGATTAGGTTTCCAGTCAGATTGTGTTTGCCTCAGTGTAAATGTCACCTCGCTGTCTGAATTTGTCTGGCACCAACATCCTAAATCTCAAACTTGTAACTAATTTGCTCTTACTCGTATGCTGTGGCCTGTTTGTAGCCTCACCGTGTGCATCATTGCCAAAGACGGCATTCAAGAGTGAGCCAAGGTATCTACAGTGGCGAGAAAAAGTAAGTACATCGTTTGGAATTTCTCACATTTCTGCCTAAGTTGATAACTAAATGTGGTCTGATCTTCATCAAAATCACAGGAATGATTTAACAGTGTCTGCCTGAACTAATACCACCCAAACATTTACATTTGATCATATTTTTATCAGCCATAACATAACATTAATATTCACAGGAGAATGTGGAATAAGTGAGTGAACCTTGTATTAAATAGCTGGCTGACCCTTCTTTTGCAGCAATAACTGCTTATCTGTAGTTGCAGATTAGACACTCACAACGATCAGGATGAATCTTGGACCATTCCTCTTCACAAAAATGCTGCATTTCAATGAGTTTCAGGCGGTGTACTGACTTATTCCACGCTGTCCTGTGAATGTTTACATCTTATGGCCAATAAAAATATGATCAAATGTAAATGTTTGGGTGGTATTAGTTCAGGCAGACACTGTTTAATCATTCCTGTGATTTTGATGAAGATCAGACCACATTTAGTGACCAATTTAGGCAGAAATGTGAGAAATTCCAAACAGTGTACTTACTTTTTCTCGCCACTGTACAGTATATATCTATAGTTTGACTTTAGAACAATTCACATGCTCTTTGCATTCTGCATCTGAAATCTCACACTTCCTTGTGACTGCTTAAATTCCCGGTCACTCACGATCATGGATCAGGATTCAATTTCTATCATATTGCCATACGAACACCCCACAGTACCTTTATTACTTGAACACATGCATAAAGGCTCTTTAAAGATTAGCTACAATAAAATTGGAACAAAACAGACTCGTAAATTAGAAATGCATCTAACTTTTCTTGTTTTAATGCTTCATATCCATTCATTTTCAAAACGTGCAACACCAAACTAGTCAGTACTATCGTTCTCCCATTTCCCTAATCCGTAAATCCACTACAAATGCACTGTTCTTAAATTATTAGTTTGCATAATTCTTGTAAGCACTGTCTTTCTCCACTTTGGTTCTGAATGTTTTACTTTGATTCTACACGCTGTTAACACTGTTATGTTGTGTTGTCTATAGCATATTCTATGGCCATGTTTTCTCACACTGCCCAAAGCTCTGCCCAAATGACTAAAGTGTTTTTTCCTTGCCTCCGGTTGCACTTTTAGTTTGACAAGCACTCTGCCAAATCAGAAACTAAAGCCTTAGAGTTTGGCACAAATGAAATCTTCGGTTTTGGCTTCTCTGATCTTTTTGGATGTTAGTCATATTTAACACTTGACTGGGCTCATTACTTAATGCGTTAAACTGCTTTTAAGTGTTCCTGCTTTGTCTGAAGGAGGCTGTTTTAAAAGAGCAACGCTGAACATAATGAAACGCTGATTAAAATTGAATCGAGTTTTAAGAAAGTGCAGCACATTCTGCTGTTCAAAGTGTTCAAGGCCATTTTTTATGTTCCATTTGATGGTCTATGAATGTTCACTTCTCTACCTGCCTGTATTTATCTATATTATTGAAAAAGTACAAACATTCAACATTACGCTTAAAAGAAGGGGAACAACTGGAAACATTAGTTTAGACTATAAGTTGCAAATTTTTTCATAGTTTGGCTGGGGGTGTGACTTGTATATCAAAATATATAATTTCACGTTTGTTATTTTCACAATGAGAGCCGCTAGAGGGCGGTCTAGGCTTGTGTACCAGTATCTGCTACTCCGGCGCAGTTGTACAATAACAAATAAAGCACCTACTTACTTATGGTAAAGTTTGGAGTGGGCGAGAAACTTGTGAGGGACTGGCGAAAAGCAGAGGTTACTCTTACTGCAATGAATATAACAAAAAGCTAATTGTGGGCTAAAAGCTTGATGGCCACAGCTAAAGGAAAGGGTTTGCAAATGGGTGAACAACGTGCTGCCGGGAGAGGCTTGTCAACGGTGCAGTTATGCCTCTATGCCCAGGTAGTTGCCAAGGCTGATGCGCTTTATAGTCCAGAAAATACGGTTTTAGCTTTAGCTCTGGAGCTAACCGGAAGTAAATAGAAGGAGCAATGACTAGGGCAGGGCGATATGGCCTAAAATCTATATCACGATATAAAAAAGAAATATCACGATAACGATATATTTGACGATATAACTGACAATGGACAAATTACTTCAAAATCCCAGCCTTACGTCTATTGGGAAGATGAATTCAGTGATATTTTATTCTTACTTTTTTTTTTAACAGTATACTAATTCTCGCAAATATGATCTACTCAAGCAGTTTACATCCTTCATTTCATTTCACTGTTTAAGCACCTGCTCCCGTGTTCTACAGTCAGTGTTTATGCTGCTCTGATGGAGCTGAGCGTAACATAAATTATATCGTGTCCACAACGATATCAATAATGACAACGATATCAAAAACGCATATCACGATAACGATATGCGATACGATATGGCCCACCCCTAGCAATGACGCCGCTGCGTTGTTTTTACACATACATTCTGCAGGAACAGTCAATTCTCTAGCTACGCCGCTGTCTACATGTGTTTTTATCCTCGAGATTGCTCTAAAATCTGTGAAATGATAGATCTCATGCTTTTCAGAAGACATTTGTGACCGTGTAAACTACAGGGTTAGCAGGTTTTAAACTGGAGCCCACTGGGGATACAGTATATTTTAGTATAGGGTATTCTGCCTTAATCCTGAATATATTTCTACTATATAACAGCATAACCAAATACTTCAAATTGCTGCAAAATCACGACCTACTATTATGGGTATATGGGTAGAAAGAAAATGCATCTTTGCACAAGTGATCTATTTCTCTTCACTTTTTTATTTTGTTTTGTTTGTTTATTTATTAGTAAAACCTCCTCTGGGGCAACAGCAGAGCAGTCATCTGAGTATTTGTCAAGAAAGGTGGACCATGTGTGTGTGGTGATGTGGCTTTGACAGGAAAGGCATCCGACATAAAAATCTGCCAAGTATTTGCTAAATCAAAACTAATATTTAAATCACTGTAGTTCAGGAGTAGCATTAGTTTGCAATACATACTTTGGATATTTATTAAAAGCTTCATGGTATTCTGTGAGTAAAGGGTGTACTGTTTCTGTAGGAAACAGACTGAAGGCCAGCTGATGATCGTGCACTTCGTCCTATTTCTCTCTTTTGTATGTGCCGTGTGTGTCTTTTGATTGGCAGATCTGGGCTGAAGTGTCACCGTGCCCCCAGCGCACCCTCCCCCTGCCTGTGTTTCCGTTGATATGGCAAGGTTGTACCCCACGGGCTCGTCTCAACAAAACCTCTCGATGTGAACTCTTTCTCAAGTTCAAGGGTTACACAAGAGATAAAGAAACGGGACACTTTTTAAATCAAATTAATGAACGCCGAGGATAGGAGTTCAGTGGCCTGGCGAGCATGAGCAGATATTGGCGTTCTCTGGCTAATTGAAAAGAAAGTGTTATTCAATAAAGCGTTCCATTCAGGAGGTTTGCCATTATCTTTCTGTTGATTGTGCCTCCAAGAGCTTTTCAGCAAGTAGAAAGCGCATGGTATTGCATTAAATATTCTTAAACATATCGACCTAACTTGGAAAAAAAGGCTCCCGCACACTGTCTCACTCTTTTACTTGGCTTTTTTTTGCAGCAACGTTTCGGTCACTCTGACCTTCATCAAGCTTCGTTTCACACTTCGAAGTTTGATGAAGTTCGAAGTTTCACTATTCTTCTACGCACCTGTTACCTACTCAGGTGTGCAGAGCTTCCACTAATTAAACATATCAACCTAAAACTAAAACTAAACTCTGCACAATCTGCCAAATTGGAAACGACACACTATCACTAACTAAAGATACACAAACTAATTTAAAGGGGCATGTTGTGTAAACTTTTTAGAGCTTTTTACGATGTTACAATGTTGCTCTCATCAAAACTACCTGGAGTTTGGTTTGAGCCACTAGCGCATCTTTGCACAATCTTTGGATCTTCACCAGTGGCAAGACAAGTGGGAGGGGCTTGTGCAGAGATCATGTGAAAGTCAGGAAGTGAAACTACTGAGTGTTTTGCTTCAGCTGTTTTAGATCAACGCTGCATTTTACAACCAATAAAGTGTAATATAGTATGTGTTTGACATGATTACCAAATACCTGCGAAAAGCATAATTCCCCTCTTTAATCTCCTACCCCCCACCTGAACCGAGCACATTTTCTCCAATTTGGCTTTGCCCAAATCTAAAATTTCTTGAAAAAAGAAAAAAAAAAAACGTGCCAAAATAGCAACAAAAATTAGCTCAAAACGTGACGGAAAGTGACAAAAACGCAACAAAGAAGCAACCAAAGATAACAGGAAAGTAAGAAAAATGTGTGACGAAAAAGCAACAAAAGCACCACAGAAGAACAACAGAAAAGTGAATATGCAACGAAAAAGCCACAATAGAGCAACAACAGAGTAACCGAAAAGTGACAAAAATGTGATGGAAAAAGTGACAAAAGAGCAATGAAAAGAAATGTCAAAAAGGGTTGCGACAACACGGCAACAATTCGAGAATATCTGTAAACTTTTAGATCTGGTTAAAACCAAACTGAAGAAAATGCACTTGGTTAAGGCGGGGGTTGAGAGGTTAAATAACATATGACTCCAGCTCTTGTGGGCAGTATTTATCCAAAGTTGTTGAAGGGAGGAAAAGTAGTAGGTTCAGAAATGTGGGTTTTAAGAGATCTTCCAGTGCGGTTTCCCCCATCAACTTCAAACATGCACAATAGGCTAAACCTCCAACGTAGGCGCTCAGGACGACAACTATCCCAAGATCTGGAGACTGGGCCTCAACTGCCATTGAAGTTTCTTGGATGGAAATGTCTTCAACCCTCGTCCAGATTTTGAAAAACTTCTGCCTTGCACTAATCACTTACCCAAAGACAGTTCATACAAACACTTATCGTTCCTGGTGTTGATGTGGCAGAAGTTAGTTGACATAAACACAATCTTGTTCCGCCTCAAAATGGAGCCCATAAATCACCGCAGTGCGCTGAAGGTGCCTAAGCGAGCGGCGTGCCCCAGAAAGGTAGCCATCCCTATCGGAGCGGGCAGAATCCATCACTGCTGCTGCACAGTCTCACAGGAGGGATGGGATGGCAGTATCGACGCGCGCACACAGTGCCACGCCGCCGAGGCACACACAGTGAAGCTGCAGCACTTTCATATTAATTGCTCTATTACTGAGAGTGATGATAGTTTATGGTCGACTGTCAAAAGCTGTCGTTTTTGCTGTGACAGCGGCGCCCCGTGATTTAAATATTGTATTGTGCGCTTCTTTTCTTTTTGTTAAATGCATTTGCCATTTGGAATAATAATGTTGAGGGGAGAAAAAAAAGGATTTGAAAGGAGTGAGAGAGCGCCATTTCTCTTTTATGCACATTCCTGGAGCTGCAGATAACATTGTACTAGAGATTACATGTAATTTATCAATATTTGTCAGTGTGAGTGACAAGTGACATTGACTGCTCTAGATGTAACAAGCACACCAAGCTCTAAAGAGGGATCTATTGACTTGAGGAATCAACAAAAGTCACAAGGCGTGGGGTCTTTTATTCTCAACCTACAGTAAAAGGCTTCAGCAATGGCAGAAAGAAACACTGCTGTAGTGTTTTCTACACTTTTTCTCAAGCGCATTGTGTAGCAATTCAGTCAAGTATAGTTTTGTACTTTTTGGTATCAAGTGAACATCTCGAATCTGTAAGGTTTATTTTTAACCCGTTGAAATGTTTGTTTCTGGTTTGACTTTGGTTAAAGCCCAGTTGCTACTGGGAAACACTGCTTGACCAAACAAAAGTGCCCCCATAGATTTAACTATGATAATCTGGGATTGCTGCTGTTGGTCAGGTCTATGTACAGCAACACTATGTGCCCAAAGAATGAGATAAACTGACAACCTGAACATCCTGAATGACCAGGTTATTCCATCAGTGGATTACTTCTTCCTTGATGGCAAGAGCATATTCCAAGATGATAATGTCAGGATTCACCTGGCTCACATTGTGAAAAAGTAGATCAGGGAGCACACACTGGCTACCACAGAGTCTAGATCAGGGGTGCCCGAACTTTTTGTCTCCGAGGGCCAAAATGAAAAAGTGCCTGTGGGTCACGGGCCAAACACGGCAATATCATGTGAAACACATAACTGCAAATAATAATAGTTACTTTATTTTATTTTTCGTATACATTTGCATTTGATTCTATCTATGCAAATAACATACTACAGTAAAACAAATGTTAACTATGGCAAAAGCCTAGTTTTAGTTGAAAAAAAAAAATTGTACCAACATAGTGCAAAATGTAAACAACACCTGTATCTACAGCATCTACAGTGACTTTACCTCTTTCATTTGTTAACTCAAAGAAAATGCCACATTAGATCATTGTCAGTTCTCAGCATACATTCTTTTATAAGTCCATTTCTATCACGTACCTTTGTTGATGTCAACACATGGGGCGGCACGGTCGTACAGTGGTTAGTGCTCGTGCTTCACAGCTAGAAGATCCGGGTTCGATTCCCTCCAGGGACGTGGCCTTTCTGTGTGGAGTTTGCATGTTCTCCCCATGTCTGCGTCGACACAAGCAGAGAATGAATTTCCCTACGGGGATTAATAAAGTATACCTTAACCTGCAATGAAAGTTAGAAAACTGTGAGTTGATGTGCTACAACGCTCTTTGATGGATAAACACCAAGACACCACAAAAAGTGTTTACTGAACTTTGCGAAAGCAGTGAAACAGTGTGAAACAGCGCCCCCAATTTGACGCTGCTGGCGTCAAATTTTGTACTGCATCCATATTAACCATTGAGAATGAATGGGAGAGAGAGTTAGTATTAGTAAAAGTAGGTCACTCTTTGGTGGGCCAACGGAATTGTTCCGGGCTCGCGGGCCAATTTTGGGCACCCCTTGTCTAGATCTTAACGCTATTGAGAATCTTTGAAGTGCTGGAGAAGGCTTTGTGCAGTGGTCACACTCTCCCATCATCAATATCACTATTTTTTTTTTTCTTGGTGAAAAGTGTATGCAACACTGGATCTTTTGACATTACAGAAGCTTATTGAAACAAGACCACAGCGAATGTGTGCTGGAATCAAAACTAAAGGTAGTTCAACCAAATTTTAGAGTGTGTGAGCTCTATTTTTGTGGCGACTTTTCTGTGTTTTATGAAGTGGTACTTGGAAGGTCAAATATTTGGCGAGTTTGAGAACCACTGATCTAGACCATGGTCCGTGGGAACTGTAATCCTCCAGGATCATTGACCAATTTTATTAAGGGGACAGTCAAGTGAACCATAATCAGCAATGACTTTGTATTAAAGAGCCACATGTGCCCAGCCTGGATCATAAAAGGCTTCTTTGTGATTTGTGTGTCCAGGCGCAGTTGCGGGAGCTGCAGCAGGTCGCAGGGGACCTCCAGATTAAATTAGATGAACACAGGAGGAAGAAGAACGAGGCCGAACGACTCAAAGAGCAAACACTGAGGGCCCTGCAGACCGGTGACAGCGGTAAGTTTAACCTGACATTCTCCGTCCACAACCCCTCACGCGATTGCCCATACTGTTAGGTCACCGCCATATCCACCGCGGGTCACTTCGCATTTCATTCCCGCGAAGTTGAAGTAAATTGACTTCAGTACCTCGGGTTAGAAGGACAGTATAACAAATGGCGCGACAGCGGAAGCAGCTGGAAGGGTTAAATACACACACACACACTGAATTAAATTGATCAGCACTGAACAACGGGCATTTTCCAGTTTTCTCTCCCTTCTCCCTGCCTCAAGGTTGTGACTCACAGGAAAATTCCCTTATCGCCCCCGCACACGGAGCTTTGGCATTTAAGTGACGTTCAAACTCTCAAATGTGAATGTACAGAAGGTTGTGCGGCGGGATAAGGCGTAGGCACATCCACTTTTTGCACAGCGGTTCGGGGAGGATTTAGTAAATGAAACACGCAATATGCAACTTTTGGAGTGAAGTGACATGCATGGACTGCTCTGTATTACCCGTATGCAAATCGCTCATGGGGTTCTGGAGTTTCTGAATTGTGTGGCGCAATCTGTATTAATCCGTATCCATAATTTAAATGTCTGTCGAAGTAGTGTTGAAGGTTTTAGGAGAGATACTGTTATTTATAGACCAAGGGGGCTAAATGCCTTGATATGCCTAGATCGCGCTGTCACTGCTACTAGATTACTAAATAAAATGGCATGAATAAAGCAAATAAACTGCCTTGTTACCAAATATTGTGATTGAACAATGTTTCTCTGTACCAAACTTCACTTAACCTCAACTCAAACATTCAATATAGGGATAGAAGGAAGTTCAGTTCCTGTAAAATATGATGATATATGCGAATGAGGTACCCTTTCAGACTGGATTTCGCTGCAGCCGTGGTGGGGGAAAGGGAAAGATCTTTGTAAGAATGGATGTGGGTGACTCGTACTTGCTCATCCTCGTGGCATGAATCTGTTTTAATGCCATCTGGCCACATACAGTTGATGTTATGCACAGCAGCAGCAGGGCCCCTTTTCACTCGTTTTCCATTCGCATTTCGCTGCCATATTTTCCCTACTTCTTTGGCAGATTACTAGTTTTTGTATGGAGATAAATGTGATCTGCATTTGTTTATGATCTTTTCTGCAAATACAACACCATTCCAATATAACGTACACATGCAAGACAAATGTATAATATATTTTTATCGCTTACTTGAAAATGTAGCATCACCAGCAGCCCTTGCCCATATCTAAGCTCAATACACACTTGATAGACACTCTAAATCCTCAGTAATTAGCGTCGGCTTGGATCCAAACTTAGCAGCCTTGATCGGGAGAAAGGTCACGGCGATGTGGCGTGAGGGGCATCCATCTTTCTCCCCGCTGCGCCGCGTGACCTTTGCCAGACGTCAGCGCCCCCTACAGTGATGAGGCCGTATCTTTTAGCTCCATTACTGCTCATCTTCACAGCATCAGTTTTCATTTCTTCCGCCGCGTTGGCATGTCCCTCCGTGTCGGCCATCCATCTGCCGTCTTTTATTATGCTCTTCTAATAATGGTGACGGCATGTGTGTTGTACATCTTGAGTGGATTCAATTACTTAAAGCCAAGGCAATCTCAGCCTGTTCTATTTCTCTGACAATTGCCTATAGCCTTATGTTACTGTCCATTTTCTACAGAGCTTCATTATAGAGCCTATATTATGCTGAGCTTTTGGAGTTCTTAACCATGTTATATGTGTAACTTCTCCATCCATCTACACCTGTACAATTGCTAATCAATCCATCAGTTTATTTTTTATAGCTTTTTACAATAACACCAGGAAGACCAAAGTGCTTCACAGAAAGATAAAACCATTTAAAAACACAAAATATTTTCATCCTAGACATAATTCAGTTTGAAAAGATGAGTCTTTAATCTGGACTTAACCTCTTAACACCCACCTGAACCGAGCACATTTTTCTCCAGTTCGGCATTACCCAAATCTAAAAGCGAAAAAAGTGTCAACATAGTGACGAAAAAATTAGGATGAAAACGCAACAAAAAAGTTACAAAAAGAGCAACATAAATTTGCCAGAAAAGTAACAATAACACAATTAAAAAGCGACAGAACATCTTGAAAGAGTGATGAAAAAGTAACAAAACATGACAAATAAACAATAAAAAAGAGACATTGTCCAAGCTTTCCATTCGAGAAGCTTAAAGATTCGGGTAAAGCCGAAATGGTGAAAATGCGCTCGGTTAAAGTGAGGGGTAGAAGGTTTAAAAAGGGATAGATCCGTGAGAACACGCAGACTGAGGGGCAGTCTGTTCCACAGTTTAGGCGTGGCAACCACAAAGGAACGATCTGTCCACTGTTTGTACCGGGACCCGGGCACATCCAGAACCATTTGATCGGTTTGATTGATTTAATGTTTGCGTGTATATCTGCACTACCATGTCGCCACATTACCTACTTTAAGTTAAGCTGCCTTTGTTTTAGCTTGTTCCAAATGGTTTTGATTCCACGATGTTTGCGACAGAGGCTTACACACTCAGCAGGCATTTTGTAAATACAAGACGCATACATTAGTCTAAATGTATTCTATGAGAATTATTGCTGTTTCTTCAACAAAGCATTTTTAATGATGGCACTGTATTTCCTTAGCATGTTGTTCACCTGTTACACTTGTTTGCAATTGTGTTCTTACTTGCACTCTTTCAAAGTATGTTGCATAAAACTTCACAGACATTAATAATATAACATAGACTTTGCTATTTCATGTCTGGCATCATATAATTTTCTTGTCATGACCTGTCAACCCAGCGTCAAATCGAAGACCAACCGCTGGGATTCATTTTCAAAAGCCGCAGTACGCAATATGTGTTTCTGTCTGCGTCAACAAAGCACGATAAAGTAAGAGTAAAAGTTTTCAATTTGTAATGAAGGCTTTTCAAGTATGCATGCCGTTAAAGCCCGCCCACACGCTAGCACCTCGTGTTTCTTCCTATATTTGCTAACAATGTGAATTTTCCTCTTTGAAAAGACTACAAACGGTGTAGAACTGGAGGAGATAAAACGAAGACATCCACTATCCGAAATAATTTATTCCGAGTTCAACCGCCGATAGGAAAATGCCAAGAATGGTGTGCAATGTGTAAATTACACCTTTCTTCAATGCAAATGTCTTGCTTTGGAAGTTATTTAAACTTTAAACTTTAAATCTGGAACAATGTTCAAATCCAGGCTGAAAACAGTTCTTTTCACCCTTGCATATGACAACTGAAAGTATTTTATCTGCACTCTTGCGTTTTACTGTAATTGATTAATTTTTATGTTGATTTTTTATTGATTGATTTGATCTGTTTTCCTGTCATTTTATGCAACTGTGAAGCACTTTGAATTGCCTTGTGTATGAATTGTGCTCTACAAATAAACTTGCCTTGCCTTGCCTTGCCTTATTTTCTCTCAGGTCATGTCCTCGGTGCAGGTCGAAGAAATGCTGGAGTGTAGATTGGCACAGTGTTTCTTAAGCTGTGGTGCGTGGGCTGCTTCAGACGGCACTCGGCCTCCTCTGCAGGTGTAGACTTAGCTTTCATATTTATGCTTTTTGTTCTCTTTTGCGTCTTGATGTGTAACATTTTAGCATTAGCCTGTAGCCACAGCCACAGTTATTGAGTCCACAGTGTTGTCACGCCTAGATTTCATTGCTTTAATTTCGGCCTACTGCAGCTTTAAAAGTTTACGAGATCCCCGTAAACAACACATTTGTATAACAGGCTCTTAATCCTGACTTATAAAACTCCTGCAGAGAACCCCATGAGGACGACACTATCGAGCCATATCACAATTAAATATAGCAAGCGCTGTATTTCCTTCCATTATTGTCTTGTTTTTTCCCCTCATGGCTTGTCAATAGCGCGCGTCAAGCTCGGAATGAAAAGCTGGAGGAACAAGCAGCTGAGCCGGCAAAGGGGAACGCAACAGTCTCTGCCTTTACCACCGCTGTCGCTCAAAACGGGTCTCAGGGCCTAACGTGCACTTATTGTGAGCTTTTAAAGGGACAGCATCAAAGCCGTTGTACTTCTTAAAGCTTTGAAAAAAAAAAAAGCCTATATTCAATGACTGAGGATTCTAATATGATCTATAGACATTTATTTGCCGCTCATTTACATTTTGCCAACATCCGCGGAAAATGTGAGGCAAACCCCAGAGGATTCAAAATGAAATTTAAAAAAAAGATCTACCATAACAGCATAATATTTGAGTTCATGTCGCGGTCTTGCTGTAATGAATTCGATGCGATCGCGTCACATCGAGACGCCGCGTTCTTTTCTTCTCGAGGACGCTGTCCCCGGATGCAAAGCTACAGGGGTTTTGAGTTCATGGGCAGTTTGCGGGGATTTCCTGAAGTTCATTCTCTAATCCAGCGGTTGACCTGATTTTCTTGCCGCCGTCCCCCTAGTGAGGCGAGTTGTGCAATAGGGAGTGCGTTTGGGCATAAGTGAAATGCATCAAGATGGCAGTTGTACCACAAAATGCTTGCACACACAATCCGGATTTGACATTTTAGTCCAAATGATCACGCTTGAATACTTCGTGTCCAACGTGGAAAGGAACAATGTTGTTTTTTATCAACATTTGTGCTTGGGTACAAAGAAAATGAGTACTCAAGGGTAACGTGCTTTAGACCGCTACATGCGATTCTGAAAGTATGTGAGTCTTGTATCAGCTTGCCAGTTCATATTCTTCCTCTTCTCCTCTCGAGTGTTAATTCTCCTCAACGTGTTTCGAACTTGCACTGTGAACTCTACACCCCAAATTTTCAACTGAGAAGCACTTGTGGAGTCTCTGGTGAACAGTGTCATGGTCCTCCATTTTGCTTGAGTCCATAGGGTCATACTAAACCCTCAGTGAGTCTAAGGACAAAAGGGTTTTCACCATGTTCTTTTGTACTTTTATCAATCTGTCCTCAAGTTTTCATCCTGTTCGAATCGAAGGTCTTCCCTCAACAAGCCTTTGCGGTTTGTTGCTGCTGTCTAATAGTTGGATGAATAATCACAGTGGAAAAACAGAATGGGTTAAGGACTTTGCTCCACTTTGAAAAGGCTGATAAAAGTGTAACTCGGGAGGTTTTCGGTCCTTTTTAAAAAGTGAACTTTATTTACGGCATGTCTTGTATTATTTCACAAAGCCTAACAGTTACCAATGATGTCGGGAGTTTTGGAACTAGCATTACATCCAATTGTGAACTAGCTTTACTGGCTCGCCCTGTCTGTGTATGCCACAAGCACAACCAACTTACATTTCACAGTGCATGCAGTACTTTTTACCTCAGACACACACAAAAAAAGTTATTAGCAGCACTTTAGACAGTATTGAGCAATTTCCAAGAAGTATGCCGCATAAACCATACAAAAAACAACATTGTAGTATTTTACTTACTCCACATAAATTTCTCATTTCAGTCTGTTCACAAGCCATTGCATCTTGATGACTGGCTCATTCCATGCCGTTTCAATTCCGATAATCCTAATTTGGATGTTGCTTTCATTGCCACTGTAGAGCCTAAAAATGTGTGGATTTTTTTTTTTTTTTTTGCGAGCCTCGGTAACTGCAGTCAGGATGCTGTTGAATACCTAAGCACATTTAAATTACAAAACAATTCATTTTCAAGTCGGGCGCGGCGTTCTTCTGAATGCAACACCATGTGAATAATTCCACAGGATGCGGCGTTCAGATTAAAAGCCCCGATTCCCGCTTTGCCTTTCTCTTCTCGTAAAGTAAAAGTTCAGCGC
The DNA here is from genome assembly GCA_007210695.1 of Neogobius melanostomus. Classification (NCBI taxonomy): domain Eukaryota; kingdom Metazoa; phylum Chordata; class Actinopteri; order Gobiiformes; family Gobiidae; genus Neogobius; species Neogobius melanostomus. The sequence continues at coordinate 7,188,754 of VHKM01000042.1, forward strand.
AACACCTGCAGCCTTTTCATCTATTTCCATCCTAAACACATTTTTCAGCTCACAGAGAGGGGTAATTTCCAGCCTGGAAATATTGCGTGTGGCTTGTGGATATATAAAAGCAAGCAGAATGTGTGTTTTTGTTAGACTTGGAGTGCCGAGCTAACAAAGGCAGCTCTTGTTTGGATAACACGGTTTGTAGCCAAGGCATAGATCTCCAATCTCCTGCTGATATCTTCCATTTTCTCTCCCCTCTTTTGTGCCTCTGTGCTTTTTTATGAGTGCGCTGTGCTATCGCCGCGGCAACATGGGAGGATGAGTGATGGTGTCCATTAGTAAACATAGCCCCCCTATATGTGCCACCGGCCTAAAGATTCAACCTCTCCCTCCCAGTTCTTATACCTTCACACCGCTGCTTCTCTCCATCCATCGCCTGCACGCTTGTTTTTCATAGCCACAGCTCTTGCAGCAAAAGAAGGGGGAGGTTTCGCGGCCATTTCTCTTCTGTGCTTTTGTGCACTCGTTTGGGCGACTGGCGAACGGGTTGAGAATGTCAAACGCTGGGTAGGGAATTGCGAGTGCTTCGAATAAAGGAACAGAGCGCCTAATTTGACAGATGTTGCGTTTATTGCAGAGAAATAGCAGCTTGGTTGAGTCAATAACTAGAGAGTGAGGGATCTGGCGTAGAAGCCACGTCGCGATCGTCTTAAACGAAGTGGATTCGTTTTACAAGGCAATTCATAAGCTCTCTTTTAAACCCCCACTCAACCACAATGTTCTACTGTACACTGTTGAAAAAAATGCTAATTTCACAATTAGCTTTCTGTAATTAGCGTGGGGAGGTAATTGCAGCGGATGCGCAATTAGGCGTTATGTAAAGTGCTCCGCGCCCTGACTCGGAGGCCAATCACTTTGCCCCTTTTTGCTCCACTCGTGATGATGCGGGAGATGCATACGAGAACTTCCTCTCCCCTTACACTTCACACACAACGGAGCAGTCGGGGTCACATGCTCGGCGTGGAAGTTTGAGCATGTCGTCTTTTCATCTGAATTGTGGTGAAGAGGGAAATCACTGTCATAGCAGCCGCCGCTGCACAAAGCCGCCTGATTACATTCTGGACTCTGACAAGAGTTTTTCCTCTCCATACAGTGAAAACCAAATGTTCCTGCACTGCGTGACTGACTCATTGCCTGATTGCCAAAGACTCTCCATCCTCCTTCCCGCATTTTAAACAAATCCTTCTTTCGTCAACGTGCATTAGGTTCATAGCGGAGATGTGTGATAGCAAGAGATTCAGCTAATCATGTTTTTATCAAGCCTCACGGCGACTCAGGTTTTCAACCGTCGTGTAGCGCTAACCAATGCATGGTTTTGTCTTTTAGATCACGCACGATACAACAACTCTGCAGTGGGTCTTTTCAACCTTTTGGACAGCAATAAGGATGGCAGGTAAATATCGAATTTTTCTGCGTTCTTTGAATACAACTCAAATGAGAAAGCACATATGCCTTTTCAAATTCAGTGTTTCTCTAACGGGGGTCTTGACCAAACAAATGTGTGATTGAATACGATATCAACATAAAGTGTTTTCAAGAGACTCATTTCATTTTTTGACATGACAATTTCAGAGACCATTGCTGTATAATTGTAAAGTGACTCCTATATAGAGTGGATAAGAATAAAATTAGCAATTGGGAACCACAATCACACAAAAATGATACTACTGACAATCAATGTCAATGAACCATAGTTTCTTTTTGGAGGAAAGTAATAACCTTTCCTACTAGATCCGCATGGACATCTTTTTGGTACCTTAGAAATGATATGTTATGTTGCTTGAAGTGGCCTTCGCTGGCAGCAGGGAATTAACCTTGATAAAAACAAATACATGTAACCATATTAGGCCAACGGTATGCTATCAAATCAATGGTGCCATGATAAACATTGGAGTTGGAGTGCAAGCCTGCCGGTCTGTTTTTTACCAGGGAACAACATTACGGTTAAAAGCTCATATCCCCATGCCCATACCATTATACTATTGTGAGATTAGGACAGTGTTCTTCCAAATGTCTTTCTAAGTGCTTTTATGAAATGTATACATAACTACTGTAAAAATGGTTCAGAAGTCAACATATTCTCCCCTACAAAAGACAAACTTTTGAATCTTTGCTCTTACTCGTTGTATAACATCACTAAAGCTCACCCGCACCAGGCTCTCCCAACTGACCGGTCGAGATACTCTGTCCTTGGACCACTAGCTTTCTGACAGACAGGCAGGAGTGTAAGGCTGAGAAAGCACACCTCGACTAACCATCAGCATGGGATCACCGCAGGGCAGAGCGCTTGCCTTTTCTTCTGTCTTAGCTCAAAAAAACCCATCTCCACATGACTCCGCGGGCCCTAAGCTAGTCCACTGTCCAAATCCAAGCGGCTCACATCTCTGGTGCTGCGGTAATGTCATTGAAACCACCTCTACAAGCACTAAGTAGGACATGAACATGAGCTCCATAACCAAGCGCGCCCAACAGAGGATGTTCTTCCAAAAAAGGCCACGGGCTTTGTTAATCCGGCTCTCCACTGCCACTGGGTCCATCCCCTCGCCATCCATCATTGTCTTACACTTCTGGCTATAGTTAAACCAGGGCCAGGCAGAGCACAAGCTGGAGCATGCCCATTCCGCACAAGCCACATAATCTTGCAAAAAGAAAAAAAAAGAAAAAGATGAGCCACTTTGCCACCAAGATATTAGAATAACACAATTTCATAATGTTGACCTTTGCTTTGCTAAAATTGTACACAAAATGGTAGCACAAATATCATTCAGTTTCATCTCCGTAGAAGCCTGTGAGAATTCATTGCTTCAATTGAAAATTCCTGGAACACTGAAAGCTCACTGAAACATTTCATGAAACGATTTTGCAGCTCATGGTGAAAAGCATCTCCCCTGGATTTGCCTATCTGCTTTAGAGCCTGTGCATTTGGTGAAGTTCTTTGTTATCCCATTGTTCTCCATTTCTTTTCTCCCCCCCTCCCCCCCTATATTATGCTAATACATGCCAGTGTATATGCAAATGTCTTTTTGTAAACAAATTGGATTTATTATCATGTTGCAATTTTGTGTGATTTTGTTTTGGTTTTGTACAAAATAGAATATACCCAAAAGACATGCAGCCTTTGTTTGCACACTGAGCCAGTTAATAGTCAATATTTTCCTAGCAGCATGAACACAAAGCAGCAATATACGAGATTCTTTCAATTACTTCAATTGATGGGCGCTACAAATAAACAAAATTCACCCATATTTTACACGAGGGAGAAGGAAAAGGCGCCCATAAGAGGGGATTAAGAGAATATTTGTTTGTAAGTTGTTGTCTTGTGCTCGTGCTGTACAAGATAAATGGCTGTTTTATGAGTATCTGGCTCGCATCAATATGTCTGGAGTAAAAACATTAGTTCCACCTAACTTCAGAAGCAGTGACATCTCATCAGTTTGAGCTCGCTGCACACATCTCTCTTTCTCGCCAAACTATTTCTGCCGTTTATTCTTCAGCCAACTTTTATCAAATCATCCATGGCTTTGTTTGCATTGTCACATAGCCAATCACTGTCACTTGTCGTCACCCCTCTACTACCACTTCTGCTGGTTCAAATTCAACAACTTGTGCTGTACTTTTTAAATATACTTATCTGCTTTGTCTACAAATTAAAAAGCTTCCCAGCGGTCCCCCAAATCAATTAAGTCTTATTATTGTTCAAATATATGGCCAGTTTAATAGAAACTGCATAAGTTGTTGGTGTTATAGTAAACTATTTGAAACTTATTTGTATCATACCGAGATGAGGACTGAAACCCAATGATGGATTTGAATTTCACCACCCATGCTCACATCTACCGTATTTTCCGGATTATAAATCGCTCCAGATTATAAATCGCACTAGCCTTGGCAACTACCTGGCATGGAGGCATAACTGCACCGTTTACAATCCTGTCCCGGCATAACATTGTGCAAGCGCTCATTTGCTAACTTGTTCTTGGATGTGGCCATCTAACTTTTAGCCCGCCATTAGCTTTTTTTGTTTTCTTCATTGCAGTAGGAGTAACCTCCACTCTTCGCTAGTCCGTCACAAGTTTCTGTCACTCCAAACTTTCTTTCTGCTGCTTGATTACCGTTTTTTTTAAATCTTCAGTGGTACAGGAGTAGCAGATACTGGTATACACGCCTAGAGCACCCTCTAGTGGCTGTCAGTGTGAAAAGAGCAAACATGTGAAATTATATATTTTGATATAGAAGTCGCACATGAGTATAAGTCGCATCCCCAGCCAAACTATGAAAAAAAGTGTGACTTATCCCCGGCTCACATTAAATCCGGCTAAGGTCCGGTACGGCGTCCGCAATCTTAGAAAGTCATTAAAACCAATGTCGCACACTCACACTGCTCCGCGAAGTCCTGGTCCGGCTACCGAGGCCATCCGGTGGCAACGGAAAGAATCCGCAAGAAGTCTGTTTTTGCCAGAGACCGGAGCCTCAACGGATCAAGCTGACGGAAAAACACGAGCCAAACAGGAAGTCAGGTCTCGTGAGAAAAGAAGATCCGGGGTATTTCAAAATAAAATCTGTCCGCTCACTACTTATCTGGACTCGTTTACCACCTGTACACGCGTGTAACGTCGGAAATGTAAACATTTCTCTATTACCAGTGACACAGGGCACTAGTGTGTTGCAAAGCATCCACTTCACTGGGGAGAGTCGTTGTACTGGCAAATACAGCTTTTGTTTACAAAAACTACCTATACACGGGGCTACTTATCACGTGAACTCGCACCAAGAGGGAAACTCACATGCACTTCTGTTCTCGCGAGGGCCGTTTCTGTGCCTGACGCAGCATTTGGTGCCGGAGCTGGCGGAGCTGGCCACAGTGTCAGCCGGACTCGCTGTGAGTGGTAGTTTGGGGCAAACCCGGACCGGATCTGGACCGAACCCGGACCGTAGTTAATGTGAGCCGGGGGTTATAGTCCGGAAAATATGGTATATCAGGAGGGTGTGTCAGTCACAAAAAACTGCCATGAAGAAGCTCCTTAGATGCGTGGTCAAACATTGGCATCTTTCTAAGTGTAAGACCAGTTGTGTTATTTGGATGACTTTCTTTTGAAAGCATTCTTATTTTGTTTTTCATTGCAAAACTGAGCACATTCTTCCCATGAGGAAAAAGTGATCAGACTCGGGTATGGTAAACCAAAAGCCCTGTTTAAAACATATGGCTGCCTCATCGCCAAAGTGCCTGTGCAGCAATATTTCCGGGGGAACGCTGTCTGCCCATTTATGCATTCCCACGTCTAGATATGTACTATTATTCAGCCCAGTCCCCCTCCTCGGCCCCATCCATTCACTCTTCCACGCCTTAACGGTAAGTCTCTCTGCGGGCCGGCGTGCTTAAACAAACACATTACTAAGCTGAAATATCTGCAAGTGCTGCTTATTTCTATGCGGGCCATTGTTTCAGCCCATCAGTCAACGGGATTCGGTGAGCTGGCTATCTCGAAAGCTGGACATGTATCGATGGCTATTTGAATAAAGCAAGACGTAGTGGTTTTGTATGCAACATCACCATATTTTCTCTTCGCTCACGTCTCTCTGTCAAGCTTGATTTACTTGGCATTATGATAAAGTCGCCGCTACACCTGATGCGTGCGCATTGCCTGGCAGTCTCCTGACTTCGATGGGGATTAGCATTCGCCCAACTCTTCCTCTTGCACCAAAAAGCTCTCCGCTTTGTCTGTAATGACTCACAGCAAAACACTACCCGGTTCTTAATCCACTCTATTGGAATTGCTAATTATCTTTAATGCAGATTCCAGATAATTGTTCTCTCATTTATACTGTGAACTAATCTCATTTTGATGCTCATTTAGTCACCAGTAATTGCCTGATGGAGTTTTTTTCCTTTCTTAAAAGTTTTTGAATACTAAAATAATGTCAGAATTCGACACGCTACTGATTATTCTAGTAATTACATTTACTCATAAATATTCAGTCTGTGTTTTTGCGGTTTAGAGCTAGACCAAAGACTCATGTTTAGATTTACTTTTGATGATTGCCTTATTGTAATGGAGATTGTTAGAGTGACTAAAAATGAGGGGGTGAAGCCCAATAAACATGGATGACACTCGACATAACGGAGAAATAAAACTTTGTAAATCCCTATTTCCTTTCATATTGCCAGGTTGAGAATGGAGGTGATGGAAAATACCAACTATGGTCATTAAAGCGATGTGGACTCTTTCACCGTTATTTCAGCCACAACCTTCCCGCACAGCACACGCTCACTCGGAACGAGCCAGTGTGCCAGCTGGCAGTCATTTGGCAGCCCACTGCAGGATTAACTGGTACCAGTATGCTGCCCTATAAATAGAGTGTACCAACTGCTTCAGGAAATGAACCATGATGGAGGCTCCCAAAGGCCCCTGAACAGGTTGTGCTTTTTATCCCCTGTCCTTCCATCAGGATTCATCTGCGAGTGTGAGGCGCCCTGTCCTTTATTACTGTCTCCCTCGCACTGCAGCCTATACGTGATGCTTGCTACTTTCTGTACATTAGATATTTTGTCTTTCCAGCTCAGCCAGACAATAGTGGGAGCCATTGTTCCCCCGCAGCACTTACCCCGAGCATTGATCCTTGGAGCGAAACAAGCGTGTTGCTTTGTATGTTTGCCTGCACTTCCGCTTCTGATGGACTCTGGGGATTGATCCAGACGACGCAGTCATTATCTTAGCTCTGTGCTGTTGGTTTAGGTGGGAACACTTGAGGAAAAAAAAGACAGCAGCGGAGGAGAATGGATAGAGGCGAGATCTAAGTGGTGTTCGATAAGAGCCAGTGTTTGTGATTGTGCTCTCAGGGGTATAGTGAAGATAGTCATTGCTTCAAGATGAAGAAATGTAATTGGTTAGCTGTGTCGCACTTTTGCTAACCTTGTACTTGCGCCTTCTCGGGTCATCAGAACAAATTATCTGCCTCATCTGTGCAGAGAGATGTAAAATCTTTTAGCATTTTTCCACCCAGATTGTTGCCCATTTATTTCAACTTGACTAGATTTGTATATACTTATGACCAGTTTGTGGATAGAACGGCAGGGTGAAAGAGAGGTGAAGAGCGAACAGGGATGATTTGCCAATATATCGGCGCTAAGGCTCGAACCCTTATTATGAGCCATTTTGACTTCTTAGAGGCAGCTTGCTTCAGGAAACCTATATGCCTATTATTATTGGGGCGTACAAGTGAATTGATTATAATATATGATATCCTTTCCTTTTCAGCCTTTCAGTCGAAGAAATCCAGTCCAAAGTGGCATTCACTGAAGATGAGAAAAAAGTTCTTACACAAGATGAAGCCATGGTAAGTTTCTTTTGAACAAAACTGATTACATATGCACTGCCTGACCCCCCAAAAAAGCCACAAACTTTCACACACATTCTAACATTTGGTTGGACCGCCTTTAGCTTCGACTCCAGCTCACATTCGCTGTGGCATTGTTTAGATAAGCTTCTGCAATGTCAAAAGATCCAGTGTTAATGTTTCACCAAGATCTCAACAATTCTCAATGGGCTTGTGGACTCTGTCGTGGCCAATCCATGTGTGAAAATGATGTCTCATACTCCCTGAACCACTCTTTCACAATGTGAGCGGGATGAATCCTGGCATCGTTATCTTGGAATTAGGGCTGAGTACCGCTAAACGATACCTTTTATGGCATTGAAAAAAAAGTTACTACTGGTATTGACAAGCTGGTACAGAAAAAATTATATCTTTAGAGACCAAGTTTTGATGCTATTGGTCCAGGGTTAGCATTAAAGGAAGTGACTTGGTTGTTTCAGCATAAATTCACATTATTGTTAGGTATCGGCATCATAAACCAAGTATTGTTAAAGTACCAGTATCGAAAAAAGTTTAACAATACCCAGCCCTCGTTGGAGTATGCCCGTGCCATCACGAAAGAAGAAATCCATTGAAAGAATAACCAGGTCATTCAGGACGTGCAGGTAGTCAGCTGATCTCATTTTTTGGCCAGACTGCAGCGACCCCAGATCATCAGTTAGTTAATTCCTGGTGGCCACTTTTTATTTGGTCAGGCAGTATATATTTTTTCATAGCTATAGCCATAGACTCTCTGGCATACTTTTATTGTAAATTTAGTCATCGAAGTGTGTGCTATTACAGTGCCATTACATTATCACAATTGATAAAATAGACCAACTGTGTCTAATATAGTGGAACAAATGTATTCCTATTTCCATTCAAATATTTATACAACACATTGGTAAACATTGTTATCTGACAGTGAACCTTTTCCCCCATTTTCATTTTCCCCAAACACTAAACTGTTTTCAGATGTTACTCTGCCATTGTTTTATGTGCTGCACATTTTCTCCGGCTGTTCAACAAGGTCCCTTCTACATTCATTTAAATTCCGCGCAGGAAGAACACTTTTCCTCCCCTCCAGCTACAATGTGTGAAGGCACCGCTGTCGTTTTTACGCTAAGCCCGTCTCATCCCACAGCAGCACATATCAAAATCGGTAGCTGTAAACAAAATGGCTAGAGCCCCATTTTCTCCTCATTTTTGTCATGCTAAAAATGGCGATTCATATGCACACACACACACACTCAGAAACTGCTGCTGGCTTCTCCCACCGCGGGGCACTGAAAGTTCAGCTTGTACTTGTCACACAGTCGGTGTTAGAGAATAAGATGGAATTGTGGGGCTAGCTTATAGCACACTCCACTTGGCTATTATGAAAGCAGTGCACCTATGTCGACCTTTTATGTGCATCTGTCAGGGTGAAAGGCTCCTTTAAAGCTTTACCAAAGCAACAGTACCCTCAGTGGAACATCAGATGCCCTTCCTGATGATTCCAACACTGTCTTGCGATCTTTGTAGACTAGCTTCCATTGCAATGGAAAATATATACTGGACTGACCTTTTTCATTTAAATAGTGTTACATTGTTTTGGAAAAGGAGACAACAAGACTGAAATATATATATATATATAAATATATGAAATCTAACTCAAGAATCATTTCAGCAGGTCATTATGTGTCATTACGGAGATCATGACTGCAGGGCTACCACATAATAAGACCACATGGAGACGGTCTAAATATTGTGCATTTCTACTAACCCTGCCGACAGCCTTGTTTTCGCCTTTAAAATGACTGCTGTCATTACAGACATTTCTTTCAAAACTGAGTTGAGTTTAGTAAAATGGAATTAATTGCAGCGAATATGCTGTAGATATTTATTGTAGTATGTAGTTTCTTCCCACATGGCTTATGGTTTATATCAGAAGAATAAAAAAGACTAGCGTAAGTCCGCCTATAGCAGTAACTCTGATAAAAGTGCAGATGTGCGTTGGCTAACAGGGAGACGTGCCTAATGAATTCAGCTGCATATGAAGAGGATGAATGGACATGAATATGCATGAATGTGTACTTTAACAGCAACCACAACAAACCGTGATCAAGCTGGGGAAATTAAACACGCCGCCATTGACAGCAGTTAACAGGCAATTTACATTAGAAGTGACAAGCGGGTCCCGTGTTTGCTCCTCAATCAGGGTCCAAGGGCGGTCGCAGTTATAGTGTGCAGCATCCGTTAATTTTCTGCAGTAGGAGAGATTACTCTGTAGGATTTAGTTCAGCCTGGCAACTCATTATTACAACTTTTTTCCCTTGTTGATACGTGTCATTAGCATTTTGTCCTCGCTGTAACATATCTAAGAATGTGTGTGGGTCGGTGCAGATAGCCAAGTAAACATTGCAGCCGTAGGCAGTTGGTAAGTGTTCTCATTTACTCGATAGAGTTGGTTGTGTGCTGGTTGTATGAAACACTTTGAATGAGAACTCTCCTAATTCAGGCCGGCAGGAGGAAATGCAATGCATGAATTAAAAGAAATGAAACTCACCAGATGTTTTATTGATAACATTTTAAAATTAAGGAACATGAATTAATGCAATTAATGCATGAATTCCTCATGATTTCCTCATGAATTTATAATGCAATAACATGAGTTCATCAATCTTCTTGAGATCTTCATGAATACTCATGAATTAACACACTTAATTAAGGCAATACAATTATTATTGATCATGAGTAATTATGAGTAATTACCTTGATCATGATGAATTCTGTGCAGAAGACAGATGAGGGGCGAGGAGGACAAAGCTTTATATAAACTAACAGCATTAATAAGTCTCATTAGTTTGTCATGAGTTCATTCTGAATGGGCCACTTGAACTAAAGCGTTGCAGCTTCGATTTCTTCAAAGATATGAACCCATGTTATAAGAGCGCAATTAGAAAACAGCTTATTAAGATTCAGAACTTTTTATTCCTTTAATAAAATGTAAACTTCTAAATATTTCTAAATACATAAACGCTACAGCTTGTTCAGATAATGCTCAGATGATCCAAGCCCCACACTGGCTACGTTTACATGGAGGCCAAGAATTTGATCATAATCTGATTTTTGGAGTTCTCAGATTATTGAAGAGACATGAACAGCATAGTCTGATGTACATTATCTGATAAAGATGTAATCTGATTTATTTCTCATCTTTCACACTTTTGTGTATAATCTAACCAGGAAAATAAAGAAAAGAGTCCCAATGGATTTTCAAAAGATTAAAATATAGTAAAAAGACTAAAACCATTTTAATAAAAAATGAAATGGAAAAAAAAATGGAAAAAAATCACAATTTTACATGAAATAAATTCCAAAGTTGTTTAAAGACAAAACAGGGTGTGCAGCCGATAGTTGAATGGTTAGAGCTGCTGCACATACTGTATGCAGACTCTTGCTCCAGCCTCCGAGTTGTGGGTTCGAGTGCCAGTTTGAAATATTTAAGTAATTGTCTCTACAGCTCTTACATCCCTCTCTTACATCCTTATTAAAGGTTCAAGCGCAGTTTGTGGTATTTGTATGTAACTGAGATCACTACAGTTGCGATGAAAAACAGTGCACAGTTGACTAGGTTTGAACCCTGGACCTCTGAATTCCTAAGCCAGTGCTGTCTCCTCCACGGGGCCTTTTCACTCCAAGTCCAATTATGGAGGCGCAATCACTTTCGATAATTTCCATCCGGATCTGCAGGTGGAGATTGACGGGAGGAGTGAGGAGAACATTAAGTTGTTCCAAAAATCCCAAACTCTCTGGCATGTAAACCCCGGAGTTTTAGGGCGTTTTCACACATGTTGGAGCGCCTTGTGGGTCGAGCTGACCCCGCCCAGTTCCAACTGCATTTACTTCAAAGTTAGTTCAGTCCATGTTCACACACGCCCACACCAGACATCGCCCCATCAACCATGTAACAACGATCAGCTGCTCAACAAACTTATTCCCATGACAACGGGCATCAACCTGTCAATGCGGCGATACGCACACATGTACGTGCGCACTTCCCCGATGTTACACGGCGGTCACTCCTCTCGTAGTTAAATACAGTGAGGCTGATATATGCAAAGTGAAGAGAAATGCACTTAATCAGTACATGAAGAGGAAGGTTTTACTGCAGCAGAAAGGGAAAGACGGGAAACAGAGACGTAGCTTGATGATTTAAAGCTGATACATTTTGCCTCATCAGAGCAGTAATCCGAACGTCACAATGCAGCACGTATATATTCTTTCTTTGCGCAAAAAAGAGGTGTCAAATTGAGAGTAGTTTGGCCCGAGTTCGGCCGCATTCACACCACAGCCACTCTGACCCAGAGTTCCAGTGAAGTCGCCCTGAGACCACCTGTTTCAGCCGGACTTTCGGCCAGGGACTCACCTGGATTTTTCACAGGGTAGGGCAAGCAGAAGTGAGGCGTAAATTTTGAAATTTAGACCCCTCTTAAACACTATTTTCTGCATTTTGAGGGCCAAATTTAAAATTTGAGAAACACATTTCCGATCCTCGCATCTGACAATAAAGTATTTATCTATCTATCTAAATTTCCTTTTTTTTTAATTTATTTAAAACCGGTATTATAGATTCAAAAGGGAAAAAACAACAGAAAATCCTCCATACAGGCTTAAAGTGCTGCGGTTGGATTTCTGGCCTTGAAAACGTAGCCTCTGTTTGCAATATGTTGTTAGTTTTGGATGCACCGTTTCTAGATCGTCATTTGCTGACATTTTACATACCTGTACTTGAAATCCGTCCAAGACGTGTTCTTGATGTCTTTATTTATTTTAATTCTAATTTCATTTTTGATAAGCCACAGATTTTCTTGAACCTGTTGCATTAGTAAAGTAATAATGAGTTCATTTTTGCTGTTCTATACTTACTTGGTCCTTGTCTTGATCATGATTAATTACTCATGATCATTAATGAGTTCACTGTCTAAATTAACAACGACGGTAACGCTTTACAATTATGTATATATTATGTAAGTGTTTCTGTTTCTTTTAAAGGCTATACATCTACATGTTTAGAAATATCTCCCATTGGTCAAGGCTTTTCAATTTTCTACTTGGCAATACATTTTTTATGTGCTATTGATATAAGACTTTACTTTATTCTTTAACATTCCATGTTATATTCTGCTCAATGTCACAAGAGCAACTAATCCAGAGGACCTAACATAGACCTACTTAAACCTTACGTTTGGCCTCCTGTAGTCAAAGTAAAGCAGTTAGATCACCATGGAGATGAGCTGGTGATGTCCCACTAGTCCCAGCAGTTGCGCGTCAGGTGTGAGAAAAGGCGAGCCTGCTCACAGTAAAGATGCATGTTTTTTGGTTTAAGTGGTTTGTAGCTTGGTGTGTTCATTGAATTTTACCCTATTGGTGCTTTATATAAAGTGGATCCTGAAAAGTGCAATATGAAATTGGACTAAGTCATTAACCTTCTCAAATACAGAGTTTTCAAAGGTAATTTGTGCTGTTGATTTTTCATCTTTAAAGTGTAAAGTCGTTATCATTAATCTGAAAAGCCCCCATTTGTTTTATACAAAATCTTGCTCTCATGTCACTTAACTGATATTCACCAATATACTGAAAATTAAAATGAAATATTCACACATACTGCATTAAACAGGTGAAACATGTTTATCAAGACAAAAGGTAGTCATCTGACTGTTTTGTTTTGAAATTGTAGACACAGAGAACACTAAGCCAATTAGGGAAGTGAGAGGAGATTTTAGGGTAAATGATTTAGAGAAGTCCAACTCCTCGCTACTGGAAAAATTGCTTTGATTTATCCAGTGTCTTTCCAGGAGGCTGTAATTTTGTGTTTGCAGGCCAGAAGAGCCATTGAACTAAGGAAACTTCTTAAAGAGGCCAAAGGTCTTCAATTCCCATCAGGTTTTGAGTGAGCGTGTTGATTTCAAAGTTAAAAATAAGAACATGGACAGAGCCAGATAAAAGTTAGAGAACAATCTAAATCGTGATGCCCAGCCATTTCTGGTGTGGTAATAAATAATCAGTAATGTTCAAATGGTGATAATGTTATATGTAATAGTTCAAGAAACCCACCGTCAATCGTGTAAAACTTTTGGCTGAAAATCTAATAAAAGCATAATTTCTTGTTGAGGGCAAATGACTGTGCAGCTTTGCTGGTTAGTTCCAATACCGTTCGCCCAGGGGACAATGTTCTTCATGCTTTTCTGTTTTAATAGGGTGTGGGGTGAACGGAAAAGAAATGATGTCCTCATGAGTGCTACATTGTAACTTCGATGGTCCTTGATTACTTTTCCACTGTCAGCTGGCGAGATAGGATCATATATTACTTTATCGCTGCCTGATTCAATTTGTGTCATTTTCACACCTTTTTATTAGTTGCCCATTGCCTCTTTTCTCTCTCTCCGTTTTTTCTTTTAAGAGGCTTTGACGTCCACCGAAAATTCAGTTTCCACTTCAGCGGCCCAGATAATTCGAGAACAGGAGGATTTCAGGAGAACAATTTGATGATCAAAGAAGGCACTCCACTTTGGGGAGAAGGGATATTCTGAAGCGACACAGCCTTTGTGTGTTGTTATTATGTTATAGCCCTCCTTTGCTGCAGAAAGTCCTGCTAATATCGACTGTTCAGTTCAGTGTCATTTTAAAGATAATCATAGGTGGCCAAGAAGAATGTCTCAAAAGTAGCATTGCAGATAAGAACATTTGCACTAAATCATCTCCAACAGCAACACTATTAATGCGTCACTTGCAGTGTGGAGGATGGTCTTTTAGAATTAACCGTAGACAATACTGAGGCAGTGATGTGTGACCGAGATTGGACAGTGGGCTATGGCGAAAGCAGTGCCTGGAAATTGCCTTCTCTTCTTGCAATAGGCATTTGGTGCAGAGGTGAATTTCACTTATCCATCCACTCCCCACTCTTCTGCCTTCAATGCCCCCTGACTCACTCCAGCAGAAAAGCAACAAAACTGAATCTCTTCTTGTGAACCAAAAGAGATGAAAAAGAAGCCTTAGAAAAAAAAAAAAAAAATCAAATCATAGAAAAGATAAGGATGTTTTCAAAACAACAGCTTGTCTTGGCAGAGTTTTATGAGTAGTGGGGTAGAACATTTCTTGTTTCTTGTTTACTTTTGGGCACTATGCAAGATATGACTAACCCACGCTACGACTCAAGGCTTCACCACCATAAACATATAGTTCAATTGATATTGAGAAGGAGAAACAGAACATCATCGAAAAGATGAGACCGACAATATTTCTCCAAACTGGAGATACTTGGTCTTGACAATAGCTCTTGTAGTCAGGATTTCGGACAACATTTATCAATTCTCCATGGTTTCCCTCTTGCAATTAACATTGCATTAGGTTATCATTGCTCCTGAATTTTTGAAATGAATGAAAAATAAAATACCACTCCTATTTAGTGACAACCATGCTGTATTACTTTGGTAATCTAGTGTCTAGTCGAGGATTAGATTAAACAGTGCAATGTGCTTACCAGGATGTGAAAGGAAACACTGCAGTCATTGCTCACAAGTTTTTACTCAGGTGAAAATGAGAAGTGAAAGGGAAAGCAAAAATAGCAATGTTTTCTCACAGGAGGTTCGCCTCGTTCTTGTCAAAACAATTTGCAGAAAACACCTCAACATCTAATATCAGTGTTAGTCTTTATTAGCAGCTGTTGCTTCTCCTTTTAGATTTAGTTAGGGACTTGTACCTCTTGATTTGTAAAGTGTCAACATTACATTAGCTGTTTGTTTAGGCTCTCACTTGTCCAGGAATTATCGATTTGCAGTAGAGATTTTTGAATGTCTGTGTCTGGACTGGGTTGATTGAGTTGAGGACGTTTCGCTTCTATCTTCAGAGGCTTTGTTTATCTTGTGGTCAGAATGTAAGACTATTGTATATATAGAATATTGTGATCCAAATGAATAAGATAAAAATGATCTGACGAAGGCTAAGGCCGAAACGTTAAATAAATACCAGATCTTTTGGACATCTATTCAAGTGTGCTGTGTATTTTCCAATACAGAATGTAAGACTAAACACAAGCTAGAGGTCTGTTTAAACTCTGAGTGATCAGGGTAGTCCATTAAACATAGGAGACACGTGGATTGAGCCTATGGATCGAGCAGTCACGCAGGTCATATCAAAATGCCTGTATTGAACAGTTCTATATTATATCAAGAATTGTTGCGTCCCTTGGGGTAAATTATGCAAATTAGCCCATGACTACAATCCAGCATGTCTGTTTCAATCAAATCAAATTGTTTCGAATAGCCCAATATCACAGGGCTGCGCCAAACATTAAAACAGTCACACAAATAACTGATGTCATGTCCAAACAAAGGTCATGTCTAAAATGTGTTACATGCATGCGTCTCATGTAATTCCGTGTGCTGCATTCATTATACCTAGATATTTTACTAAACAGGGATTTGATAGCCCTCTCAATGATTGAACCATTAGCTCTATTCCCCACCGACTACAGTATTTTCATACCAAACTGTTCCATACCAGCATGGCATAATTATGACAAGACACAAGATAGCAGTTGAAAGCTAGAAAAGCAAGCTGGATGAAAGATTAGGAATCCCTTTATAACAGGATGCTAGCACAAATGTAGATCTATAATACTTCGTACTTTAATATTGTTAGCTTCACCTGAGGGATTACTCTACAGCAGAGGCAGACATTAGTAACAAGACAGGAATGAAGGCATTACCTACCATAGGAACAAAAAGCCATTGAAGCATGTACCAGGCCCCATATATTATTCTAAACATCTCATTACAGACATGTGTGGGGACTGCTTTGTGAAATGTAGCTTAGGTTATCAGTCCAAGTGGAAAAAAGTGTCTCTGCGCTCGCTGCTATTCTCTTTCAGACTGAATTACACGCTGCAAATCAATCTTATACCGCGCGGCAGACAACTGTGCACAACTAATTTTAGAATTTAGATGTATTATGCAGCCGAGGACAAAACAGTCAAACCTTTATTGGTCCATTAAGTGTCTCCTCCAGAGCCTTTTAGGTTGCGCTCGCTGGTCACAGAATAAGATGTACTTGAGATAAATAGGGACTGTTTTCTCTAGTGGGGGCTCCAAATGCAAGAATTAAAACGTGGTATTTTAGATGACGGAGGATTGCGACCTAAATTGTGCTAGGAACGGAGAGCAATGTGATCAGAGGAGGGTATTGCAGAAGAGGGAACCACATTTTTTTCCCAATAAGATCCTGTAAGAGTTGACTTTCATGCACATAAACCGAATTCACACATGCATACTACTTTTATACCTACCATGCTGTTTCCATCCTGTTGGAATTCTATTATTGTAAAGTGCTGTAGAGAAAACACATTTATATCATAGTGAAGCATATTTTAGGATTTGGGGGTGTGCTCTTTTGTTGTCTGAAGTATTTTAGTAAGGATGACCTAAGCGCTAGGATTCAAGTTATGTTAAAGGATCTGTATCATGCTATTTAGCCATTCCAAAGTAAACTATAGGCATTTATATGATATATTGTACCTCTACCACTATGGAGTACTAATTTTTAGAGAAATATAAGCATTTTCTGGGTGTATTTTCCAAACCCGGAAGACAAGACGCTTCGATTCAGTTAACGCCGCCCCTCTCTCCCCGTATTCCACCTTTGCACTATTATATATATAAATATCACTGCAAAAAGTGAAGTTACTTCACATAATGCAGTTATAAGGAATGACATGTGCAACACAGTTTCATAAATGGCTAACACGCATTTTGATTGACTTACCGCTCAGCCTGGCCTCCCCATCATCGGGTGTTTACGTTGCTTTGGTTATAAAAGTTAATCCACTTTGATTCTGGCCAAGGTTCACCAAGCATCCATCAGGTTGGTTGATATAGTAGCTAGTTGAATCCCGGAAAGAAATTCCAACTTCTGGCGAGTGCACTCTTCTTTAGGAAGGTTGAATTGTCCTGTTCCTCTCCTAGCCAAACTTATCGTTGGGTAAGAAAAAAGAACAGGCGGTGTCCAGAGTAGGTTAGAAAGAGCTCCTTCTTCACAAACATGACTTCTGTTCGGATCATCCGGGGGTGCGTTTGTTTACTCTCCCGGAACAGCACAGATGCGTCGGGGACTTCCTTCTATTTATTTATTTTATTTTATTTTTTCTTTCTTTCTTTCTTACAACAGAAATAATGAAAATGCTGTTTTATAAATTAAAATCAGGCTGTAAGGTATTACATTACAGAGGTCTGGCCCTTCCTGTTTGACACTATGCCGTAAAATACGTCAGAGTGTCACAACTCAGTCGTTTTCCAGGAGAGGGCGGAGCAGCTGCTCAGAGAGCAGGATTCAGGAGGATTGCTGAAAACTGCGTGAATGAAGCCTAAAACCGCTCTCGGGGTGTTTTTGATAAGGAAGTAGCATAACGACATGGTTAAAAGCCGATTTTGCATGATATAAATCCTTTAAGTTATGAACTTGATCACCAAAATGGAATTACCGTCAACCCTTTGTGTGTCTTGACCAGTAAAATTCCGCTTTCATGTTTGACTTTCTACTTTCCTAAATTGATCTCCTTGCGACATTCACTGATCCACTGGTCTCACTGCCTGCTCCATCCCCACCCGCCGAGGTCACCCACTCAGCCCGGCTCTTCTCACCATCTGCTGGGGCCTGGCTGACATTTGGCCCTCAAATCTCTCCTCAGAGGGGCCCCACATATTTGCATTCTGTTTTTGTGTTCGAAAGTCAAGAGGCCAAACAGACTGGAGATTTATTTTTCATCTCAATTCCAATGCATTGAAAAAAGAAAAAGAAAAAAAAAAGCTCCCTTCAGCAATTTCTCTGGAAGATTCATCAGGGAAGTATTTGTATATTTGCTTCTACGTCATGTTGAAGTCTGATACTAAAATACATGTACTCGTATATGTTTTGAATCTCTCTTCATTGTATTATTATTATTGGGTAATCACGAGTGCTCATCGAAACCTATGGAATTGGTGATACTGGTTTATGTCGTCCTACTTGTCTCCAGAAGGGGGCAGCAGTCATCTAAGTTGAGTACAAGCTAATGGTAGGAATGGAAAGTCACATTCACAGGTCATTTAATCTCTTTGTTTTGTCATGGGCTGGGCCTCCAGTGCTGTTTTCTTGTTGTAGCCCGCACCGAAAGGGAGAGGAGAGTAGATACCACGCATTCTGAAACGGATGCATCCTTATCTGGCTGCCCGGGGTGTAGGAAGGTTTATTTTCCTTTTACCTACATTTCCAAGGCAGGGAGCTTGTGCTGATTCCAGGATTAATGAGTAAAGAGATTTTTGGGGCCCAGATGGGAATGTGGAAGCAGTTTTTCCCCCCACCCCTTCCCCCCTCGTCTTTTTTGGTACTGTCTTGCGTCACTGACAGTAGCCTAGAAGACTAATATGTGCAGACCTAAGCTTTACTAAGGATTGTAGCCTTATTTAAGTGGCTGTGGATGTAGGCCATGCTGTTTAGCTGCGGGATTATACAGTAAAGCATGCACTGACTGTACCCCTGTATGGAATTGGATGGCATTATTCTAAGATGACATTTAGCAAGAAATATAGAAAGTAGTCCAGGGCCAGTGAGGCATGTTTCTCCTGTTTTCACAAAGATGATGATGCAGACAAACAGGAAGCATACAGCCATTAAGCTAAATGTCAAGTTATGCACACTAGGAATGGCATACGGGTAAATCCATAAGTTAACTGTTCAGTTTTTCAAAAGGCTGTCCGTTAGTGCTAATTGCTGTTCTATTTCGATTTGTTACTTGCTTTTTTGACTTACCAGTTAATTCAGTTAATTATGTTTTCTTTGTTTCAGTTTTGGGAATGATTGCAAAGTTTGTCTTTTTTTTTTTTTTTGCGATCAATATAGTATTCTCTAAGTTAGTGATATATATGTGATATATGTTTGAAAATATTCACAAATACAGTAACAGCAAAAAGCACAATAATACCTCTTTAAATATGCATGATTTAGTGAGTTCATCTGTCTAATTATCTTATCTTATGGTTCAGTCTGAGCTTTAATCCGTGCGGATTGTCTTTGTGCCTTGGGCAAGACACTTCTTCTACATTGCCTGTGTGGATGCAGTGTGCCTTGCAATGTGTAAGGTTGGCAGCCATATTCCTGTCAGTCACCCTCAGCTAAGGTTCCAGCGGTTTTGTTGTCCATTCTGCCTCATGTAAAGCACATACAGCGAATCGAATTTGGCATTATGCTCAAATCCTTGAGGCAAAAATCAATAGTGAACAGCAGAGCAGAGGGATGTTCAATTAAGCTGGACCAGGCACGAATTGAGACTCCCCAGCCTTCTCCCTGATGGCACGACTAAAGAGGAGGTGAGCATGGGCATGATGTGATACAAGAGATAAATTTAAAACCATATCAGTTCCAACAGGAATAGTAGGGCACGCATGGCAAGTGATTAATATTTGCACAACGTAGAAAAACAGTTCATTATCATTATGCCCTTTGGATAACAGTATACCTCTGTTGCCTTCAGCCATCTGTGATTCCAGGGCTAAGCTTTGTTTCTTTACGTCACCAGGTGAAATCACACAGAGAGCGGGTCGTGGACTTTTGCACTCACCTTGCCACCACTCTTCACCTCTCTCTCACACAGGTCATGTTTTCTCTTCCCAGCTAGGGCGCTTTCATGTTATATAATGCAAAACTAGGGAGAGCACGCTGCTGTCTGTAGAGCTAAAAAAAGAAAAGAAAAAAGTCTATCATCATTATTCTTCCCGGCGTAACTTTTATACGTGTTTGTTTGTACTCCTGCTCTTGACACTACTCGATACTACCTGCTCCTCTTTTCTCCTCTACTTGCTTTTGTTACGCAAGCGCTGAGATTGGAAGTGCCGGAGGTCGCGCAGGTGGCACAGGTAATAGAAGCCGTGGGAGGTCAAAGGGAAGAGGCCAAGTGAAGACAGTGTTTTGTGCCTGAACAAGACCCATCAAGATGCATCTGTCCAGTCATCTATCTTCTACAACACATTTCCTCTCAGCGCTATTGCACTGCGGGGTATGCAGACAGGGTGAAATAGTGGTCAGCTACGTCAATGGTGACTCCACTTCATAGCCTGGTTTTCGATTATATCCGTTTTGTATGAATATAGAAATGTTCCTATTATAGAGTCGACAGAAATCGGAAATCTGTCATCTTCTCTATTTTGGTCCTAGGTGAATTGACTTTTATATTCAGGTGGCACTATTGAATTCAAATTTATACACATGAAAATGGAATTGGATAGACCAATGTGTTCAAGCTATGGCCTGGGGAAGAAAGCGCTGCCCTCAATTTTGGTCGACACTAAGATTTCTTGCAGAATTGGTCCAAAATCCAAAAGGTACAAAACGTACTTTTAACTCCAAGCTTAAAAATTGTCCGCCATCATAATCTGATTAAAGACATATTTCTGTCAGACAGGTTTGAAGCCTGAAAAAAAATATGTGTGTGGGTGGGATGGTTCAACAAAGTCTTTATGTATGCATTTCAATGTTTTCACAATGATAATGACCCTCCACTTTTGGCACTCCTGGGATAGGTGTGCAAATACAGTAGCTCTTTTCTGTAAAGCACAGTAATAACATGGCAATAGGATGGTAAAAGCATGGTATGTTTATGTATGCTAACATGGTAGTTGTGGTAATTACATAGAGATAAGACGCACCCACAATTCAGCAATACGCTATTAAGTGGAATGTTTACAAAAAAGCAATACTTAATGCTTAGATTTGTTGCATTTGTGGCGTTAAAATCGAAATGAAAAGCATTACATTTCATCTGCTGCTACCTACAAAAACGCTGTTCAGTTATTACAAGAAAGATAGTGCCATTGGCCAACGTATACCATGCATACAGCACATCTCATGCAAGTATGGTATAAAAACTAAGCTAGTAAATGCTTTAAAAAAGAAAAATACTTCAAATGTTGCATATCAACTAACCCGTCAGGCTTTTTTCATACAGTACTTGTCAAATATATATTCTTTCATGAACGTCAAGTAGCTTTAACATTTAAAACAAATCCAACCGAGTTCAATCAGCGTGTTTGTACTGCTCCGACTACATCACCCTGAGTTGTGTCTTACAAGCTGAACTGAGAAACCCGCCTTAAAGCAAGCTCAAGGCAATCATTTGTATTCTTATCAGCCTTAACCACTCGACAAATACTATTGATGTTGCGCCTGTGTAACCGCCGCTTCGCCCAGAAAAAAAAAAAAAGACAAGGCACGCATTGAGTAGCGTCCGGGGAGAGCTCTCCGAATCTGGCTCCCTATGGGACCAAGCACACTCCCAGGTGGAGGCAACGATTAGTGATGTAACAGCGGATCAACATGAGAGCAAGTCTGCGCCGCCTCACTCCATACAGATGCAAATGCGCTCGGTAAATGTTGGTAATTGATGCACAGGAAATGTTTGCTAACAATTTCTGACCTTTGCATGTGGGATGCGTTTCAATTAACAGTTTATTTTGGTTAGTAGCTATAGCAGTAACATAAGCGCTACAGTGTTTTTATTCCATCTAGCAAATAATAAGTAAAGAAGAATTTGTATACAGTACATTAACTAAACAATTACAGTATAAAATGTATTCAATGGTGACAAGGTGTACCAAAGGTGTATAATATTTCGACCACACATGAATTTCTATCTATCTCTATATTTATTCCTTGTAAGAAAAGGAATAAAACATGCAAAACTTGTAAAAGTATTAAAGTGTATTTTTCATTTTAGACCAGCCATTTCACTAGTTACCAGAATAATACGCTTCTCCAAATATTTTCTACTACAGGCCTATAGTGCTTGAAGCAATAAATTCAGTTAACCAAAGCCATAGTAAGGATCTCTTTCACATAAACGCAGCCTTTTTGAAACGAAATAAAAACGCTTTTGTAAAGCCTCTGACGCACCTGATCAATTTGTCTATTCAGAGCGGACAATTCCCCACACCTTGGAAACAGGCAAGAGTTATGCCAATACTTAAGTCAGGAGCACCAGACCAGGCATGCAATTATCGACCTGTAAGTATCTTGCCTGTATTCTCAAAGGTGTTAGAAAAAATTGTGTACAGTCAGCTTATGGCTTTTATACAATCAAAGAATATTTTACACCCATTACAATTTGGCTTCCGTCCCCAATACTCAACCGAAACGGCAAACTGCTTCTTTGTGGAACAACTCAAACTTGCAATAGATAGGGGAGAAATCATTGGCGCTGTCTTTTTGGACCTCAAAAAGGCATTTGATACGCTAAATCATGACATCCTCATCCATAAACTGTCCAATTTCAACTTTACAACATTAACTTTGCAGTGGTTCAAATCATATCTTGAACAGAGAGATCAGTGTGTGGTGGTCAATAATCAAATGTCTACATTTTTAAAAATGAACACAGGTGTACCGCAGGGGTCCATTCTTGGGCCCTTGCTCTTTACATTGTACATTAACGATTTGCCAGACTCTTGTCCTACAGCAGGATTCCAGATGTACGCTGACGATGCAGTGGTTTATGTGCCAGGGAAAAGTGTGCATGCAGTTTCTGAGGAACTGGCAAAACATCTGCAAACTGTGGCGGTGTGGTTTCAAAACGCAGGTCTGTCATTGAATCTTAAAAAAACCATGTCTGTTTGCTTTGCCTCAAGATTCAAGTCCATATCTGAAGAACTAAATTTAC